>CM053153.1:33047500-34247500 GCA_028571685.1 Heterohyrax brucei | reverse complement strand
TTTTTGTTGTTGATTTCAGTGGCATTAAGGTAATTAAAACCTGAATACAAGGTTGACATAATATGCACAAATGACTTCACGAAGGAGCTAACCCTGAGCTGGACTTTGAAAAGAAGGCTTTGGAGAGGTGGAAAGAGGAAGGGAAGAGCATTCCTGGAACAAAGGATGAAAAATAAAGCAGGGGAATAAGTAGAATTACAGACAAATTTTAGACAGAGACCTCAGAAGTCATCCTGTGCTACAGCAGCTAAAAAACCTGCGTGAAAAAGTGTTCTCCTATCAGATCCTAATTAGAAAAGATTGGAAAAAAATGGGCAGAAAAATGTCAATGGACAAATTCTGCATACCATCTAGGTGACCTGTTAATGGCAACACTCAAAATTTCTTGGGAAATTCACATTATTTTTATTTAGAAAACAAATTAAGCACTCATTTGTCAGCTGAATTTTGAATGTTTCTTTTTATAACTGGGGCATAACTAGAGCATTATATTACAAACGTACTCTTTCCCCTTCATAGCATCCACATTTAGTGGCAAAGCCTGGTCTCTAATAACCTATGAATGCTGCTCTATTCTACACCTGATACCTTATCTTGCATATTATGTTACATTTAAAAGTTGAACATTTTTCAAATGTGTAAATCACCTCCATTTTAGATTCAGAATTAATTATGGAAGAAATAGTAACATATATGGCATAAGAGATCCTAACCTGCTTTAGCTTCTGAATTTTCACTTCAAGGACAAATGTATAAATTACCTCCAAAGTTCTTCTACATTATAAGATAAAAAAGTTGAAATTCACAGTCTACATAAAGTATTAATGTAATACACAATCAACCTCATCTAACTGTATTACTGTGCTATTCAGAGATTAAAAATAAAGAATATGGTACTTTCTCCATTAATCTCATCTAACAGAAACAGCTGAAAAATACATAGTGATTGTAGCCATGCAAATTAAATGTTTAAAACAGAAACTTGCTATCCACATAAAGAATATGTAATCCAGGAAAATGGCTGAAACAATAATCTGTCCAACCAACTGGCTATACTGTCATACAAAAAAATGATTCAAGCAAAAATCAAAACGACCCATGAAGTTACCGAGAAAAAAACACGATGGTTACCCAAGCCTATGGCAAGTGAGAACAGTAAGGGTAGTAATTGTGTGAACAAAAGTTTTAACACTAATAACGAGGACATGTCTCTGGCATGTTGTTACCAGGCTCCTTCTGTTAAGAACAAACAAACAAAAACAATACCACAGGCATGAAAGGGATGTGAAGATCAAAATGTTCTAAAATCAATTTATTTTTGTGGTTGAATTACTTGTTAAACTTACTAAACAGTCTGTATTGTAAGCAACCATACAAACACAATTCAACTGTTCCTCAGCACAAATTTAAGGTAATGGAACCAAACTATCCTAGTGGTTACTACACTTTTCAACAAAACATATTTGAAGGTGGTCAAAATGCCAGTTTCACTTAAAAATTCCTTTGATAAGGCAGTTAAAAAGTATCAATTTTTAAATTACTCCATCCTTGAATATTCATCGTTCTGTATGATTTAAATGAGCTACCAACTGGACGACTGCTTCTGCACTGAATACCATTTTTAGTTTAAAGACAGACAAACCATGATTATTCGGACTTAGCTATCAGGTAGATGTTTTTTAGAAAATGAATAGATACAGTCCGTAGCTATGAAAAAACAACTTCAGTTGCCACCAACGGTGAAATTAAAGCTTTAAAGGAAAACTACAATTTTAGAAAACCTGTATCTGCTACTAAGATCTAGACTATGTTCCAATACTTGAAGCCTTTTCTAAGCAGTTTGGTAGTGATATTAATGAATGACTGCTAACATTGTATAGTGTAATGTGTTTGGATACGGGCAATTCACTGAACCAGTGTTTTCTATATGACCAACACACACTGCTATAAAATCGTGCATGGGTGAAAAATCCACTCAAAGCGCAAGACCAATACAGTTTAATGTATTAGAATACAGAAAGTTCACTGATAGGTTTCAGACCCCAAATTACAAATAACCTTTTAAAAGTAACTACCTGTTGAGTTTTGGTGTATTATCAAAGAATATCCACAATCATCTGAAAATACCTGTTTTCCAACTAAAGGTACCTGAGGCTAGTTTTCCTTCACATACATCTACTCACCCATACCAAACGGCCCCTTTTCCAACATTTCATACCTACAACAACAGTAAAAAATCTACTACCCAACTATTTTGCACATTAATTAGGTCGGGCACAGTGGCAACAGCTGAAGAGGTTTCCCTCCCTCTAGGAGGCCAGAGCAGCCTTTAGAAACCTACACTGTGCTGGCCCATGTCTTCCTGGGGTGGAGGGGACTCGTCTAGCTGCTGTGCAGAGTAGGTCTTCTCCATTGCTATGGCCTCAAGCTGGGCAAAGAGGCATCACAGAGCCAATCGGTGCCTGTTAAGGGTGCCCCAGCTCCTTTGTGGTCTGAGATCTTACAGCTTTAAATTGCTGTGCAGTGTGAAGGGAGAGAAAGAGAGGCATTAGAAATGGTGTTCTATGGTGTTCTGCGAGTTCAATGACAACCTCAAGTGAACCAAACTGGGCCTGAAGCCTTTTCTATGCCCAGATGGCGAGCAGACTCTGCAATCATGAATACAGGGGACGGAGGGGCAGGAGTGGACCCCTGGAGACAGCTTCTCTAGGGAAGCCCTGATCCAGCACTGGAGGAAGGTGAAGAAGGGAACCCCTGGGCCCTCCAGTCATATAGCTGGCTTTATCCAGCATTGTCTCTTTCAAGCCTCCTTCTCTATAGAGAAGTAATCCATAACTGGAGTCACCACTATGATGGGGACAGCAGTTTACTATTTCTGTATTTTCTGAATTAAAAAGAAAAAAAAAGACAAAGAAATGGTCTGAAAGCAAGGGAAAAAAAACTCTTCACTTTTGCAAAATGCTAATTTTCCCTGTAGACCTGGGTCTTGGAACCTAACAAAAATGAGGGAGGGAGTGTCCTTTAATCAACACAAACCACCAGAGATTGAATGGAACTCAGGTATAGAAGCAGGTATTAAAATCCTGCTGTCAACTAAGCCAGAAAGTGAACAGGTCTAATTTCTTTCATTTAAAAGTTATGTTTCATAAAAATATTTTGTCAAATCATTAATGTCATTTAATGACTATTTTAAAATGTTTTAATTTCTAATATAAACCCACTTCTGTCAAGCTGATTCCAATTCATAGCAATCCGGTACATCAGAGTAACACTGCTGCATGGTTTCCAAGGAGTGCCTGGCAGATCTGAACTGCTGGCATTTTTGGTTAGCAGACATAGCACTTAACCATTACACCACCTAGGTTTCCAATTTCTAATACAGTATATTCCAACAGATACAGCCAAGATAAAATTACATCCAATAATTTTCAATATATGAGTCGGATCCGACTCAGCGGCACTTGGCTTGGCTTAAAGGGGTTCCACAACAAAGAGTTTTAAAAGTCATGGCTAAGTAACATTATCAGAAGTACTTTTGCTGTTATTTTTCTTTTAAAAAAAATAATAATAATAATAACAATAATAAAGCCATTCTTGTTTTTACATCTTTTTACACTTATTACTACCTACTGAAAATTACCAGCTTTATGAATAGCAATTTCAAAATTTTCTAGTATTTTGCTAATTTTGTTTTCATTCTTTCTGTAAATGCTATTCTGTGATTTTAATGAAGGTTTTACCCAAAATTTCACAGGATCTAGTTCCTTGGTTTGGAGGTTTAGGGTAATGGCTTCATAAGTCACCACAATTAACTAGCCTAACAACATGTTTCATGCTTTTGTTGTACCTCCTAGTTTACTGTGTACTGCCTGAGGTCTTAAAAGCCTACCAAGAGGCCAACCAAGGCACACAACCTGTCTGTGTTTGCCTGGAGCAAGAGTAAGGAGAGTCAAGTATAGGGAGAAGATATGGAATGCCTGGCAGTTCTTCCATGAAAAAGTGCCTCCTCTGCCCTGCATGGGACTAGAAGTGCTGGATGATACCTGGCTACCATTACTGAACATTTTGACTGAAGAGTCTACAGAAGAATTCTGATCAAAAGGAGGAAAATGTACAACAGAATTTCAAATTGTCAAGGACTTTACATTTTCTGGAGCCACAGGGCTACATGAATCCCTGAACTACAGCTCTAAGATAATCTTTATAATTTTAACCAAAAAACATCCCCAAAGGTCTTCTTAAAACCAAACAATAAATACCTTAACAAGTAAAAAAGTCTGTCCTGAATATTACGTTCTTTTAAGATTTATACATGGCTGCTATGAGTCAGAATCAACTCAACGGCAATAGGCATAGGTTTGGTTTTCTAAGGGATCCATATGACAACAGCTACAAAGATTAGACAGGAACCTTTGCAGGCAGTAAGTTAAGAGGAATAACTCAGAAAAGGAGGGTGAGAATGGATGCACCTTCAAGAATGTCATCAATGTCACTGAACTCTACATGTAGAAATGGTTGGACTGGCAGACGTTTTGCTGTACATTCTCAAAACAAAATAAGTTTTAAAAGTTGAAGGTGTTAAAACTTAAATATTCTCTTTAATAATAAAGCATTTGAGTCTGTAAGTTAGCATCTGAGTGTTTCTTTGGCAAGCAGTATTTCATCACTACTGAGTATTTAATCTCTTCATTGATTCAGTTATTTACCAAACTTTTAATTTTTTTAGAATTTACTTTGCTTAATCTTGTTAGTTTTTACTTTTATAAAAGTTTTTTTAATAAATCTTTCAATAAAAGTTTAATTAGTATCTTAAAAATCTCCATGATTTCACTTATAATACACTTAGTATTTCTAATAACCATAGCAAATGATTCTACTAAATAATTAAACTTATTTGGATCCGACTCGACGGCACTTGGCTTTTTGGCTGTTTAATTTCGTATCAGCCATAAAAATGTCAGGAATTAACCTGCACTGTGGATGGAAAGCCACAGTGATTTCCATGGCTCGGTTCAGCAAATACTTATCCTTAACCTATTCAATGGGCCTCAAGTTTAGAGGCAGCTGTCATAGCCCCAATATTAGGGTCAATTCTGATCATTCAAGGAACCCTGGGGTGCAATGGATAAATATCTGGTGGCTAACCAAAAGGTCAACAGTTCGAACCAACTGTGACTCCTCAAGAGAAAAGACTTGGCAACCTGCTTCCATAAAGATTACAGCCTAGGAAACCCTATATTGGGCAGTTCACTACTTTATCCTACAGAGGTACTGAGTCAGAACTGACTGTATGGCATACAACAACTGTGCATTCAAAGTAAGCTCATCTTCTTGCTAATGATTTTGGGGCTGTCAATCAGCACTTGTAATAACCTCACAGGTTTTATTTAGGAAGTAGGTGAAATACTAAATGTTAGTTGTTATTTTTAAATCTTTTCTCATTTGAAGGATTGTTGATAAATCTCTATAAATACTGAGAAACATACTTAATGGTTAGCATAAGTGTGAAATTCTCATGAAACCTAATTTTTTAAAAAATAAGATACATGAATAGTTTAACCTTAAAGACTATAATTATTTCACTCACTCACCAAATTCCTAAGCATCTTGTAGTGATTTACCAATCATCTTCCCGTATATTCTAGATTCATCCCATATTGTTATATTTTAACTACTGCATGAAATTATAATCATAAGTATCACAAATATATTAAAACCAAAATATCTTCATTTAGGTTAACAAATCACGAAAATATCGTTCAACAGTATTTATGTGAAATTTACCTAATCATATAGTTAATATAAACCACACTACGATGCAACTGTTAAAAATGTTATAGTACTCTTCAGCTATATGAAAAGCTAGTAAAAGCTAATACTGCCAATATAATCTTAAAAAGCTTAGATAATAACCTTAGAATAAAGTGTTCAAGCATGAAAATCCAGAATTTAAGGACACAAACAAAGTTGAGAATATCTAAGGAAGATAACCACAATACTAAAGAATCTGAAAAAATGTGATGAAGCTAAAGATATTTATGCTGGAAGATGAAGAAAAGGAAAAAAAAAATCAGCTTTAAATATCCAAAGTGTTTTACATAAGGCTATCTTGTTCTGGTTTTTCCAGCGAAAGAAGAAACAATGAGCAGAAATTAAGTTTCAGAGCATTTGATTTTCAACTGGAAAAATAATTACCAAAAAAAAAAAAAATTATTCCTAGCCAATCATACAATGGTTTAATTTACAAAGCAGTGAATTTCTTATGACCTAAAGATTAAAGATGAAAAAGAGCTGGATGATGGAGAAAAGAGGATTCTGACATGGATGTACATATCCCTTCCAAAAAATTTCTGAAACTTCAATGTGGATATCAATTACCTAGGATCGTATTAAAGTTCACATTCTGATATCATGCCTCCAGGATGAGGCCTGGGATTCTGCACGTGTATGCTGCTGGCCCCAAGGACTATCCTCTAAACAGCACAGGCCCGTTTATCAAGTTACTTACTTGTTACACTGAATCTTTGTAATCAACAAACAAATCTACCACACAAAAAGGGGTGGGGGAGGACTGACAACAAATATAACCATTAAAGAACTCATGTAAGCTTTAAAATTATGATTTCCTATACTTAAAGCCAAAATTGTATCATGAAATAACTTACTGTGGCTGGTAAAGGAAGAGATCAATAATGTTATCACGGCCTTTGGGGTGGTTGAAGAAAACAAAAAGAGACCAGTGGATGAGCCATGTTCGCTGCTGAAGAGACTGGAGTGGAGAACTCACAGACTAAAGGGTTTAAAAACGCACACGAGAACTATGAGTATACAAGAAAGAGGTAAGGGAATAAAGGTAAACACTGCTTATCACAAGAGTTTAGCTAATACCAGCACCTGCTAGGTTCACTAAGGTCATTACAGTTGAAATGTGATTTTCTGTACTTCCTACTTCCTATATAATTCACAGTGTTCAAAATTATTATCCTGTCCTCAAATACAGGTCAGTAATGTTTGCTAAACCATTCTTAGGAAGCTGTAACATTTTAAAATGAAAAAATGAACTAAACATCCCCTAAGAAGTCGTTTTATTAGACATTAATTGTGGCTAAAAACTGTCATCTTCTGCATAAACCAAGCCAAGACTGCTGTCATCGAATTGATTCTGGCTCATAATGACCCTAAGGGTAGAACTGCCCCACAGGGTTTTGAAGACTATAAATCTTTACAGTAGCAGACTCCCACATCTTTCTCCCACAGAGCAGCTCGCAGGTTCAAACTGCTGACCTTCTGGTTCGCAGCCAAGCACGTAACTACTGTGTCACCAGGGCTCCTGTCTTTTGCACAGGACCCTCAATGACATCTGGCATTGACACCAGCTTTTTCATTTCAGTGGACATTAAATAAAGAACACCAGCTGTAACAAGAAATGAAAATTGGCTTCTTTCCTCTAAGAATCAAAAGAAGTTTCAAAGTTTCTTTCTAAGAGATTCAGTAAAATTAGTCACCTCACTGAACCACTATGTTATATCAAGTGACCAAAAACTAACCTAATCATGTTTGTGTCTTTATTTATTTTTTTAAGTACACAGCATTTCCTTATCAATTACTACGAAAGACACACAAAATTGGTAGGAGGAGGGTCAACCTACAAATCTCTCCAGTGTAACTTACATTATTGTCGATGGTCTCCTTTAACCGTGTAAGGTCTTCCATGGCTGCATCCCAATTCTGCATTAGGATTTCAGAGGCCAGCTTTCCCCAGAGTGAACTCAAAGCATTTCTGTCTGTTGCTGGAACCTTTTAATGTAATCATAATTATTTTCTGAAAAAAGTCTATGTAAAATGTATACCTTACATAGCCACAGAGCCTACCACAGACCTACAGCTCTCTGCCCCAAACTCTCCCTATTTCAGTCCTTAGTGGACCACGCTTTGGTTAAACTGATTCAAACATCTTTCACTTAACTGACTGCACTGAGAATACTCAGTCTTAGTGTTCCGACTAGATCAGAAAATGAAGGGTGTCTTTTAAAACTAGCAAAACAGGAATGCTGTTTACTTTTGGTGTAAGCCACCTCAGGTGATTTATATACAATAGATCAACCTTAGGCACCTAAAACTTAGAAAACTATGTTAGACTCAGAGAACACTTGTTGCTAAGACCAGCAGAGAGATGTGGATAATCAACACTTGTAGCCTCTTTTAAAACGCAGTAGGAAATTATTTCCAAAACAAGGAAGTTTCCAAATTATGATACCAAAATAAAGAATCACTGAGGAGTGGGGAGACAAACATTCCATCACATAATAACAACAATTAATAGTTAACAAGGAATTATACACCAAGCAATGAAAGCTTGTTTTCTCATACAATCTTACCAAAACAGTATTTTTATCCTCATTTTATGGTGGGGTACTTAAACATGGACAGAGTAAGTGACCCGCTCAAAATTATTTTCCTAGTAAATAAATGCTGCATGTAGATTCAAACATGTTATTGGTATTTACGTTAACTGCTGATGACTTGTGTCCAATGCAAGGCAACCCTACATGTGCTGAGTAAAACTGCTCCACAGGTTTTCTGTAGCTTGACCTTCCAAAAACAGATTCAAGGCACCTCTAGGTGGGTTTCCACTGCTAACCTTACAACAATAATCATCTGTGCTACCCAGGGACTTCTGATTCAAAAATACACACCCTGATGTTAGAGCCATAAAGGCTATAAATTTTATACCACAGTCTTGATCTACAAAAAAAGGAGGACTGTGGCCATTTCCACCTCACCTATTCACTGGTGGAAAAAAGTAAAAAAAAAAATCAAAACACTTAAGAACCAAGCTAATAACAAATATGACTCTCTTAGAGCCAGACATTAGAATGGCACTGAATTTATCTGATGTGCTAAAGTAGCAGGAGCCGGTAATGAGTACCGGAGAGAAAAGAATGTATTTCTGCACCCCAAGTGGAAATTCTTAAGTTTTTTTTAAAGGACCTACGTGGTAGTATAATTATAAAACACTATTAGTGTACATTATAATCATACATTAAATAAATTGCACGGGCAGGATTTCAAATCTAAACACCAAGTATTCTGGGTTTACCACTTATACAGGTCAACTGGTGATGCCAAGAGTTTAGACAAGAGGTTGGCAATTCAAAACCAGGACTGTTACTCAGCAATACAAAGAATATAGCTTCTGACACACATAAGAACATGAAAAATCATAAAAATTACTGTTCAATCTTGGAAAACTGTAATACACTATCATAACCAAGATACTGACAGTGGCACAGTCAAGACACAGAACATTTCTGTCACCACAGGGACCCTGCATCCTGGTGCCATTTCTATAATTTTGTCATTCCAAACATGCTCAATATGGCTATCTCAGATACTCCACCGATCTCACCCTGTCTAGAGCAAGGGAGAATGAAGAAAACCAGAGACACAAAGGAAAGACTAGCCTAATGGAATAACGGACCACCACTACTAGTCTCCAGCTGACTCAGCCAGCACAAAATGCTGCCCAATTGCTCTAAGAGATCACAAACAGGGACCCAAACAGAGCTGGAGGGAAACGCAGAAAAAAGTTTTAACACACAAAAACAAAAGCAAGCACAAAGAGCAGACTCACAGGTCTGACAAGAGACTGGAAAAATCCCTCAAGAATATAGCCCCCAGACACCCTTTTAGCTCAGTAATGAAGTCACTCCTGCGGTTCATCCTTCATAAATGAGAGAGGTCCATAAAACAACAGGAGACTAAATGGGCACCCCAGTGTAGGAGCAAGACAAGAAGGCAAAGGGGATCGCAACAGCTGATAACAGGTAATCCAAGGCTGAGGAGTTCTGATGTGTCACAGGGTTAGCCACGACTGTCACAAAACCCTATGTGTACTAACTGCTCTATGAGAATCCAGCTTGTTCTGTAAATCTCCATCTAAAGTACAATTAAAAAAAAATGAAATCAGAGAAAATAGTACCATTTTAAATAAACCAGGCATAAGAATATATAACATATCATTCCATTTATATGAAATTTTACAATAAGCAAAACTAATCTATACAGGAACAAACAGCGATGCATTACCCAAAAAACAAGGTATGCGTAAGCTTACTTTGTGTTATGGATTGAACTGTGCCCCTTACCCCTATGTATGCCAACTTGGCTAGGGCATGATTCCTAGTACTGTGTGACTGTCACTATTTTGTCATCTGATGTGATTTTCCTATGTGTTAGAAATCTTAACTCTATGTCCTAGTCACCTGGTACTGCTCTAACAGCAAATACCACAAGTGGAAGGTTTCAGGAAGAGAAGCTTTTATTGAGACAGTCCGGTAAGCTGCAAATCCATTTACAAATTGTAAGTCCATTCAGTAAGAGAATTTATCACAGTCCAGTAGGCTGACTCCAAATCCAGTGAGAGCATCTCGGCACAGGAACCTCGGGTCCAAAGGACATGCTCTGCTCTTGGTGCTTCTCTCTCGGTGGTATGAGGTTCCCAACTTCTTCTGTTCACTTCTCTCCCTTATATTCCACAAGCCTGTAGCTCGAGACCTGCCTCACTAACACAGCTGTTACCTACTCTCCATCATAAAGCTCACAGAGACAGGATTCATAACACATGGGAGGGAGGGAGGGCACCACATGGGGACTCAGAGTCAAATCAAATCGACATTTTGGGGTGGACACAATTCAACCCATGACACTCTATGATGTTAATAAGTAGGATTGGAGGCAATTATGTTAATGAGGAAAGACAATCTATAAGACTGGTTGTATCCTGAGTCCTTTTCTTTGGAAGTAGAAGAGGGAAAGGGAGGAGAGACAAGAGGACTTTGTCACCAAGAGTAAAGAAACACAAGAGGAGCAGGTCTTTTGGACCAGGCTCTCTATAGTGAAAACCTAGACCAAGTGTAGACTGATGACAGCCGATTTCTCCCGGAGCACAGAGAAAAAGCCTCTCCCTGGAATTCACACCCTGAATTCCAACTTTTTAGCGCCCTACATTGTGAGAGAACTTCTCTTTGTTAAACCTATCCACTTGCAGTATTTCTGTTGCAGCGACTAAGACACTTAACTAACCTACAGTACAAAATTTCTTGTTTTCTGACACATCAAAAACGTAGTGAAACTTACATGAAATTGCATGCTATGATTTATTTAAGCTAACATAAGTAGGTCTGTGCATACCTTGCTTACTGGTTAATCTGCCCCTAGGAACAGAAAAAAATAAACAGATACCTAAGCCAGGGATCAGAGGTGAATGAAGAGGAGCACAAAAGGTTTCTCAGGGGTGAGAGACACATCCTCTGTCTCATTACAAAGGTATATAGACATTTGTCAAAACCTACTGGCAATAAAATGTTTATACTTTTAAAAACAACTGTTATAACCATGGAGGATAAAATGTTTGCTCCTTAAAAAAAAAAAGAAAATCTGAGAATTAGCACGTTTTGTTGAATCTACAATACCATCATTTTTAAGGCAAACACCATTATTTTGTTTCTAAAACCAAAGAAACCCACTACTGTCAAATCCATTCTAACTCACAGCCACCCTACAGGACAAAGCAGAACTGCTCCATAGACTTTCCAAGGGTCACCTGGCAGATTCGAACTGCTGACCATTAGGAATTAAGTACTACGCCACCGGAGTTTCCAGCAACCCTCTAGGACAGAGTACAACTGTCCCCCAGAGTTTACAAGGAGCACCTGGTGGGTCTGAACTGCCAGCCTTCTGGTTAGCAGCTGTTGCACTTCACCAGTAGGCCACTGGGGCTTCCTGTGAAACCAAACATGATCCTGTAATTAACATAAGATGTCACTGGTTTTTAGAACACACTTCAATTTCAGATATTAAACTATAAAAAAACTTGCATATCTGAGAATCAATATAAAACAGACATCTTACACTGATACTAACACATGCGCTACATCTGACCTCAGCTCCAGCCCAGGATCCTCAAGGTTCCAAAAGCCATCTTTGCTGACTTTGCCTGAGCCTCAAGCATCTTTAAACCTAACGTCTACACGTCTACTTACCAATAAAGACATTTTACATGCCAAGTGGTGGGGAGGTAGCTACAAGTAACTACACGTGCTCACTGACAGTCCTAGCACCTCAAGATCACTTTTACTTCAAAAAGCTACTAGATGGCAGAAGGGACTGTATTTTGGAGCCAGACCAAAGGCCACAGTGAGGGTAGACTTTAACAAAATAATTAACTGTTTTAATAACTTCCAAAGCAAAAATGTTCAAAAATTCCTATGAAATCTCTTCCATCATTTCATTTGCAATTAGCTCATTTCATAGAGCATAAATCAAAGAAAAAAATTTCACGATCAAACAGGGGACAACTAAACATTCCTGATGGGTACTAAAAGTCACCAAATCTTTTTAACATAAAGTAGATTCTAGGGTCACACAGCTTTAATTTATACAACACTGACCTACAATAGGTCACTCAGAGAGTCAAATTCTAATCTCAGATCATAGTTACAATGGTCCTTTCATAGCTTATGTTTCCCTAACCATAGATTTCAAAGAATAACCAACCACCAGAAAAGAATTTAGAAACAAAAAAGGGTACTGCAAAAAGGTAAAATTAAATAAACCAGTAGGCAAAACATCGACATTTTCACCCCCAATCCAAAAACAGTATTTTAATCTTCGTTAACAAATGCAGATTTTATAACAATGATTACCTAATGCAAGACGCAAAATAATTTACTGTTTTAAACTTAGCTTTGTTAGCTTCTGTCAGGATGTCAAGAGGGAGTAACCAACTCCCTCTTACCTATAATGTTTTCTGGCTCAACATGAAAAATATAAAAAGGAATTAAAACTAATTTATACATAACTTCAAAGCACTATCAAATCGCTACATACTGACTGCACTTAAGATACTATTTTTGTGTTCGGATCACAGTATTCAGCCACTTAACCACATTTCCTAACACCAGGGTGTGAATTCTAGCAGAGCAAAAACTCAAAACTAATATAGAAATTTTTAAAGACAGGGACCTAACTTGGATTTATTATACATACATAAAATAAACTTAAGAACTCCTAAGACCTTTAAGTATATACCTACCACTTGCAGAAATTTTCAGACTAATTATAAAACTATACCACATAAATATAATGAAACTAGTAAAACTGGAATACATTATATATGTCAGGATAAAAGCTTTTTGTAGCAGCGCAGATATTTCAATCCCCAAAAGGTTCATGTGTACTAGTACTCTGGCTCAGCTCCATGTCATTACAGTTGGCTCTTCATACCAACCTGCTTTCAAGGGTGGATATGCTAGAAGAGTTTCAATATCTGGATTTTCCAGCAGTTACCTTAAGTTTCCATGTCTTAGCAAAACGGCACATTCACTCACTGACCAGCAACAATAAATTTACTGTGCTGAAACTCTAACAGGACACTAAATCTTCATTCTCAAAATTCACTCCCAGCATTAACAAATGATATGAATAACCAACTCTTTTCATGTACCTGTAATCATATCAGGCTTCTGATTTTACAATCCTGGTTTAAGCTGTTTACATTTCCAAAGTAATCAACTTTTGCTCTCCTAAATCCTTCATAATATTCAAAGTAAGACTGATGGAATTTTATGATAAGCCACTACAAGTTTAGAATCACTGATTGCCTTCAATGTTCTTGCAAACTAACTAACAGCTAACATGAAGAATTCATTTACTAATGGAGCAAGGAAAAAAATACATATTTTCAAACCAAACTTCAACATAAACCAAGTCTTTATTTCTCTGAAGAAAGACAGCAGTTAGTCTTAAAAAAAAAAAAAGACTTAACTTTCTAAATGTGAAAATAACCTAAATCAATGATAATCCTTCCTTTCCCCCCAAAAAGAAAATTTCATTTCATAAAAACAACAGTCACAAATTAGTTTTCGTTTGTTGTTTTTCTTTTTTTGTGGCATGCACTTTTGAAAGTGAAGAAATAAGCACCAGGAAACAAAGGGAAAAGAAACTAATTCTTCCAAGACTGGAAGACAAAAAGTCCCTGTCATAAGACATCTTTTCCCCACTTCTAGGATTAGATAGAGAAATCAGACTTAAGCACTTGCTTGCTAACCCTAAGCAAGCAACAAAGTACCATATTTCAAAAGACAGGCTACTTAAAACCAAGAGCATTTTGGCAAATCCAGAAGGAATTTATTAATACAATTACCTAAACAAAAGACAAAGTAATCTTTCAATCTGAAGGCTTGATTTTTCTCTTTAATGTAACTCTCCTTCCCTATCAAAAGCAATGAATGCAACAATTTGTCAAAGAGACAAACTATGATAGCAGGATACTTCATAGTTAGCAATTATTCCTTTGCTGTATTTAAAAAAAAAAACAAAACTCTCCCATCAAGTCAATTTTGACTCTTAACAATCCTATAGGACAGCAGAGAACTTCTCCTTACAGCTTTCTAAGGAAAGTCTGGTAGATTCAAACTGCTGACCTTTTGGATAGCAGCAGTAGCACTTCCCATGATTCCTTTAATTTTTTTGGCTACAAAAGTGCCATTTAAATTTCTCTATCTACTACATAATGAAAAAAATCATTCACATTTATATCCTAATTGCTAATGGCAGAAATAAATTGGAAAAAAGTTAACAGTGAAGCATCACATCTTTTAAATATCATTAGAATTTCACAAACTGTTTAGAACAAGCTCAAGGAATGTACATAGTACAAAACACTGAATTACAAGTAGGAATAATGGATTTGTTCAATAAATATTAAGTACTCACAATGTACTACTCAGTGAGGTGTACAGAATAACATTCACTACATGACAGAAATCTGCTAATGCTAAAACTATATAACTACACAAAATAAGCCCCAAATCAATAGGTTTCTACTTAACGTCCTGTTTTCTATTTGTTGGAAAGGTTTCTTTTTTCTCCATTTGCCAAATACTGTTGAAAACTCAATGAAGAGATTTCTATTAAAGGATGTTTTGGGCAACCACAAGAATCCTACCTATAAAAGAGATGACAAAGAAAAAAAATTAAAATACTTACCAGCACTCTAAAGAAGTAAAGATATTCTGCTGCTCCTGAGTAATTTCCACATTCATACTGGAATTTTGCATACCTATAGAGAGTGTCCAAATATTCTTGCCTAAACTATAACGAAAAACATGTTTTATTTACCTTTTGAGTTTTAAAATTGAATCGCTTTACTTTTTTAAATCCCCCAGAAGTAATTCCTTCAAAGTCTCTCAAAGGTTACTACCCAAAATAAATACCATGCCCACAGAATCATGTGACCTTTAAAGTATACATCACAAAGTAGGCAGATCTAACATTTACAGTTTTGACCTCAGAGAGTTATGAATTGTAATGATACTAATTTGCTGTGATAGAAACTTGAACTGCAGCTGAAGGTCTAAGGGTGTGAGTCCTAGAACTGGTAAGTGAGCTTAGCCAACTCCCAAGTATATACATTCTGGTAAAGGTTTGCGGTTCTGTGCAAAAACTACGTTCAAGTAGACTTATATGCTCTGTGAAAACGATCCCAAAATAACACTGACTTTTAAAGTTAATGATGCAAGCAAAATCCAAGTGAAGAACTCTAAGAGAAAGGCTCAGAGCAAGAACATTAACAAATCCATTGAACAATCTCTACAAATATCAGAAAGGGAAATTTGTACAGTGGTCAACAAGTCTCTTGTTAAAACTGTTGAGAGATTAAACTTCAGTGCAAATTAAAAAATTAATTAAAAGTAAGCCTTCAAATTTAGAGTTGACACAAGGGAAATGCGATTGGTAGTTAGTTAAAAAATGGCCTATACCAACGTTTTTGTATGTGTGAATATAGAGTTTAATAAAGGCCTTGATATAGTCAAGGGCTATGATATTCAATACAGTAGCCAGGTATCACTTAATTCTCCTGCTGACAGCATTACTAATTCAAATTTAGTTCTGTCCTTTCTTCTTAATACATCAGAAAAGATATCTATGCTCTGTATAAAGGTTATCACACCATTATTCTGAAATAAATTTCTGAGAATTGCTGTGAACTAATGGTGAATTAAGTATACACAGTAAGTATACTGTCCTATTAGAAAAAGCATCAAACTTAACAAAAACTAATATTTTGGAAACATACCATATTAGTATACTTAATAAACTGACCCGGAAATTATATTATTGTTAAGTTGTAAACCAACCTGTACACGACTAGTATTTAATTAGCTTTATTACAACATAGTAACTTTAAGGTATTTAAAAAAAACAACACTTACACCATGCTTGTCTGCCAGGTAGTCAAACAGCATCCTACCATCCCTTAATAAGAAACAAACATAATTATTGCATTTTACACGCCACAGAAAACAAGCACACCTGTCTTTGAAGTGAATGCACACATACAATTACTTTAAATGTGATACTATTTCAACGCTAGCAACAAGACTTCCAGAATAACAGTAAACAGAATAGTACGTATTTTGAACAGGAGGAATAAAAATGCAAGGATAATTAAAAACTTTAAAATTCACTTCGGATTCTTCTAGCCCTCAATGAAAATTAAGTGTACAGTTTTGCCACACCATCTAAGGTACAGACTTTAGAAGTTTTTTTAAGAAGTAAAATCAGATAAAAAGATTCTATTTTTATACTGAGATCAGTAGCTTTTACATAGGTCGTAACCCACCAGGAAAGTTATTTGTTCTCCAAAGTTACAGTTTTGACTGATGATGTATTTTTATTATATAACAGAAACTAAAATACTACACAAAATAAAAGAGATTAATTTTATAAATAATTCTTGTCTTCCTTCTCAATCTGTTAGTATTTTTCACAAGGACAGTGATTTGGCAAATTTATAAGACTAATAAATCACTCTTAACTTACATGCCACCTGTTATGTGCCCAGTATAATTAGTATTATCTATACCAAAGTGCCAAATACAACAATTTATTCTAAGTTAGCTTTGCATATCTTAAGATGGTAGCAAGCTTCGTAGAAGACAAACTGGTGACACAGACAACAAAGGACAGGTCACAGACACACAGTCATCTTCCTTTCGGGCATTTTTAAAAGCAAAAACATTTTCTTATGCTTCTTTTAAGGACTACACCTGGGCATGTCTTTCTGGATCAGAATTCAACTTGAAGGACAAGGAGCTATGGCATCACAAAACCTAATATTGTAATACTGAATATGTAACATGCATGAAATTTTAATATAAAATTTCTTCAAAAATATCTGATAGCTGCCGTGAATCACTAAAATCATGCTGTATTATATCCCTTGTATCTCTCAGATATAAAATCACTCTCGTCTCCTGATGGAGTGTTTTAGGGACAGCATCAGAAATACAATACTCTATGTTCAGTAACATCTTAAATAGAGAGAGTTGGCTAGGAGAAGTTATTACTTTGCAGTTAACCAGTTTGTAAGTTTAATTAGGTTACAAGTTTATAACTCATTAACTCAACTTTTCTAAAATCATCAATTTAATGTCCATTAAGCTAAAAGGAGTCCTTTCTAATATCTGGTGAACACAAGTAGTATCTTATCCATAGTCTAATCACATTACTATGCAGTACTTAAGTAACTATACTAAAGCAACCTAAATTTGCTGTTCTCCTCAAATACCTAAATTATTTCCACTGCCTCTGTGTGGGCACTTACATGTGACTTGAGGGTCCATAATTTCTAAGAATAAACAAACTGTATATACAGACATACACATACACACCTGTGTGTGTGTATATACACATTCACATAGAACAGGGTATAGAGCACAATGTGGTGAGGTAATAACATAGTATTTGTTGCTTTTCTAAAGATATTTGGTAATGCTTTCCCAAATCATAAATGCAAATTTAGAAGCAATCTCTCCAAAAATTTGTTATGATCAAATATAGAAACTAAAAACACAGTATGACAAAATCTTCAGCAATCCCTCAATAGGATATAATGACAGCAAAAAAATTTATCACAACAGCAATATTCAATTTTAGTAGATTTTATACATTCCTATTAATCCAAAGAACTTCCACTAGTGATATGTATCAAGTCAGACTAAGACAACATGCTATCTTTGGAAACCAAACAATCACTCTATTTCTAGCTAACGGGAAGCAGAAATAAAATAACCTTATCACCTCCCCGCTATCCTCCTTGGGCAGGGCATCAAGGCTGGAAGGATAAGAGGCTATGTACCAAAGTGATAAAGTGAGCTCAAGTTTCCCTTGCAAGCAAGCAAGTCATTTGCTGTAGGTATTGTGCTAGCACAGGGATTCTAAACCTCTGGACTACAGACAATTTGGGCCAGATAATCCTTTCTCCAAGAAACCCTCCTTGGCATAGTAGTTAAGTGCTACTGCTGCTAACCAAAAGGGTCCACAGTTCTAATCCACTAGGTGCTCCTTTGAGACTCTATGTGGGCAGTGTGACTCTGTCCTACTGTGTTGCTCTGACTTGGAACTGATTCTACAGCAAGGAATCTGGATTGGGTTTTGGGATTCTTTGGTCTGGTGGCTGGGGGAAAGGGCTGTCCTATACACTCTATGATCTTTTGCAGCATCCCTGGCCACTATTCACTAGGTGTCAGTGGCACCCCTACAGTTACTTGTCTTCAGATATTGCCAAATATTCTGAGGGGTGGGGGTTGGGGTACCTCCTAGCATAATCAGGTATGAGTAATTGGTAAAGAAATTTCTTCAAAATTAGTATTAACATATTATTAAGGACTGCTGTCCCCTACTCAATAAGCATAAATGAAAATAAGCAAACACATAAAGCTATAATTTAAACTAAATTTGTATGATGGGCTACTAAGTAAAAGTTTGAATTAACATTTGTATTAACAAAGAAAAGATTTTAGAATTCCACTGAAAAAAAGATTACCTGGTTGACTGCATCTGCCTTGTAGTTTCTGGATCTTCAAACATCTTCACAATTGGTTCTGTTTCTGCCTGAAGTTGTTTCAGTTGTGCAACAACTGTGGTTCTTTTTTCTCTTAAAGCTAATTAGAAACACAAAGCAGTATGAGAATGTTAAGGCATGTTAAGCTACAGGAGTCATCCTGATGATGTCTCTAAAGTTGTACATATATTGTTATACTTTTACCCCTGTAGGGTGTTTTTCTTTTTTAACAGAGTCACAAGTCAAGAACTACCAACTCAGTCATTTCTGGCAGATTCACAATTTCTTCCTTCTAGTACTGCAAAGGCACAGAAAGAAGAGCAAATCCTCTTCGTATTCTTAAAGAAAACAAGAAATTGGAGAGGTGAAGAGGGGTGTGAAGAGGGCATGAGATTATCACTTGATTCTAAATTTCAGTCTACATGTGTTCCCGTTTAATTCTCTAAACTGAACATCATTCCAGCGTTAAAGGTCTAAAACAGGAGCCCAGGGATTTATATATTATTACAGTAGGAATTCAGTCAACTTGTGAGAAATTTAAACCTAGTCTATAATCTCTTTTCACTAGGAATCCAGTTCTGTAATCTCTCAAGTCCAATTCTGTATCTTTCTTTTTACAACATTAACAGTCAGAGAAAGCTTGCTCACAGCTTGCCCTGATAATACATGTTAAAGTTCCACTAAAAACGAAGAGTTTATTTCTTTGATCACAAATTAAATTTGAAGATTTAAAAAAGAAGTTACAAGAAAAGCCACTGTTATTACAGTGAACTGTAATATAAGTAAAACACTGATTATCTTAGTGTAATAAGTTCTGGATTATTTATAAAGTATATTATTAGAACACTGTTTCTAAAATACTGAAGGGGATTTATGGTCCAATTTAAAAAAAACCACAATTAAAAAAATAATAAATCTACTTCTTTGCTGCCAGAGTTCTTGGAATCTTTAAAATGCTATGTACATGTAAGGTAATACTGCATTTCCCAGGCTTATGGGACTTTTTTCTTTCAGGAACATCTACTGCCACAGAAGGAGGCCATAGGAGTCACTAACAATTAACAGCTCAACTGTTAAGTGAAGGAGGACTGGCAGTTCACACTCTACCAGAGGTGTCGCTGAAGAAATGCCTGGTGATCTGCTTCCAGAAGGTCACAAATTTGAAAACCTATGGAGTAGATCTACACTGCAAAGTGTGGGGCTGCCAAGAGTTAGAATCCACTTGATGACAACTGCGGTAACACAAAATAAAGGTTTAGAATATACTACACCACAGCGGTTCTTCAACTTGTGTGCCAGGCCTCACCAGACAGTTTCTCGTTAAGTAACAGCTCGCACAGTGCAGCTAATGTTAGTCCCGGGGATTGTACTTTGAGAACCACAGCTATACCAGATGCTTCCAGATGAGAAACAAAACCTCTAAGGCAAACAAAAGGCTAACTGAACAAATCAGCAACCCAAAAGTTACAACATTCTCAGATAATTACAATCTGAATCAGAAACAAATTTGATATTACATACTATGATCATAAGAACTCAAACTATTTGATGAAAATGTTTTAAAACAGTTTCATGTCTTTTATGAGGAGAAAACAACATACTTTTGAACACCTGTAACCAGTACATTGCCCTTCATCCTAAGAACTTGGAGTTATTCAAAGAATACTTTAGTCTTTTTGCTAATGTTCTTTAATGATCACAAAGCCTAATACACCTATACACAGTTTACAAGATGATGAAACTTACCATGAGGAATGTCATCGGAATAAAGGTTTTTGTACACATCCATAGCAAAGTCTACCATGTTGGTATCACTAAGAAGATCCAATTTCCCTTGTAATAATTCTTTTTCATTATATATCTGCAAGAGAAAATTACTTTGCATGAATGTACTGAACCTCCCCAAATAAGCCAGTATTAGTTTACCTAGAAGTGTATTTCGTGAGACATTGTTTCTTTCTCTATAAACTATTATAACTTATTTTGCCTGTTTTAAGCATAAAGTAAAGCAATACAGGAGGTCTGGTGGTGCAACGGTTAAGCACTTGGTTACTAACCAAAAGATAGGGAGTCTGGATCTCACCAGCCATTCCGTGGAAACCATATATGGTAGTTCTACACTGTCCTATACAGTCACTACGAGTTGGAATTGACTCAATGGCCGTGGGTTTGGCTTTTGGTTAAAGCAATGTAGCAATCAACCTACAAAGATGTAAGAACACTTTGCTTGTGCTGAAAATTTACAAATGAAGGCAAATTACACATGCAAAGCCATTTCCACCTTCAAATTCATATTAACTTACTTTATGCTATTTTATTTATATTTTCTTGTGTACCTACAAGCCACCTTTTATCCTTTCTAGAAAGCAACACATACAGTAAACAAAAACATACATATAACCTGCATTGCGAAACACATACAACTGTTTCCTCTCTACATCCAAGTGATTAGGACTCAACTCTGAAAATCTTTACCTTCTTACACCCCTGCTATCCGTGTGAGGTCCACTCACCACTTCTCGAGGTGTCTGCTCCCTTACCCTACACATTACTCTTCACTGACAGCTGTAATCCTTCATAGCACTTTCCAATCACTGTAACCCCAAACAAACTAGCAGACATTTTGCAAGCAAATCATATCAGGATTTTTGCTTTTTTGCAAGAAGTTTAAGAAACACAACTTAACCCATACTCCAGGATTAAAACAGATACGTACGCAAATTTCACATGAAGCGTACTGACCAACATATACAGAGCCCAGCACACCCTGGTGGAATAACAGTTAAGTACTATGTCTACTACTCAAAAGGTCACAAGTTCGAGTCCACCACATGCTCCTTAGAAACTCTATAGGTTGGTTCTACTCTGTCCTGTAGGTCACTGTGAGTTGTAACTGACTGAATGGCAGAGGGTTTGGTTTTGGTACCAAACTAACATCGAGAAACAGAGATGACAGTCAAGAAAACATTAGCTTCTATTTTTAACAAATATTTTTTTAACTTAATGAAATGGTTATCAAAATAAAACAGCTTCAAAAGATTTTTTATATTGAATTTAATTTTGCCAAGGAAATAAAAAGACAGTTACAACAATATTTCACTGTCTGTAAGAAGGAACGATAAAGGCATCAAAGAGTTTAAGACATAAGATCCAAACAGAAACTTGCAAAATACACAGCAAACTCCTGCACAATAGTAAGCAAAGACACTCAACTGAAAAATGGGCAAGACTTTAATAGGCACTTCACAAAAGATAATACCCAAATGGTCTATAAACACATGGAGGAAGTTGTCAACTTCATTACTCCTCAAGCTAAACCAAACCCAGGGCCACTGAGTCAATTCTAACTCATAGTGACCCTACAGGACAGAGTAGAACGGCTCCACAGTTTCCAAGGAGTACCTGGTGGATTTGAACTGCCAACCTTTTGGTTAGTAAATGTAGCACTTAACCAGAACACCGACTAGGTTTCCATTAATCCTCAAGGAAATACAAATTACAAGGAGACTAAGTAGTAAGCAAAGGCATACAAAATCCTCCTGACCACATCAACAGATGCAGAACAACTGGAACACCAACAATTCTTAAAAACTGTTCAAATATCCTTTGCGACCCAGCAATTCTGCTCCTGTTTATAAATGGCCATAGAGTCAATTCTGACTCACAGCAGCCCTACAGGACAGAGCAGATCTGCCCAATACGGTTCCCAAGGAGTGCCTGGTGAACTACACTGCTGAAGTTTCTCGTTAGCAGCCGTAGCTCTTACCCACTACGGCACCAGGGTTTCCAGATTTTCCCCACAAATGTGTTGTAAATCCTAACCTCTGTGCTTGTACCTGAAAACCCTGGTAGCAAAGTGGTTAAGTGCTACAGTTGCTAACTAAAAGACTGGCTGTTTACATCTACCACGCACCCTTTCGAAACTATATGGGGCAATTCTACTATGTCCTATAGGTTCACTATATTTGGAATCAACTTGATATCAAGAGGCACGCTTGTGGTTATAATCTCATCTGGGAATGGGTTTTCTGTGTTATGTTAATGAGCCAGGGTTACTGTAGCATGTTTGTTAAACACACCTCTTTTGATGTAACAGATTATAGACAACCAAGTAGCTGTAATTCAAAGGACATCTCTAAATGCTCACAGCAACATCATTTCTAACACCAAATTATTGACAACAGAATGGATAAACTGTGGTTGTTTATAAAACGAGTAACTTTCAGCCCTGAAAATCAAAACACTACTGTAACCCTAATAGCTTGGATCATTCTCATTAACTATATAAAAGCTGTATGGTTTTCAATTTCAGTAGGACTCTCTAGACTAGCAATCATGAACATGTCTTTTGTCAGTCTTCTAAGCTACCATTTCCAGTCTTTACCTCACTATTCAAAACCATAATTAGCTACCTCACACCCCTCTCTCAAACTAATCGGCCTAGTCCCTTAATGGCAATCATTTTAGGAACACTTATTCTGTCCCAGAAGACTAAGTGTTTTATATACACTGTTGTTTTTGGCAGCTGCTTTAGGGTCAGCCCTTGATTCACAGAGACCCTATTCACAGTGGGATTGGATAACTGTGATTCACAGGGTTTTCAACGACTGGTGTTTTGGAACTAGATCACCAGGCCTTTCTTCCTAATCTGCAAGCTGTGCTGAAACCTGTTCAGCACCAGAGTAACACACAAGCCCCAACCGGCAGGTAACCAAACCAAACCCACTGTGGTTGAGTCAATTCCGACTCACAGCAACTCTATATAACGGAGTAGAACTGCTCTGCGGAGTGTCCAAGGAGCACCTGGTGGATGTGAACTGCTGACCTTTTAGTCAGTGTGCACAGCAGTTAACTGCCAAGCCACCAGGGTTGCCACAAACGATGTACATTGCTCAGGAATCAAAGACAGGTGTTCCCACGTGGTTGCTAAATCAAAAACCAAACCTGTTGCTGTTGAGTTGATTCTAACTCACACTGACGTTACAGGACACAGAGAACTCTGTTCCTTACAGTTCCCAAGGAGTGGCTGGCAAACATGAACTGCCAACCTTTCGGTTGGTTACCAGCCCACCTCTCAACCACTGTGCTACTAGGGCTCCATGAGGTTGGTAGCATAATTGTATGCATGAGAAACAAGTTTAATTAGAGAAGGAACTTGCTCTTAAACACACAATGTATCTGAATTCAGAATCCAGGATCCCAAACAGTCCACCATCTAGCCTCCCACTTCACAACAGAATAGAGAATGTTAAGACATAACTAGGTATTCATTCACACATTTGCTCAAGTCATTAAAAGCCTACTGCCAAAACATTACTAATAATGCAGAAACACCAGAAGAGAAACCAGATAACTGGAAACTCTTACAAATCAAACACTTATGCTCATCCCAAGTCTTAACCACAACACTGAAAAGACAATCTACAGACTGGGGAAAAAAATTTGGCTACGACAAATCTGACCTGTGTCTAATCTCTAAAACTGTAAAACCTCAAAAATATAAAGACAAATAACTCAATTGAAAAAATGGACAAAGGCTATGAACAGGCACTTCACCAAGTCAGGTGGCTAACACATACACGAGAAAACGCTCACCATCATTAGCCATGAGAGAAATCCAAGTCAAAACTACAAGGAGATACAATCTCACCCCAACAAGGCTGGCACTAATCCAAAATACACAAAATAAATGCTAGAGACTGGAACACTTTTACACTGCTTATCTGGTGACACAGTGGTAAAGAGCTATGGCTGCTAACCAGAATGTCAGCAGTTTGACAGCCCTCCCTGGAAACTTGATGGGGCAGTGCTACTATCCTACAGGATCACTAGGAATCAGAATCAATCTGATGTCAACGGGTTTGAGTTGGGGTTTGTTAGGAATGTGAAATGGTACAATCACTTTGTAAACTGAATGAAAAGCTAGAAATAGAAATTACACATGATCCATCAATTCCATTTTTTGGAATGTATCCTAGAGAAATAAGGACTGCAACACAAATGAGACATATGCACACCACTGTTTACTGCAGTACTGTCCACAACAGCAAAAAGATGGAAACAACACGCATGCCCACCAACAAATGAACGGATAAACTATGGTACATTCACATGATGGATTATTATGCAATGGTAAAGAACAACGACAAATTTGAGCAACAACTCCGTAACATGGAGGAATCTGGAAGGCATTATGCTGAGTGAAACCAGTCAGCTGTAAAGGGACAAATATTGTATGAGACCACTATTATAAGGACTCAAGACAGGGTCTAAACATAGAAGGAAATAGTCTTTGACGGTTACAAGAGTGAGGAATGACAGTATTCACTAACTAGATACGACAAGAATTATTTTAGGTGAAGGGAAGGGCAACATGAAATACAGAAGTTAGCATAACTGGACTAAGCCAAAACCTAAGGTGTTCTGCAAATACAAACAAATGCTTCAGGAAAAGCGTAGCAGGGGTAGGTGTGTGAGGACCATGGTTTCTGAAATGACCTTCTGATTAGCAGCTCTAGCACTTAACCACTACTTCCACCAAGGTTTCCACTGAACAAACAGTATCCCTCTGACATCTGTAACTTTTTGCCTCAACTTATAATACTTATCTCCTGTAAAGAACAGGCTGACTCTACCTTTTGTTTGTTTGTTACTAGTGGTGAATTTCTGTGTTTTATCTTGGCTCACAATTCTATAGTGCTCCTATATTTAGTAATCACTAAATATGCAACATCTGTTTTCCTCTTGGGGTTATTACAGCCATTTCACTAGCACTCTCCATAAGCAGAAGCCACATGATCTACTGCACTGGGCAAATTTGCTGCAAAAGATCAGTGTACTTTAACCAAGCCATGGTACGTGTAATCACCACGTGTAAGGAAAACCAAAGAAAACCAAGTGTTTGTTGGTGAAAAATGTTGAATACCATGGGCTGCCAGAAGAACAAACATCCATGTTAGAAGTAAAGCCAGAATGCTTCTTAAAAGCAAGGATGGCAAGACTCTGTCTCCTTACTTCGGACACGTTATCTGGAGGGACCAATTCTTGGAGGACATCATGCTTGGTAAAGGACAAAACGCAACCTACCGCCGTCAAGTTGATTCCGCCTCAGAGCAAAAGGAAAGGGTCAGCTAAAACGAGAAAGACCCTCAACAGCACGGACTGACACAACAGCTGCAACACGAGGCTCAAGCACAACCAACGTTGTGAGAACAGCACAGCACTGTGCAGTGTTTCACTCTGCTGTACACAGGCTCACTCTGAGTTGAACATGACTCAATGGCACCTAACAACGGCCTTCTCTCAATGGACAGTTATTTCCCACTTATTTTCAGGCACAATTCACAGTTTTAGTTTTGCCCCATGAAAAGTAATCTACACTTACATATTCTTCCTTTTTTCTATCTACCTTGAAAGAATAAAGAATACATCCCAAAAATGAAGTTTAGCTATTTCAGAAGTATTTCTACAAGTAGCTGGTAAAGGATTTTAAAATATGGTATTCTGTCTTCCTTGATCTGTAGTGAATCACCTTACCTAAAACGTTAAGCCCTAGACTGCTAATCAGAAGTGTGGTGGTTTAAACCCACCTATAGACTTCATGGCATACAGACCTGGTGAACTGCTGCCTTAAACCAAACTAAAACCAAACCTACTGCTGTTGAGTCGATTCCGATTCACAGTGACCCTACAGACAGAGTAGGAACGCCCCAGAGTTTCCAAGGAGCCCCTACTGGATTTGAACTGCCAACTTTCTGGTTAGCAGCCATAGCACTTCATCACTACACCACCAGGATTTCCTTATAGCAAAGACATTCTGTAAGCTGGTTCTATGCTGTCACATGTGGTCACTAGGAATCAGAATCCATTCCAAAGAACCTAATAACAAGTAAGGAAAGGGTCAGCGGGCTGCACTATTTTACACAAGCTCCAAAAAACCAGAAGTACATCCTACATAAACACGAAGGCAAAATATACAGTCTTTAAGATAAAGCTACACGTGGCAGAACATTCTTGGACATTTAATTTTGTTGTCCCCTAATATCATCAACTCAAGTTCATACATGTTTATAAAAGGTTAATGATTGAAGCTGAAGGTGACAGTTCTCTAATGAACCATACCTGGAAGCTCTGGAAACTTTTCAGTGGAATTTAACGAGTATTTTTAGAATTTAAAAATTTTTTTTATTGCTATTGGTACACAAAAATTCCACTCTCACAGCCCCCCAATTCAGTCCTCTTAATAGATCTATGCTGTAATCTGCTTCCAGAAATAGAACTTATTTTTCTGGCCAAAATTCGAATCCCCCCAACAATTACTTTATAATTACTAACATCCATCAATTTCCCGATAAACTTCACCTATAACTAAGCACAATATTTCAAAACTTTTAGGGCAAAGGTGTATTTTAAAATGATACCAGAACTATGTATTACTGGTATCATCCTGAGTAGCTACGTGAAAATTAATTACGAATTTTGATCCCTTAATGGACCTGTACATCTATCTACACGTTAAAAAACAAACAGTAAGTTAAAAAGTTGTAGTTACTTTTTCTGGTGCTCTTGCCCATTCGATAAAAGATGTTACGCTTCAAGGAAGTGGCTACTTATAAAAAGAACACAGAACCAGTGCGCAAAATACTCACAACTTCATAAAAAAAGTGCTAGACATGTTAAGTGTAAGAAAAACATCCTACACGACCCGGCAAGCAAAAACAAAGCCACAACTACCATTTCCACGGTCCATAATCCAGCCACGCCAAGGGCCGTCGAGTCGGATCCGTAAAGAAAACCGAAAGTTCGATCACTGCAATTTGCTTTCAGAACTCGGCATAGGATACAGCTGAAGCGTTTAGAGTTGCGCCGGCCAAGCATCAACTTCCTAGAACCGACGCGGACGCCCCCGGATGCTGGGATCGCAAGAAGCGATGCGGAGACCCTTTTTAGCACCGGCATTTCAAACCTTCACCTTACCCCTTCCCACTGCCAACCTCTCCTGGGCTAATTAACCAGGGCAACGCTAAACTACCAGCAGATGTTGACGCCGGGCCTGGAGCCCAACTCCCGGCTGCCTCACACGTGTGTCAGGCCCAGGAATCAAACCACCGCCCTACTGCATGCCTGCCACCACACGCGCTCCGACTCCGTCCTCCAGCTCAAAGCCGACCTCACCTCCTTTACGGACAGAAACTCAAGCAGCGGAAAGACGAGATGTCGATCCAAAAAGTGCGCGATGCGAGTAGTCAAGTCGTACTCCGCCATCTTGCAAAGGAAAAGAGTCTGTACTCATCAAAACTTTATCGATAGCGCTGACAGGGGAACCGACAAAGCCCGAATTGCGCATGTGCAATGGTTACACGGTAGAGGAAAGAGGCGGGGAGAGCAGTAGCGCATGCGCACGAGACCCTTTTCTCCGCATGACGGTGGGCAGCTGGACGGCTCTTGCTTTTGCTGTTGTTGAGTATCCGCTTAACGTTGCGTGGCTGTGTTTTCCAAATCAATGACCTGAAATCAGTTTTCTTAGTAAATATTAAAAATTCAGAGTTTATTGGTATTTCACGGTGGGTGTCTGTTTCACTGGGATCCCGCATAGGTCAAGGAAGCTAATATTTGGAGTATAGTACGAATTTTGTAGGAGCACCGGTGGCGCAATGTTTTAAGTACTGGGCTGCTAATTGAGTGGTCTGGAAGTTGAGGCAATGTGCTCTTCTAAAAATTGCAACCTATGAAACCTTATGGGGCAGTTGTACTCTCAGACAAGGTCGCTGTGTGTCGGAATCAGCTCTAGGCGCAAATCAACAATTTTGTAAGCCTTTTTTATATGAAGACAGCTTCTAGGCAGTAAACTAAGGAAATTATGTCATATTTTAATTCACTGTCATCGAGTTGATTCCGACTCAGCGAATCTATAGGTCAGAATAGGACTAGCCCATGGAGTTTCCAGGAAGCATCTGTTAGATTTGAGCAGCCTAGCTTTTGGTTAACAGTCTTAGCACTTAACCACTACATCACCAGGGTTTCTGATTTCACATTATGAAAGGGCTAAAACTTCATGATGGCTGCTTGGGCTGGGCCTGTTAAGGGGTTAGTGAAAACTCAGATGAGCTAACAATTTACCTGAGAACTGGAGTAAGAGGGTTTGGTTGTGTTTCTGCTTTGTTTTTTAAATAAGAGCAAAGTGAAAATATTCCTGATGGAAGGTGCAAGAAAAACAATGACCTTGAGACAAGGGACTTGGTATGTTTGAGAAACTGAGAAGGCTGTAAGACTGGAAAGTGCGTTGGAAACCCTGCTGGCACATTGCTAAGTGCTATGTGTGCTAACCAAAAGTAAGCTGCTCAAATCTGCTAGGGAACTCCTTGGAGAGTGAGTTAACACAAGTTGAGAGAGAACAAGTCAGGATCATGGTAAGGAATTTGTATTTTATACTCTTTTACTGATTACTTCTCATCATGAAAACCCAAAACCAAACCCATTCCCCTCGAATTGATTCCAACTCACAGTAACCCTACAAGACAGTAGAATTGCCTCATAGGATTTCCAAGGACTGTCTGGTAGATTTCCAACTGCCAAGCTTTTGGTTAGCAGTAGAGCTCTTAACCACTGTACAACGGGCTCTGATATGATCCAGTCTGGCTTTCAAGTCTGTCTACACACTGACAGTGTTTTTCTTCTATTCATAAGGTTTTTGCTGGCCAATTGTTTAGAAGCAGACTGTCAGGTCTATCTTTTTAGTCTTAGTCTGGAAGATCTGCTGAAACCTGTCTGCTGTGGGTGAGCCTGCTGAAATACAAGTGGCATAGCTTCCAGCATCACAGCCACACACAAACCATTACAATATGACAAACACAGATATTATGAAGAATGGGAATTCTAGAACACTTAACTGGGCTCACGGGAAACCTGTACCTGGACCAAGCATCACTCATTTTAACAGAAGAAGGGGATACTGAGTACTTTAAAATCAGGAAAGGTGTGTTTCAGGGTTCTATCCTTTCATCATACTTATTCAGTCTATGTTCTGAGCAAATAATCTGAACAGCTAGACTATATGTAAAAGAATTTGGCATTAGGATTGGAAGAAGACTCATTAACAACTTGTTCTACTCAGATAATGCTTGTTGAAAACAAAGAGGACTTGAAGCACTTATTGATGAAGATCAAAGAACATAGTCTGCAGTATGTATTACACCTCTACAGAATGAAAACAAAAATCCTGGCAACTGGATCAATAAGCAACTTCATGATAAATGGAGAAAATATTGAAGTTGTCAAGGATTTTGTTTTACTTGAATCCACAACCAGTGCCCATGGAAACAGCAATCAGTAAATCAAATGGATTGTTGCACTGGGCAAAACTGCTGCAAAAGATGTCTTTCAGGTGTTAAAAAGCAAAGATGTCACCTTGCACCTGACCCAAGACATGATATTTTCCACTTTCTCATATGAATGTTATAACTGGGCAATGAATAAGTAAGACTGAAAAAGAGATGGTATCTCTGAATTATGATGCTGGAGAAGAATATTGAGTGTACTGTGGATTGCCAGAAGAATGAATGAATCTATCTTGGAAGAAACGCAGCCAGAATGCACCTCAGAAGCAAGGACAGTGAGACTATGTCTCATATAATTTGGCCATGTCATAAAGAAAGAACAGTCCCTGGAGAAGGACATCATGCTTGGTGAAGGAGATGGTCAGCGAAAAGATCCTCAGTGAGGTGTATTGGCACAGTGTCTTTAACAATGAGCTCAAACAAATAATGATTGTGAATATGGTGAAGAACTGGGCACTGCTTTGTTCTGCTATACATGGGGTCATTATGAGTCAGAACCAACTTGATGGCACCTGTTTTAGTCAGCTAGTACTGCTGCAACAGAGATACCACTACTGGATGGCTTTAACAAAGAAAAGTTTATTCTTACACAATCTGGTAGGCTACAAGTTCAAATCCAGGATTTCCACTGCAGGGGAAGGCTTTCCACCTTGTCGGCTCTGGAGGAAAGTCCTTTTGTTGCATCAGTCTTTGTTCAGGAAGCATCTTGGCACAGGAACCTCAGATCTGAAGGATGGGCCCTTCTCCCAGTGCTGCTTTCTTGATGGTATGAGGTTCCCAGTTCTCTCTGCCAGATTTTTTCCTTCATAGCTCAAGAGACTGCCTTAAGGCACAAAACAAACTTAAACATTGACTCTTGCTCTATCAAATAGAGGCAGAAATTCCAACAAGGAGGACCATCAGACAATACCAGAAATTATGGCATTGGTATGCTAATTGGTACAGATTTTTTAGGGAACACATTCAATACATGACAGCACCTAACAACAACAAAACATTGACACTTCTGGAATTACAGCCCCAACACAGACAGCTGGTTAGCTCTAAAGCCAAATCTACTGCTGTCAAGCTGATGCCAACTCATAGCAACCCATAAGACAGAACAGAGCTGCCCCACAGCATTTCCAAGGAATGCCTGGCAGATATGAACAACTGACCTTTTGGTTAGCAGCCGTAGCACTTATCTATTCTCCCACCCAGACTCACATGTATCCAACTGCCTGCCCGATATCTCAATATCAACATATCCGAAGCAAAACTCCTACATGTAGCTCACCAGAACCTGCTTCTGAGCTTTTCTTACCTTACTGAAAAGCAACTTCATCCTTTTAGTGCTCAAGCCAACGAGTCATTCTTGATTTTCACATTTTACATTGATTGTACCACCAAATCCTTTCAGCTCCAGCCTTTAAATCATGTTTAGAATGCAAGCAGTTCATACTATCTCAAAAGTTACATCCCTGATCTAAATGACTGTCATCTTGTGTTTCTGTTTTGAAACAGCCTATTAGCAAGAGATGTGGAAAATGAGTTCAGAGTGGAAGTGGTAGACCAGAATGCCTTGTAGGTCATTGTAAGTACCTTGAGTTGTGCTGTGAATGGAGTGAGACTCGATTGGAGGGTTTCAACAGAGAAGTCACATAATCAGTTTTAAAAACACCACTTGGGAGGTTGAGGAGGAGGGCAAGCATATACACAGAGAAACCAGTGAAGAGACTATTGAAATAATTCAGGTGAGGGCCAGAGTGGTAGCAGTGATACAGGTGTAGACAGTTGTGAAATTCTGAGTATATTTTTAATGCAGAGCTGGCAAAATTTAAAGATGGATTGGATGAAAAAAAAGGGGGCCAAAGATGATTACAAGATCTAGAAGAACTGAGGGGGCATTTAGTGAGATGAAGAAAGGTGTGATAAAAGCAAGTTTTCAGAAGAAAGGAAATAAAGAATTTAATTTTGGACACATTTCATTTGGGATGCTTATTAGATGCCCCGGTGAAGATGTTGAGTAGGCAGCACTTTACATGAACCTAGAACTCATGCAAAATATAAGAGCTGGAGACAGAAGTTTAAATCCTGCGAATTTAGTAATGAAACTTAAAAAAAACATGGCACTGGATGAGATTAGGGTATTTGGAAAAGATATTAGAAGGGCTGCCTTAAGCACATCAATTTTTAGAGGATAGGATAATTCAAATCAAGAAAAAAAGCTGAAGAAAAGAGGAAAGGCAACAGAAAATGAGGCCCTGAGAGCCTGAGAAGATTGTTGTAGAAAAGAAAGAGTGATTGAGTATTTCACATGATACCGTCAGTTTAAGTTAAGGTGTGACAGAATTACCTGTTGGCTTTGGTAAATAGGTTATTTATGATCTCGACAAGTGCAGTTTTAGTGAGTAAGATGAAAGTCTGTTTGAAGTGGGTTCAGAAAGGAGGAGGTGAGATGAAATATGCAAACACATCTTTTGAAGAATTTTTTTAAAAATTGTGATTAAGTGAAAGTATACAATCCAAATCAATTTTGTATGCCCACCTTTCTGCAGCTCCTTCTGCTCTCCTTGCCTGGTGATGGCACGCTTTTCCTTTTCATTCCTTTATTTTTTATTTTTATTTTTTTAATTATTATTAAATAAAAAATGAAAGTGTACATACTCTGTGCTTACAATACTGAGTTAAGAGAGGAGGTGTACACATGTTGTGTTGAAGTCCCATTAATACTGATCTTCTTACTACTGTGTATTGTGACCAATTTTACCCAATCAAATTTCTAACAACTATCTAATCTAAATCCTCGCCCCTTTCCCTCCCACCCTCCCACCCACCCTACCCTTGTAGCCATCAAAGAGTATTTTCTATTATGTATGAGTATGCTTTTAAGTTTTTATCATAGGGGTCTCATATAATAATTGTCCTTCTGTTGCTGACTAGTTTCACTCAACATAATGTCCTCCAGTTGAGACCAAATTGAGAGATGTTTCCTGCTATCATCGTTGTTCTTTATCAGTGTACAGTACTCCATGGAGTATATATACCAAAGTTTACCCATCCACTCTTCTGTTGTTGGGCATCTGGGTTGATTCCAACTTTTTGCTATCATGGACTGTGCTGCAGTGAACATTCATGTGCATGTATCAGTTCGTGTGAATGGCCTTGATTTTGTAGGATATATTCCAAGCAGAGGAATTACTGGGTCAAATGGTACATCTATATCCATTATTTTAAGGTAATGCCAAATTGCTTTCTGAAGAGGTTGCACCATTCTGCAATCCCACCAACAGTGAAGGAGAGTTCCAATCTCTTCACAGCCTCAACAGCATTTATTGTTTTGTGTTTTTTGGATCATGGCCAACCTTGTTGGGGTGAGGTGGTATCTCATTGTTGTTTTGATTTGAATTTCTTTAATAATTAATGATTGTGAACATGTCTGCATGTGTTTCTTGGCTGCCTGGGTTTTTTCTTTAGAGAAGTGTCTGTCCATCTCCTTTGCCCATCGCTTAATTGGATGATTTGTCTTTTTCTTATTGATATTTTGTAGAACCTTATAGATTATGGAGATCAGGCATCAGTCTGACACAGAGTTGCCAAATATTTTTTCCCATTCTGTAGGTGGTCTTTTAATTCTTTTGATAAAGTCTTTGGAGGAGCAGAAGTGTTTGATTCTTATTAATTCCCATTTATCTATTTTTTCTTCTGATGAGTATGTTTTGTTTGTCAGATTTTGAAGTCTGTCTATACTGTGTATTAAAGTGTTCATTGTTGACCCTATCTTATCTTGGATGAGCTTTATCATTTTAGCTTTTATATTCAGGTCTTTTATCCAATTTGAGTTGATTTTTGTATAAGGTGTGAGATATGGGTCTTGTTACAGTTTTTTGCAGATGGATATCCAATTATGCCAGCACCATTTGTTAAAGACACTGTTCTTACCCCAGTTCAAAATCTTAGGACCTTTGTCAAATATCAGCTGTTCAGAGGAGGATGGTGGCATCTCTGAGGTCTCTACTTTGTTCCATTGGTCTATATGTCTCCTTTTGTACCAATACCAGGCTGTTTTGACTACTGTGGCAGTGTAATAGGTTTTAAAGTCAGGTAGTGAGAAGCCTCCCAGTATGTTCTTCTTTTTCAGTAGTGCTTTACTTATTTGGGGTTTCTTCCCTTTCCAAATAAAGCTGATATTTTTTTTCTCCATTTCATTAAAAAATGTCGCTGGAATTTGTATTGGGATCACATTATATAAGTAGAGTGCTTTGGGCAAGATAGACATTTTCACAATATTGAGTCTTCCTATCCATTAGCAGGGCAAATTACTCCACTTATGTAAGTCTTTCCTAGTTTCTTGTAGCAAGTTCTTGTAGTTTTCTCTGTAAAGATCTCTTATTTCTCTAGTTAGATTTATTCCTAGGTATTTTATCTTCTTGGGGCCTATAGTAAATGGCATTGATTTGGTGATTTCTTCATTAATAATTTCATTGTTGGTATAAAGGACTCCTGTTGATTTAGTTATGTTTATCTTGTGTCCCGATACTTTGCTGAATTCTTCTATTAGCTCTAATAGTTTACTTATGGATTTCTTTGAATTCTCTGTATAAAAAATCATAACATCTGCAAAGAGGGAAATCTTTACTTCTTCAGTGCCAATACGGATGCCTTTTATTTCTTTGTCTTGTCTAATTGCTCTGGCTAGAACTTCTAGCACAATGTTGAATACAAGTGGTGAGAGATGGCATCCTTGTCTAGTTCCCCTTCTCAAAGGGAATTCTTTCAGTCTTTCACCATTCAGAACGGTGAAAGCAGTTGGCTTTGCCTAGATGTTATTGATTATATTGAGGAATTTCCCTTTTATTCCTATTTTTCTGAGAGTTTTAAGCATGAATGGATGTTGAACTTTGTCAAATGCCTTTTCTGCATCAATTGACAAAATCAGGTGATTTTTATCTTTTGTGTTATTAATATGGTTGATTACATTAATTGTTTTTCTGGTGTTGAACCAGCCTTACATCTCTGGAATGAAACTAAATTGATCATGATGAATTTTTTTTTTATATATATATATATATATGCTGTTGAATTCTATTGGCTAGAATTTTGTTGAAGATTTTTGCATCTAGATTCATGAGTGATATTGGTCTGTAATTTTCTTTTTTGTGTGGGATCTTTCCCTGGTTTTGGTATCAGGGTTATGCTGGCTTCATAGAATGAATTTGGAAGTATTTCATCTCTTTCTATGGTGTGAAATAGCCTCATTAGTATTGGAGTTAATTCTTCTTTAAAAGTTTGGTAGAATTCTCTGGTAAAGTCGTCTGGGCCAGGCCTTTTTTTTGGTTAGTAGATTTTTGATGACTTCCTCAATCCCTTCCTTTGAGATAGATTTATTAAGTTGATCTGTTTCTCCTTGTGATAGTCTTGGTGAGTCATATGAATCTAGAAATTTGTCCATTTCCCCCAGGTTTTCAAACCTGTCACGTATAGCTTGTCATAGTATTCTGTTATGATATATTTTATTTCAGATGGGTCTGTTGTAACGTCTCCCAACTCATGTCTTAATCAGGTTATTTGTATCTTCTATTCCTTTTCATTCTACATTTGTTGTATCCTCTTAACAAGCTCCTATCCCCTCCTCTCCACCCTCTTCCCTCCCATCAGAAAGAGACCAGTAGAACAGCACCCTATAAATGCATAGAGCCATAAAATACACGCACCATAGGGTCACTGTGTCCCTGAGCCAGGTACATTTTTGTCTGAAGAGTTGACCTCAGTAGTGTTTTCTCATTAGAGGAAATTTCAGGTCTAGGGCCCATGCTCCTAGGGGATCCCCCAGGCCATCAGACCATCAATTGTGGTCTTTTAGTAGAGTTCTTGAGCTGCACTTCTCTTTTTCTTGTGTTGCCACAGGGACTGAACATTGTGTGCCCCATCACAGCTATCTTTGGTGGTGGCCAGGTACCATCTGATTCTTCTGTCACGTGTTGATATGGTCCTTCTGTCTCCTGAGGTCTTTTTCCTTTGTGTCTTTTTTGTCCTTAGTGATCATCTGTTGTGGCTGAGATGGGACTATTTGGTGTACCTCAGATGGCAGCTTGCTAGCTTTTAAAACTCCAAACACCATTCACCAATATGGGGTGCAAAAGGCTCTCTTAGCAATAGGTTAGTTATGCCATTTGGCCTTGATGTCCCCTGAGTGCATGGTCACCAGACCCCACTACTGCTACTCTGTCCTTGCAATACTGGGTTGAGACTAGAAGAGTTCCAGTTTATGGTGAAGTTCAATTAAGTTGATCTACTTTCTACTGTGTGCTGTCACTGTTTTCACTTAACCAAATTTCTATCAGCTATCTAATCTACGGCCATCCCTCTGTCTCCCTCCCAACACTTGTAGCCATCAAAGAGTCTTTTCTTCTGTACATGTCTATTTTTAAGTTCTTACAGTAGGAGTCTCATACAATATTTGTCCTTTTGCTGCTGACTGAGTTCACTCAGCATAATGTCTTCCAGTTGAAACCAGGTAATGCGATGCATCCTAAAATCATTGTTCTTTATCATTGCGTAGTGTTCCATTGAGTATGTGTACCATAGTTTGTTTATATGTTGATCTGTCAATGGGCATCTGGGTTGATTCCATCTTTTTGCTGTTGTGGCCTGTGCTGCAATAAACATTTCTTCTCAACAATTTTGATAGAAAAGGAAGCAGAGAAATACAATGGTAGATAGTGGGTCTCAGAGGGGAGTCTTAAAAGGTATATATGTGCTGCTAAATGTAATTCACTATTTATGTAAATATCTGTAATTGAAGGAAAAAAGGTTTTGAGAAGCTCTGTGGAACATGGAAAGAGAATGCAATCCCAATCAGATTGGCAGCAAACACTGATTATCAAAGGGGAAGGAGAAGGAATATTCTTAGTGGATTGTATGTCTTTTCTATTGACATGGATAACTTTTACAATAGATATCGAGGAAAGTATTTCAAGTTGTTTAGGAAGAGTTTGAACACTGCTGATATATAAACACAGGGAAATGTAAGATATATTTGAAAAACAAAACTTGGGAAGTAAATGATGATTAGAAAATAGGTGGGAGAATAAGCCACGAAAAAAAAGACCTGTGTCAAATAGAAGTACACTTATGTGAGGAATTTTATATTAGGTCATGTTGAAGCCTTATTTTTGAGTATGAGGGCAAATAATCATAACTGTGTTTCAGGAAGATAATTATTATGATGATGATGATGACGATGATTGAGTGAAATGTACATTCCCGTAAAAATTTGCATACCCACCTATATGCAGCACCCACTGCTCTCCCTGCCTGGTCTTATCCTCCATGTCTTATCCTCCCAACAATCTCCTATCTCCTCCTCCCCACCCACTCCCCAACCTCCAGTAAAAGGTCAGCAGGACAACATCCTATGGATGCATAGAACCATAAAGTGCACACATGATATGGTCACTCTGTGTAGCCAAGTCCAATCCATTCCTGTCAAAGAGTTGACCACCGTTATGATTTGTGGACAGGGCCAGCATCACTGCCAGAGGCCATGCTCCCAGGGGAACACCGAGGCCCCTGGACCATCAACTGTGGTCTTTTAGTGCAGATTTCAGGGTGTACCATTTTTATTGTTGTATTGCTCAACTTTGTGAGCTCCATCACGGCTATCACTGGTGGTGGCCAAGCACCATCCGGTTCTTCCAGTCACAAGTCAATGTAGTCACCCACTCATGTGGGTCTGTTTGTCTTCTGTGTTCTCTTTCCCCCATGTCGTTTTGGTCCTTGGTGATCATCCATTCCTGCTGAGTTGGGATCATTTGCTGTACCTTCAGATGGCAGCTTGGCATACTTTAATACCCCAGACACCACTCACCAATGTGGGGTGCAGAAGGCTCTCTTAGCAAAATGCTAATTGCACCAATTTGGCCTCAGTTTCCCCTGAGAGCATGGTCCCCAGCCCCCTGCCCCAGCTACTCTGTCCTTTTAATGTTGGGTTAAGGTGGGAGGAGTAATCATGTTATGTTGAAGTCCAGTTAATATTGATCTTCTTTCTAATGTGTGCTGTCACAGATTTCACCCAACCAAATTTCTGTAAGTTATATAATCTAAACCCTCTCTGCCTCACCTGCACTCCCTCTCCACCATTGCAGCCATCAAAGAGTCTTTTCTTTGATGCATGAGTCTGTTTTTAAGTTCTTATCATAGGGGTTTCATAAAGTATTTGTTCTTTTGTTGCTGACTTTCACTTAGCATAATGGCCTCCAATTGAAACCAGGTTATAAGATATTTCCTAAGATCATCATTGTTCTTTATCATTGCATGCTGTTCCATTGAGTATATATACCATAGTTTACCTATCCATTCCTCTATCGTTGGGCATCTGGGTTCATTCCATCTTTTTGCTATTGTGGGCTGTGCTGCAATGAACATTCTTGTACATGTATCAGTTGGTGTGAATGGCCTTGATTCTGTAGGGTATATTCCAAGCAGTAGAATTACTGGCCCAAATGGTATGTCTAGATCCAGCTTTTGAAGGAAGTGCCAGATTGCTTTCCAAAGAGGCTATACCATTTTGCAATCCCACCAACAGTGTAGGAGAGTTCCAGTTTCTCCACAGTCTCTCCAGCATTTGTTGTTTTAGGATTTGGGATCATAGCCAACCTTGTGGGGGTGAGATGGTATCTCACTGAATAAAATTTAAATTAATTTCTTTAATTGCTAATGATTGTGAGCTTGTCTGCTTGTGGTTTTTGGCTGCCTGGACCTCTTGTTTAGAGAAGTGTCTGTCTACCTCTTTGCCCTTTGCTTGAGTGGATGATTTATCTTTTTCTTATTGCTATTTTGTAGTACCATATAGATTACGATCAGGTGTCGGTCTGACATATAGTTGCCAAATATTTTTTCCCATTCTGTAGGTGGTTTTTTAATTCTATTAATAAAGTCTTTGGATAAGCAAAAGTGCTTGATTCTTAGTAGTTCGCATTATCTATTGTCTCTTCTATTGTTTGTGATTTGACAGATTTTGATGTCTGTCTATGTTGTGTACTAAAACTTCTATTATTGTTCCTACTTTTTCTTGAGCTTTATCATTTTAGATTTGATATTTAGGTCTTTTATCCAGTTTGAGTTGGTTTTTGTATAAGGTGTAAGATATGGGTCTTGTTTCAATTTATTGCAGATGGATATATCCAATACTGCCAGCACCATTTGTTGAAGAGATTGTTTTTACCCCAGCTTAATGTCTTAGAGCCTTTGTTGAATATCAACTGTTCACAGGAAGATGGTGTCATCTCTGGGGTCTCCATTCTGTTCCATTGATCTATCTGTCTCTTTTTGTACCAGTACCAGGCTGTTTGGACTACTGTGGCAGTGTAATAGGTTCTAAAGTCAGGTAGTGAGAGGCCTCCCCATGTGTTCTTCTTCTTCAGTAGTGCTTTCCTTATTTGGGGCTTCTTCCCTTTCCAAACAAAGTTAGTGATTTGTTTCTCCATCGCATTAAAACTGGCACTGGAATTTGTATTACGATTGCAGATTGGACTCGATGGCACTTGGCTTGGCTATATAAGTAGATTGCTTTGGGTAAAGTAGACATTTCCACAATGTTAAGTCTTCCTATCCATGAGCAGGGTCCGTTTCTCCATTTATGTAAGTGAGTCTTAGTTTCTTGTAGTAAGGTCATGTAATTCTCTTTGTAAAGTTCTGTTATCTCTCTGGTTAGATTAATTCCTAGGTACCTTATCTTCTTAAGGGCTATAGTAAATGGTATTGATTTGGTGATTTCTTCATTAATAAACTTTTGTTAGTGTAAAGCAATCCTACTGATTTACTTATGTTTATCTTTTATCCTGAGACTTTGCTCAACTCTTGTATGAGTTTGAGTAGTTTACTTACAGTTCCTTTAGGATTCTCTGTGTACACAATCGTATCTGCAAATAGGGAGATTTTTACTTCTTCTTTGCCAGTGAAGATGCCCTTTATTTCTGGGTCTTCTCTAATTGCTCTGGCTAGAACTTCTAGTATAATGATGAATAAGAGAGGTGAGTGTGTGCTTCCTTGTCTAGTTCCCATTCTCAAGGGAAATTGTTTCAGTCTGTCCCCATTGAGAATGACATAGGCAGTTGGCTTTGTATACATGGCCCTTATTGCATTGAGGAATTGGCGGTCTATTCCTATTTTGATGAAACTTTTTAGCAAGAATGGATGTTGAACTTTATCAAATGCCTTTTCTGCATCAATAGACAAAATCGGGTGATTCTTGTCTTTTCTGTTATTTATGTGGTTGATCACATTAATTGTTTTTCTGATGTTGAACCAGTCTTGCATCCTTGGTATGAATCCAACTTGATCATGATGGATTATTTCTTTAATATGTTGTATTCTGTTTGTAAGAATTTTGTTGATGATTTTTTCATATAGATTCATGAGTGATATCAATCTGTAGTTCTTCTTTTTGGTTGGATCTTTCTGTGGCTTTGGTACCAGAGTTATGCTGGCTTCATAGAATCAATTTGGGAGTATTCCATTTCTTTCTATACTGTGAAATAAAAGCTTGGTAGAATTCTGTGATGAAGCCATCTGGTCCTGGGCTTTTTTTCATTGGTAGTTTTTTGATGACCTTTTCAATCTCTTCCTTTGTGATGGGTTTATTAAGTTGTTCTGCTTCACCTTGTGGTATTTTTGGTACATCATATGGATCAAGGAATTTGTCCATTTCCTCTAGGTTTTCAAATTTTTTAGAGTACAGACTTTCATAGTGTTCTGTTATGATGTTTTTTTATTTCTGTTGGATCTGTTATGACAACTCCCCTCTCATTTCTTATTTGGGTTATTTGTTTGCTTCCCTGTTTTTCTTTAGTAAGTGTAGCCAATGGTTTGTCAATTTTGTTGATCTTTTAAAAAATAACAGCTTTTGGTCATCTCAATTTTTTTCAATTGTTCTTCTGTCCTCTAAATCGTTTAGTTCTGCTCTAATCTTTAGGATCTGTTTTCTTCTGGTGCCTGAGGGGTTCCTCTGTTGTTCTCTCTCTACTGTTCAAGCTATAGGGTTAGTTCTTTGGCTTGGCTTCTCTCTTCCTTCCAGATGTATGCATTTATGGAGATAAACTGACCTCTGAGCACTGCTTTGGCTGTATTCCATAGGTTCTGGTGGGAAGTGTTTTCATTCTCATTGGAATCCATAAATTTCTTTATTTCATCCTTGGTTTCTTCTATAACTCATGGTTTCTTTGAGTGAGATGCTGTTCAGTTTCCATGAGTTCCACTTTCTATCTATGTTTTTTCTGCTATTGATTTCAACTTTAATGACTTCATGGTCTGTTTTAGTCAGCTAGGGCTGCTGTAACAGAAATACCACAGAGTGGATGGCTTTAACACAGGAAGGTTTATTCTTACACAGTCTGGTAGGTTGCAAGTCCATATTCAGGGTAATTACACAATCCGGTAGGTTGCAAGTCCATATTCAGGGTGACCGCTCCAGGGAAGGCTTTCCCCTTGTCGGCTCTGGAGGAAAGTCTGGCATTGCATCAGTCTTTGTCCAGGGAGCGTCCCGGCGCAGGAACCTCAGGTCTCAAGGACGGGCTCTTCTCCCAGTGCACATTTCTTGATGGTGCGAGGCTCCCAATTGTCCTTTGTTTCTCTTTCCCTTTTATCTCTTGCAATCTGAAAGCATCAAGGGTGGGGCAAGCCATACTCTGGGGAAACTCCCCCTACAGCAGAGCAGGGAAGTAATTCTATGTGGGAATCTACATCCCCACCCTAATCCTTTAACATTCAGTTTAGCGAAACCACACAATGGAGGAGAGTCCCAAGATACTGGGAATCATATCCCAGCGACGTGGCTACACATATTTTTGGGGGGACACAATTCAAACTACGACATGGTCTGAGAAGATGCTTTGCATTAATTCAGTGGTATGGATTTGGTTGAGAATTCCCTTATGTCCTATCACATGGTCTATTCTGGAGAATGTTCCATGTGCACTGGAAAAGAAGGTGTAGTTGTCCGCTGATGGATAGAAAGTTCTGTGTATATCGATGAGGTCTAGTTGTTTAATTGTGGCAATAAGGTCTTCTGTGCCTTTATTGAGATTTTTTCTAGACGATCTGTCCAATACTGAGAGTGGAGTGTTGAAGTCTCCCACTGTTATTGTGGAGTGATCTATCTCATTTTTGAGTGTAGTCAGTGTTTCTTTGATATATTTAGATGCTCTAATATTAGGTGCCTAAATATTTAATATTGTTAAGTCATGCTTGTGTATTTAAGCTTTCAGCAATAGTGTCCATCCTTGTCCAAGATGGTGGAATTTACATTAAAATCTATGTTATCTGAGATTAGAAATGCCACACCTGCTCTTCTTTGTGTATTGTTAGCTTGATGTATATTCTTCCATCCTTTAACTTTCAATTTATTTCTATCTTTAAGTCTAAGGTGTGTTTCTTGTAGGCAACATATGGATGGCTCATGTCTTCTGATCCAAGATGTCACTCAATATCTCTTTACTAGAGTGTTCAGTCCATTCACATTCAATGTAATTATTGATAGGAATATGTTTAGTGCTGTCATTGTGAAATTTTTTTTGTCTGTGTTGATATTTTCTCTGTTGTTCTTATTAATCTGTTCTGGGACTTTCTTCTTTGTGAGTTAATATTTCACTTTTTTCAGGGTTGGTTTTGTGGTTGTTGAGACTCCTGTATTACATTTATTGATTTGACATGTTGCATCTTTATTGTGCTTTATGGCTGCCCCTTAATAAACTACGTATAAACCAAATTTTAATTACTAGCAGTCTTATTAACTTCCTCTCCTTCTGGAAGGACTATAACAACTGTAGTACATCCCTCTTGTTATTATGATGACATCATAGTTTTCACGATATGATCACTAGATCATTTCTTTCACAGTTATAGGTTTGATTGAGTTTGGAGCCTTCCCTAACTGAGTAGGTTTCTGGATGATGTGTCCTGTATTTACTTCTAAAATATAAAGTTAGTGTTTTTTGTTCTTCTAAGCCAAGGATTCTTTCAGTATTTTTGTAGCTTTGGTTTGGGTTTTACGAAGTCTTTGAGTTTCTGTTTATCTGCGAATGCCTTAATATTATTTTCATATTTGAAAGATAGTTTTGCAGGATATATAATTCTTGGTTGGAAGTTCTTCTCCTTCAAGGCTTTGAATGTGTCATGCCACAGTCTCTGTGCTAGCATAGTTTCTGCTGAGAAATCCATGAAAGCTTACATGGTTTCCCTCTGAATGTTAGCTTTGCTTTGAGTCTTGCTGCCTTTAAGAGTTTCTGCTAATGTTTCATTTTGTTAAGCTTGACTGTATTATGTCTTGAAATCTTTCTTTTGAGGCCTATATTGAGTGGTATTCGATATGCATCTTGGATATCTATATTCTCTTCTTTCCTAATTTCTGGGAAATTTTCTGTCAGTAGCTCAGCAACAATACTCTGTATGTTCTCAGGTGTCTTGTCCTGTTCAGGAACTCCAATTAATTGTAGATTGTTTTAATAGTGTCCCACATGTTTCTTAGTGCTTCAATTTTCTTTTTTCTGATTTCTCTTTATAGATGCTGGAGTCAGTAGCTGTGTCTTCCAAGTCAGAAAATCTATTTTCCATTTGTTCCATTCTATTTTCTTGGCTTTGAACTGAATTTTGTACCTCTTTGATTTTGTTCTTGATCTGTTGGATTTCAGACTACTGGCGTTCCATCAGATAGAACAGCTTGCTTAATTTTTCATTTTGCTCTGCTGCATTTTGTGTAAGGTCTAGGAGGGCTCTCTATATAATCCTTTTGTATTCACCTTCTGATAATTTCAGAAAGATTTCTATGGTTGTTTCTTTTGGGGGCTTTCTGAAGCCATGAGTGATTTCTTGGTTAGTCTTTTATCCAGAGTTTGTTGTTTTAGGGGCATCACATGAGTTAATAAAGGCTGAGAGAGATCCTGTGAGGATGGACCACAGTTATTTCTCTAGGCTGTCTTAAAATGAAAGGTAAAAAGTATCTGACGAATTCCAAAGTCGGTCAGCTTTCCAGGTGTACAGGTTCCTCTTCCCAGCCTGCAAAGTAAGCACCTGTATATCCAAACCCAGATGTTATAAATTAGTTCAAAATACAGAAAGGCTACTGCTCTGCTGGTCTCTGCTGTCAGTCACCAGCCATAGGTGACACTGTGTAGAATACTGCTTTTCTGCTGGAAAAGCACTGTCCTCTGGGGAGGAGCAGACTCCCAGCCTAGGAATTAGGTCCAGCTGAGGCCTCCGTATGGGTATGTCTGCCTCCCAGTGGAATAAGATGGCATCCTGCAGAAGCTCTAACCCTGCCTGGATACAGGCTACTCAATGGCAGAGGCAAAAAGAGAGCCCAAAGGTGCTGAGATGCACAGAGTCCAAAGCTGGGCTCTCAAAATTTAGCAATTTTGCCAGTTGATCCCACCAGCTGTGCATGTGAGATTAGCTGTTAGTTAAGTTCCAGCTCCAGCCACCAGGTAAGACAGAGAAAAAGTTAAAATGGCGAGTTACCTTTGGTCCATGAAAGCCAGCACTCTCTAAGAGTGGGGGGTGGCAAAAGAAAGGAGGTTTTCCATTGAGTGGCATGAATTCCACATTAACAGCCCTATGCTCACAAGGTGTCCAGAAGGCTCCATTTAATTATCAGTTCAGGTCTTAGTTCCCAGAGGCATTTAAGGAGACGTGTGTTTTGTCTGCCATCTTGACTCCGCCTCCCAATTCTGACAGTCATGTGGACAGTCGACTGAAAAAGTAAAATGTGCAAGATCTTTAAAATTGAGCTGGGAAAATTTTTGAACAGGCAGGTAATGGAAGCCACTCAATAAGTTCTTAAATAGAAAAATAATGAAGAAGGTGTTGTTTTATACTTTAAAATTAAACTGGAAGTGATTTACGAGATGGATTAATGTGGTGACAGATTGGAAACTCTGCTGATTTGCTTGGCTTTATCCCTGGAACTTTCCTCGCTGGTTTGTGAAAAGATCTTATTTCTTTTTATGAGAGAGATTTAGCTCTAAATATGGGAAGTGAGGAATTGTGTTTTTTGTGCTTCAGTGTCTTTTTAGTCTTTTAGTTTAGAAGAGATAGCATATAGAAGGATACTCTGGTGGCATAATGGTTAAGTGCTATCTGTGACTGCTAACCAGAAGGTCACCACTTCAAATCCACCAGGCGCTCCTTGGAAACTCTGTGGGGCAGTTCTGCTCTGTCTTATAGCGTTGCTATGAGTCAGAATCAACTCAATGGCAGTGGGTTTTTAGGGCAAGTGAGTATCAGAAAAGGAACACGCAAGGGCACATGTAGCAGTTTCTTGGTAGTATTCAGTGTAGACTCTAATTCTCATGCATTGATCAAATACTTATTGAATGTTTTATTGCTGGTTACAGTGTCAAGCTCTGGGGAGACAGAGAAATGAAATCAATTCCAGCCTGCAAGGCGCTATCATTTCAGTGGAGTGGTACATATGCAAAATATAAAGTAATCTTAGCACAATGTGATAGAATCTATGTAGGAAGTGTTCCCAAGAGACCATGGAAGACAGTACTTTTCTGGCAGAGAAAATTACAACTTCGTGAGGAAGGTAATATTTTAGTACCTGGAATACTTAAGGTTGTGTGTCAACTTGAGTGGACCATGGTTCTTAGTGGTTTGGTCATTATGATATAGTTTGGCAGTTGTATAATGATGTAACTATCTGTATGATGAGACTTAATAAATTTATAACACTATAACTTTCATGATGGGATCAACTGCAAGCAGCCAATCAGGTGAAACAGAGTTACCTTGGATCTGTGGCCTGCATCAAATATAGGTGGACTTTTCTGGCAATTTTCCTGGGCTTTTGCTCACTCCGGATCCTGCAGCTGGTTCCAGTTCTTGGGATTTGAGCTAGCAGCTTGCCTGATGTTCTTGGGATTCATCAGCCTCTGCCATCTGGATTTGGGGCTTGCCAGCCCCTGCAGCTACATGAGTAGTGAGAAGCCTCCAGCTTGACTGGGGACTTTCCAGCCTCTACAATTGCATGAGCTATTTCCGTATACATAGGGAAGCTTCTCTGGCTTTGATTCTCTAGAGAACTCACCCTAAGACATTTAGTACCAACAGTGGTTCTAGAGAAACAAAACTAATTATAAAGATGAGTTAGGTCTACTCTCTTCAGGTGTATTTCTTGTTCATTTACTTAACAAACATTTATCCAGTCCCTACTCTGTGCCAAACCACGGTGCTCAACTCTGAGAGGACAAAAATACTGAATTATTGTCCCAACAAAAAGGAGCTCACAGCTAGGTGGATGGAACAGATATATAAGCCAACAATTACACTGCACAGTGGTAGTGAGAATGATAGAGATGTTCGTGATGTTACTAGATCAAAAGCACAAATACACTACATGCAAGTATTTTTAAGTCATTTTTACAAAATCATGATTGTTCCTTAGAATGTGTTTCTTTAGAAGATGACTTTTTCTTGACCTTATTCTCTTGTTCTGAAAACATCTTTTGGAGAGCCCTATGTACTGATAATACCTATTATCTGTGTGATGATTTCCAGAAGCCTCAGTCCTGCCATCCACTCATTAAAGATTAATCACATCGAGTGAAGGTGCCTTCAGAGGACTTTAATCCCCGTCTTTCTTTACTTACCACCTCATTTAAAGCTAAAATTGACAGCTAATTCTGCTCCAATTCTGTGACCTGGTAATATGTGCACTGAAGGATCTTGGCCAAAGGGAACCATCACCAGTATTTCCCATCTGTCCCCAGTGCTAGGGCCCGGAATGTGGCTATCCCATTCTTTGGGTTAAAGTAGCAGTTTTCAGTAGTTGAGAGTCCCTTAGAAGAATCTTAAAGAATTGTGGTGAATCTACAAGAGTTGACAAGTTAATATAAATCACTCACCATTTTAGAACATAGTTAAAATACCTGTGTATCTGTCCAAATACCTTTAATTCTGCATATTTTATAGAATATTCTGTACCTGTGTTAGCTGTCTTTAAAAATTCCTGAAATGCAAATAGACACTGACTGCCCTATTGCCAGACCAACTTCGTTGGTTATAGTACACACTGACAGGATGCAGAGATGCTGAAGTCTACTAATGACGATTATCACTTGAACCTACTCTCTTGTGGTATAACAATGAGTTTAACCACTCTGGCCAGAAATGTTATTTAATGTGTGTGTGTGTGTGTGTGTGCGCGTACTTTAAGTGGAAACCCTGGTGGTGTAGTAGATAAGTGCTACAGCTGCTTCCCAATATGTTGGCAGTTCACATCCACCAGGCACTCCTTGAAAACTCTACGAGGTAGTTCTACTCTGTCCTATAGGGTTGCTATGAGTTAGAATCAACTTGATGGCAGTGGGTTTGGTGCTTTCAGTGAAAGTTTATAATTCAAGTCAGTTAGTCATACAAAAACTTTACATACATGCTGCTATGTGACCCCAGTTGCTTTCTCCATACTGTGATTGCACACTCCTCTGTGTTCTGTGTTTTGTGTGTCCCTTCAACTGGCTCCTGTCCCCCTCTGCCTTCTCATCTCTCTTCCAGATACAGTTGCCTGTTTAGTCCTGATATTTACTTCAGCCAAGAAGCACACTCTTCATCATTTTATATCTTATAGTCTAGTTCTATCTTTGAAAAGTTGGCTTTTGGAATGGTTTGAATCCTGGGCTAACAGAGAGCCCCAGGACAATGTCTTCTAAGGACCCTGTAGTCTGTTAGATCATCAGTCTGGTCTTTTTTTAAATTAGAATTTGAGTTCTGCATCCCTTCTCCTACTCTACCAGGGACTCTCTGTTGTGTTCCCTGACACGGCAGACATTTGTGGTAGCCAGGTATCATCTAGTTCTTCTGGTCTCATGCTGATGTAATCTCTGGTTTATGTAACCCTTTTGAAACTCTGGGGGTATAGTAGTTAAGTGCTACCGTTGTTAACAAGAGGTTAGCAGTTCAAATCTGCCAGGTGCTCCTTGGAAACTCTATACGGCAATTCTACTTTGTCTATAGGGTCACTATGAATTGGAATCAATTCGATGGGTTTGGTTTTGATTTTCCATCTCTTGGGCTCATATTTTCCTTATGTCTTCCGTGTTCTTCATTCTCCTTTGCTCCAGGTGAGTTCAGACCAATTGATGCTTCTTAGATGGCCTCTTTCTAGCTTTTAAGCCCCTAGACACCATTCACTAAAGTGGGATGCAGAACATTTTCTTGTTAAACTTTTTATGCCAGTTGACCTAGATGTCCCCTGAAAACTTGGTCCCCAGATTTCTGCCCCTGCTACTATATCTTTTGAAGTATTTGGTTGTATTCATAGAACTTCTTAGCTTTTGGTTTAGTGCTGAATTCTCCTCCATGGTGTGTTCTCCTTCCCTTCATCTAAAATAATTATTGTCTAATATCTACTTAGTAAATACTTCCTTCCTACCCTTATAACCACCCAAGAATGTTTTCTTCTGTGTTTAAATCTTTCCTTGAGTTCTTGTAATAGTGGTCTCATATAATATATAATCTTTTGTGACTAATTTCACTTAGCATGATGCCTTCCCAGTTCCTCTATGTTAGGAGATGTGCCACAGATTCATAGTTGTTCTTTACTATTGTGTGGCATTCCACTGAATGAACATACTGTAATTTATTTATTCATTCATTCACTGAAGGGTACTTAGGTTGGTTTCTTCTTTTTGCAGTTGTGGGCAGTGCTGCAATGAACATGGACGTGCATATATTTATGTGACAATTCTTATTTCTCCAGGATATATTCCAAGTAGTGTAATTCTATTTCTAGTTTTTTAAGGAAGTGACAGATCAATTTCCAAAGTGATTGTACTATTTTATATTCCCTCCAATACTATGTAAGTGTTCTAGTCTCACCACAACCTCTCCAACATTTATTATTTTGTGTTTTTTAGATTAATACCAGCCTTGATGGGTGAGATGGTATCTCACTGCAGTTTTGATTTGCATTTCTCTACTGGCTAATTATCGGGAACATTTCTTCATGTATCTGTTAGCCACTTGAATGTCTTCTTTGGTGAAATGTCTGTTCATATCCTTTGCACATTTTTTTAACTGGGTTATTTGTTTTTTTGTTGTTGCTGAGGTTTTTTGTTGTAGATTTTACAGATTAGATGCTGATCAGATTTGTTGTATCCAAAAAGTTTCCGCATCTCCAGATGTCTTTACTCTTTTGCTGAAGTCTTTGAATGAGCCTAAGTGTTTGAGTTTAGGAGTTCTAAGCTATCTATCTTCTGTTTGGTGTTTGTGGATTATTAATAATGTTTTTATTCTGTTTATGCCATGTAGTAGGACTCCTAGCATTGTCTCTAATTTTAATTCTATGCTGTTCATCATTTTAGATTTTATACTTTGGTCTTTGATCCATTTCAGTTAGTTTTTGTACATGGTGTGAGATATGGGTCTTGTTTTACTTTTTTGCAGTTGGATATCTAGTTATGACACACCATTTGTTAAAGAGACTATCTTGTCCCCAATTTATGGACTTTGGGCTTTTGTCAAGTATCAGCTGCTTCTAGGTGGATGATTTTATGTCACGATTCTCAATTTCATTCCATTGGTCTATGCATCTGTTGTGGTACTATTACCAGTCTGTTTTGCCTACTGTGCCAGTGTCAAGCAGTGTGAGGCCTCCCACTTTGCTCTTCTTATTCAGTAATGCCTTACTTATCTGAGGCCTCTTCCCTTTCCATATGAAGATGGTGATTTGTTTCTCTATCTCATTAAAATATTCCACTGGAATCTGGATTGGGATTACATTAGGTAGAATAGATATTTTCACAATGTTGAGTCTTCTTACCCACGAGCAAGGTAGGTTTTCCCACTTATGTAAGTCTCTTTTAGTTTACTGCAAATGTATATTGTAATTTTCTTTCTATGAGTCTTTTATATCTCTGGTTAGATTTACTCCTACATATTTTATATTTTTAGGGGCTGTTGCAAATGGTACTGATATGGTGATCTCCTCTTCAACATTTTCTTTTTTGGTGTATAGGAATCCCGCTGATTTTTATATGTTTACCTTGCATCTTGATAATTTACTTCTATTAGTTCCAGTAGTATTTTGGTGTGGATTCTTTAGGGTTACTGTGTATACGATCATGCCATCTGCAGATAGATACTTTTACTTCTTCCTTATGAATTTGCATGTCCTTTATTTCTTTTTCTAGCCTAATTGCTCTGACTAGGACCTCTAGCACAGTGTTTAATAAAACTGGTGGCAAACAGCATCCTTTAGAACTCTTATTTAACTGATTTTGAGATACTCATGGTGAAAAGTATGACTTTTTAAAGAAAATTTAAACACGTTTTGCTTGTTATTTGAAGATAATATATCTCAAGCCAATGCTAGAATCAACTGGCTACTGGGGAATTGAGATAGTATTTCATGCAAGTCAAGTTAGTTCTGATTTAGTTTACATATATATATATACATATACATATACACATATATGTATTCGACGGCACTTGGATTTGGTTTGGCTATATATATGTATGTATATATATGTGTATATATAATTGTATGGGGTTTACCCATACAATTACCCATCACTTAAGTTTGTAAACTCATCCTAGGAAAAGTGCTACATACCTTATTGCTGAGTGTCACTATGGTCATCTTTGAAGTACTCCCCTTGGGAAGCTATGCATTGATGCCAGCACCTAGTACATGCTTCAAAGCAATTTTGAAACTCTCTTTGTGGAATGGCCATCAGAGGTCTGGTCATCTTACTTGTGACACCCTGAATATCATCAAAATATCTTCATTTCAATGTTTCCTTTACTTTTGGGTAAAGAAAAAATCAATTGGGGCCCAGATCAAGTGAGTATTGGAGGTGTTCCAATACAGTTATTTGTTTACTGGCTAAAAAGTCCCTCACAGACAACTCTATAATTTATGAAGTGCATGAATTTCCCACCATGCCATGGTGTGCAATGGCCATTCCAGAAAGCACATATATTAATTCAATAGTTAATTACATATTAATTAAGTCAAAGATTCATTCAGCAAGGAGTTATTGGCAATAGTAAACAAGACAACAGGTAACACCCCTTCCTCCCTGGAATTATCTTGAGGTGAAGAAAACGGGATTCCAGAAACTGAAAGAAACTCTCAAATACAGGCCCAGTGCCAAAGAATTAAACAGTAAGAACAGTGACAGTTTTAGTCAGCTAGGGCTGCTCTAACAGAATTACCAAAGAGCAGATGGCTTTAACAAAGGAAGGTTTATTCTTACACAGTGCAGTAGGCTACAAGTCCATATTCAGGGTGTCTGCTCTGGGGTAAGGCTTTCTCCCTTGTCAGCTCTGGAGGAAAGTCCGGTATTGTATCAGTCTTTCTCCAGGGAGCATCTTGGCTCAGGAACCTTGGGTCTGATGGACGGCGCTCTTCTCCCGGTGCTGCTTTCTTGATGGTACGAGGTTCCCACTTCTCAGCCTGCTTCCCTCTCCTTTTCTGTCTTGCAGGATAAAAGGATTAAGAGTGGGGCAAGGCATACTCCGGGGAAACTCCCTTTACAGTTGAGCAGGGAGGTGATCCTATGAAGGGATTTACAGCGCCACCCTAATCCTTTAATAAACAGCATAGGAAAACCATGAAATGGAGGACAGTCACAAGATATTGGGAATCATGGCCCAGCCACATGGCTACACATATTTTTGGGGAGACACAATTCAATCCATGACAGTGACCCTGTTCATACTTGTTGTATAGCCATTGCTGTGTTATATTTGCATACTTCCATCCGTTTATGCATCTGTCTTTTCCACTGAAATGTTCCACAACTTCAGGAATGAGGTATCTATTTCTGCACCCTTTGTAGCATTTTGTGGAAATGAAGAAAAGGGGAAGAAGGCACATAAGTAGCCCTAGAAGGGGTGTAGCATTTGGGACTCACAGGTATGCACTTGAGGGTTTTAGTATTGTAGCAAACTAACATAATGATGTGAAACAGTGGATAAGGTTAAAGAAGTCTTCCCTGACTGTCTTGTTTGGAATAGCTCCAGTTTCTCTCTCATCCCATTATTTATTCCTGGTGCTTATCATCATCTAGAATGACCCTGTGTATTTGTTTACTAGTTTACATCATTTTCCTCACTTCAAGGTAATTCCAGGAAGACAGGGGTGTACATTATCAGTTGTCTTGTTTACTTTGCCCAATAACTATTTGCTGAGTCATTCTTTGAATTAATTAATATGTAATGAATCTTCAAATTAATTAGTATATGTGATTTAGGAAAAATGATTATAAAATTTTGCCCTGAAAATGTCTTACATGGTGAAGAAGTAGAAGCAACAGCTTAGTTATGAACCAGGATATAGTGTGCAGAAGAAGTACAACTATTGAAACAGAAAAACAAAGAAAAGTTTAAATCCTGGTGTTAGACATTGGGAAGGGAAATCTCTCCCTTTTTTAATACTTCTAAGTAGCAATAGAAAATTAATTCTAGTAAGGGGTGGTGGGGCATGGGGGAGCTAGGTTAGTGGTATTGGTATCTTTGAAGGCTTCTTTTGGGATTGGAGATAGAGAACGAGGGAGCTGTATCAAACTGCCATATAGTCACAAAAAGTTATGTACTGTCTGTGTAACAAAAGTCTTCTTCTGTACCTCCTATGTGACTAGAACTGGTGAGACCACACAGATAACAAAGATTGCTAAGGGGATGGGTGTAAGGCAGCAGCAGGTATAGAGCCGAGCAGAGCTGCCAGCCATACAAGCCTCTGTGCTAGCTTCACTCACAGTCTTTATGTCTTTCTTCATTTCCTTTTTATTTTCAAAATTATTTGAATTTTAACAGTTTCCTGTTTTTCACTTTCTGTTTCTCTTAAGACATTGTCTATTGTATTTATTTGCCCTCGTAGTAGTTTTGGCTTTGTCTTCATTTCTGAAATGATTTTTTTCTTTTGTTTCTGTTTATAATGTTCTTTCTCATCCTGAATCTTTTTCTTAATATCATTCAGCTTCTTTTGAAATACTAGATTGCAATTTTGAGCTGTTTTATGGGTGCAATTCCTTTAGTCTACTCTTTATTCTCTCTGTGTGTGTCTCTTATTACAGCTTTGTATGAGATTTACCCTCTGATATGGATTAATTACGTCCTCTCCGCCTCCACCCCCCCCAGTATGGGTTGTAAATCTTAACCTCTAAGCCTATGGTTATAATTCGGTCTGGGAATGGGTTTTCTTTGTCATGTTAATGAGACAGGATTAGTGTAGGATGTGTCTTAAATTAATCTCTTTTGAGTTATAAAAGAGACTAACAAGGAAGCCAGAGAAGCAGAGATGTGGGAAGAGAGATGCCAGGCAACATGCGGACTGCACAGGAGCAGGAGCTTTGAAGAGACAGAGACCCTCCCTCAGAGGAGGCTGAGAGAGGGAGGCTTCCCCTAGAGCCAGAACCCTGATTTCAAACTTTTAGCCTCTTAAACTGAAAATTAATTTTTGTTTGTTAAAACCACCAACAAGCCCTGGGTAAGTGCTACAACTGGTAACTGAAAAGTTGGTAGTTCAAATCTACCAGGTGCTCCTTGCAAACTCTAAGCGGCAGTTCTACTTGTTCCTATAGGGTCTCTATGAGTCAGAATGGACTCACTGGCAATGGGTTAGGTATTCGGGGGTAGTTTAAAGCCACCCATTTGTGGTATTTTTAATAACAGTAACACTGGGGAAAAAAAAAGACAGTGCCATTGAGTGGATTCTGACTCATACAGACCTTACAAGACAGAGTAGAATTGCCCCATAGAGCTTCCAAGTAGCACCCAGTGGATTCAAACTATCGGCCTTCTGGTTAGCAGCTGTAACACTTAACCACTATGTCACAAGCCTTCAGTAGATACCATTAAAGCACATTGACAGGATACTGCTAGAAATTCAAGTTGATTCAGGAGAGGATGTAGAACAGGGGATGTTATTGCTGAGGTCTGATGGATCTCGGTGAAAGCAGAAGATACCAGAAAGATGTTTACCTTTGTTTTATTGACTATGCAGAGGCTTTAGACTTTGTGAATCATAACAAATTATAGATAACATGGTAAAAAATGGGAGTTCCAGAAGAGGAATGGTACATAGACCAAGAAGCAGTCATTTAAACAGAGCAATGGGATATCACATGGTTTTAAATCAAGAAAGGTGTGCAACAGAGTTGCATCCTTTCAGTATATTTATTCAGTCTGTATTTTGAGCAAGTAAGCTGCGCTGTATGAAGAAGAACACAGCATCAGGATTGGTTGAAGACTCATTAACAACCTGCAATATGCAGATGATGTAACCTAGCTTCTTGAATATGAAGAGGATTTGAAGCACTTAGTGATGAAGATCAAAGATCACAGCCTTCAGTATGGATTATACCTCAATGTAAGTAAAATAAAATTCCTCCCAGCTTGACCAATAAGCAACATCATGATAAATGGAGAAAAGACTGCTTTTGTCAAGAATTTCATTTTGCTTGGATTCACAATTAATGCTTATGGAAGTAGCAGTCAGGAAATCATATAAAGTATTTTGTATTGAACAAATCTCTTGCAAAAGACCTCCCTAAAGTGTTAAATGCAAAGATGCCACTTTGAAGGTAAGGTATACCTGACCCAAGCCATGGTGTTTTTCCCTTGCTTCATATGCACATGAAAACTGGACAATGAATAAGGAAGACCAAAGAAGAACTGTCACCTTTGAATTGTGGTGCTCGGAAAAGAATGTTGACTATACCATGGATTGTTAGAACAAACAAGCCCTTCATGGAAGGAATGCAGCCAGAATGCTCGTTGGAGGTGAGCAAGGCAAGACTTGTCTCACTTACTTTGCACATGCTGTCAGGAGGAAGATGGACATCATGCTTGATAAAGTAGAAAGTCAGTGAAAAAAAGGAGGACCCTCAACAAGTTGCATTCACACAGTGGCTACAATCATGGGCTCAAATATAGCAACATTACAAGGATGGTGCAGGACTAGGTGGCGTTTCGTGGGTTGTACACAAGGTCACTGTGAGTTGGAACTGACACCCAGCACTTAACAACTGTAACAGCAGCACTGGATAACTACACCATCTATACTTGTTTATTTTTATGGGATGTTAGTTTTCCTTGAACTTTTACAATCAGGTGGGTGCAGGAAAACTTTTCTGTCTTTCAAAAGCACCCTCTGTTGTTTTCTGGATCTCCCTAACCCTCTCTCCTGATTAGTTTGTATACTTTCCTTTGTCTTGGTTTTCCTTGTGCTGCTGAGATTTGATTCCAACGGAGGCCGTTTCTCTTCTCCTCCTTAGAGAGTCCTGTGGTGCAGCGGTTAAGCTCTCAGCTGTTCACCCAAAGCTGAGCGACCAGAACCCATAAGCTGCTCAGTGGGAGAAAGGTGTGGTAGTCCCCATGAAGATGAACCCAATCAAACCTGTTGCCATTAAATTGATTCCTACTCAAAGTGGCCCTAGGGAAGAGCAGAACTACCCCATCGAGTTTCCAAGGTGTGAGTGGCAGATGTGAACTGCTGATCTCTTGGTTAACTGTAGCAGCTCTCAACCATTAGTCCACCAAACCTTGGAAACCAACCCTATGGGGCATTTCTACTGTGTTCTTTAGAGTCCCCGTGAAGTCCAAGTCCACACTGTCAGTTTTTTTGTTGGTTTTGTTTTCTTCACTGTGGTACTTGCTCCAGAGCAGACCACCACAACCAGTCATTACAGGGCGGAGGCCTCCACTGCCTTGGCCCCTGGAGTCTCGCCAGTGAGCAGAGAACCATCTCTGGCAGGAGTCGACAAAACGTTCCCATGTGAGCTGCTCACTGCAGCCCATCGAGCTCAGAGCAGCTGCCAGTGAGGTTCCAGCCTGCCCAGTGTACAGGCTGGCAACTGTCATCAGCCTGGGCGACTTCACCTCCACTCTCCTGTTTCCTTCCTTCTGCACCTGTTGCCATCCAGGGGAATGTGACTCTCAGTGACCCTATAGGACAAAATAGAAGTACCCTGGTGTGTTTCCAAAGAGCAGCTGGTGGATTTGAACTGCCGACATTTTGGTTAGCAGCCTAACTCCTTAAGGGCTCTTTAACCACTGCACTACCATGGCCCCATAGATCTGTGGTGTTGGAGGTATGCCCCATCCACTTGTATTTTGGAATTTCCCAGCTTTTATAAATACTGACCAGTGAATTTGGGGCTTGTTATTTAGCTGCTCTGTTGTTTTTTGTTTGTTTGGTAAGGATTCAGAAAGATTGGAAAACTGAGTCACTGCTGCCGTCACCCATGAATCCCCATGAGTTACCTTCAAATTCCTGTCATCTGCTCTTGTTGATTGCACCTTGGAAGCCTAACTGAGACCCATAACTTTCCTCGTCTACTACCACCACACCGGTTGAAGCCATATCATCTCTCACCTGAAACCATTTAAAACAGGTATCTAAATGCATCTTTGTATACACTCTTGATTTTGTCTGATCTAATCTACACATACAAACTTATATTTGAAAACAAAAACTCCATCAATGCAATCCCCTGCTTAAAAGCAATCAATAGCTTCTCACTGCACTTAGCTTGAAGTACAAAAAACCTTATATTGACCTTTCCATTTCTGTTCTCCTTTAGCTCATGGGCTTTGACTTACTCTGGCAGTGAAAATGCCCCTGCACTTTGTCACATAGGTTGTGGCACTGTACTTCCCCTAGCGGCAAGGAGTTCAAATTTCAGGAGCAGACCTGAAGTTTATTAACCCAGACTTTTGAAATGTGGAGAACATAGAGTTGCTAACTCTATTTTTTCTAACTCATTATTTTCTAAGTGAAACACACCAATAACAGCTATTTTACTGTTGGAATTATTTCATAAAGGAGAGGACATTTTGAAGTCCCCAAAATAGAAAAAAGGCAACCTAACCTCAAAATAAAGGACAGCCCTTTTAACATACTTAGACATATTAAAAACTCAGTAAGTCTCTTAAATTTTAATTTTACCATAGACTGGTAGAAACTTTATTTGAGAGGCTCAGGCTCAAACAAAGAAAAAGGAACACTCCAAGCTTAAAATTACCCAGGAGTAGGAAATGTCATACATGTGCTTTCTCAAAAGCCAAGTACTGAAGTCTCCCAATAATACTGTCTTTAAAGTTGACAGCAATGGAATTTCTAGAGTCATGAGTCAAGTTGGACTTTTCTACAGCAGAGCTACTCCAAGTGAAAACCCAACAAACTCAGTGCCATTGAGTCAATTCCAACTCATAGCAATGCTATAGGCCAGAGTAGAACTGCTCTATCAGGTTTCCCAGGAACACCTGGTAGACTCAAACTGCTGACCTTTTGGTCAGTAGACATAGCACTTAACCAATACACCACGAGTCTCCTCTCTGAGTGAAGGTGCTTATTAAACAATCAGTCTTGGAGACCTTACCCCAGACCTACTTACATAGAAACTCTGGGCTTGTGGTCTAGAAATCTACTTTTTAAACAACACCCTCAGGGGAGTTATGGTAGACACCGTTGTCCTAAGAGCAAAATATACTGGCTCATCCTCTTAGAATAAATCCTTTTAGATAGCTTAAGACATTACCCGTGTTTATTCTTTTATTCTCATGCATAACAGTTTGCCTAACTACGCTATAGCTTATTATAACATTTCATACTAGCAAATATTATGTCATTGTTTCTACCAGTGTGTCTTTATTGGTATTTTTATTACTTTTTAAATATATAATTATTCTGTGGTGGAAAAAGAGAAGCAGGGATTCACGGTGAGGGACAAAGCTCCTTGGAGAACTGGTGGCGTCTCATTTTGATCCCTGATTTATCACACACCTTCCCTGTTTTACTAGTGTCAGAAAGACGCCTGTTTTGTCTTGGAATGCTACATTCTTTGGGGATGAAGTGTTTCCAGTATTTAACACTGTATTAGGGTGTCTCCGGAGTATTCAGCATCTGGATACGGCCGTCATCACAGTAATGAGAGATAGAGCAGGCCAGAAATGACTCTGTCCAGGGGAAAGGCAAGATCAACACCAAATGTACCATGGCTTTTTCCAGTTTTGCAAAAATTACAGGTTAGTAAAGCATTAATAGAGCTCTGGTGGTACAGCAGTTACAGTTAGCTACAGCTGCTAACCAAAAGGTCTGCAGTTCAAGTCTATCAGCCACACCTTATAACCGTATGAGGAAGTTCTATTGTATCACATAGGGTCTCTATGAGTTAGAATCAACTTAATGGCAAGGGTTTAGTTTGGTTTTGGGTAAAGCATCTGTAGGGAATAATTTTGCAGCCTGGCATAAAACTTGTGTTATTGTCACACATCATATTATGCAGCTAAGAAAGGATTCTAATAGTTCATGGCATTGTTATAAAAATTTTAGGGAAATCATAGGCCATGCTTTTTATTAATAACAGTTGTAGGCTGCTATCATACTCTTTAGCATTATGTGCAGATTATGGTATCTTTCTCTTGTTTCCATATAAACCGTTCCCTTTTTTCCAAAAAACCTATTGCCATTGAGTCGATTCCAACTCATAACAACCTTATAGGACAGAGTAGAACTGTCCCATAGAGTTTCCAAGGAACATCTGGTGGATTTGAACTGCTGACCTTTTGTTTAGCAGCTGTAGCACTTAACCACTACACCACCAGGGTTTTCCAATAATAAATAGTGCTAAAAAATCAAAAGGATTTCTGAAATAAAACAAATAACCCATTTTGGCTCAGAAATGACTTCCTTAGGATTACCAAGAGGAAAAAACTTCCAAGGCAGATGGATCATCCGATGTATTTTGCCTTCATTAAAAAAGGAAAAAAAAACTTTGCTTCTGTTATAAATGTAATACCCATACATAATAAAATTAGAAAAATTCAGATAAGCCAAAAAGAAAATAATTCAAATCAACAGTAGTACAACCACTTAGAAATAATCTGTTGTCATTCATAGGTAGGAACAGACAAAAAATGAGATTGACAGGACACTGCGTTTATTTCACATGAACAATGTACCAGACCTTGATTTATGTGTGTTATTATGGTGTGGTCCAGTCGGACCCTATGTAGGATACATCATGGGAACATGTGCCATCCTCACAATCCTTGCTGTTGGTTGCAGTCCCTGTGTGAGGTCTTCTCATTGAGGGTCTTCCCCTTTTTCATTGACCCTCTCATTTACCAAGCATGCGATACTTTTCCAGAGACTAGTTTTTCCTGATAACATATCCAGAGCCTGAGAGACAAAGTTTCACCATCTCTTTTCTAAGGAGCTTTCTGGCTGTCCTTCTTCCAAGACAAATTTATTTGTTCTTAGGCCAGTCCATTGTATGTTCACTGTTCTTCATGAACACCATAATCCAAAAGCAATTTTTCTTTGTTCTTCTTTATTCTTTGTTCAGCTTTTGCATGCAAATGAAAACAGAAAATACCATGGCTTGGGTCGTGTGTACCTTAGCCTCAAAGTGACATCTTTGCACTTGAAAGAGGTCTTTGGCTGCAGATTTACTCTGTGCTATACAATATTTAACTCTTTGAGTGCTGCTGCCATGGGTGTTGAGTGTGGATCCAAGTAAAATGAAATCCCTGACATCTTCGATCCTTTCTCTGTTTATCATGATGTTGCTTACTGGTCCATTTGTGAGGATTTTTGTTGACTTTATGTTGAGATATAATCCACACTGAAGGCTGTGGTCTTTGATCTGCATCAGAAAGTGTTTCAAGTCCTCTTAGACTTCAGCGAGAAAGCTTGTGAAATCTGTACATTGCAGGTTGTTAATGAGTCTTCCACCAGTCTTGATGCTGTGTTCCTCATACAGTCCTGCTTCTCAGATTATTTCCTCAGTATACAGATTGAATAAATATGATGAAAAGTTACAACTCTGATTCACAAGTTTGCTGATTTTAAACCACTTAGATTTCCCTAGTTTTGTCTGAACAACTGCCTCTTGGTCTATCTATACTGAGAATCTGCAGATTCTTCAGGAGCACAATGAAATGTTCTGGAATTCCCATTCTTTGCAATATTATCCATAGTTTGTTATGATCCATATAGTCAAATGCCTTTGTATACTCGATAGGACAGGTAACTATCTTTCTGGTATTTTCTTCTTTCAGCCCGGAAGCATCTTGATATCACTCATTCCACATCTTTTTCTGAATCTGGCTTGAATTTCTGGCAGTTCTCTTAGATGTACTTATGCAATGGTTTTTAATTATCTTCTGCAAAATTTTACAGGTATGGCATTAATTTGAATAATTTCTACATTCAGTTAGATAACTTTTCTTTGGAATGGTCACCCAGGACACCCAATTAAATAATGCTTAGTTTTTTAGTGTAAGTATGTCCTTGTTATGGATTAAAGTGTATCCCATAAAAATGCATGGAACGATTTGGCTTGGCCATGAATCCCAGTATTGTGGGATTGCCCTCCAGTTTGTGACTTTCCTATGCTGCAAATCCTAATCTCTGCCTATGGTTTACAGAGTGGGTTATGTTAAAGAGGATTAGGGTAGAACTCTAACACCCTTCCTAAGGTCCTTGCTACTCCCTGTTCTGATTTAAAGGGAATTTACTTGGGAATGTGGCTTGCATCACTTTTTATCCTACAAGAGATAAAAGGAAAAGGAAGCAAGCAGAGAGCTGGGGACTTCATACCATCTAGAAAGCAGTAGCAAGAGTACAGCACATCCATCAGACCTGAGGTTTCTATACCAAGAGGCTCTCACACTAAAGAAAGACTGTTGCAACACAAAGACCTCCCTCTAGAGCCAACAGAGAGGAAAAGCCTTCTCCTGGAACAGACACCCTGAATTTGGAACTATAGTTTATTGGACTGTGTAAGAATAAACTTTCCTTTGTTAAAGCTATTATTCACTAGTGGTATTTCCATTAGAGCAGTACCAGATGACTAAGACAGTCTTAAATATTGCATGGTACATAACCAGAAAGCAACAAAAATACCAAACCTAAGCTGAATTCCAACTCACAGCAATCCCATAGGACACAGTAGAACTGCCCTATATGGTTTCTAGAGATAAAGTTTTTATGGAAGCATGCTGTTGCATCTGTCTCTTGGAGGGCAGCTGTTGGGTTTGACTGAATGACCAGGATTCCTCTATGAGATAAACTGTACTGAAAATATTCACTGCCTATATGAGAAATAAGAAAGTTTCTTTTCTCATAAAATTTACTATCCTATGACCATGGTTACCCTATGTCCTATATTGTCTGACAATCCTAGCTTTGGAGCATATGAAGCATACATACCACCAACTGGCAGAAATCTTACTATGTATTCATTAAGTATCCATTTGCCCCTCTACATTTTCAGCTTCTTCACAGTAAGACAGAACTGAGGGGTTCTGGCCAAGTGATGGTGTTAGAAGCAATGGACTGTGTCATTTGATTGCACCACTTAAAAAAGACAGTTAAAACACACACACACACACACACACACACACACACACACACACACACAAAACAAAAACTTCTCAGTCATCTTTTCCCTGCTGCACTAAACTAGAAGCCATGTGTTCAAGATGGCACAGTTCCAGGAGACAAGCAGCCTTAGATTCCTGAAGGAATCTTGGAATCAAAGTACTCAGGAGAACCACCAAACCCACACCCTACTTTGTATGTGTGAAAAAGAAACCTTAACTGTTAATCCATCAGTTTGTTACTACAGCTTGTCATTGACTCTCCTAACACAGTGTGTGACGTTAGGTAAATACATTCCTTGATTCTAAACTGGTTTTCTCTATTTGCACCTTGAAGTTGCCATCAAGTTCCTGGATCTCTAGGGAGGACTCAGTGAGAATTACTGGTGAAATGCGTTGGCCTCCCCATGAGTCGGATCTGACTCGACGGCACTTGGCTTGGCTTTCCTGTATCCTGCAAGGTAGTCTGCAACAAATGAGCATAATGACCAACAATAGCATGACCATTATGAATGTTCTTTTAATTCTTACAACAATCTTATGAAAGTGGTATGGTTATCATATCCATTTTATAACTAAGGGAAATGAGGCTTGGGGTGGTTTAGCAATTTGCCTAAGGTCATTTCACAAAGCTTTTATTAAATACAGATCTGGGTCTCTATTCCAAGTAAGTGTGAGTCTACAAGACAGACTTTCAAATCTGTGCTACCTAAACGTTTGTCTGTAGCATATAGAACCTGTAATGTGCCATTCGTTCCTTTTTTTAAAGCAATTATTTGTTACCTAACACAGGTGCCCTGTACTAGCACTGGAAAGCTGGTAGCATAGTGGTTAAGTGCTGTGGCTGCTAACCCAAATGTCAGCAGTTCAAATCCCCCAGGTATTCCTTGGAAACTCTATGAGGCAGTTCTACTCTGTCATGTTAGGGTCCCTGTGAGTTGGTGTTGACTCCACAGCAATGGATTTGGTTGGTTTTGCTATATTAGCATGGGAAACCCTGGTGGCTAAGTGGTTAAGTGCTAAGTGTGCTAACCAAAAGGTCAGCAGTTCAAATCCACCAGGTACTTCTTGGGAGCTCAATGGCACAGTTCCACTCTTACCTACAGGGTCACTATGAGTTGGATTTAACTCAATGGCAGTGGCTTTTGGCTTTGTACTACCACTGGAGCCCTAGTGGTACAGTGATTAAGGTCTCAGTTACTAACTGAAGGTCAGTAGTTCAAATCCATCATTTGCTCCATGGAAACTGTATGGGACAGTTCTACTCTGTCATTTAGGGCTGTTGATTTGGAATCAATTTGATGCCATAGGGTTTTTGTTTGTTTTTAAAACTAGCTCTACAGATACCAAGATGAAAGACCAGAACAGTCTTATCCTAAGGAAGTCTGTCTTGTTCAGGCAAGTAAATGTGAAATCACAGTATAGTACAATAAGTTATATGACAGAGGAAAGCACAGGATTCAGAAGGGGCACAATCTGAGGGTGAGGGTGAGTTAGAAGAAACTACAAGCAGGTGGAAAACCTCAGCTGAGTCTTTGAGTTGGCATGACTGAGATAGGCAGATGGAACACGTGCTAAGAATGCACAAACTAATCTGATATGTTCAGTTACTGTAGTTAGTTACATGTGCCCAGGTTACAAACATGTAGTGAGCTCAGCAGCCAGGTGTAACCAGTGGGAGCTAGAAACACAACAGAGTTTGCCCAGTGGGAATGGGAATATGAGATAGAGTTTGTTCAGAGGAACAGAGGACATGTAGCTAACACCAGATATGCTGAGGTGCCACTAAAAGCAAAGAGAGAGAGAGAAGTCCTGTCTCTTCCTCCTTCTGCCCTCTGATCTCCTACTCTTTCACTGAACAAATCTAACTGGAAGACCATGATCAGGAGAACCAAGGGAATGCAGTCTGAAAGGGATAGCTTCCTGCAGTACAGAAGAGGGGAAGAGTAGACAGTAGATCTGAGACCAAGTAGAAAAATGACCAGACAAGCTATGTGAACTGCATCCCTTACTCCTTGAAGAGAGTGCTCACATTCTTCATTCAGTAATATTAAATACCCTCTTGTCTCCAGTTAGGTTCCCTGGGAAGCAGAGCTTGAGATGGACTTTAGGATATAGGATTGTCTCAGTTGGCTAGTGCTGCTTTAAAAGAAATACTACAAGTGAAAAACTTTAAAAAGAGAAATTTTATTTCTCACAGTCCAGTAAACTAAAAATCTAAATACGGGGCGTCAGCTCCAGGGGAAGGCTTTCTCTGCTTGTCATCCACCTGGAAGCTTCTGAGTTGCAGGGACCTGGTCCTTTCCAAAGGACTGCGCTCAGCTTCTGGCATTGCTTCTTGGTGGTATGACACAGCCCAAATCTCTCTGCTAGCTTCATTCCTTTGTTTCTTAAGAGATGGCCTCAAGGCACACAATCTTATACATTAAATCCTACCCTACCAACACAACTACTGCCCATTCACCCTCATTAATGTCATAGAGGCAGAATTTACAAATGGAAGAACATCACACAGTACCAGAAATGCTGGCTTAGCCAAGCAGCCACACACATTTTTGGGGGAACTCAATTCAGTCAATGACAAGGATATTTACTTAGGAGCTTTTAGGGGCTATATTTACGGAAGGGAGGAGAATAAGAAAAATTGGGTAGAGGGAGAAGCTGAGCTGTAGTACAGTCCCAACAACGACCTCAGGTGACCCTATGTGTAGCTCTGCTTCAAGAACAGCCCTTCAGAGTTGTCCTGAGTTAGGGCAATGGGGTTAGACTTTTATTCTCTAATGTTGATTGGTCACCTGATACAAGCTATGCCTGACACCTTGGGCAAGACATTTTTATTCAGCTCAGACCATTTCTATAGGTTGCTGACAACTGAGGCCCATTTTCCAGCAGCATTCCCATCAAATCACAGTGTCTACCATAACCTACTCTTTGTTCTGCAAGCAGATCCCCATGAGTCTCTCTTCCCTGAAATTACTGGGACAAGTTGTAGCTCCCACTACTACAGCTAGTCACAGGGCCACAACAAGTACTCATTATTTTTCTTACTATCTATTCTACATCCTCTCACCTCAGCTGCATCTCTGCTGATCTCAGTGGTATAACCAGAGGCATAACCCATACCTTCTTCCTTGAGACATCTGAACTGCTGGTCACCATGTCCTTCTGTGACCAGAGTTGCTACACTTGTCAATTTTACTAGAATTGGGCAAGAGTATACCAAAAGGGACCCAGGTGCATCACCTGGGCTCCACATGGATTCTTCCAAGCCCTACCTCCTGTTGCTGATCAGAGTCCATTATCCCTGAAAAAATGCTAACTTTTGTCTTGCTGGCTGGTCCTTGGACAAAGGACTCTGAAGTTCTGGGGCGGCAGCCATAGTTTATAGTATAGTTGGACTCTTGTTGCATTTGCATTTCCAGTAGTGGAAATACTCCCTCCTTTGGGAACAAGGATTGCTAAACCCTCAGTGCCCAGAGTTCTATGCTGCAATAACAAATAAATCTTAAAATTTCTGTGAGGATCAGTATTTGGAGGACTGACAAATTTAGAGACCAGAAAGAGCATGAAAAGTCAAGAAAGAACAAAAAGGAAGGAGACAGTAATATCAGAGAAAAACAAGAAATATGTGATATCCCTAAAGCCCAAGGAAGGAACTATTCCAAAACTAGAATTTGATCAGTTATATCAATAGCTGCTCAGAAAGAGGTATAAAAAGCTGCACATGCAGAAGGAATTAGTGTTCAAAAGAGTGTACTTTCAATGGAGTAGAGGAAATGAAAGACTGACTGGGCTACAATAGGAGTAGACTGGTGAATGCTGGGATGTTTTCCGATAAATAGAAAGAAGAGGATGAGGAAAAGGTAGTGGCTTGAGGGGAATTTTTTTATTAAATAAAAAAAAAAATTTAAGGTGGGATACACAGTTTTCAGAACAATTCAGAATAGAGGGCACAACAGGAACTAGACAAGGATGCCCACTCTCACCTCTCCTATTCAACATTGTATTAGAAGTTCTAGCCAGAGCAATTAGACAAGACCAAGAAATAAAGGGCATCTGCATCGGCAAAGAAGAAGTTAAAATCTCCCTGTTTGCAGATGATATGATTGTATATGCAGAGAATCCCAAAGAATCTATAAGTAAACTACTAAACTGATAGAAGAGTTCAGCAAAGTCTCAGGATACAAGATAAACATAATTAAATCAGTAGGATTCCTTTATACCAACAATGAGGCTGTTAATGAAGAAACCATCAAATCAATACCACTTACTATAGTCTCTAAGAAGATACAGTACCTAGGAATTAATCTAACCAGAGAAATAACAGACCTTTACAAAGAGAACTATAAGCCCTTACTACAAGAAACTAAGAGAGACTTAAATAAATGGAAAAACCTACCCTGCTCATGGATAGGAAGACTAAACATTGTGAAAATGTCTCTTTAATCTAAAGCAATCTACTTATATAATGCAATTCCAATACAAGTTCCAGCATCATTTTTTTAATGAGATGGAGAAACAAATTACTCATTTTGTTTGGAAAGGGAAGAAGCCCTGGATAAGTAAGGTACCACTAAAGAAGAAGAACACACTGGGAGGCCTCTCATTACCCGACCTTGGAACATACTACACTGCCACAGTGGTCAAAACAGCCTGATACTGGTACAAGAACAGACAGATCGATCAATGGAACAGAATTGAGACCCCAGAGATAACACCATCTGCCTATGAACAGCTGACATTTGACAAAGGCCCTAAGACATTAAATTGGGGTAAAAACAGTATCTTCAACAAATGGTGCTGGCAAAATTGGATATCCATCTGCAATAAACTGAAACAAGATCCATATCTTACACCTTATACAAAAACCAACTCAAACTGGATAAAAGACCTAAATATCAGAGCTAAAACGATAAAACTCATCCAAGAAAAGGTAAGAACAACAATGGAAGTTTTAATACACAATGAGGACAGACTCCAAAATCTGTCAAACAAACCACAATCATCAGAAGAGAAAATAGATAAATGGGAACTATTAAGAATCAAACACTTTTGCTCATCCAAAGACTTTACTAATAGGACTAAAAGAACACCTACAGAATGGGAAAAAATATTTGGCAACTCTATTTCAGATCAATGCCTGATCTCCATAATCTATAAGATACTACAAAATATCAATAAGAAGAAGATAAATCATCCAATTAAGCGATGGGCAAAGGAGATGGACAGACATTTCACTATAGAGGACATCCAGGCAGCCAAAAAAATACATGCGGACATGTTCACGATCTTTAGTTATTAAAGAAATTCAAATCAAGACGACAATGAGATACCATCTCACCCCAACAAGGTTGGCCATGTTCCAGAAAACACAAAACAACAAATGTTGAAGATGCTGTGGAGAAAGTGGAAATCTCCTACACTGTTGGTGGGGTTGCAAAATGGTCCAGCCTCTTTGGAAATCATTCTGGAGCTTCCTTAAAAAAATGGATATTGATATACCATTTGACCCAGTAATTCCACTACTTGGAATATATCCTACAGAATCAAAGCCTTTCACACCAATGGACACCTGCACAAGAATGTTTATCGCAGCATAGTCCACGATAGCAAAAAGATGGAATCAACCCAGATGCCCAACAACAGAAGAATGGATGGGTAGACTATGGTACATATCCTCAGTGGAGCACTATGCAATGATAAAGAATAATGATGATTCCAGGAAACATCTCATAACCTGGTTTCCCCCAGAAGACATTATGTTGAGTGAAAGTAGTCAGTGACAAAAGGACAAATATTGTATGAGACCTCTACGATAAGATCTCAAAAACAGACTTGTGTATAGAAGAAAAGACTCTTTGACAGCTGCAAGGGAGGGGAGGGAGGGAAGCTGACTGGGGGAGGGTTTAGATTAGATGGTTGCTAGAAATCTGGTTGGGTGAAATCGGTGATAGCACACATTAGAAACAAGAACAATATTAAGTGGACTTCAGCATAACTTGAATACTCCTTCCATCTTAACCCAATACTGCAAGGATAGAGTAGCTGGGGCAGGAGGCAGGGGACCACGCTCTTAGGTGAAATCGAGGCCATCTGGCATGACTAGCATTTTGATAAGAGGGCTCTCTGCACCCCACATTGGTGAGTGGCATCTGAGGTCTTAAAAGATTCCAAGCTGCCATCCGAGGACACAGCTAATGGTCCCAACTCAGCAGGAACGAATGCTCACCGAGGACCAAAATGACACGGGGTAAAGACAACCCAGAAGATAGAGAGACCCACATGAGTGGGTGCCTACATCGACTTGGACCCGAAGAACTGGATGGTGCCCGGCCACCACCAGTGATAGCCACGATAGAGCTCACTAAGTTGAGTCTCACTGGCAACACAAGAATAAAAAGGGGCGCACCCTGAGATCTCCACTAAAAGATCTCAATTGATGGTCCAGTGGTTTTGGGGTCCCCCTGGGAGCATGGCACCTGGCTTTGATGCTGCCCTTGCCCGTAAATCACATCGAAGGTCCACTCTTCGGACATGAATGAATTGGACTTGGCAATGCAGAATGACCATATATTGGATGCACTTTATGGTTCTATACATCTATAGGATATCATCCTACTGACCTCTGGCTGGAGTAAGAAGAGAGGGTGGAGAGGACGGGAAAGGAGACTGTTGGGAAGATGAGAAATGTATGGAGCAGAGAGGAATAGTGTGCTGTCACCAGGCAGGGAGAGCAGTGGAAGCTGCATATAGGTGGGCATGTAAATTTATATGGGAATGTACATTTTCACTCAGTCATGTTAAATAAAAAAATTAATTAATTAAAAAAATAGAGGGCACAACTGAGGACAATTAACAAAGAAAACAGAAGCAGAATTGATGCCTTTGATTTGTAGTGTTGGAGAAGAATATTGACTATAGCATGGACCGCCAAAAGAACAAACAGATCTGTTCTGGAAGAAGAACAACAAGAGTGCTCCTTTGAAGCAAAGATGGGAAGACTGCATCTTACATACTTTGGACATGTTATCAGGAAGGATCAGTCCCTGGAGAAGGACATCGTGCTTGGTAGAGTGGAAGGTCAGAGAAAAAGAGGAAGACCCTCAACAAAATGGATTGACATGGTGGCTGCAGGAATGGGCTTAAGCATAAAAATGATTGTGGATATGGCACAAGACTGGGCAGGGTTTTATTCTGTTGTTCACAGGGTTGCTATGAGTTAGAACTGACTCAATGGCACCTAACAATAACAACTGTTCTTTGTCATAGGTTCCTACCAGGAAGTGCTTTGGTTATTTTATTTTTTTAAAAAAGTGTCATTGCCACTGAGTTGATTCCAGTTCATAGCGACCCTCTGGGACAGTATAACTGTCCCCATAGAGTTTCCAAAGAGTGGCTAGTGGATTCAAAATGCTGACCTTTTGGTTAGCAGCCAAGCTCTGAACCACAGCTCTACCAGTGCTCCAATTATTATATGCTACTTTTTAAAATCAGACTTTGGTTATTATAAAATCACCTGCCTACTTTATTGAACTTTTTATTTCAAGCCAGTTTCCAGGTAATGTCATCAACATACCCAGAATTTTAGATGTCCATATAAAAAAATAAGAACCAGTAAATTTTACTGCTTCTTTATGACCATGTGAAAATAAAATTAAACACTTAATTTTGGAAGGAAGTGATTATGTAGAATGGTCCATTCGTGTGACCATAAACTTGTTACTGTAAAGTAATTGAATTTGGAAATATGATGAAGTTTATTATTTGAACCAACTTTTGTCAGCAGTCTATGCCAGAATGCCCTGCGGATGTGCAGGACCATGAAAACAAAGAAAACAACACACAGCAACAATGGCACACAGAACAAAGAATAAGATCAACAGAGCCATCATAGAACAGGGATGCACAATCTGAGTATTCAGATAGAAACTCTTCCTGCTTAAAAGTAACTATGGTGACTGGGTAACTAATCAGGATGCCTGGGGTTAGATCTATTTAGTGAATCTAGGACAGAAACAAAGCAAAGGGATGATGGATTGTTTTTGCTGTTTTGAACAAAAGAGAAAAAAAGAGACCTTTATTTGTGGTATTGTTCAATTTGCATGTGAAGAAAAAAAAACAAAGACTATGACCAACTAGAGCCATCATCCAAGCAAAAGATTATACAGAATTATTGTCAGATGCTGGATTTTTCCTTCCAGAGGAATGACAACCCTATACCTTGGAAATTTCACAGGCAGTCTCCCAAAACCCCCAGAAAATACTAAACTAATACACTTGCAATTTGGGCACAAATCAGGAAATGCAAAAATTGCAGTACTCATAGTGATATTAACTAAGTTCACAGGGCACACATGTAGAACTTTTATTCCAAAGTGGCCCATTTTGAGGAATTAGTATTTCTTTCAGGACTGAATACTTGCATTTTCCATCTTCTTGGAGTTAAAGTTAGAAATCTAAAATGTGGGTTTGCATACTGCATTTAAAATACAATTTCTAGCTATCCCAAGATGTTTGGCTGACCCTTGGTTTTCTATCAATATTTATGTGAAGGTATTACGGGAGAAACCATCTTGGGAAAATTCAAAGACCGTGTCACATACTAGTGCTTTTATACTTTTTACATTTATATTGCAATAATTTTATTTTGGGCATAGTTTCCATAAATTAAGAAGGGGAAAATATTTAATTTCTAAGGGCACATTTCCCAGCTTTTCACTCATTTATGTTAAAACATTCAGCCAAAGAGAATCATGTGGACAATTGAAAATTTCATTTACTTACTTTTCTCAGAGAAACTTTTCATGCTATGTTTTTTTTTTTAATGGTCCAAATATTTTTGATTGATTTAAATAGGCTTATTCATTTGGGAGGTGATAAATACCTCTGAAAGTCAAGATGTTGTGTCTGCCTGCCACGGTAACAACTGGAATAGTGAGTGTCTCTAAACCTTTTTCAATTGAGAAAAAAACACAGCCATCAAGAAATAACAGCATATCAACAAGTATTATTCTATCAAATGAGGGCAATCTGAGAAGCTGCATAGAAAAACTCACAACGGTCCACTCAAGGGATGGAAGAGAAGAGTATCTACCAATGCTTGTCCCCAGTTTTCAACAGTAGATATTAACTCTCTTGCATTTGCAAGTGTGCCTACGAGTCAAAAACAGGTTCCCACAGTTTCTACACCAAAAATATCCCAGATGCAGAAGGCAAGAAATGTTCACAGCAGCAGAGGCAAGGTGCTGTCAAGTTACACTCGTACACAGCTGGTTGTCACAGCAACATCTGGCACATAAGTGTGAAGTTGGACATAAGAGGTGTCTGACACATTCTCTCATGACAAAGTTTGAAAAGACAACATGACATAACCATCTGTAGATGTGGTTATATGCCGATGAATGGCTTAAATGACACAGGAAAATGCTAGGTTTATCACTGTGCCTCCGTCTAAGTCTAATCAATTACATTGTTTTGGAGTCAAGACAGACTGCAGTTAAACAATAAATGCTGTGCTTTAAGTGTATAGAGGCTTATTAAAAGGCAACAGTAGCATTTTGAAGCTTTAGTGGAACTTCAATAAAGTTAAAAAGCAGTGTCCCCTGATGAACTAGCCAAATATCTAGTCTGTTAAGCAACATGGTGTTCAGTAAAGATGTTTATTAAATAATCATAGCTCAAACACATTAGCTAGGAGTCACTTCCAACTGACTTCATTTCCTCTGCTTCCATATTCACCAGTCTTCTGAGTCTACTGAGGCTTGCGCATAAATTGGTCTACAGGGAGAGAATGCTCTCATTCATTAACATGAATAATTGTGTTCTTTTTGTGGTCTTATTATCATTATAAATAAACTGTGCTTTCTACATCAGTTCTTTGTAGATTTAGGTAGTGTGAGATGAAAACTGAGCATAGTTGGAGATACTTTTAAAAAACATATCAAACATGGATGTGACAAGACACCAAGATGGTACGAGAAGATGACTATATTAAGTTCTTATAAGAAAAGCAGCGGACTGAAAGTTTCTAAGGGAACAATAAATAGCTTGAAAAAAGTAGAAAGTACAAAGAATGTGCTAATTCTTTATCCTGGCTCTGTGGGTAAAGTGAAAGAGGTTTCAGAGATGGGGAGTCAGGAAGAATTTTCAACTAATGGGAGATGGAAAGAATGTTAGAGAAAATTTTGAGACTATAGCTTGGCTACTTTGACGCGGGAAAGGCTTCTGCAGGAGACTGTAGACCAAATTATCTTAGCTTTTTAACTGGAGTATGTGTGATGGTGCCTTCTACACTGCAGAATTGTTTTTCTAGGTTAAAGGTTTGGTTTGATCCATTATCAAAAATCTTTGGAGAGGGGAAATAAGGGTGATTGCAAAGCATTTAATAAACATAAATTAATATAAAACTCAACATTAGCAACTTTCCAGCAAGTATCTCTGAAGTAAGTGGTGTATTTTGTGTAAAATTTCATATAGTGATTTCTTGGTACATTAAAATATTTTTCTTTTATTAGTGATGTTTTCATAGTTGGCTTGATTCACTTGATATCAATGATCTACACTGTAATAAAATTTAAGCAGAGAAACTTAATACAGTCTGGATTAGGAAACAGCTTCATTGGGACTTTGCGTATCATGTTGCAGCATAACATTCTAATATACATAATTTCCTAAATCGTGCACTGACTTCAGGGAGTACTTAAATATTCAGCTCCATTTGCTCTTACATCCAGAAAACTCTTAACAATGTAATGCCCTGCACGGAGAAGGTAGAAAATCTCCTCTTCACAGCCACATTTTCTAGGGGAGCCAGCAAATGAGAGAACAGCCACGTCAAAAGCCTCCCTGGCAGAGTTATTTCCTGCGTATTTTGAAGGGATGTAAAAGAATTAACACTTCATGCATGCCTACTGTATTAGTTACCTAGTGTTGTCGTAACAGAAACACTACAAGTGGCAGCTTTATTTTCTCATAGTTCTGGAGGCTACAAGTTCAAATAAGGAGTTCAAATAAGGCTCAGTTTGTGAGCCTCTCTCACAGCTTCTGGTATTTCCAGTGATCCTTGACATTCTTTTGCTTGTATAAGTGGGTCCTCACCTGTCATCTGTTCACCCATTGTGTATATTGGCGTGTTCTTTTTATAACTCAGAAGTGATAAGGCTTGGGGTCTACCCTACTCTGGTATGACCTCATTGACATAACCGAAGACAAACTCCTATTTCCCAACAGGGTCATAGTTACAGGTACAAGAGTAAGCTTTCAATGCATATTTTGAAGGACACATTTCAAGCCAGAACATATGCTATATGCATTTTACTAATATTTCAACATACTTTAATTCTTAAAGCAAACCCTCAAGTGTAGGTAGTCATTATTTTCATTTCACTTTGAAAGAAACTAAGCTCAGAGACATGGCATGACTTGCTGAAGGTTACCCAGATACAGTGGAACTGAGAACACAGTAAAGTTTTGTCTTTTTCCTGTTCATACACTTGACCAAAAGTCTATTTCCAAATCCAAGACTGCTGGAGAGCTCTTCTCCAAAATCCCATACACGTATTTTAGCACCTTTCCTTCATCAACCTACTTCCAGTGCTGTTAAATTAGACACATAGACATTTAAGAAAAGAAAATATTTTTCCTGCCTCCTTAAAGGGAGGGATCAGACCAATCTTTGCTTTTGTACTGTTAATAGTTACAGCTTGAGGAACCAAGCTGTAACAAGTAAGCTCCTGAAGGACAGAGATCATGACCTTGACTGCTAACTGCACTTACATCTAGCTTGAAAGAAGCTTACTCAGAGTCAAGTCATGACAATAACAGGTCCCAGAACTATATTTTCCTGGGTGAACTTTTGCTTCCTCCAGACACTGAAAGCTCAAACTCTGAATTATTGCAACTGTCTGTGAAATATACTGATGCTTATGTTAATACAGTGCTTTATTTGATTATACATAAGCAAAGAAAATGTCTGGCAAACGCGTATTTCTAAAGGGAGGTGGGTTTGGCATGATGAGCAAGAGGTGAGGGATGGGGCTGTGAAAGATTTGACAGGAATATTTTCATTTAGAAGTAAGGAGGAGGAAGAATTCTCTATTCTTGACATTATGAGGTTAAGGAATGCTTCATACTGTTATCTTCACTACCCTCACTGATGCAAATATGCAAGAGAAGCACCCTGCAGCTTCCAGTGGAAGACACTAGTGGGGAAGAGATGAGTGCATTTCAGTTTTGACAAGAGCAGGCTGTCAGTAAGAGGAAGAAATACACTGATTTTGCAGCTTAAGTGTAAAATTGGGACCATAGTGGCGCACAAGTTAAGCCTTTGGCTGCTGTGCCAAAGGCCAGCAGTTTGAATTCACCAGCTGCTCCTTGGAAATGCTGTGGGGCAGTTCTACTCCATCCTGAAGGATTGTTATGAGTCAGAGTCGATTCAACAGCAGACAGGTTTATTAAATATAAAATATTAACTTCATATTGCCTCACAGACAGGTAGAATTCATGCTAACTTCAGAGGAGCATTAATAAACATGTGTGAAAACTAAGATAACTCCTTCAGATGAACTGAGAAGTTACCTTATAAAGGGATATGATACTCAGCCTCTAGGAGAGCCCCTTAGGGTCCTAGCTTCTAACATCCACACCCTGTGTCATCTCATTGAATGTGAACTAGACTTAGAGACTTCAACTTTTTTTTAATAAAATTTTATTGTGATTAAGTGAAAATTTACAACTGAAGTCAATTTGCCTTAAAAAACCCTGTGCAGACACTCCTGTGCACCTCCAGGGCCTCTCCACACTCTGTGACAGCACACTCCTCCTTTCCACTTTGTACTTCCTGTATCCATCAACCAACTCCTGTCTCCTTTGCTCTATCCTCCCATCTCATTTCTACAGGGGAGCTGCTCCAACAGCCTCATGTCTTACAGCTAGTGACTAGACTTTAATGAAGAGAACAGCGAGCAACTGTGTGTAGCAACTGTGTGTGTCATAAAAGTTAGTGTGGTGTCTTTCTCTTTCAGATCCATTCATTCTGGGAAAAACCTATTGTCCTATTGTGAGTAACACTGTGGAGAGGTTTATGCAGTGAAGAACCGAGGCTTCTTGCCAACAGTCATGTAGTGAGCTAAAAAGAAACTCCTCGACCTCATTCAAGCCTTCGAGTGACTAGCCTCACAAGAGACCCTAACCCAAACCACTCAGCTCCCAGATCCCTGATCCTGAGAAACTCTGTAAAATGATAAATGTTTATTACTTTAAACCAAATGTGTTATGCAGCAATAGATGACAAGTGGGGAGGAATGATGGCATGGCTGTCTAGCCTGGAAGGTATGGGTCCAGGAACTGATTTCAACTGGAAGACTAGATAGGAATAAGTCACATGTGTCTCTGGATAGCATGATGTTGAGGTAAAAAGAGACAAACATGTGCCACAGGTCTTAGTACTCAGCATTTCAAGGCTGTAGGATCAGAGAGCTAGCAAGATTGAGAAAGGTTGGCACATCAGAGTTTAACCACAAACATTAGTAAAGGATGCAGGTGAATCTGGCCTTGACGGAGACAGCAACAGAGAGGCTAGGATTTTCTCAGAGACTAGAAAATTCACTGTAAGACATTTCCTATAGTACTTGTTATAGTTATTAGAGTTATATCAATTAAATGGGCATGTTCAATACCTTCCAGGAAATTTTACTTTTAAATGGACAAATTCACATGGGCACGCATATAAAAGGATGTAACTTTATTTTTAAAAGCATGTAGTTCCTCTTCTCCTCATCATTCTGTCTATCTTCATCCACAGTTCAGCCTTTCAGCACCTCATGCCTAGCATTTAATTGCTACCAGGTTGTTTCTGATTCTTTAGACTAGCCTCTTCAGCTAGTAGGCTGTGTAAATAAAGGATCGTGTCTCCTTCAGTAATCTCCCTCCAACCACAGTTCTTATCTGAAATATGAGTACATGTGGATTTACTTCTATATACTTTCTCTGAACCCACGAGAGTTTGGGATCACTATCCATGAATCATTTCAAGATGCCGCCACCTTGCTTCTACCGAGCTTCAGAGCCTACAGGGTTATTTGTTGTTGTTGCCGTTAGGTGCCATCGAGTCAGTTCTGACTCATAGCGACCCCGTGAACAACAGAATGAAACACTGCCCGGTCTTGCGTCATGTCTACAATCATTTTTACGCTTAAGCCCATCGTTGCGGCAACTGTGTCAGTCCATCTCGCTGACCCTGGCACGTGGCTGGCTCTATTCTACCAAGCATGATGTCCTTCTCCAGGGACTGATCCTTCCTGACAACATGTCCCAAGTATGTAAGACAGTCTTGTCTGGGTTATCTGCTTCTACCCAATTTTGCCGCTCTATACAATTGGTCACATTCTGTTCACATTTTAGGATGATGCATTAATTTTTTTTTTTTTCTTTTTACTATCATGGGCATGTTCCTGATGTTGTGGAGCAAGGAATGGTGCTAGGTTTGGGGAGGATGTACTGTTATCTGATAAGGTAGACACAAACCCTACTCTCCTGTCATTTGCTACCCATTTAGTTTATACAGTAGAAGCCCTATGGCACAGTGGATTAGCACTCAGCAGCTAATCAAAATGTCAGCGGTTTAAACCCACTGCTCCTCAGAAGAAAGCTGTGGCAGTCGTCTGGAGTAGGATTAGAGGATTATGGTCATGGCAACCTTCTGATCCCATTTAGCAGTTCTGCTTTGTCCTGTAGGATAGATACAGTTGGAATCCAATGGGTGACAACAGGGTTTCTTGTTATTTTTTTTCCTATTTAGTTTGTACAGAATTAGGGGAAAAAATAATCAAGCAGTGTCATAACTATCTAGTGCTGCTATGACAGAAATACCCCAAGTTAATGACTTTAACAAACAGAATTTATTCTCTTCCAGTCTAGGAAGCCAGATGTCCAAAGTCAGGGTGTTATCTTCAGGAGAAGGCTTTCTGTCTCTGTTGGCTCTGGAGAAAGGTCTTTATTATCAATCTTTCCCTGGTCTAGGAGATTCTCTGAGCAGAAATCCCAGGTCCAAACCACACGCTGTATTCCTTGTGATGCTTTCTTGTGGTATGAGGTCCCCCTGTCTCTCTGCTTGCTTCCACTTTTTATATCTTAGAAGAAATTGGTTTAAGATAAAGCCTAATCTTATAGGTTGAGTCTTGCCTTATTAACATACCTGTCACTAATCCTGTCTCATTACATCATAGAGATGGGATTCACAATACATAGGAAAGTCACATCAGATGACAAAACAGTGTACAATTCACACAATACTGAGAACTGTGGTATAGCCAAGTTGACAGGTAATTTGGGGGGTGAGGCACGATTCAGTCTCTGACAAGCAGTCATACACTTGAACCACTGCGGTTTCTGGGAATGCTGAAGGCAGTAATCACGATGTGTCGTGCTATTACCCAGTGCAGGATCAGTCTTTTCATCTGACATTAAGTAAGACATGATTTTTCTTACCAAAGAAACTCTTATATGTGACATCTCTACACAGTATGTTTTTTAAGGTAGACAAATGCACTCACATAAAGGGTACAGACGTAGAGCATGAATGTGGGAGAGACAGAAGAAGGTACTATGAAAGCAGGCAGCGAGCACCTTGACAGGCAGCAAAACCTTAGGAAAAACACTTCCAAATCCTGGGTTTCAAAATTTTCGTTTAAGCAAATAGATACACAAAGTGTCATAAGAAAAGAGCTTAACATCTAGTTGAATGATTTACTACCATTCTATGAAATAACTAATCGCTTCTAATTCCGGGTAGTGTAGTGGTTAAGTGTTATGCTTGCTAATCAAAAAGTCTACTAGGTGCCCCTTGGAAGCTCTATGGGGCAGTCCCATCCTGTCCTATAGGGTCAGAATTGACTCAACGGCAGAGAGTTTTTTGTTTTCTAATCCATTAGGCATCCATTTAAAGTTGTCTCTTCCAGGAGTCACACCTAAATAGTACCACAGACCCTTGGTCTATACTTCACATAAATTTAGTGTAATTTCATATTTGTCTATTTCCACTAATTAATTGTAGGCTGAATGACAGCAGTGACCTATCTTTCTTCCTTTACTTTGTATGCCTGTATGTACCATAGGTGCCTCTTTTCTGAAAAATATCCAAAAGTTGTTAGTGGAATGAATAAAGGAGTAAATAAATGGAGGCAAAGAGAGATCTTAAAAAAACAAAAGGTCATTATAATATACATGATTTCTTTAAAAAGACAGAGAAAACACCCCAAAGAAATGACATCAACATTATAGGGCTATTTAAGCACGTCTGCTATTAAATAGTCTCATAAGAGTACAAGTATTCGCTACTTTATTTCTTCACTGATTTCCTCACTTTTTTGTTACCTTCATTGTTCAGACTCAGTAATGCCAGATCTGGGGCCACTATGCCTAGGTTTGGCCCTTGGTAGAGGTCTGGCATCCCTGGCACTCACCCTCCTGTCTATCTTTTGCTCTAAAGGATCTGATATTGAACATCCCTGGCTCATGCATTCTTAACAGGCTGAACTGTTTGAACTTGAATGTGCCAGCAGTAACAACCACTGCATGTGTCTGAGCAAAGACACAACATCGCAAAAGCAGGGTTTTGAGATGACTCTTCTGTTGACAGAGAGTATAACTGAATTTTCTCTGAAGAGTCTGATGTTGCACAGTCACAACGTATAAAGAGAGGCCATATGATACAAAAAAATGAGGAGCAATGCAATGTCTTGGGTTTTGTTCCCTATGGTTGTCACTGGCTTGAGTTCAGTGACAAAGATGATGTGGGTTGGCAAACAAGCCAACAACAATAAAAGTCTTTGCCTTTGAGTTGCTTCTGACTCACAGCAGCCTTACTAGACAGAGCAGAGCTACCTCTACAGGGTTTCCACGCCTGTAATTTTTTACAGAAGTGCACTACACAGAAATATCTTTCTCCTCTGGAGGTGCTGGTAGGTTCAGTTAACCACTGGGTTACTGGGGCTCTTTGTGGGACAGCAAAGTTAGCTGAAGTAGGACTTAAACTAGCTTTGAAGGACAGAAAGGATTTAGGTATGCGGTAATACATATGTCTTGTTTACGGGAAAATATAGAGAGCAAGCTGGTTGTAGCCGTGTTTCTCAAACTCATCTTCAGAATTACTTGAAGAGCTCAGTATAATTAGAATGCATGTCATCTTTCAAGGCCCTCCAGCCAGAGACCACCAGGAACACATCTGTAGTTGAATGAAGTTAAGTTTACTGACTCTTTACAGAGAGGAAATTCACGTAACTTGGAGAACTGTGGTATCTCAGTAACCCAAAAACCCACTGCTGTTGAGTCAGGTCAAACTCATAGCCACCCGAGAGGTCAGAGTAGTATTGCCCCATAGAGTTTCCAAGTAGTGCCCAGTATATTTGAACTGCCAATCTTTTGGTTAGCAGACGTAGCACTTAACATCTCAGAAACAGGGTGTTAGAAATGGATCCTTATAGGATTCAGGTTTATGTTAGGTGCTTTTGTGGAGAGTTCAGAGAAGCAAAGCTTTGGGTTAAATGAGGTCAGGGAGCAGGGGTAATTCTATGACTGGATATTTTGATAATTCTTATCTACAAGGCAGTAGGAACGAGGCAACAGTAAAATGTAATTGCTAAAGAAGCAGCAATTGCTCTTACTAGCTAGGATAGGAGTGTTTCGTGGTTCTGACAGTGTTCCTGTTTTTGTCTGTGTTCACGCTTGATAAGAGGTTGCCCTTGTCTGATATTGGTGTTCTGTGAAACTGCTTATGTTTGACGGAACACCAAGGGCTAGGTTCTGAGTGCCAAGCTGGCTTATAGCAACGCCAAGCCATGGTGGATACTGCCAGGCTAGATCCCAGTGGACAGGGTCTGCTTGTCAGTTTCTCAGATGTAGTGGGAAAGATTTTGGTTCCATAGTCTAGGACTGGACAAGACATTGTGTTTTCAGACAAGATACACAGGTAATTCCAAATGAAAGATTTGAGAGCTATACTTTGAGAAACACTCCTGTAGAAGGACACGGGGCTGGGCAGACTATGGAAAGCCTTGGTAATCAAGCTAATAGATTTGAATATAATTCTACCTGGAATGGCAGGCAATAAAGATATGTGACCAAGCAAGTCACATTGCACACGAGGGTTCTGGGAGAGTATTCTGTTGGTTGGTAGCGAACAGAACTGGTTTGATGGAGTATAAGGGGTGGGGAAGGGGGCTGAGCAGGTAAAACAGAAGCAGATAGACAACCAGCTAAGAAACTAGTGCAAGGGTTCTGGCCTGAAAAGATTGTAAATTAGATTAAAATATTGACAGTGGGACTGGAAGGAAAGTGTTGAATGTGAAAGACATTCACTAAGAGTCTGAAATCTATTTACTGTGAGCATAAAGGGCAGGGGATTCTTTTGATATTCTTAGCTCCCAGCTCTGTGCTTGAGGACACAGTGGGCATCCAGTGAATATTTAAGGACTGAATTCATCAACCAACTTAGTAGGATATGTAACTGACAGGAGGCAGGAGAAGAAGAAGAAGATGAATCAATAATGATTTAAGGACAATGGGGCAGGAAAAATGATCTCTGAAAAAGTTGTGTTCAGTTTGGGTAAGCTGAAGATCTCTGTGATGGTGGAACATCCAAGAGGAGATGTCTAGCCAGAAGTTAGCCGCGTGCATTTGGGATCTGAATTTGGGAGTGAGGTTTAGGTACGGTTGTAGAATGTATGTAGAAGTACAGGGAATCCCCAAGGATGGGTAGACGGAGAAGAATGGAAGACAGAGTCTGTCCCCTACTAATTCCATGTGGCAGTTTGTTATGTATTTACTCTAAAAGACGAGCTGGCATTTAGGAAAAGAAATGTTTATGTCTATTTCAGAAATACAGAAGAGGCCACATGAACATAATTTGTGGAATACAGTCTGACAATTAAGACCATGAACTTAACCTCTCCAACTGCCATGTACCTCCTTGCTGAATATCACTATGGTCACCTTTGACGTACTCCCCTTGGGAAGCAGGTCACTGATACCAGCACCTAGTCCACCCTTCAAAGGAAGTTTGGAACTCTTTCTGGAACAGCCATTGTGCATAGCATCATGGTGGCAAGTTTGGAACTTAATTGTATAGTTGTCTGTGAGGGAGTTTTTAGCTAGTAAACAAATAACTGTGCTGGAACACCCTGCCTACTTACCTGATCTGGCTCCCAGTGACTTTTGTCTTTACCTGAAGATAAAGGAAATATTGAAAGGAAGACATTTTGATGACATTCAGGACATCAAGAGTAATATGATAGCAGCTCTGATAGCCATTCCAGAAACAGTTCCAAAATTGCTTTGAAGGGTGGAAAAGGCACTGGCGTTGGTGCACAGCTTCCCAAGGGGGGACTTCGAAGATGGCTGTAGTGATATTCAGCAATGGGGTATGTGGAACTTTTTCTAAGATGAGTTCGAGAACTTAGTTGTCACACCTCACAAGCACTCAGGATTCCTAGTACATCTTTGTGTCATTCAAATAGCTGCCTTTCATACATTTTACTTTAGTGAGCTAAAATTTCCTCATCTATTAAAGTAGAGAAGATAAATGTAATCTCAGATGTCAACATGAACCTACAAGGAAACAAATACAAATCTCCTTATGGGAATGTTTGAGTCAAAACATGCAGTAAGTACAATGAAGTTTCAAGTTTGCTGCTTAGTATATTTCAGCTTTCTCCAAATGTGACATTTTAGGAAGGAGGAACCATCATCAGTGATTATAGCCCCTTCATATCACTGGACAAGGACTGACAATTAAACTTACCTAGTTGGTGCCAGGAAACCCTGGTGGTGTAGTGGTTAAGTGCTACATCTGCTAACCAAAATGTTGGCAATTCAAATCTGCCATGTGCTCCTTGGAAATCCTATGGAGTAGTTGTACTCTGTCCTATAAGGTCACTATGAGTCAGAACCCACCCGATGGCAGTGGGTTTGGTTGGTTGCTGCCAAAATAGTGGCATTGTCAGAGCACTCTTCCGAAACTAAGTAGAAAATAAGAGTTCCATTTCGGCTTGACCAGATAATATTGTATCTAACAACTAGTAGAATTGTTAAGTAAAAATAAATATAATTGAGACAGCTCTTGCCTAGCCCATTCTGAATTGTATAAAAACAGGTTTCCAGACAGCTCATATAATGCAAGCTTCTCTCATTAAATCTAGCTCAGAGTTGATGGTGTTCTATTCAAATGCTCATTAGTCCTCTATTGCCTATTTATTTTATCCTAGGTCACTATGAGTCAGAATAACTTGATAGCAATTTTTTGGTAACATGCATTTTGTAAAGTAAATGTTCCAACAGTATATATTATGATAATTAAATTAAATTATTAAGGACCCTTAACAAGTTCCTGGTAAACCCTGGTGGCATAATGAGTTTAGTGATATATCTGCCACCCAAAAGGTTGGTAGTTCATATCCACCAAGTGTTACTTGGAAACTATGGGACAGTTCTGCTCTGACCTCTAGGGTCGCTATGAATATTTTTTTAACAAATTTCCAGGCTTCATTGAGAAAATCTGAGATTTAAGAAAATGTCTTCAAAAGGCAACGCAGAACACCACATGGTGTGTTCAGAGTACTCTTGTATCCCCTCAAAACTTTCCGTGATACATTAGATGATGGGGATTCAGGAGGTTGAAACATCATTTTAGCAGCCTTCTTCTTTCTTACTGTATTGCCTATCTCAGTATTTGAAAATTAGTGGTTATTTTTTCCTTAGGTTTTAGTTCAGGCTTGTGATGGTGAAAGTCGTGTGTCCACTTGGCTGGGCCATAATTCTCAGTGGTCTGGCAGTGGTATGATGCTGGGATCACTTTCATGATGGTATTTGAGGTAATGTGATCACCTCCTGATGGCATCTGCTGTGTGTAGCCAATCAGTGGAAAAAGTGTCCTTGAGTATGTGACCTTCATAGAATATAAGTGGACAGGCTTTTGAGGCTCCAGAGTTTTTCCTTGCTCTGGATCCTACACATGGCTCCTGTTTTTCTAACCTCTGGTTCTTGGTGCTGGAGATAGCAGTTTGCCTGCAGACTTGCCTGCCCATGTTGGGATTCAATGATCTTCACAGTCTGTGAACAAGAGCTGTTCTATGACCTGCCAGTCTTCAGTTCAAGTGCTTGCAGCTACATGAATCAGGATAAGCCTCTATACTGATCCATGGACTTGGGACATTTCAGCCTCTACCGTTTCGTGAGCCATTTCCTTGATAGAATCTATATATGTATACTTATATGCTTTCTGGTTTTGCTTCTCTAAGAACCCAGCCTATGAAAAGGCTAATCTTAACTAGCTGGATGATATTGGGAAAGTCATATTATTCATCCTTCTGTTCATTTATTCATTGAGTTGTCTACTTATTCAGCTCTAGTTAGCTGAATGAAGGTTGAGGATGGCGTGGGTCCTGAGATAAACTAAAGGATAAAAAGTGGGGAATGCATTTCGAGAAAGGAGATGAGATGAACAAATTCAGAGATGGAGAAATTGATTTAGGATTTGGGGATGGAGACTGGATTGTCCAGAGCAGAGGGTTGAGGAAGGGAACCAGTGCTACATACATTTAGGAAAACCAGGTTGTGTAGATCCTTCTTTCCAAGCCAAGCCAAGTGCCGTCGAGTCGAATCCGACTCCAAGAATAAATATTAAATATCTTTTATATGTAGATATTGTTACTGGTGAGCAAGACATTTCCTTGCTGGAGTTTATGTTCAAGTCAGTGATTCTTAGTTAGCTGAACCTCAATGCTCTATTCTCCCTGCATGCCTCAGTCTCCTCATTTGTTAAAAAAAAAAAAAGTTATTAGTTTATCTTTAAAGTCCCTAATAAGAACATTCTACAGTTTTTTATTATGCAAAATCCTGGTTTTAAGGAGCGATTAACTTACTTTGGTTGTTACATTGCTGTTATATAAAATTTAGAATCATGGCAGATCTGTGTGTGTAGAATAGAACTACACCAGAGTTTTCAAGGCTGTGACTTTTTGAACCTACCAGGCTTGTATTCTCAAGTGACTCTGAGTGGGTTCCAACCGCTGGCCATTCTGTTAGTAGCTGAGTGGTTAATTGTTTGTGCCACCCAGGGGCTCCTTGTTATACTATTTAAATTGTATTAATTAAGACCAGTTTGTCTTTGCACAACCAGACCAATAGGAAAAGCACAAGATTCTTCCAAACAGGAGTTGACTTAATTGATTGACTTGTTTGGTAAATAAATGTACAACGTTCATTAATTAAATGAATATGCTCCTTAAGGAAATAGAGTTGTGTGCACATGGTAGAGACCTCTATAAATATTTATTGAATTAAATTGAGAAAAAGTGTATGTTAAACTTGTTTTAAAAAGACAAAAGTTACACATTATTCCTCATCTACATCTTAATAAAGATTTTTTTATTATGTAGTATGTTGTAATGCGCATAAAAATTGAAGAAATAAACACTAGTGAAACATTTACCATGCTCAGAGCCAAGCATATATGCAATCTTGCTGAGGTGGTAAAACCAAAACCATACCTACTGCTGTTGAATCAGTTCTGACTCATAGTGACCCTACAGACAGAATAGAACTGCCCTGTACACTTTCTGAGGAGTGCCTAGAGAATTTGAACTGTCAACTGTCTGGTTAGCAGCTATAGCTCTTAGCCACTATGCCACCAAGGTTTCCTTAAGTGGTAAAGGAGGCTTAAAGTAAGTATCATTAGTCCCACTTTATTGACAAGGAAAACTGAGGCTGGTGGAAATTAAAAATCAGCCCAAGGTCATCAAGTAACACTAGTATGTAGAATACCTAAACTTGGTAACCCCATCATATCAATTTCTAGACGATATTCATGTTTCTTGGTTGCTTTTGATACTATGAGAAAAAAGCTACTGTAAGTTAAGAACATTATTTGGGATGTAGGGTATATTTTTGTACAGGTAATTGTAATAGTTCACAGTATGAGTTAGATGTGAAATGGAAGGTTCTGGAAGTATATGTTCTCAATGAGTACATTTTAATTTCACTGGAATAAATTAGTTATACTGTAACATTATTCAGTTTTATGCTTAAAGCTTAACGTCAGAGAAAAAGGCTGCATGACAACATATGAGCAGTATCCACAGCTTATTTTTATGCATTAGCCTATATTTTTTCCCCTAGAATTGACATTTTCCAGTGCTGCTTAAGGATTTTGGATTCCCTACCATTGCATTTTCCAAGTCATTGACAGTCTCAGTCAAAATTCAGTTGATGTCCTGGGCTGATCTTTTTCTCTTTTTATTGAAACAGTCTATTTCTGTGGAATATTTTAAGGCTGTTCTTACCATTTCCTGTTGGGTGGGACTTTTTTTTTTTTTTTTTTGCTATGCTGTTTGCTTAAACTATGAAACCATTTAAAGTAGACATGTTTTATCATCCTTTTTTCCCCTTTAGAGGCACCTCCCTATAATTTAAGGTTGTTAATAACTCACCAAAGTGACATTTCTAATATTTATTTATTTTCTGATGGAAACACAGAGTGAAGCATAGTGGTTTTGGGGTTTAGTTGTAATTCCAACCTATTGAAAAGCTAATTGTTGATTCTGTATGCTTTTAATGAACTTGTGTGTCATAGGTGGCTAAATGGAGTAACTCTAAGTATAAATCAAGCTAATAATTTAAAAAATACATGAGAAGGATAACTAATACTAAAAAACGCTATTGGAAACACTGGTGGCATAGTGGCTAAGAGTTCACATGCTAACCCAAAGGTCAGTAGTTCAAACCCACCACATGCTCTTTGGAAACCCTATGGAGCTGTTCTACTCTGTCCTGTAGGGTTGCTATGAATCAGAGATTTGATGGCAATGAGTTTGTTCCTTGGTTTGAAATACAGATAATAATGCCTTCAAATATAGTTTATCCATTTCAAGACTGAAAAACCAAAACACAAGTCCTTCAGTTGCTTTTGCAGAGCAAAAGTCAGTCACTGTGATTAAAGCTCTCAAATGGGTAGTTAGTCTGTTAGTATCTTTCCCATCATCACTATCATTCACCAGCTATTTATTCACAGCAAGAATATGGCATATGTATCCATTTAGACTTCATTGTGTAGTCAAATCAAGTGACATGGTCTTTGGAAACTTAATGAAATAGAATGAAAAAATGGTAAGGACTACATTAAGCCCCCAACCCCCCAAAATACGTGTTGCAAATCCTAACCTCTATGCCTGTGGTTATAATCCCATTTGGGAATAGCTTGCCTTTGGTAGGTTATTGAGGCAGGATGAGTGTATAGTGTATGCTGAGTCAGTCTTTTTTGAGATATTGAATAGATTGAACATGTATGGAGAAGCAGAGATTGAGGAAGAGAGGGGCCAAACCACATGAAGACCACCCAGGAGCAGGAGCTCGGAAGAGACATGGGCATTCTCTGACACAGGAAGTCTTTCACTTGAGCTGGCACCCTGAATTTAGACTTTTAGCTTCATAGACTGTGAGAAAATAAATTTCTGTTTGTTAAAGTCACCCACTGTGGCATTTCTGTTATAGCAGGACTAGATAACTAAGACAGGTGTCCTAAAGGATTCCTGACAAGTTACCATTAGCTGCATTCAAGCATGATGCTAGCAAAAGCAGATTAAATCTTTTCAGACCATCTGTCTTGCTTCAGCCAACTTTCCTACTAAAGTGTTCTAATGTCCTAGAACCACTGCCTCAAAGAGTGTGGGAGAACTGGGCATTCTGGAAAACTAACTCATAGAGAATATGACACTGAGTTCTGTCCTCCCACACAACGCAGTATCAAATCATTCCTTACTTCCAGTAAATGAGGGAGAAAGACGAGACCGAGAGTCAGTAATGAAGCTGTAGTTCTAACTACAGTGCTATTAGCTGGTCTTTGCAAGTCACTTAGCCTCTCTTGGTCTTAGTCACCCAACTAGTAAAATGAAGAAGTTCTGGGCTCTATCGTTTCTGAAATGCTTTCCAAATTTAAGACTTTGAAAGGCTGACAAAATCTCATTTAATACCAGAAAGCTACTGGAATAATTACAAGTTTATAAAGCAAAGCAGTGAACACTAGTAAGAGGTCTGTATTCTTTAATGTCTAGAAGCTCTCTAAGCTTCGTGACCCCTTCTACAATTCAATCATGCCATTCTTTTATCCTACTAACATAGATGGCACAAAAATGAATAAAATTTCTAGTTCCCAAAGTGTTCAAAATTCTTCAAAGTTATCTTAAATAAGCATATAGCATATTGCTACCTATAAAAAACCCCAAACCCATTGCCATTGAGTCAAATCTGACCCATATCAACCTTACAGAGAACTGCCCCATAGAGTTTCCGAGGAGTGCCTGGTGAATTTGAACTGCTGATCTTTCGGTTAGTAGCTGTAGCACTTAACCACCATGCCACCAGGGTGTCCTGCTACCTATTAGAACAGCTAAATATGTACTGTAATAAAACATGCTAATTTGAAGGAAGAAAACAAATCAAGTAAGAAAAAATTTGTTTTCAGAGAAATTCCACATGTTTCTCTCATCTATTTTCGAAATGAAGACTTTGGAGTATTGCCTTACATTCAATAAATTAAACAACAAGGAAGGTGTTTTAGTTAGTGCTACTCTAACAGAAATACCACAAAGTGGTATTTCCTTTAAGAAAGGAAAGTTTATTCTCACACAGTCCAGTAGGCTACAAGTTCAAATTCAGGATGTGTGCTCCAGGGGAAGGCTGTCCCCGTTGTCAGCTCTGGAGGAAAATCCAGTATCCCATCAGTCTTTGTCCAGGGAGCATCTTGGTGTAGTCGGAAGGATGCACTTCTCTCCTGGTGCTGCTTGCTTGATGGTGTGAGGTTCCCAATTCTCTGCTTGCCTTCCCTGCCTTTTATCTCTTGTAGGATGAAAGAATTAAGGGCGGTGCAAGCCATACTCCCGGGAAGCTCCTTTTACAGTGCAGCAGGGAGGTGATCTTATGAAGCAATTTACAGTCCCACCCTAATCCTTTAACATACAGCATGGGAAAATCACAGAATGGAGGACAATCACAAAATACTGGAAATCATGCCCCAACCACACGGCTACACATATTTTTGGGGTGACACAATTCAATCCATGATAGAAGGAGAGGCAGAGGTTAGAGAGGGATAAGGAAATGAGGGGAAATGAAAATGAGACAGAGAGAGATACACACAGAGATAGAGAAATAGGCAGACAGACCAAGAACGGAGAGAAGGAAACAAAGGCCTGCATGGAGGATGTTAAGTGGAAAGGCAGGGAAAGAACAGCACTCTAAGAACCCAACGGGAGTCATTCTAAAAGAAAATTTTCGAGGAGAAATACCTTATCAGTGACTTTTAATGAAATTAAACATACTGCTTTTAAGCAATGGCAGGCAGGTGAGGGGTGATAACCTCTTGGTACTTACCTCTGGGCCAGCTGAAGAGGAGCCGAATAAAGATTGAACCTGAGATTCTTCTCCGTCAGTTCAGTTAAATAAAATAAACATCTTCCATAGGTCTTCCTTAAACTACTGGAAAAGGAAAGAAACTCATCAAAACTTTATACCTCCTCTATAAATAAGATGAAAAAAATTCAGGATAGAATAAATATATTTCAAAACAGGTGTCTGATTCTCCATGGGAAAAAGAAATCATTTAAAAGATTTATGGATGTAATTTATTTATTAGACTTTTAGATAATACATAACTGCTGTTACCATGAATTTCTTTTAGTATCATTAATTCTATTAATTCAAAATAGAATCTCATACTGGCAATCTACTTTTCACTATTTAAGTGTTATAGGTGATGACATAATTGCTGTATATTTTTTTAAAATCCTTATTAATTGGAGATACCTAGTGTTTATCTGTGAGTTAAATTACATGATTTACTTTGATATACCAAAAGCCCAAACCCAAGTGTATTGCTTTTTAGTCAGTTCCAACTTACAGAGACCTTAGAGGACACAGCAGAATTGCCCCATAGCGTTTCCAAGGAGCGGCTGGTGGATTCTAATAGCCAGTCTTCTGATTGGCAGCTGAACTCTTAGTCACTGCACCTGTGTAGGGCAATACAGATGAAACAAACCAAGTGTCAAAATACCAAAGATAAAAGTCTGGAAGGTGGGTGTATGAAGGTTCTTTGCATTATTTTATTTTTGTGTATCTTTGGTTCCATAATAAAAGATTTAAAAAGAATATCTTTTCTTTAAGTCAACTGTGTATAAAACATTTCATGGTGTTCAGAACAAACCCCTTGCTGTCGAGTCAATTTCAACTCATAGCAATCCTATAGGACAGGGTAGAAATTACCCATAGGGTTTCCAAGAAGTGCCTAGGGGGCTTGAACTGCTGATCTTTTGGTTAGTAGCCCCAGCTCTTAATCACTATGCCACCAGGTATCCAGAACAAGCAGCACAAAAGGAATGTACACTCTCAACTCCCTGGCAATGTGAAAGAATCTTACGGAAATTTTGTCACAGAAGTTTCTTTGGTCCCTACTCTTCTCTGTAGTGACTTCTACAACGGTATTTTTCATTGTTATCTAAATTTTATTTTCAGAACAGCTGAATTCTGTGTTTATACATTTCCACTTTAGAAAGAGGACATCCTAAGAACAAGATGACAACCAGGTACTCTGCATTGGGTTTTCCATTGTGTTAACCTAGTTCTAAAAGCAGAAGTGCCAGGATCTCTATGCCTGTTGAAAGATGTCTCAGTTGTTCCATGAGAAAGCTGAGGAAAGTGCTGAACTTGGAATCCTGGCTTTGGCTGTCATCTGAGACTGGTACCCTAGAAGTAGTCAGTCTCCTGCAGGGAAAGAAAGCTTGCCTCTTACTCAGGCACTGTTTTATTTGCAAGTTGAAGTCTCAGAGGAGACTGCCTGTCTACCCAGCTGCAGAATGTATATGCAATGAGTGCATCTGTTGCCATGGTAACTGAAATATAACTGATAAACTACAAACAGATTAAAATTGACTTAGAAAAACTATGTAGGCTTTTTATAAAATGTACAATAAAACATTTCTTTCCTGTACTTCCCTCTAAAATGATAGCTCATGAAGTAGAAGTTTCATAGAAATAATCTTCCCTAACAGAGTTTGTTGGTGGTAGCATGTTTATGACTAAATAACTCCTTAAAAATACTACAAAATAATGGGGTATGGCAGTAGATGAATGGATAGCATAAGTAGGTACAGAGGACATCTGGTGACACAGTAGTTAAAAGGCTCAGTGGCTAACAAAAGAAAGGTCAGCAATTCCAACCCATCAGCTGCTCTGCAGGAGAGAGATGTAGCAGTCGGCTTCCACAAAGACTGACTGCCTTGGAAACCCTGCAGAGTGTGTATGTTAAATATATATGTATAAAGGTGATAACATATTTGTGAAAAACTGAGTCTGGGTATCAATGTGCTTGAACATCACAAAAAAAGAAGTGACTTCTGTTTTTGTGTGATTTTTTATTTCAAAGACATATATCTGTTTGTCTCTGTTGAATTTGTGTCAGTCCAATATTAATAATTGTTATTATTGTTAGCTACTGTCAAGATGACCCTGTTAACAACTGTCATGGACTGAATTAGTTCCCCTCAAAAATGTGTATAGCCATGTGGCTAGGTGGCCATTCCCGGTATTGCACAGTGTTATTTTATGTTGTAAATCCTGCCTCAAGGATGTCAGTGAGGGAGGATGGGCAGTGGTTGTATTAATGAGGCAAGACTCAGTCTATAAGGTTGTACAGCGCTTTGACTCAATCTCTTAGGATATAAAGGGAAGGGAAACAAGCAGAGAGCAGGGGACTACATACCATCAGGAGAGAAGCAGTGTTGGCAGCAGAGAGCGCCCTTTCCTTTGGAAAGGACCCAGGTTCCCTGAACCTCAGAAGCTCCCCACCCAGGGGAAGATTGGCAAGGAGGACCTTCCTCCAGAGCCAACAGGAAAAGCCTTCCCCTGGAGCGGATGCCCTGAATTTAGACCTTTAGCCTACTAGACTCTGACAGAATAAAATTTCTCTTTTAAAAACCATCCACTTGTGATATTTCTGTTACAGGACTACTAGGTGACTAAGACAACCATGGTAAGGTGACCCACGATGACCATGGACTCAACCCATGGTGACTCAGACCCATCACTGGCAACCCCTAAGGGTGACCCATAAGGTTTTCTTTGGCTTGTTTTCTGAAATACATCACCAGGCCTTTCTTCCTACTTTGTCTTAGTCTGAAAGCTCTACTGAAATCAATGCAGCTTCATCACAACAAGCAAGCCTACACTGACAGATGGTAGTTGCACTTGAAGTGCTTTGGCCTTAATCAAACTCAGGTAACCTGCATGGAAGTCAAGAATTCTATCCAGGAGTTATCACTGCCTTCAAAATTAATAATAGCTTTCAATTAATTACTGAGAACTTACTATTTGTAAAAAACCTTGTTAAGTTTATTTCATTTTATTTTACAGCAACCCAATGCCTATATCCTTTTATTTTTACTCACATAATAGATGTGAAATGAATCTCAGAGAGGTGAGGCATCTTGACTAGAAGTATGGGCTTCTGTACCTTGGTATAAGTAGCTTCAAACTTTAGCTGTATAAACACCACTGTACTGACTCTCATCAATATGATATATGACAAAAGCCCAATATAATACTGGTAGCCCATAACTGAGGTATTGGTAGAACCTCCAATGGCATAATTATAAACGAGTTTATAGTATAGTTAGTGCAAATTTAGCTTGCAAGTTTCTCTTCCCAACATACCACACTGTAAGCTGTCAGAGTATAGGAACTAAAACTTCTAATAATATGCCACAAAGGTAAATGCCTAAGGAATGTTTGATGACTATGCATAATGATAAGATTCATAGCTACAGAGTAGTAATCTACACTTTTATACATCATTGGTTGGCTGAAATGGAGACACACATTTTTTATGAAATGGAAATATCATGTCTAGAGTTAAAACTTGTCATTCAAAGAAATTAAAAAATTATGTAATGATAATTACTTAGGTCTCCATGAGTCGGCTCTGACTCGACGGCATTCAGCTTGGCTTAATTACTTAGGTGGTAGGCATTTAGTAAAACATTATTATTATTATTTGCCAAGGGTCAGGATTAGCATTAATTGATAGCAACATTAAAATTGAAATAATAAATGATAGCATTTCTGAAGGAAAAAGAGCACACGTGTACAACTGGAATTGCAAGTTGAATGTTTCTGAATTTCTGTTGTGTGGTGAATTTGTTCCGCTTTATAGGTTAAAAAATATACATACAACCTTCTGTGCTACACAGAGCAAGATGACAATTGATGACAGACGTGTCCCATGAAAATTTAAAAGAGTTTATTTTGTCATCTTAAAGTCAAAGGAGGGCTGGAGGGTCTGTTTTTCCATTTGCTACCATAAAGATTTATAGAAACATTTGGAAAGTAATTCTGGAGAAATCTGAAGCAAAGTTTCAAGGTTCTAAATTCTGTCTTTGGAAATGACTTGTAGCTTTTAAGAAAAGAATGTCTTCTAATGGTTGGTATAGGGAGAAATGGAATGTGCAATGGCTGAGGAATTGTGACAACTGAATCTTAGTCTCTGTTCTGCCATTACTTTGTTGGGTCCTAACATTTCTTGGTCACAGCTTCCTCATCTGTTAGAGCTCAGCAGTGGGTGCTAAATAATCTGGAAGATTTTTCATAAAGTGTGGTACAGTGTTTCTGGCTGACACAACCTCTACTGACAATTTCTTTCTCCCTTGTTATTTTCAAGAGTAACTATGTGTCCTAGGTCTGATTAATGGCTGAGATTCTAGGGATTTTTTTTTTTTTAAAAGATGGACTGAATTAGAATATACCTTTTAGCTCTGGTTCTTGTTCCCTTCTTATGAACTAGGAACTTCTCCATGCAAAATCCTGTACCCAAAGAACGTGCCCTGCTCCTGGTACTACTTTCTTGGTGGTATGAGGTCCCCTGTTCTGGGCTGACTTCCCTTTCCCTTTACCACTTGTAAGATAAAAAGGTGGTGCAGGCCACACTCCAGAGAAACTCCTTTTACACTAACTCAGGGATAAGGCCTGAGCAAGAGTATGATATCCCACCCTAATCCTTTTTAATCACAGGCAGCAGTTTTGATTCATAACACTCAGGAAAATCACAACATAGAGGACAATGACACAGTACCGGGAACCATGGCCTAACCAAGTTAACATCTATTTCGGGGAGACACAATTCAGCCCCTGATATGAGGCACTGGTATGTTTAAAAGTATTTCAGATGTTTATAATGTTAACAACTGGAACTTTAATTCAATATTCAACATTGGAGTTCTGACAATTAAGTCTGCAAACTGAATTGCTCTAGCGCTGCACACTTCATCGCCGAATATCGCTACAGTCACCTTTAAAGTACTCCGCTTGGGAAGCTATGTACCAATGCCAGTGCCTAGACCCCTTCAAAGCAATTTTGGAACTCTTTCTGGAACAGCCATTGAGCACAATGGCATGGTGGCAAGTTTGTGAACTTAATTGTACAGTTGTCTGTGAGGGAGTTTTTAGCCAGAGAATAAATAATTGTATTGGAACACACTCTCTGCTCACCTGATCTGGCCCCTAATGACTTTTTCTTTGACCGAAGATAAAGGATATATTGAAAGGGAAAATTTTGATGACATTCAGTACATCAAGGGCAAAACAATGACAGCTCTGATGGCCGTTCCACAAAAATGGTTCCAAAATTGCTTTAAAGGATGGATTAGGTGCTGACATCAGTGCATAGCTCCCCAATAGGAGTACTTCAAAGATGACCATAGTGATATTCAGCAATGGGGTATGTAACACTTTCTCTAGGATGAGTTCACGAACTTCATTGGCAGTCCTCGTATATCCACATACCCATCAGGTGCCTAAAACTGAAAATTATTCAAAAAAGATATTCTTGGCCTTGTGGGATTAAATAACTAAAGACAAATCATTTTCCTCTTAACCTAAAGATGGAATATATTGAAAGAATACTGAATGGTCATAAGAAAACACGGGCAGTTGTGTCTTTACTGGGTCCATACCAGGAATCAAGAAAATTAATAGGAATCAGGTTAGTCTGTCTGTCTCTCTTTCTCACACACACAGGTACATACACTTACATTCCTCTTCAGATTTTTGGTTCATTCTTTGTTTTTTCCCTGCTCTTTGGTTCATTCTGCTCTTTCTGTAACCCAGCTCTCTCTGTCTTCCATTCATGAGGGAGAACGCTACAGCTACCTGGATCACTACATACATTTGTGACCTACCCTGGGCTGCCGTTATTTAAAGGGAAGAAAGAGACCTCTCTGAAGGTACATGGCCTCACAGGTATATCACTCCTGGTAACACTGTGGCTGCCCTGCATTTCCATTTAACAGATGGAACCAGACTAAGAGGCTTCTTACACATTCATAGTCTCAGAGGACAGAATCTAGCTGGTCCCACACAGTCAGGTACCCATTTCTAATCTATTCACCTATGGTCTCAGAAGTAGGCTAGTATGACAGAAGCGTGGCTACAAATGACTCGCCCCTGTATGGGAAGGTGACTCGTCTTCAAAACGGAGCATCATATATGGAGGGTGAAGTTGGCTGAAAAGGGCCGTGTTATCACTGGTGATGAAACCTGGGTGTTCCAATATGATCCTGAAAGAAAGCATCAAAGTGCACAATGGAAGTTAGCCAATTCTCCAGCACCAAAAAAGTCCCATCAATCCTAATCAAGTGTCACAACAATGTTGCTAACCTTCTTTGATATCAAAAGGATTGTTCATTATGAATTTGCACCAAGTGGACAAACAATTAACCAAATGTACTATTTGGAAGTGCTGAAAAGTCTGCTTGAAAAAGTTAGACAAAAATGACCCAAACTTCTCTCCAACTCATGGCTCTTACATCACGACAATGTACCAGCTCACACGGCACTGTCTGCAAGGGAATTTTTAGCCAGTAAACAAGTAACTGTATTGGAACACCCTACCTTCTCACCCGATCTGGCCGCCAATGACTTTTTTCTTTACACAAAGATAAAAGAAACATTGAAAGGAAGACATTGTGATGACATTCAGGATGTCAAGGGTAATATAATAAGAGTTCTGATGGCCATTCCAGAAAGAATTCCAAAATTGCTTTGAAGGGTAGACTAGGCACTGGTGTGAGTGCATAGCTTCCCAAGAGGAGTACTTCAAAAAGTGACCATAGTGATATTCAGCAATGAGGATGTAGCAGTTTTTCTAGAACGAGGTCACAAGTTAATTATCAGACCTCTTATTTAAGCAGCAGAGTTTTGGAGATAAGAAGAAGAAGGAAAAGAAGCAGAAGACAGAAAGAGAGAAAGAGAAACAGAGAGGAAGCAAGAAATCTCCTAAAGGGCTATAACATACATCAAGGGCTGTAACACAGAAGATAGTAACAGACCTGGAAGGGGCACAGTGGCAGAGCTGGTGGCAACCGATGGCAGGAGCAAGAAGAGCCTGTCCTGAGGGGCCTAAGAGGAGGCCTGTGTGGTCAAAAGAGCAGAGAGTTGGCCTGCACTAGGAAGGTAGACTTCTGCCCAGTTACTTCCTGATCCTGAACCTGCGTATAGCCTGTTAATTCTGAGCTTTTTTCTAGATGATCTGTCTAGTGATGAGAGTGGAGTGTTAAATTCTCCCAGTATTATTGTGCAGTCATCTAACTCTCTTTTGAGCATAGTCAGTGTTTCTTCGACATATTTAGGTGTTCTGACATTAGGTGCATAAATATTTAATATAGTTAAGTCTTGCTTGTGTACTGAACCTTTCAGCAATAAATAGTGTCCATCTTTATCCACGATGGTGGATTTGACATTAAAATTGATTTTGTCTGAGATTAGAATTGCTACCCCTGCTCTTCTTTGTTCATTGTTAGCTTGATATATATTCTTCCATCCTTTAATTTTCAGTTTGTTCAGTTTGTTAGGTCTCAAGTGAGTTTCTTGTAGACAACATATGGATGGGTCGTGTCTTTTGATCCAAGATGACACTCATTGTCTCTTTACTGGAGCATTCAGTCCATTCACATTCAATGTAATTATTGATAGGTATGTGATCACTGCTGCCATTGTGATATGTTTATTTTTATGTTGATGCTTTCTCTGTTGTTCTTATTAGTCTGTTCTGGGACACTCTTTTTTGTGAGTTGATTTTTCACCTTTTTCAGAGCTGGTTTTATACTTGTTGAGACTCGTATGTTAGATTTCTTGAAATGGTATGATACATCTTTGTTGTGCTTTACAGCTGCCCCTATGAATCCCCTTAATAAACTATTTATAAACCCAATTTTAATTACTACCAGTCTTGTCATCTTCCTCTCCATCTGGAAGGACTATAACAACTGTAGTACATTCCTCTTTTTATTATGATGATACCATAGTTTTCATGAAGATCACTGGATTGCTTCTTTCCATATCAAAGCTGTGATTTACTTTGGGGCCTTCCCTAAATGAGTAGAGTATTGAGTAGTGTGTCGTTCTAAAATATAAAGTTAGTGGTTTTATTCTTCTAAGCCAAAGCCAAGAACTTCTTTCAGTATTTCTTGTAGTTTGGGTTTGGTTTTTACAAAGTCTCTGAGTTTCTGTTTATCTGGGAATGTCTTAATTTCATTTTCACATTTGAAAGATAGTTTTGCAGGATATATAATTCTTGGTTGGAAGTTCTTCTCCTTCAAGACTTTGAATGTATCGTGCCACTGTCTCCATGCCAGCATGGCTTCTGCTGAGAAATCTGACGAGAGCCTACAGGGTTTCCCTCTGAATGTTAGCTTTGCCTTGAGTCTTGCTGCCTTTAAGAGTTGCTGCTTGTGTTTCATTTTGTTAAGCTTGATTATAATATGTCTTGGAGTCTTTCTTTTCAGATCTATATTGGGTGGCGTATGATATGCATCTGAGATGTCTATATTCTCTTCCTTCATGATTTCTCGGAAGTTTTCTTTCAGCAGCTCAGCAACAGTACTCTCTGTGTTCTCAGATGTCTCACCCTGTTCAGGGACTCCAGTTAATCAAAGGTTGTTCCTCTTAATAGAGTCCCACATGCTTCTTAATGTTTCTTCATTTTTCTTGTTTCTTTTTTCTGATTTCTGCTCATAGACACCGGCCTCAGTAGCTCTGTCTTCCAAGTCAGAAATTCTTTATTCCATTTGTTCCATTCTGTTTTCTTGGCTTTGCATGGAAGTTTCTATGTCTTTGATTTTCTTCTTGATCTGTTGGATTTCAGAGTACTGGTGTTCCATCAGATCGAACAACGTGCTTAATTTTTCATTTTGTTCTGCTGCATTTTGTATAAGGTCTAGAAGAGCTCTGTATATAATCAATTTGTATTCACTTCCTGATGCTTTCATAAAAGTTTCTTCATCTGGAAAACTCCTTGGTTGCTTTGTTTGGGAGCCTTCTGAAGCCATGAGTGATTGCTTGTATGCCACAATTGTCTGTTGCTTTTTGGGTCCCATGTGAGTATAAAGAGGCTGGAAGAGGTACTGTGAGGATGGATTGCAAATGTTTCTCTAGGCTGTGTTCAAATGTAAAGCAAAAGGTATCTGACCAGTTCACAAGTCAGTTAGGTTTTCAGGTGTAGAGGTCCCTCTTCTCATCTGACAAAGTAAGCGCCACTATATCCAACCCCAGATGATAACAAACTAGTTCAGAATACAGCAATGCTACTGCACTGGTGGCCTCTGCTGACAGGGCCTAGCCTTATCCAACACTGCGTCTAGTACTGGTTTTGTGATAGACAAGTGCTCTCCTGTGGGCAGGCTCTGGCTCCCAAGCTAAGAATTAGGTCCAGCTGCAGCCACCGTATCCAAGATGGCGCCCTCCACACAGGCAGCAGACAGAGGGGCTAAAGGTGCCGAGAGGTAGTGATTCCTCTGCTTCTGTTGCAGGGCCCCCAATGTAGGCAGCACTGTGCAAAATCACTACTTTTCTGTCGGAGAAGCGCTGTCCCGTTTCCAGGCACTGTCTCCCATAGCCTGTTAATTCTGATTCCAAGTTGCACTCTGTTACTTCCTTAATAAACCACTTATCTCTAAGTACAGTCTGTGAGTTCTGTGTACCCATTACAGTGTAGTACCAAACCCAGCAAAGAAGTAGAGGGTGCCGTGGGAAGGGCAGCTGGTTTTAGAATTGGTAAAACGTTTGGAGAGTAGAGGTATGTCCAATTCCCACTTTGTAGGAATCAGACTTGGTTGGATCTTAATTCACACTGTCACCCCTGAAGTAAGACAGGTTATGAAGCTAATGAAGTCACTACTGCCGCTATTTCACACCTTCTACCAGTGAAATGGAACCATAATGGCATAGTGGTAAAGAGCGCTGGCTGCTCAGCAAAAAGTCAGCAGTTCAATTCTGCCCGGCACTTCATGGAAACTACAGGGCAGTTCTCCTCTGTCCTATAGGGTTGTTATGAGTCAGAATCAACTCGGTGGCAATGGGCTTGGTTGCTTTGGTTTGATCAGTGCAATGGCACACAAGCTGAACAAGAGGTGACTTCTAACCAGAGTATTCTAGGAAGATATCAAGGATATAGAATTTTTTTTAATTTACCATACTTTAGATGAAGGTTTATACAACCGACTACTAAACCAAAAAGCCCAACCCACTGCCTTCAGAACCAACTAGCTTCTCACCAAACAGTACATACGTTATTTAATGAAACTTGTTAACAGACCCGCAATATGTCCGACATCCTCACTTCTCAACCTTGAGTCCCCCATTGTGAGATTTCCTGCCCAAGAAGGTAGAATTTTCACAGATAATTTACAGAAAGAGGCATCATAGGCAGCCGAGGCAGTTGTCAACAAGTCTTCTCCAACTCATGCTGATCTCATGTGTATCAGAGTAGAACTGTGCTCCATGGAGTTTTCACTGGCTCATGTTTTCAGAAGTTGGCTCCCAGGATTTTCTTCTAAGATCCTCCTGCATGAACACCAACAGCCAACCTTTCATTTAGCACACGAGAGGGTTAGCTGTATGTACCACCCAGAGACTCACCTAGGCAGACAGAGGGATTATTAAGAACAAAGGCATGGAAGGGAGAGTGATGACTACTGCAAATTGTTTAGACCTGTGAATTTAGAATGCAGTAGGGAATGAAGTTGGGACCGAACTGTGGAGACTTTTGAAAGTGAGGCTCAGGACAAATGATACGTTGTAGAATATGTAAAACTTGTGAACAAGGGGATTATATGATCAGACCAGTATTTGATAAAGATTTGTATCTTCCAAAGTGTCCAGTAATGATTAAGAAGAGGATCTGACAGCAGGTGCATAAATCAAATAGGAGTTAAGACAGAGAGGTAAGTAATCTATGATGGTAGCAGTGAGAATAATAATTTCATAAAAAGTACATTCTTGAGGATCATTAAGAACTTCATGAAAATACCAGAGGCAAGGAGAGACAAGTCTGGATTAGGAAGTGTCCTCTCAAGTGCTAGGGCTGTAAACCCAACCTTCTCTAACAAGCTCATTTTAAAGCACTCTACTGTATTTATTTCATTGTATTCATTCCTTCACTCAGTCTATATTTATTGAGCATCTGATTTGATCAGACAATATAAAAGGAGGTGGTTGAGATAAGGAGATGAAGAAAATTAGGTCCTTTTTAGTGGGAAGATGAAAACAATGAATAAGAAGATACTATGAATAGCGCCACATTATCTCATAGGGCTGCTGGGAAGATTAAATGAGATCACGTCTGTGAAATGCTTAGTTAGGCATAGTGCCAGGTACCTAGTAAGCGCTCAACAAATAGTAGCTATTGTTCCATATAAAATCTCATGGGAGTGAAAATCAGGGGTAAATGAACTGTCTTGAGATGTTGAGGACAGCTTCAGGGAGGAAGTAGGATAATTCACCAGGCAGAGGCTCAGATGGGAATTCTAGATGGGAAGAACCACAAGAGAAAATACTGAAGTGTTCTAGGAAGATGAAGAAAGGTTGCTATGAGCCAGAATCGACTCAGCGGTAGTGGGCTGTTTTTTTGTTTTTGTTTTAATAGAGCGTGAGATGTGTATTTTGGAGGGGCAGGTATAAGACTGAAAAGGTAGGTTGGGCTGAGATCTTAGAGGGACTTTAATGCCCAGCAAAGGTATTTAGACTTTATGTTTTAGGTAATCAGAGGCAATGATTGATTTTCAAGCAGAATGAGGAGGCAGATTGCTTATTAGAAAGATCACACATCACTCTGGAGATGGTTTGGAGGATGAACTGGGGTGGAAAATGAGAATAAATCAGAGGCAAAAAGACTGAAATGTAAGTGGAATCGACTGAAATCATTGAAAGAAGTCAGATGAAGCAAGGACAAGAATCAAGATGGTTCTAGAGAAGACAGATGGAGTGGGAAAAGCCAATGATGACTATTACAATTTTTTTTTCTTTTCACTTTTACACCTTTGCTTTGAAAAGGTATTTTATAAAACATTTCCAGCAATCCATGTACTTCCAAAGTTCTAAAACTTACAGCATTATATTTGGAAAATTTTCACCTAATTCAAAATATATTGGATTTTTAGCCATTCACTATTACAATATTCATCGCTTTCAAAACACGAAAAAGACCAAGCTTAGGAAAACAAAAACAAAAAAAGGCAAAAAAAAAAAGAAAACCTTATAAATGTGACATTCTCAGGTTGGATTACTTGTTTCAATGTGTGTGTACAACAGTGACTTCTCACAAATATTTTAATGGTATGATCCATTTTTGTGCATTCTTGATCTGACTTTTCCATTCCAAGATTGTGAAATAGGTTTTAGTTATTAAATCTTAGTATCCTGGTGACCTGATGGAAGAATATTCTTACTGCTTTGCAGGAGAACTGGTCAGTGACCTAGACACAAGGTCACCTCTGAAAATACAAGGCAGATTTCCAGGGGGATGAGTAGCTCACCCTCCAGACCACTGGAAAAGTTTACGGGGTAATTGCCAGAACTGAGATCTGAGAGGTCAGCACTGCAGTTCTTGTACAGTCAATGCCCATTCGTTGAAAATTCAATTAACTACAGATTTCAAGTAATCAGAAGTTATTTTTTATAGTCCTTACACATGACAACTCATTATTATAATGAAAATCACAAGAACTATAGCTGCTGTAATTTATTTTAAAACAAACCAGAAAATTATATTTCATTTTCTGTTATTTCAGTGCTTTCTTTAAGTGAAACTTCCATTGTAAGACAATTACAGATTCACATACAAATGAAAAATACTATGAAATTCCTTTTACCCTTTTTCTTATTATTTATTACAGTAAATGAATAAAATCTCTAACAATCTATCAGAGATCTCATCTATGATAAACTCTCACCCCCCACCCTTGTAGGCAAAAAAGTTATTTTCTTTTGTAGATAACTGTATTTTTAAGTCCTTATAACAGGGATCTCATACAGTATTTGTCCTTTTGACACTGATTGATTTCACTCAGTTAATATCTTCTAATTGAAACCATGTTATAAGATGTTTTCTAAAATCTATACTTTTTTATCATAGGATAGTGTTCTATTGAGTGTATGTACCACAGTTTGTTTATCCATTCATTTGTTAATGGACAGCTGGGTTGACTGTCTTTTAGTTATTGTGGACTGTGCTGCAATAAACATTCATGTATGTATGTCCATTAGTGTGACAGCCTTTGTTTCTGAAGGCTAAATTCCAAGCAGTGGGATTACTGGATCAAATGGTATATCTATTTCCAGCTTTTTAAGGAAGTACAAGATTGCTTTCCAAAGAGGTTGTACCAACTTACAATCCCACCAGCGGTTTTCCCCAATGGTAACATCTTGCAAAAGTGATATAACAAGCAGATTGACATTGATGCCCCTCCATCAACAAAAAGATCCCTGAATTTCTCTTTATCACCATACCTCCCTCCTTCCCTATTTGTCAAAAAATCAGTTGAGAATATTTGCGTGGGTCTATTTCTGAGTTCTCGCTTCTGTTCTGCTGATTTATACATCTTCTCCTCTGCCAGTAACACACTGTCTGGGTTATTGTAGCTGTATTTACACACCACCAGCCACTGCCATCAAGTTGATTCCAATGCAGAGCAACCTTATAGGACTTAGTACAACTGCCTCATGGAGTTTCCAAGGCTATAATCTTTACAGAAGCAGAGTGCCACATTTTTCTCCTGAGCAGCAGCTGGTGGGTTCCAATTGCTGACTTTTCAGTTAGTCGCCAAGTGCTTCAACTACTGTGGCACCAGGGCCCACACAGTTCTATTAAAAAACCCCAAAACCCATGGCAGTAGAGTTCACTCTGACTGATAGCAACCCTACAGGACAGACTAGAACTGCCCCATAGAGTTTCCAAGGAATGCCTGGCGGATCTGAACTGCCGACTTTTAGCTGGAAGCTGTATCTTTTAACTACTACTCGTCAGGGTTTCCAACTACATAATAGGCCTTAATATTAGATAGAGTAATTCCTCCCACTTCATCTTTCTTTATCAAGACTGTTTTACATATTCTAGTTTTGCTTTAGTATCATTTTATAACACCTTATTTCTTTGAAAAATCAGAAATCCAAGCATGCTCTCTATATAACAACTCTTACTAAGCCATAATATTAAGTTAATGATTAATACTTCCCCTGGAAGGAGTACAACCAGAGCGCTCCTTGGAAGCAAGGATGGCAAAACTGCATCTGACATACTGTGGACCTGTTCTCAGGAGGGATCAGTCCCTGGAGATCCAGGACATCCTGCTTGGTAGAGCGGAGGGTCAGCGAAAAAGAAGAAGACCCTCACCAGGATGGAGTGTCCCAAGGGCTGCAACACGAGGCTTAAGGTAAAACTGATTGCAGGCATCGCACAGGACCGGGCAGTGTTTTGTTCCGTTATGCGTAGCATTGCTATGAGTCGGAATCTACTTGAAAGCACCTAACAACAACAACAATTAATAAATACCTTATGCCTAAAAATTCTAAATAAGCAGTAATTTGCTCTACTTTTAGGCCTTACTTTAGGGTATAGTTAAAATAAAATATGTTACAAAAGCAGAGTGGACTCTTTTCTGCAAGTATTTAAAAAATCATCTATTCCTATCCATCTAGACATGTCAGGAATATTTCAGATCAAATACTTCTAAAATATTCATCTTTTAAGGTAATTATAAATGTTAGAAGTTTTTATATGTTATGCCCATAGGGTATTCTTTAAAATGTCCTATTTTATTGACCTTTAGCCATATTTACCTACCTATAACCTTTATAAAGCGATGAATAACTGGAGGCACAGAATACGAGCAAATCCCAGGGCCAGCTAGTTGAAATGCAACTTTGTCCTTAAAAACTCAGCTGTGCCATTTACCTTAGGAGAAGAAGGTGGAGGCATGAAAGGACAAACAAAAGCTTCAGCAAATTGATGTTCTGATATTAAATGTACTTAAGTGTGGCTGCTATACTTTTTATTCATGAAAATGTAGTCTATTATCACCAAGGGTGCTGTTACAATTGCCTGGTTTAACAAATGCTTCAGGCCTTGTGAGATTAGTCTGCAAACTCTTGAATACCCTGGCAAGACTGAATTTGTAAAATTGTTATGCAACCTTCTCTAATCCATGATATTCTTCATTTCTTTCTGAGAAAGAAGGATTTTCTATTTTCTACCACAGAATTTATCATACTATTTTTAGTGTCTTTAAGTTGTAAAACAGGCCTTTAACAAAGTATCCTTTTATTCCTGGAAAGTAAAAAGTCTGATCCTGTAAGAAATCTTTGCAACATATAATGCAAAGAAACAAAAACACCTCCATACACAAGACTGCTTCTTATCTAATGAATTAAAAAAACAGGACTAAACTAGTTGTCAGTGAATTGATTCTGACTCATAGTGGCCCCACGTGTGTCAGAGTAAAACTCTGCTCTAATGAAAACCCTGGTGGCCTAGTGGTTAAACTTCTGGTTGCTAACCAGAAGGTCAGCAGTCCAAATCCACCAGGTGTTTCTTGGAAACTCTATGGGACAGTTCTACTCTGTCCTATAGGGTTGCTACGAGTCAGAATCCACTTGATGGCAGGGGGTTTTGGGATAGGGTATTGAATGACTTTTCTTTTTCTTTGGAAATGATTGCCAGGCCTTTCTTGCAAAGTACCTCTGGGAGGATTCAAACCATCAATCTTTCAGTTAGGAACCAAGTACTCAGCTGTATCACCCAACGACTCCTTAAGCAAGAGTAGAAAAGCTTTTCCCTTTTTAAAAACAAATTTGAAGGAAAAATTGACATAAAACAAACTGTATACATTTAAAGTGCATAATTTGATGTTTTGACATATATATACCTTTATGAAACTAACATCGCAAACAAGATAATACATCTATCACCCCCAAAAGTTTACTTATGCCCTTTACAATTTTATCCATAGCTCAGATAACCCATTTTTTGTCACTATATGTTAGTTTGCATTCTCTATCATTTTATATAAATGGAATTTACACAATATATATTCTTTTTTTGGTCTGGCTTGTTTAACTCAGCATAGCTATTCTAAGATTCATCCATGTTTTGTTGTCTGTACCAATTATTTATTCCTTTTAATTACCGGAGAAAATACACTACAGTTTATTTTCTCACTCACCTGTTGATATACATTTGCATTGTTTTTAGTTTGGGGCTATAGGGAATAATATTCCTATTAATAGTGTGTGTAATTCTTTATATGTATATATGCTTTCACTTCTCTTTGGTAGATGCACAGGCATATAATGGATCAATCATATAATAGGTATGTATTTAACTTTTAAAATAAACAGTCCAATTTTTTTTAGAGTGGTTAACCCACCTATGTGGACATCAGCAGTGAATGTGCATTCCAGTTACTCCATATCCTCACCAATGCTTCATATTGCCTTTTTTTCTTCTTATGCATTGTTTCTTTGGCATCATATTTTAGAAATCTTTGTCTAACCCAAAGTCTCAATAATTTTACTGATTTTGTTTAGAAGTTTTATAATTTTATGTCTTTACATTAAATCAATGATCCATTTTGAGTTAGGTTTTTAGTATGGTCTGAGAGACAGATTGAAATCCCCCTCTTTTTTGCATATGCACATCCAGGTATCCTAGGACCATTTTGAAAGGTCATCTTTTCTTCACTGAATTGCATTTGTGCATTTGTTAAAAACCAGTTGTCTAGATACGTGTGAGTCTGTTTCTGGCCTCTCTTCTATCCCATTAATCTATTTGTCTGTCTTTATGCCAATACCGTTCTATTATTAATATTATTATTATACTCTCATAATAGGTCTTGAAATCAGATAGTAATAGTCCTCTAGCTTTGTTCTCTTTTTTCAGTAGGTTACCCAGATCACCATACTATTAGGGCTGAGACTAGCTATTTTTAAAAATGTGTGTCAGTTATTCTTGCCTGTCCTGAGAAGGTGGATCATATCCATCTCATTCTGTGGGATGCCCTTATAGTTAATGTGGTGATGCTTTATCACTCCACCTGTATCTTGGACTGTGTCGGACTTATACCATGTTTCAGTTATGCACCCAAGTGCAGTTCTTAGCATATACTAACTATTCTGCTATAAGCCAAACAAAAACCCCAACACATTGCTATCTAGTCAATTCAACCGCTACTGACCTACAGCACAGAGTAGAACTACCCAACAGGGATTCCAAGGCTGTAAATTTTTGTGGGAGCAGGCTGATAGAACTGTCTCCTACAGAGCAACTGGTGGTTTCAAACTGCCAACCTTTCAGTGAGCCAGTGTTAAACTGCTGTGTATCATATTTTGGTATAAAAAACAAAATATGCTGTGTATCATATTTTGGTATTAAAAAAAACATTGCTGTTGAGTCAATTCAGACTCCTAGCAACCCTACAGGATACAGTGGAACAGCCCCATAGAGTTTCCAAGGAGCACCTTGCAGATTTGAACTGCTGACCTCTTGGTTAACAGCTGTAGCAGTTTGTCCACTTCCAAATACTATGCTTCTCAAACCGCTTTGCTATATTGCTTTATACAATATTCTTAGAGAATCCTAAATTCAAATTTAAAAAAAAAGGAAAGCACACATCCAACCACACAAGGTTTTACCACAAATATCTGACCCAGAATTTTGATTTAATGCAGTAAAGGAACTAGGAACATTGTGATGCCATCTCTGAAGTCGCAAAATCAACTGACTCTTGATCATGGATTATCATCACCTATCATGAATTAATTTCAATAGATTACACACTACAGCTTGACATGTACTTTTTTCCCCTAACTTTTGTAGTAGCCAAATAAATCCAAGCCACAAGTCAGAGCTTCTATCCAATGTTTTCCTGAGAATAATTCCCAGATGTGCTAAACATACAATGGCCAAGATAACCTGATGACTAGTTTCTGGAATAATACTCTGTTTGCTATAAAATGCATTCCTTATGGGCAAGTAATTTACTCCCTACACACCTAATTTAAGACATAGATGAACCAATAGCACAGCTCTAATGGGAACACTACAACAACAGGTTTTGCTGTCCAAGTGGCAGATGGCTCTAAACATGGACATTAGCTATTGCTCTTCCAGACTTGTAAACAAATCATAAGGCTTGAGCAAAAAATGACACTTCTACTTTCTTGATGACATAATTATGGGCGTAGTCTTAATTTTAGGGAAGAATCCCCAAAGAGCTTATGTCAGTACAAATTGTAAAGACACTGACATAGGAGTATTTTTAGGATTTTGCTGCTCCCACAGTAATTGCAAGGAACTCCATGTCATTTGGCAGTGATTCTATTATTGTGCAAATTTTCCACTTGATTAGTAGGCAACTATGCTGAAATCCTACCTGGCATTTTGTGGCTAAGGACTCTCCAAAATCCATCCACTAAAACAGCAGCAATTTGGGTTCAGTCTAAGTACTGATGCAAACAAAAAAGTTAATATTAACTTTGATGTTTTTTGCAAAATGGTTTCCCACCAGATAACTATAACACCACTAGACGCTATTTCTTGCAAGACAATAAAGTAGATTAGCAAGTGTCATTTTTAAAGATTTTCTTTTTGAAGTGAAAAAAGCTTCATCTTCCTTTTATGACAATAAAATTATTGCCTAAAGCCACTACCATTGAATTGACTCCTACAACCTTGCTGAACTCTGTTATTGGAGCTAGTGTATTTTTGGACAATCATGTTTTCTGTAAATAAAGCCAGCCAAGCCAAGTGCCGTCAAGTTGGATCTGACTCATGGTGACCCTATGAAAGGGAGTTTTAGTTTTGACTTTCTAATCTTTATTCCTTGTTGCCCATTTATTTCTTTATGTGTTATATCTATCTGCAGACTTTTAAACATATCTGAAATTTTACTCTGTCATTTCTAACACATTTGTTGGTTTTTATGTATGACAGTAAGTCACATTTTCTCATTTTTTCCATATATCTGATAATTTTTTCTTGTTATGCTGTGGGCAACACATTGAGGAACACTCTGATCTTCCTCAGAAGAGTCCTGAGTTTTGTTCTAGCAGTTCAATTACAGTTAGCTTCAACTTGTGGAGGTTAGGTTTTTACTTAGGGCAGGTCTGTACTTTAGTTTTGGTAGTCCTGGACAACAAATAAGGAAGACAGAAGAAGAACTGAAGGCTTTGATTTGTGGTGCTGGAGAAGAATGTTGAATGTACCATGGACCACCAAAAGAACAAACAGATCTCTTCTGGAAAAAGTACAACCAAAGTGCTCCTTGGAAGCAAAGATGGTAAGACTGCATGTTAATACTTTGGAGATGCTGTCGGAAGAGATTAGTCCTGGAGGAGGAGAACATGTTTGGAAGAATGGAGGGTCAGCAAAAAAAAAAAAAAGGAAGACCCTCAACAAGATGGGTGGACATAGAGGCTGCAGCAATGCTTTTAAGTATACAAACAACTGTGGGCATGGAGCAAGATTGGGCAGTGTTTTGTTCTCTTGTGCACGGGGTCACTATGAGCTGGAACCAACTGGATGGCAACTAACAACAACAACCCCAGAGTCCTAGGATGTCGTCTTTATGTCTAACTCTGTGGAATGTCTAATGGGTTTATCAAAGCCTTGTAACTCAGTTAGACTCAAATCTCGGTCTGTCTTCCCAGCAGTGGGCACCAGCTAAAGTCTTTGCTCAGCTCTTCAGCTTCTTTTCTAGCAGTTGTCTTCTTCTGGGTCCCTTAGAATTCCCCTGGCACATCCACAGCAATTAACTAGCCAAGGATCTGAGGAGAGTTTATATAGAGATTATGGGACTTTTTACTCAGTTATTCTTTCTCTTTGGGACTTTTTTCCCCTCAAACTTTAACTGTTCTGGCAGTCTCAAGCTTACCTCTCTAAATTGTCAAGCCATAAGAATTTTCTTTTACATTCCCCATTTTGCACAGACTGAAGATTCGGAAAAAACAGATATGTGGTAAATCTGAAGAGGATATATTCCCAGACTGTACAAATTCATGCCAAAGTTACCTCATTTTCCTGAGCAAATCTCTTTTTTCCCAACCCTGATCAAATAATTTAGGTTTTAAAAATTTCTCCTTTCTATTATTGTCATCAAATACTAGACTGTTTTCCTTCTTGAAATTTTTCACTTATATACGTAATTGTCAAGAATTGGATTACTTTTTATAGCTAGTGTCATGGAAGAAGAAGGAAACTGGGGATTAGGAGACCTCATGTCTTACCACTGCACTTTCATCAATCAGCTCTGCTATCTTCGGGTCAGAGAGCCATTAAACTATTCTATTCCTCAATTTCCTATTTGGGCAAAAGTTAAAAACGAATTAATATACAAAAATAAATCTAGTAAGATTCCACTTATATGCTGGTACATACATACACATATATACACAGACAAATTATTTCAGGTTTTGAGTTTCAAAAAACTATTTTGAATTTTCATTTATGAAGATTTTTTTATAATTAGTAATTAATAAATCAGATGACTAAATGGAAGTAATAGTTATAGCAGGACACTTCCTAGAATATAAGAAAATTTATTGTATCCTAAATCTTTTTGGGTCTAACATATCATCCTTCATAAATGCTACAGGCAAATGGTACCATAAAACTCCTTAAGGTGTTTTATGTATATGATATTCTTAATAAAGAATATATGATATTCTTAACAAACAGTATAAACTATATTTTATTTTCAGTAGGCTCTACTTAATCATTAAATTAAATAGATTAGAGAGTTTCAATAATTTCTGGTTGAGAAATGCTGGACTTTGAGATGCCCACTGTATTGATGAAAATAATAACATTTATGAACATATGCTGTCCACACCTTCACTGAGGTGTTGCTGCATGCAGCATTAAATTATATAGATATATGCCATAAAAATTAACTGCTGTTATTGAAATTTTAAGAAGAAGCTCTATTACAAATATATATAAACCTCTTTTTACTGTTTGACTTTAAAGGAAAAGCACCAAACCATCACAGTTAAAAAAGTTGAAAGCAACTTTCATTTAGGGCCTAGAGAGTCTTTTGACTGTGTTCCTATAGCACTAGTTCCTACACACTATTTAACCCATCAAAGAAAATAATAATAACATAAAAATAAATTTCTTCCATTCTGTATTAGTTTCCTAGGGCTGACTTACCAAAGTACCACAAACTGGGTGGCTTGTAGGAATAAAAACTGGTTGTTTCACAGTTACGGAGGCTAGGAGTCCAAATTCAGGGTTTTGGTAAGGTCATGCTCTCTTCGAAGGCTTGAGGGAAAGATTCCTTCAGTCTCTCCCACCTTTGGTCTTTCCCAGCTCTGGTAGCCCTGGGTGTGCCTTGGCTCGCAGCTGCACATCACTCTTCTCCTGCATCTGTTGTCACATGACCATCCTCTCTCTGTGCCTCTGTATCTCTTCTCTTTTATAAAGACACCACTCATAGTGGCTTACGTCCTACTTTACTCTAGTGTAATCTTATGTTAACTTTTTCATAGCATTCTAAAAGAATTAATTTATTTAACAATCACATTCATAGGTACCAGGCATTTGGAATTTTGAGGAACACAATCTAATCCATAACACATTCCATGCAGCAACACTTCAGTGAAGGTGTAGACAATGAATGTTCATAAATGTTATTATTTTCATCATTACAATGGGCAGCTTGCAGTCTGGCATTTCTCAACCAGAAATTATTGAACCTATCTAAGCCAGGGCAAATCCATATGTTGATGTCCTTTCCCTAGCTCACTGATATCTACCAAGCGACCAAAAGACACCAAAGAAGGTCCTACATCAGGACAGACGTGCTCGCCCTCATTCTGCTTGTGCTAGTGGTAGTTTTCATTTGCAACATTATTACTTGTGAAGCATGAAGAAGTTTTCAAGCACAAACATAGAACATGACTTTTATTTCTTTTAATATAAAACTTTTTTGGTAATTTACTCTACCTAACAGAGTCTCATACTATTTGCTCATGCATACCTTCATTCTGGCTCCTAGAGCTCATCTAGGTAAGTCTTATCCATCTGCAAGATCCAATTTAAGTCAATCTCTCTGAGATTTTTCATATCTTCCATTTAGACTTCATTTTATCTCTCCTAGCTTCTGAGTTCCCCAAGATTTTACTGCCTGAATTATTCTTTCTAACATAGAATCATTTACTACAATGAGTTTATTGCTTAACTATTTTCAATGTATAAGCCTTGACAGTCCTGTTAGATTGTAGGCTCCTGGAGTAGGCTGTCATTTCCTTTATATTCCCTTTCAATAGTCAATGAATTGGCATAAAGTAGTTACTTAATATGAATTCATGTGTGATTCCACTTTAAGAAGAATACCTGTGGACATAAAACTCAAGTATTTTTTTGAGTATGATGCACTATTTACGAGTTTCACGAACTGGCAACCCATGAAATAGAACCAGTTGTTAAATAGTCATGTCTTTCTAGAATTTAAAAATAGTACTGATGATACTAGCTCTCACAATTGTGAAAACATTTAGAAAGATGAATAATGAGGTTAGTCAGCACTGCAGTAGATGATCACCCTTCCCTACGTAAGACTGTTTACTTCCTTCTGCATGTGGAATTCCTAATGAATGCCTGAGCTCATCAGTATCGGACTTTTTTCCACAACATTCATCAGTTCAGTTGTTCTCTTGGTGACACGTGGATGCTATTGAAAACATAAATCCAAGAAAAACTCCTTTGTCATTTTTCTCATCTAAAAATTAATCTTTCCTAGTTGTCCCTGTTGACACTGAGTCAATTCTAACCCATAGTGACCCTAAAGGACACAGCACAATGTCCCACAGGGTTTTTAAGGAGCAACTGGTGAATTCAAACTGCCGACCTTTGGTTAGCAGCCATAGCTCTTAACCACTGGACCACCAGTGCTCTGGACTTTGCTACAGGACGAGGAAAATTCAAAGAACAAAGAACATGTTATTGTGCCAGTTATAAACTCTCATTACTCACATTGGTTCATATCAATAATATTAAATAGTCAATATCTGTTATGGATTGAATTTTGTGTTCCCTCCAAATGCATGTCAACTGGACTAGGCCATGATTCCCTGTATTGTATGGTTGTCCATTATTCTGTGATTTGATGTGATTATCCTGTTACAAATTCTAATTTCTGTGATGTTAAAGGCAAACCCTAGTGGTGTAGTAGTTATGTGTTGGGTCTGCCAAACAAAAGGTTGGCAGTTCAAATCTGGTAGATGCTCTTTGGAAACTCTACAGGGCAGTTTTACTGTCCTATAGAGTTGCTATGAGTTAGTATCCACTCGAAGGCAATGGGTTTTATGATGTTAAAGAGGCTGTTCTGTTCACAGGGCAGGAACCAGTCTACAGGATTAGGTTATAGCTTGAGTCAATCTCTTTTGAAATATAAAAGAGAGAAGTTAGCAGACAGGAGCCAGACCTCCTATCAGCAAGTAAGTGGTGCTGGGAGTAAAGTGTGTCCTTTGGACCCAGAGTTCCTATGGTGAGAAACTCCTCTACCCAAGGGAAGATTGGTGATAAGGTCCTTCCCCAGAGCTGACAGAGCCTTCCCCTAGAGCTGGCAGCCTAGATTTGGACTTCCAGCATCCTAAAATGTGAAAGAATAGAGTTAAGCTTGTTAAAGATATCCACTTTTGGTATTTTTGTTATAGTAGCACTAGATAATTAAGGCAATGTCCTAAGCATTCAACTTTGTAATTATTTTATTTAAATCTTCAGGTCTCTTCCTTCAGTATGAACATCTCTGGAATCATTGGTCTGTCTTCTAATTCATACTGAAAGATCATAGATTTTTGTATCCACAGATATTTCTTAACTATTTTTGTTTGTCTGTCGGTTTGGTTGATTGATTTTAAGATAGGAAATATGCCTGAATAACACCTCAAAATTCCTTCTATCCCACTGAGTCTAGGATTACTCTTTTAGGTTAAAATTACTATCTAAGTAGCCTAATAAAAAAGTAACTCAACTAGTGTTTCTGCAGGTTCCAAGTTCTGATTAAGAGTTCATTTAGCTGTATGCATTCAGAACAAATTACTTGGTTTTTCATGCATTTTTAAGACACAGTCATTCTTCTTTCAATAAAAGTTTGCTCAGAAAACTGTATTAGCTGGGGCAGCATCAAGATGGCGGGTTAAGCACATGTCTCCTTATATCCCTCTGGAAACCAAGAACTAAACTGATAATCAAATGGATCCTTCTGGTCACCTAGTGAGCCCCCAGGACACCGCACAGAGCTGTTAATTTGGACTTCATACCACTGAACAAAAAACCTCCTCTCTTTTGCTGACTCCCACTCCTGGCTAGCACTGGCTCTCACGGACTGAAGGTAAATGCACCATTTTGACTTCTTTTTTCTCTGTCTTGGCCAGCGGGTGGAGCTGGATCTTGCCTAACAGCTAGACTCAGATGCACTGCTCGCGGGATAGGCAGGTGAAATTGCCATATTTTGAGAGCAAGGCTTAGGACTCTGTCCATCTAGCCACTTTGGGCCTGTCTTTTTATCATTGCCACAGTGTGGTTTTTACGGAACCACAGTGACTGTGTGTGGGACGCCATATTGGATATGGAGATTATAGCGGGACCTAATTCTTAGCCTGGAAGCCAGTGCCTGCAAACAGGACAGCGCTTCTCTAACAGAAAAGCAGTAGGTTATACAGTGTTGCCTACGGTGGGGGCCCAGCAACAGAGGCAGAGGACTCACTATCTATCAGCACTTTTAGCCCCTCTATCTGCCAACCCTGTGGAGGGCACCATCATAGATACAGTGGCCACAGCTGGACCTAATTCTTAGCTTGGGAGCCAGAGCCTGCCCACAGGAGAGCGCTTTTCTACCAGAAAAGCAGTAGCTTACACAGTGTTGCCTTAGCCTGGGCTCTGTCAGCAGAGGCTAACAGGGCAGTACCATTGCTGTATTTTGAACTAGTTTGTATCATCTGGGGTTGGATATAGAGGTACTTACTTTCCCAGCTGTGAAGAGGGACCTCTACACCTGAAAACCTGACTGACTTGGAAGTGGTCAGGTACCTCTTGTTTTACATTTTAAGACAGCCTAGAGAAACATCTGCAGTCCACCCTCACAATATTTCTCCCAGCCTTTACTTACTCACACGGGACCCAAAAAGCAACAGATGCTTCTGACATACAAGAAATCACCCATGGCTTCAGAAGGCTCACAAACAACAATGAAGGAGTTTTCCGGATGAAGAAAGGTATTTATCAGAAGGTGAATAGAAAATGATTATACACAGAGCTCTTCTAGACCTTATACAAAATGCAGCAGAACAAAAATAAAAATTAAGCAAGCTATTCGACCTGATGGAACACCAGTACCCTAAAATCCAACAGATCAAGAACAAAATTAAAGACATAGAAACTTCCATTCAAAGCTAAGAAAACAGAATAGAGCTAATGGAAAAAAGAATTTCTGACTTGGAAGACAGAGCTACTGATGCCAGCGTCCATGAGCAGACATCAGAAAAAAGAAACAAGAGAAATGAAGAAGCATTAAGAGGCATGTGGGACTCTATTAAGAGGAACAACCTTTGATTAATTGGAGTCCCTGAACGGGATGAGACACCTGAGAACACAGAGAGTATCATTGTTGAGCTGCTGACAGAAAATTTTCCAGAAATCATGAAGAGAATATAGATATGCCAGATGCATATTGTATGTCACTGAATATAGATCTCAAAAGAAAGACTCCAAGACATATTATAATCAAGCTTAACAAAATGAAACATAAGCAGAAACTCCTAAAGGCAGCAAGACTCAAAGCAAAGCTAGCATTCAGAGGGAAACCCTGTAGGCTTTCATCAGATTTCTCAGCAGAAACCATGCTGGCACGGAGACAGTGGCATGACACATTCAAAACCTTGAAGAAGAAGAAATTCCAACCAAGAATTACATATCCTGCAAAACTATCTTTCAAATATGAAAATGAAATTAAGACATTCCCAGATAAACAAAAACTCAGAAACTTTGTGAAAACCAAACCAAAACTACAAGAAATACTGAAAGAAGTTCTTGGCTTTGGCTTGGAAGAACAAAACCACAAACTTTCTATTTTAAAATGGCACATTATTTAGAATTCTATTCAGTTAGAGAAGGTTCCAAATTCAATCACAGCTTTAATACTGAAAGAAACAATCGAGTGATTATCCTGAAAACTATGGTGCCATCTTATTAAAAAGAGGGATGTATTACAGTCATTACAGTCCTTCCAGATGGAGAGGAACATGACAAAACTGGTAGTAATTAAAATTGGGTTCATATATAGTTTATTAAGGGACATCACAGGGGCAGCCATAAAGCACAACAAAGATGTAACATACCACATCCAGAAGTGTAACACAAGAGTCCCAACAACTACAAAAACAGCTCAGAAAAAGGTGAAAAATCAACTCACAAAAAAGAATGCCCAGAACAGAATAAGAACAACAGAGAAAACATCAACACAAAAATAAACACATCACAATGGCAACACTGAACACATACCTATCAACGATTACATTGAATGTGAAAGGACTGAATGCTCCAGTAAACAGACATTGAGTGACATCTTGGATCAAAAGACATGAGCCATACATATGTTGTCTACAAGAAGCTCAATTGAGACTTAAAGATAGGAACAAACTGAAAATTAAAGGATGGAAGAATATATATCAAGCTAACAATGAACAAAGAAGAGCAGGGGTGGCAATTCTAATCTCAGACAAAATCAATTTTAATGTCAAATCCACCATCGTGGACAAAGATAGACACTATTGCTGAAAGGTTCACTACACAAGCAAGACTTAACTATATTAAATATTTATGCACCTAATATCAGAGCACCTAAATACGTTGCAGAAACATTGACTATGCTAAAAAAAGAGTTAGATCACTCCACAATAATAGCGGGAGACTTCAACACTCCACTCTCAATACTGCACAGATCATCTAGAATAAAGCTCAATAAAGATACGGAAGAACTTATTGCCACAATTAACCAATTAAACCTCATCGATATATAAATAACTTTCTACCCACCAGTGGACAACTACACCTTCTTCTCTAGTGCACATGGAACATTCTCCAGAATTGACCATGTGGTTAGGACATAATGCAATTCTCAACAAAATCCATACCATTGAATTACTACAAAGCATCTTCTCAGATCATAAAGCCATAAAAGTTGAAATCAATAGCAGAAAAAACATAGATAGAAAGTGGAAATCTTGGAAACTGAACAACATCTTGCTCAAAAAACCATGGGTGATAGAAGAAATGAAGGATGAACTAAGAAATACATGGATTCCAATATGAATGAAAACACTTCCTACCAGAACCTATGGGATACAGCCAAAGCAGTGCTCAGAGGTCTGTTTATCTCCATAAATGCACACATCTGGAAGGAAAAAAGAAACCAAATCAAGGAACTAACCCTACAGCTTGAACTAGTAGAAAGAGAACAACAGAGGAACCCCTCAGGCACCAGAAGAAATCAGATCATAAAGATTAGAGCAGAGCTAAATGAATTAGAGAACAGAAAAACAATTGAAAAAATTGAAAAGACCAAAAGCTGTTTTTTTGAAAAGATCAACAAAATTGACAAACCACTGGCTAAACTTACTAAAGAAAAGCAGGAAAGGAAACAAATAACCCAAATGAGAAATGAGAGGGGAGTGGTTACACAACAGATCCAGCAGAAATTAAAAATATCATAACAGAATTCTGTGAAAGACTGTACTCTAACAAATTTGAAAACCTACAGGAAATGGACAAATTCCTTGATTCATATCACCTACCCAAATTATCACAATGTGAAGCAGAACAACTTAATAAACCCATCACAAAGGGAGAGATTGAAAAAGTCATCAAAAAACTGCCAACCAAAAAAAAGCCCAGGCCCAGATGGCTTCACCGCAGAATTCTACCAACCTTTTAGAGAAGAGTTATCTCCAATACTACTGAGACTATTTCACAGTATAGAAAGGGATGGAGTACTCCCAAACTCATTCTATGAAGCCAGCATAACCCTGATACTAAAATCAGGGAAAGACCCAACAAAAAAGGAGAACTACAGACTGATATCACTCATGAATCTAGATGCAAAAATCTTCAACAAAATTCTGGCCAATAATATACAACAACATATCAAAAAAATAATCTATCATGACCAAGTGGGATTCATACCAGAATGCAAGGCTGATCAGAAAAACAATTAATGTGATCACATGAACTTCGCAGATCCAGAGATTTCAAAGACAGCTGCTTCAGATAAACCTCATAAATAGCAAAAAAGACAAGAATCAACTGATTTTGTCCATTGATGCAGGAAGGGGCATTTGACAAAGTCTAACACCCATTCATGCTAAAAACTCTTAGCAAAATAGGCATAGATGGAAAATTCTTCAACGCAATAAGGGCCATTTATACAAAACCAACTGCCTACGTCATCCTGAATGGAGAAAGACTGAAGGAGTTTCCCTTGAGACTAGGAACTAGACAAGGATGCCCACTCTCACCTTTCCTATTCAACATAGTACTAGAATTTGTAGCCAGAGCAAGTAGACAAGACCAAGAAATAAAGGGCATCTGCACTTGCAAAGAAGTCAAAATCTCCCTGTTTGCTGATGATATGATTGTGTATGCACAGAATCCCAAAGAATCTATAAGTAAACTACTCAAACTGATAGAGGAGTTCAGCAAAGTTTCAGGATACAAGATAAACGTAAGTAAATCAGTAGGATTCCTTTATACCAACAGTGAGACTGCTAATGAAGAAATCATCAAAACAATACCATTTAATGTAGCCCCCAAGAAGATAAAGTACCTAGGAATTAATCTAACCAGAGAAATAACAGACCTTTACAAAGAGAACTACAAGCCCTTACTACAAGAAACTAAGAGAGACTTAGATAAATGGAGAAATCTACCCTGCTCATGGATAGGAAGACATAACAATGTGAAAATGTCTATTTTACCCAAAGCAATCTACTTATATAATGCAATCCTAATACAAGTTCCAGTGTCATTTTTTAATGAGATGGAGAAACAAATTACCCATTCTGTTTGGAAAGGGAAGAAACCCCAGATAAGTAAAGTACTACTAAAGAAGAAGAACACACTGGGAGGCCTCTCATTACCTGACTTCAGAACCTATTACACTACCACAGTGGTCAAAACAGCCTGGTACTAGTACAAGAACAGACAGACCGATCAATGGAACAGAATCCAGACCCCCAGAGATGACACCATCTGCTTATGAACCATTGATATTCGACAAAGTCCTTATGACATTACACTGGGATAAAAACAATCTCTTCAACAAATGGTGCTGGCAAAATTCGATATCCATCTGCAATAAATTGAAGCAAGATCCATATCTTACACCTTATTTCCAAAACTAACTCCAACTGGATAAAAGACCTAAATATGAAATCTAAAATGATAAAGCTCATTCCAGAAAAAGTAGGAACAACAATGGAAGTTTTAATACACAATGTAGAGAGACTTCAAAATATGTCAAACAAACCACAATCATCAGAAGAGAAAATAGATAAATGGGAACTACTAAGAATCAAACACTTTTGCTCATCCAAAGACTTTATCACAAGAGTTAAAAGATCACCTACAGAATGGGTCGCCATGAGTAGGATCCGACTCGATGGCACTTGGCTTACAGAATGGGAAAAAATATTTGGCAATTATATGTTAGACTGATGCCTGATCTCTATAATCTATAAGATACTACAAAATATCAATCATAAGAAGATAAATCATCCAGTTAAGCGATAGGCAAAGGAGATGGACAGACGTTTCTCAAAAGAGGAGATCCAGGCAGCTAAAAAACACATGCGGACATGTTTACAATCTTTAGTTATTAAAGAAATTCAAATCAAAACGACAATGAGATACCATCTCACACCAACAAGGTTGGCCATGATCCAAGAAACAGAAAACAACAAATGCTGGAGATGCTGTGGAGAAAGTGGAACTCTCCTACACTGTTGGTGGTGTTGCAAAATGGTCGAGCCTCCTTGGAAAGCAATCTGGTGCTTCCTTAAAAAAGTGGATATAGAATACCATTTGATCCAGTAATTCCACTACTTGGAATATATCCTACAGAATCAAGGCCATTCACAGCAATGGACACATGCACAAGAATGTTTATTGCAGCACAGTCCACAGCAGCAAAAAGATGGAATCAACCCACATGCCCAACAACAGAGGAACGGCTAGGTAAACGATGGTATATATACTCAGCATAGCACTATGCAATGATAAAGAATAATGATGATTCCAGGAAACATCTCATAACCTGGTTTCACCCAGAAGACATTATGTTGAGTCAAAGTAGTCAGTGACAAAAGGACAAATATTGTGTGAGACCCCTACGATAAGATCTCAAAAACAGACTTATATATAGAAGAAAAGACTCTTTTTGACAACTGCACGGGAAAGGAGGGAGGGAGTGCGAGGGGGGAGGGTTTACTAGATAGTTGGTAGAAATTTGGTTGGGTGAAATCGGTGATAGCACACATTAGAAACAAGAACAATATTAACTGGACTTCAACATAACTTGAATACTCCTTCCATCCTAACCCAATATTGCAAGGATAGAGTAGCTGGAGCAGGGGGCAGGGGACCATGCTCTTAAGTGAAATCGAGGCCAACTGGCACAACTAGCATTTTACTAAGAAGGCTCTCTGCACCCCACATTGGTGAGTGGCGTCTGGGGTCTTAAAAGCTGCCAAGCTGCGATCCGAGGGCACAGCAAATGGTCCCAACTCAGCAGGAATGGATGCTCACCGAGGACCAAAATGACATGGGGTAAAGACAACCCAAAAGATAGAGAGACCCACATGAGTGGGTGCCTACATAGACTCGGGACCGGCAGAACCAGATGGTTCCTGGCCAACACCTGTGACAGCTGCGATGGAGCTCACTAAGTTGAGTCTCACTGGCAACACAAGAATAAAAAGGAGTGCAACCTGAGATCTCCACTAAAAGACTGTAATTTATGGTCCAGTGGCTTCAGGGTTCCCCTGGAAGCATGGGCCGTGGCCCTGATGCTGCCTTTGCCCATAAATCATAATGAAGGTCCACTCTTCGGGCCTGAATGGATTGGATTTGGCGATGCAGAACGACTACATGTTGGATGCACTTTATGGTTCTGTGCATCTATACGATATCATCCTGCTGACCTCTGGCTGGTTTAAGGGGAGTGGGTGGTGAGGAGGGGAAAGGAGCCTGTTGGGAGGATGAGACATGTATGGAGCAGAGAGGAATATTGTGGTGTCACCGGACAGGGAGAGCAGTGGAAGTTGCATATAGGTGGACATGTAAATTTATATGGGAATGTACATTTTCACTCAGTCATGACAACAGCAACAACGACAACAAAAAAACAAAAAAACCCAAAAAACAAACTGTATTAGCCAACTTTTGCTGCAGTAATAAATAATTCCAGTATCTTTATGTGCTGGGATAGCAACCATGTTCAAGTACATGTGGACTGTGGCTTCAGCTGAGTATTGGGTTCACCTGAGTTTGGTTGGACTCCATCAAAGGTATTTTTATTCTGGAACCCAGGGTACTATCTGGGACATGCTGTTCTCAGTGTGAAGGACCAAAGCAAGATAGTGAGTACCCAAATAATGTAAATTACTCAAGCACACTGAGTGCTTCTTCTCATTCTATTGGCCAAATAAAGTAACATGGCTTAAGCCAAAGAATTTGGGGCAGTGAAACATACTCAGGTCCCAGAGAAGCATAGCAAGAGTCTTGTTGTTAGTTGTCATCAAGTTAGATCGAACTCGGGTATAGTAGAACAGAACATTACCTCATTCTGTGGCACCTTCTTGATCATTGGTACATAGGAGGCCATTGTCATGACCCTTATATCAATCTACCTCATTGAAGGTTTCCCTTCTTTTTATGGACTCCCTACCACACGTGAGAAAACCCTGGTGGTGTAGTGGTTAAGTGCTATGTATGCTAACCAAAAGTTCAGCAGTTCAAATCTGCCAGGCACTCTTTGGAAACTCTATGGGACAATTCTACTCTGACCTATAGGGTCAGAATCGAAATCAACTTCACAGCAGTAGCATTGATTATGGACCATATATGATGTGCTTTTCTTGAGATTGGCCTTTCCTAATGATATGTGCAAAGTAAGTGAGCTGAAGTCTTGCCATATTTACATCTAAGGAACATTCTGGTTGTACTTCTCCTAAGATGATTTGTTCGTTCCTGAGGTAGTCCATGATATCTTCAATATTCTTCACCAACACCACAGTTTGAATGAATAAATTCTTTTGTCTTTCTTTTTCATTGTCCAGCTTTTACATGCATATGAGGTTGTTCAAAAGACTACATTATGCATCTTAATCACCAAAGTGATGTCTTTCCTTTCTAAAATTTGATTCAATTACATCTTAATCATCAAAATGCCATTTTTGTTTTTTTATGGTTTTGAAGAAGTTTTTTGCAGCAGATTTTCCCAATGTAAAACTGTCTTAGTTGTCTAGTGCTGCTATAACAGACATACCACAAGTGGAGGGCTTTAATAAAAAGAAATTTATTTCCTCAGAGTAAAGTAGGCTAAAGCCCAAACTCAGGGCATCAGCTCTAGGGCCTTTCTGTCTCTGTCAGCTATGGAGGAAGATCCTTGTTGTCAATATTTCCCTAGACTGGGAGCTTCTCAGATACAGGGACCCTGAGTCCAAAGACTCTGCTCCTGGTGTTTCTTTTCTGGTGGTAAGAGATCCCCAAATCTCTGCTTGCTGTCCCTTTCGTCTCCCAAGAGATTGCCTCAAGGCACAATACAAGCTAATAGGTTGAGTTCTGCCCCACTGACACAACTGCCACCCATTCTCCTTCATTAATGTCATAGAGGTAATATTTATAACACATAGGGAAAAAGAATCACACAATACCAGAAATCACAGCCCAAACTGAAACATGTCTCTGGAGGGGACACAAGTCAGTCCATGACAAATATGTTGTTTGATTTCTTTATGTCTGCTTCCATGAACACTGGTTGTTCATGAGCTACACATTTATGAAACAGTGCAATCTACCATAGTCTCTTTCTGTTCACAAACATTAATTCCCTGCCTGGAAAACATGAAGCATTCATCTGCTCCTCAAGATAATTTAAAATTTCTAAATGTTAAATTAAAAAAAAAGTCACATTCTGAGGTTCTGGGAGGACAGGAAATTTGTGGGTGACATTATTCAACCCAGTACAAATGGGTTTAAAACTGTGGAGCCTCAAGTCTCAGAAAATGCCTCATAGTAGTATACTACTGTACATATTTCACAGAAAACTGAAAAATAACTTGTGCCTTTGCAAATTGGAATACCCCAAAAGGCATAGGAATTTATACTTACACAAGTTCAAGATGAAAAGCAGAAGTAGTTTTATTAAATTGCCTGGTGGCCTGGCATTTTTATTGAGCATGCTTTGTGGAAGAAATCTTCAATGTTGACAATAGAGTTCAGTGTTGTTAAAGTCGTAATTATTTTGCTATCAAGGGTAACCACGGACAAGAGGAAAATTGCCTTGAGGTTTATAGTTTATTTATCTCATGAAAAAATACAACTGCTTTCCATCAGTTAGCCATATTTTGGGGAAAACAGAAATTAAAAAGCAATTTTACTGTATCACCTTTCCAGGTAGGATTTTGAGTTTGGTCTAACTGGTGTGAAGAAAACTTGAGAGTACCCTCCTTTTGTGTCTTTGCACAAAACTGCACCCTGTGGAAATGTTCAGAAGACTTACTACATGAATAAAAGCACGAATCTAGGCCTCATTATTCTTCTGAAATGGGCAGCTGGGGAACGTTAACATGCTGATGACAAGCATTAAAAAATGACACTTCTGGCTCAGTACTTAATGTATATGCATTTTAAAAAGAAGCATCTTTTGCATTGGAGCCATAAAATACTTTCAAAACAGGACTTGGGAAAATATGGCTTTGCAAAGTACCCCAGGTAGAGGTGAACTTTTCATTTCACTTAAGCATCCAGGTAGTACTACTGGCTATCAACATATGGAGCAATGGTAAAAAAAAAAAAAGGAAGTTACCGTTAGTAAAACAAACAAAAAAAATTAGAGAAAAGAGAGAGATCAAATGTTGGTATAAGATTTACATACTACACATGACCTTTTGGAAACTGTGATTGTGTAGCAGTTAAGTGTTATAGCTGCTATCCAAAAGGTCAGCAGTTGCAATCCACCAGGCGTTCCTTGTACATTCTATGGGGAGCAGTTCTATTCTGTCTCATAGGTTTACCATGAGACAGAATTGACTTGAAGACAGTGAGTTTGGGTTTGGTTTTGTGATCTTTTTATCATCAAAATATTGGATGCATGACAATACATTTGCACATTGGCTCCACCATTTTCTGTCACATTGTTGCTGAAATCTGCATCTCTGTTCTTGTCTTAGACAAAATTACAGAAAAGGCAAAGTTTGCCTTGGGTACTATTCATTCACCCGGGAGCCCACTGCTCATGCTACAAAATCACCTCTTCTTCTCCACTCTAGTATTAATAGGTACTGTTGATTGATCGCTTAACAACAAGCTGGACATGTGCTTATCAATGCGTGTATGTCGTGTAACCACAGGAGGTAAACATGTTTTATTCTCGTATTACGAATGAGGAAACTGATACATCTCAAACATTAATTTGCTCAAGCATATAAAGCTATTAAACTGGTAGGACTGAGACTCAAACCAGATCTTAATGACACTAAGAAAACCGTAGTTCTGACCACAATACAATACTGCCATATGCACTTGTGTTGTGTTTTCTACTGTGAAGCAACTACTAAGAGGGAAGCAATCTACTTAAACTAGGGTGTAGATGACTGTAATCCATCCTTCTTCTCGTTTTGTCTCTTTAATTTTTTGCTTTGACAAACTTACTTGTTCTAAATGAAATTACAACAGGATTAATTTCATGTACACTGATGAGAGGAAATGAGGCATTTAATAAAAAACTAAGGAAATATTTTGGGAGAGGAATGAAGAACAAAAGCCTTTCAGGCATCATTTGACTTATTCTGTATAGTTGACAGTGAACTCTTTTAAGCCCATGCTTTCTTTTGGAGCAGGTCTAACATCACAGTCTTAGATATCCACTTAGCCTTGCTCACGTCCTCTCTCAAGAATGTTGACCACGACTTAAGGCTTTAACTAAATAAAAGACCAAAGGAAATCAGTAAGCTACAATAATAGCAAATATTTGAATCTAGGCTCTCATTTTCCTACTGAAGAGCACAAGCTATTGCTGATAATCCCTCAAAACCACATCTTTTGACATTGATTCTGACTGATAGCGACACTACAGGGCAGAGGAGAGCTGACCCATTGAGTTTCTAAGAAGCCTCATGTAGATTTGAACTGCCAATCTTTTGGTTGGCAGCTGTAGCTCTTAACCACTACACCACCAGGGTTTCTGTTGGTAACAGAAATTAGGGAATTAATCCAACATATACAGATTCTGATATCAAAGCACAAGCTTTCCACTTGTCTTCATTCATAATTTACTTATTAGGCAATTTCAGCTTCTCTTTTGGTTTCTAACCGTGTTTTTTGCCAACTGTTTTTCATCTACTAAAAGAGTTAATTTCTCTTACTTTTGTGTTCCTAAAGCAGTTAGTATCTCTCTATGTAATGGCACTTGTGTTACAATTTTTTTCCTTTTAATATGTTTCTCAGTTTTAGTTCACCTTAATACGCCGCCTGACAATTAAGTTCATGAACTCAATTGTTCTAAGTGCCACATATCTCATTGCTGAATATCACTACAGTCACCTTTGAAGTGCTCCTCTGGGGAAGCTATGCACCAACACCGGCACCTAGTCCACCCTTCAGTGCAATTTGGGAACTGTTTCTGGAATGGCCATTGCTCATGGCGGCAACTTTACAAACTTAATAATAGAGTTGTCTGTGGAGTTTTTAGCTAGTAAATAAATAACTGTATTGGAACAGCCTCCTTACTCATCTGATATGACTCCCAAAGACTTTTTTTCTTTATTGAAAGATAAAGGAAATGTTGAAAGGAAGACTTTTTTTTTTTTTAATTGTGATTAAGGGAAAATATAAAATCCAAATCAATTTTGCATGCCCACCTATCTGCAGATCCATCTGCTCTCCTCACTCAGTGACAGCACATTCCTCCTTTTCACTCCATATTTCTAACATCCTCTTAACAATCACCTGTCCCCTCCACTCCACCCTCTTCTCTCCCATCTAGAAAGAAACCAGTAGGACAGCATCCTATAACTGTAAAGAACCATAAAGTACACACACCATATGGTCACACTGAGACTCCAAGTCCATTCCATTCTTGTCTGAAGAGTTGAACTCAGTACTGCCTTCTAGTCATGGCCAGCAGCAGGTTTAGAGGCCATGTTCCCAGAGAACCCTCTAGGCTGTTGGACCACCAATTCTGGTCTTTTAGAAGAGCTCTTGAACTGCACACCTCTTTTCCTCATGCTACCTCAGGGACTTCACATTGTGTCCCCCATCACAGCTGCCTTTGGTGGTGGCTGGGCACCAACTGGTTCTTCTGGTCTCATGTGGATGCAGTCTCCCACTTATATGGGTCCTTCTGTCTCCTGGGCTCATTTTTCCTCATGTCTTTGATGTTCTCAATTGTCATCTGTTCCAGATGGTTTGGGACCATTTGGTTTTACTCAGATGGCAGCTTGCTAGCTTTTAGGACCCCAGATGCCACTCATCAATATAGGGTGCAGAAGATTCTCTTAGCAAAAGACTAGTTTTGCAAATTGGCCTTGATTTCTCCTGAAAACATGGTCCCCGGGCCCCCATTCCTGCTACTCTATCCTTTGAAATGTTGGGTTGAGTTTAAAAAACCTGAAAGGAAGACATTTTGATGACATTCAGGACATGAAGTGTAATATGACAACAGCTCTGATAGCCATTCCAGAGAAAGAGTTCCAAAATTACTTTGATGGGTGGGCTAGGTGCCGGCTTCAGTGCATAGCTTCTCAAGAGGAGTATTTTGAAGGTGACTGTAGTTATATTCAGCAATGAGGTAAGTAGCACTCTTTTTAGGATGAATTCATGAACTTAATTGGCAGTCCTCGTACATTCCTGGGTTCTACTGCCATACGAGGTAGCTATGAGTTGAAAATCAGCTTGGCGGCACCTACCTACAACAATAATGACATTGATTCCTATATTTTTGATGAGATAATCTGATAGCGGTGTCTCGCACTGATTAATTGCTGAATAAATAAGCACCTAATTTCTGCATTTGTATTTGAAAAAATGTCAGCTATAGGTCAATGTAAGCTAAAACGTGTGCCTGCAAAAGTAAAATTTCTACGTATGTGAAAATGATTTTTATCATTCATTTCTCAGTCACTTTTCACTGGACATTAACTCAAGCTTTCTCATGTACACATGGTCACTTTCACTTTTTGCTCTCTTACTCTTTCTTCCTGTAACTCTGTTTCTCATCACCTTTTCTCTGCTTAGCTTCCTTCTGCAGAAAGGCTTCTCTTTGTGGTGGGGAAGATGACCTTCAGGTTCAATTTTTCCAGCTTAGCGACCTCAGCAAAGAGAATTTATTTCTTCTAGCATTAAGAATGTCATCCTCTTACCTTGTTGTATTTTATCTCCCTCTTTATTGATTTTATCATTGTAATATGACTACAACCAGAAGGATATCTGAAACCCAATTTATTCCCTTGTTTGGTGTATTGGTGTTGTTTTTGTTACACACCAAAGTATTGGTTCAAATTTGTGGTAACCCTGGGTACAACCGAACAAATCACTGCCCAGTTCTTCACCATCCTCACTAGTGTTGTTATGTCTGAGCCCATTGTTACAGTCACTATGTCGGTTTATCTCATTGAGGGTCTTCCTCTTTTTGATGACCTACTTTAACAAGAATGATGTCCTTTTCCAGGAACAGATCCCTCCTGATAACATGTACAAAGTATGTGAGACACAGTTTTGCCATCCTTTCTTCCAAGAAACTTTCTGGTTGTACTTCTTCCAGGACAAATACATTCATTCTTTTTCCTTGCCAACACCACAATTGGTGTTTTAATCAAGCCCTTATTGTGGCAATGTTATTTAATAATCCCAAGTCTCAGAAATTAGTCCCCAGTTGTTCCACAACTGTTGCCAGTATCTCTTAGGGCTATATGCTTCCCCAGTTACATACTACATGTGTCCCCTTAACTTGAACATTGATTTAAATTCCTGGCTTTGTTGTAATGGCAGTAAATTAGGGCTATCTAATTTAGCTACTATTTCTGAATACAGGAATCAAATTGACTACACCTGTGGAAAGAGGCAATGAAAACCCTCAATATCATTGATAAGAATGTTGCTAAGTTCTGACTGCAGAACAGACCGTCAATTGCTTATATCCAAGTTTAAGTGGGAACTGAAGAAAATTAGAAGAAGTCCACCAGGAACAAAGTATGACCTTAAGTATATCCCACGTGAATTTAGAGACCATCACTAGAGTGATTTGACATATTGAATGCTAATGACTGAAGACCAGAAGAGCTGTGGAACAACACACAAAGGACATCATACCTGAAGCAAGAGATCATTAAAAACACACAAAACAACGAAAAAAAACAAAATGGATGTCTGGAGACTCTGAAAATTGCTCCTGAATATCAAGTAGCGAAAGCAATGGGAAGAAACAGTGGAAGAACTGAGCAGAAGATTTCAAAGGGCAGCTTGAAAACAAAAGTCTTAGGAGATCAGACAATTAAGTTCACAAACTGATTCTAGAAAAAGTGCTACATACCTCACTGCTGAATAACAGTATGGTCCCCTTAAAAGTACTTCCCTGGGAAGCTATGCACCAAAGCTAGCACCTAGTCCACCCTTCAAAGCAATTTTGAAACTCTTTTTCTGGAATGGCCATCAGAATTATTGTATTATCCCTGATGTCCTGAATGTCATCAGAATGTCTTCCTTTTCCTCTGAGTAAAGAAAAGAAGTCATTAGAGGCCAAATCAGGTGAGTAGATAGGGTGTTCCAATACAGTTATTTGTTTACTGGCTCAAAACTCCCTCACAGACAGTGCTGTGGAAGCTGATGCATTGTCCTGATGCAAAAGCCATGAGCTGTTAGAGAAAAGTTCAGATGAAAGTCTAACTTTTACACACAGCCTTTTCAGCACTTCCAAATAGTAAATTTGGTTAAGTTTGTCCAGTTGGTACAAATTCATAATGAGCAATGCCTCTGACGGAAAAAAAAAAAAAGGCTAGAAACATCATTTTGACTCTTGATTTGGACTGACAGAAATTTTTTGGACATGGAGAACTGGCTGATTCCTATTGTGCACTTTAATGTTTTGTTTCAGAATCATATTGGTATCCCATGTTTCAGTCCCAGTGATAACACGGACCAAAACATCATCTTGCTTGTCCTAAAGGTTTGGCAAACTTGCTTACGGGCTTTGCTTTCGTTTATCAGTTAGCTCCTTTAGGACCATTTTTGCTTACACCTTTCTCATGCCAAGATTTTTTAGTTAAAATCTTCCTGTTTCTTTATCAGTGTTTCTTGGTCTGCTATGCCTCTCACAGCCAGCCACCAATTTTCAACACACAATTTGATGAATTTTTACAATGTTTTCATCAGTTCTGCTCTTCACTGACTGCCCTGACCTCTTTCAATCAGTGATACCTTCTCTACCCTCAGAAAAACATATAGTCCATTTGTACACTGCCATTTTCTTCATGGCATTACCCCCATAAACTTGGACTAGCATGTCCCTGATTTCACTCTCCCACTCTTGCCAAGTTTAATAAGAAATTTAATATTTTTTCATTGCTGTAATTCAAGCTCCAGCATTCTTGCAAAGGCACATAAAAACATGTAATAACAATAATGAACGCCACTCAGTAAGATACTGCCACACGTCAACATGAACACAGCCGTGAGACACTGATATACCGAGGTTATGAAACCTTACGAAGTTGTTTGTGCAGTGCTATCAAAGTAAGTGCACGGTGGCAAGTTCCTGAACTTAACTGTCAGACCTTGTATAACAACATGTGCAAAGAGCTTCAGTCAGAAAACCAAAAGAGAAGAACACACATTTCTCAAGCTGAAAGAACTGAAGAAAATGTTCAAGCCCGTCATTGCAATATTGAATAATTATACTAGGAAAATATTAGATGAGACAGGAAGCATGAAAAGAAGATGGAGGAAATGCACAGAGTTATTGTACCGAAAAGAACTGGTTGATAGTCAACCACTTCAGGAGGTAGCATATGGTCAAGAACTGATGGCACGGAACGAAGTGGTCCAAACTGTGCTGGAGGTACTAGAAGAAAGCAATCCTCCAGGAATTGACAGAATAACAATTGAGATGTTTCAACAAACAGATGCTGCACTGGAAGTGCTCAGTCATCTATGCCAAGAAATTTGGAAGACAGCTACCTGGCAAACAGACTGGAAGAAATCCATATTTATGCCTCTTCCCAATTAAGGTTATCAAATTAAATGTGGATATTACTGAACAATATCGTTAATACCACACACAAGTAAAATTTTGCTCAAGATCATTTGAAAGTGGCTGCAGCAGCATTTAACAGGGAAATGCCAGAAAATCAAGCCAGATTCAGAGGATGTAGACCCAGGAATACCATAGCTAATGTGAGCCAGCTGATCCTGGCTCAAAGCAGTGAATACATTTTTACTGACTATGCAAAGGCATCCAACTGTACGGATCACAAAAAATTATGAATAACATTGCAGAAAATGGGAATTCCAGACTACTTAATTGTGCTCATGAGGAATCTGTCCATGGATCAAGAGGCATTCACGCGAGCAGAAGAAGGGGACAGCGCATGGCTTAACGTCAGGAAAGGCGTGTGACAGGGTTGTACCATTCCACCACACCTTTTCAATCTGAATGCTAAGCGAATAAACTGAGAAGCTAGATTATATGAATACAGCCATTGGAATTGGAAGAAGATCATTAACAAACTGCATTGCGCAGATGTCACAACTGTGCTTGCTGCAAGTGAAGAGGCTTTAAAGCATTTGCTGATGAAGATTAAAGACTACAGCCTTCAGTGTGGATTGCACCACAACATAAAGAAAAACAAAAATCCTCAAAACTGGACCTCTAAGCAAATCATGGTAAGTGGAGTAAAGATTGATGTCATCAAGGATTTCATTTTATTTCTATTCACAATCTACACCCGTGGAAGCTGCAGTCAAAAGATGCACTGCATTGGGCAAATCTGCTGCAAAACAGCTCTTTAAAATGTTAAAAAGCAAAGATATCACTTTGAAGACCAAAATGTGCCTGGCCGAGTTAAGGCATTTTCAATTGCCTGATACACATGTGAACTCTGGGGAATGAATATGGAAGACCAAAGAAGAAATAACACCTTTGAATTGTAGTGACGGTGAAGAATATTGACTATGCCATGGACTTCTGAAAGAACAAACATATCTGCCTTGGATGAAGCATGACCAGAATACTCCTAAGAAACAAGGATAGTGAGATTATGTCTCACATACTTTATTAGGAGTTATTAGGAGGCCTCGGTTTCTGGAGAAGGACATCATGCTTGGTAAACAAAAACAAAAACAAAACAAAAAGCCAAAGCAAACTAATTGCCATCGAGTTGATTCCAACTCCTGGCTACTCTACAGAGGGTCAGTGAAAAAGGGGAAGACCCTCAGGGAGATGGACTGACTGAATCGCTGCCACAATTAGCTCAAGCGTAACAACTGCAAGGGTGGCACACAACTGGATAGGGTTTCTTTCTGTTGTATACAGAGTTGCTATGAGTCAGAACTGACTCCACAGCACCTAACAACAACAACAAATCTCTGAACCAGTCACCATACAGGATAATGCTAATTAATGTAGTCATAGACCATATGCACCATTATAGAGGGGAGATACAGTCATAACACTGTGAAGTACAGAAGCTTATTGGATGGATATTATTTACCTGAAATAAAATCAGGGTGCTAGAACTAAAAGAAGGTGGTAAACATTGGCCAGAGTAAGCCAGTGTTCAACACAGTATATCATGCTTGCATTTTAGATTCCAGATCTTCAGCTCAAGTTTTGGTGTAGTCTGCCTTGATTTTGCATGCACAAGCTGGACAATGAATATGGAAGACAGAAGAAGACAAATGCCTTTGAACTGTGGTATTTGGGAAGAGTTTTGAATATACCATGGGCTGTCAAGATAAAGGACAGATCTGTCTTGGAAGAAATACAACCAGAGTGTTCTGTAGAAGCAACAAACATGTTGTCTGGAGGGATCAGTCCCTGGAAAAGGACATCATGTATGGTAGAGGGTTAGTGAAAAAGAGGAAGACACTCAACAAGATCGATTGACACAGTAGCCACAACAATAGTTTCAAGCATAACAAGGACAGTGGGCATGGCTCAGGATTGGACAATGTTTCATTCTGTGCTACATATGGTCACTATGAATTGGAACCAACTCAACAGCACATAACAACAAGTTTAACTAAAAAAAGAAAAGCTAGACAACGGATGTGGTCTGAATTCTCTATTAGTAGACATCTCTTGAAAGACTGAACTCCACTACAAAACTTTGCCAAAGAAAAAAGATGGAGAAGCGGCCTTTGGTAAGCGGTTATGATGCCTTCCTTCCTTTACCCAAGCTGGTGATAAACAGCAGCTACTTGAGTTTAAATTTTTTCCTTCTTTCATAAGAATCCGAGTCAGATCCGACTCAACGGCACTTGGCTTAGCTGGCTTGGCTTCATAAGAATATAAGACATTATGAATAAGGAGCATCTTCTGGAACTTCAGTCATTGTTCCATTTCTAGGGAAATAAGTAGCAAAATAATAACTATCCATAATTTTTTTCTTTGATTATAAATCAAAACCAAGATATGTAGGTAAGAAAAGAAGATGGATAAACATTAAATAATATAGGCATCTGAAAAACATTTAGGTACATCTAAAATTTTGGTGATGCATGATACCTACTTACAGATAGTTAAGAAGCAATTTTAGTGTTCATACCAGTAGAGAGTTTTGGATTCAATGTTTATTAAATCAGCTGCTATGAGATGTCAGTGAAGAATTTTTATCTACGACTCACTATGGTTATAAAGCACCAGCCTCAATATTTTTCTTATTTGTCTTCAAGGCAGTTTTGAACTGTCCTAAAGATTTAGGACATTCTTCATAGCTCTACTTGAAACCATACCTCTGGGGAAGGTCCAAAATTGTCTGGTTCTTTACATTGTAGAGATAAGACAAATAATATATGAGAGGTGATTAAAACAGTCTCAGGTGTAGGCAAAGTTCTCAGCAAGCTGCAGAACTAAGTATTTCTCTTATTGTTATTTTGCCTTACCTCATTTGAATATATAGGAAGAGCAAATTCTGTATGCAAGTTGCTGTTCTTATTTAAGGATGTGATGGCAGGAGCATCCAACAACACCTTGGTCTGATCTCAGAGGAGGAATGAACAAGGCAGCTGGTGTATGGCACTTTTGCTTTAACAGCCCTCAGAGTCACCAAGGCCTCACATGCCGTTAGGACTGTTGTGTAGTTTCTCAAGAAAGAGCATCTGAACATCTCCAGAATGCTAACTTTTTTTCCAAGGAATAGTATCCATGTGTCACAAAGTGAAAATTGAATCCAAACTTCCTTCATCATCAAACACTTGCTGTTCTTTGAAAACTTGGTAAATCTGGTGCTCATGAAAACAACAGTTAGTGAGGATCAGTGTGAAAGGCCAAGTAACACATGTCTTCTTCTTCCTCTTTGGTTCCTCATTTTCCTGATCCTAATTATGTCTCCACAGAAGAAAAGTGAACAGCAAAAAAGAAGATGTAGAAAGAATACTGACAGAGTACAGAGTTTCATCTTACAGTTAAAGACCGAATGCTAATTTAATGCAGCATAGTATGTACTGATTAGTAAATACTGATAATTAAATAATAATTTAGAGGTCTGTGGTTACTACATTTTTAGACTGATTTACTTGAGTCAATGTTTTATGATGTGTTTTAACTGCATTAATGGAAATGCAGTTAAAACACATCATAAAACACTCAAATAAATTATATTATATACTGTAGGAAGAGTAGAAAATATACCACAAAATAACTAGTATACTTTATTTTTGAGGCTTTTATCTTGTAAGTACCAATACATATTTTTGAAGATTATTTTCAAATATAAAATGGGCCCTGGAAAAAGTAGCAATAGCTATTTTACTACCTATTTCTAAAAAGGCAAATCAAAATAAAATTTGATTGCTAGACTATGATTGGAACAGGGTGGAAGAGCAGAGAGTCTTAAGGTTAAGTATCACATATGGTGAAGAAAGAGCCATCGGGATTTCTGGATGGATTGGATATGGGAGTGAAAGAAAAAGAGGATTCAAGGGTAATCTGGGGTTTATAACTTGAGCATCTGGAAGAATGAATTTACCACTTATTGAAATGAGTAAGACCATAAATGAAACCAGTATGGAAGAGAAGATGGGTACAATTTTCTACACAAAAAACTTGAGGGGGCTACTGGCATGAAAAGTAGGCAGCTGAGAAAAGGTCTAGTGTCAGAAGAAGGATCTGGGTGCAGATATACCCTTGGAGTCATTAGGTCATGTTGTTGTTACCTGTCAGGGCATTATCCCAGACTCTGGCAACTGCATACACAGTAGCATTGAGCAGTTTTGATCTGCAGGGTTTTCACTGGCTGATTTTTGGAAGTATATTGCCAGGTCTTTGTTCTACCTTAGTACAGAAGCTCTGCTGAAATCCATTTGGCATCACAGAAACACCCAAGTGTCCAGGGACAGATAAGTGATGTATACAGTTGAGGTACATTGGTCATGAACTGAACTCAGGTCTCCCACATGGCAGGTGAGAATTCTGCCAGTGAGCCACCTCTGCACCCTTCACATTTCTTCAAATCCCAGTTTGTCAGAAGGGGCCCCATTATCCAGATATCCTTGATAACAGGTTATTTGTTGAAATGTTCAAACACGATTTTGTTTTCACTCATCTCTTATACACACATAATCAGAGAATTAGAGAAGTCTCTAAATTATATCATTCATTCCCTAGCTCCACTTAATCAAGAAACTTTTTTAAGTCTTAGGTTCATGTAACTGACTCATGAAAAGATCCTGTACAGTTACACACATTTAATACTTACTTCAGATGGGCAGGATCAACCTTGAACTCTGACACCTGCTACCCAAATTACTGACATTTATAATCAGTGAATCTAAGTCCATCCTGCCTCCTTTTCCTGTTGTTATTAGCTGCTACTGCTTGGCATCTGACTCCTTTCTTTTGCTACCAGCTGTTTTCAAACTTGCCTTTTTTTTTTTTTTTTAACTGAATGTCTGCAGAAATGCTCTTCCTTAACTGAGAGTTTTTATTCCCAAAATTTAGTATATTCTGAAATTCTGGAAATAGACTTTGTGTGTGTGTGTGTGTTTTAAAATCTTATTTAAATCCAAATTCAAGGTGAAATAGTCCAGAAAATGAGGAGTCAAGTAATCTCTTTGAAACAATTTTTTTAAGAAATTCATAAACTAAATTACCGTAACTAGCATATCAGTGGAAACCCTGGTGGCACAGTGGTTAAGTGCTATGATTACTAACTGAAAGGTTGGCAGTTGAAACTCACAAGGCCCTCCTTGGGAACTCGATGGGTCAGTTCTACTCTATCTTATAGGGTCACTATGAGTCAGAATCAACTTGAAAGAAGTATTGTTGTTTTTTAGCAAATTAATAAAATCCTCTTTATAAGTTACAGGTATTTCTTTTGGAGCCTCATTGAATGTTAATTTGATATGTTGTTAGATGCCATTGAGTCAGCTCTGACTCACTGGGACTTGATGTACAACAGACTAGAACACTGCCCAGTCCTGGACCATCTTTGTGAGTACTAGTATATTTAAGTCCATTGTTGCAGCCATGGGAAACCCTAGTAGACACGTGTTTAGTGTTACAACTGCTTACCAAAAGGTTGGCAATTCATATCCACCTGGCGCTCCTTGGAAACTGCTACGGCAGTTCTACTCAGACCTATAGGGTCGCTATGAATCAGAATCAATTCAACAGTAGTGAGTTTGGTTTGGTTTTTGTTTGGTTGTGGCCACCATGTCAATAACCTCTCATGGAGGGTCTCCCTTGCCTTTCCCAACCACGGTGTTCTTTTCTGGCAATTGGTCTTTTCTGATGACATGTCCAAACTAAGTGAGCCCAAGTCTCCTCATTCTTACTTCTAGTGAACATTCTGGTTGTATTTCTCCTAAGACTGATTTGTTTGTTCTCCTGGCAAGTCATGGCGTATTCAATCTTCTTCACCAGTGCTGCAGTCTGAATGTATCAGTTCTTCTGCCTTCCATTTTCATTGTTTTCTTTCACACAAATTAGGAGGCGATTGAAAAGACTATGGTTTGAGTGAGGTATACCTTAATTATCTGAGTAATTTCCCTGTAAAGCTTTAAACGGCTCTTATGCAGCAACTTTGCCTAATGCAATATGTTGTTTTAATTTCTTAAGTATTGTTTCCATGGACACTGATACTGATCCAGTCTTTATTCATCCAAAAAAATAAAAATAAAGCCAATTTGATTAATGCTTAGAAGGAAGATTTCTCTTTGCATGTCTTAGTCTCTGGCTATTTGTTCACAGATGAATGACTATATTTTTCTATTTGCAATGTAAAAGCTTGCCAGGAGAAAAAAGTTATGCCAATGTAACTGATCTTTAGAGAGATAGTGCCAGGAAAGCCACATTCATATTGTCCTCACTGGCTGTTCTTCTGGAATTCTGGTACCAGAGAAAATTTTTTACTGCCAGCCTAGACTGAGACTTGAATTTTGCAGGAAAGATTTATTGGAATCTACTTAGCATAAAGCCATGATCATCCCCGAAAAGACATTTGTCACTCATAAAGCCTTATTTTCAAGTAACTGACACTTTCCATAAAACTATGCCAACTTGAAGGGAACTGACAACAACACGCTTCAAGTGGAAAAGTGATTTGAGCTTTTGATCCTTTATTATAGTGTTTCCTGGTAATTTGAAAGTCTATTATTTCTATAAAATTTCTGGATGCACTAAGACAGTGTTTTGGGGATCCAACACTAGGTTTCCATGAGGCAGGGATGGGAATCATAAATCTGCATTCTAAATAAGTACATGAAGAAATTTTGCTGCAGGAAGAAGACTCTGGAAACACTCGTAGAAAGGGGCTCCGGAATTCTGAGTATACAGTCTGGCCCTACACTTTCACACACGCGTGAACTGGCGTGATCTTTGCAGTCTCTCTATCTCATATATTTTCTTGTACATATTTCCTTTCATGTGCATGCTTTCTGCTCATAAGTCATTGTGAGATTTAAAGAAAATAAAGCAAGTAAATAGCTAATAGGATCTGGCCTAGAGGAAGCAGACATCTATTCTTTGTCTTCAATTAATGAAAATAAAAACAAACACACAAAATCATGTGAGAATATAAATGACTCAGTTACAAATGGAGCAAAAGATCTGGACAGACATCCCACTGAAGAATGTATATGGACGGAAAAGAAGCACATGAAAAGATGTTCAACATTACAAGTCACTAAGACTAACAACAAGAACAAGAAAACCCACTGCTTTCATCGACTGTGACTCATAGTGACCCTAAAGGACTGAGGAGAACTGCTCCATAGAGTTTCCAAGGAGTGTCTGGTGAATTCAAACTGCAACTGGTTAGAGAGGTAGCACTTAACCACTTTCCAGCCAGGTTTCCCAATCAAACCCATTGCTGTCGAGTCCATTGCAACTCATAGTGACACTATAGGACAGAGTAGAACTGCTTCATAGTTTCAAGAAACATCCAGCAGATTGGAACTGCTGACCTTTTGGCTAGCAGCAGAAGCAATTAACCACTATGCCACCAGAGGTTGTGGTTAAGTACAATGGCTACTAACCAAAAACTTGACAGTTCAGATCCACCAGGCACTCCTTGGAAACTCTATGGGGCAGTTCTACTCTGTCCTATAGGGTTGCTGTAAGTTAGAATTGACTCGATGGTGATGGGACATGAAACTAGGGAACTGTAAATCAGAAACAATGATCTTCAACTGCACAGATATTGGAATGGTGAAAATCCAAAACGCTGGCAACTTCAAATGGTTATGGAGTAACAGAAACCCTCATTCATTACTGTTGAAAATGCAAAATGGTATGGCCATTTTGGAAGATAGTGTGGCCATTTCTTACCAAGTTAAACACAGCTTATATGATACAGCAATCATGTCCGGAGCTATTTACCCAAATGAGTTGAAACCTAATATCCCTGCAAAAACCTGCATATGAATATTCATTGCAACTTTTTCATAACTTGCCCCAAATTGAATACAACCAAGCTGTCTTTCAGTAGGTAAACGGATAAACAAACTGTGATACAGCTATACAATGGAGTACTGTTCATCAATTTTTTAAAAAAACAGCTATCAGATATGAAGGATCTTAGGGAAATTTAAACAAATACTGATAAATGAAGGAAACCCATCTGAAAATGTTATACATAGTAGGATTCCAACCACATGTCATTCTGGAAAGGGAAAAGTATTGGCAGAAAGATCAATGGTTAATAGAGATTCAGGAGACTGTAGGGGAGGCAGGAATAGATGGAGTAAAGGGCATTTGGGGACGGTGGAACTATTCCGCATGGTACTGTAGACACATGAGATTAGGCATTTGTAAACCCCCTTAGGATTGTACAACACAAAGAATGCACTTTAATATGAATTCTGCACTGTAGTTAATAATCCTGTATCGATCTGGATTCATCGATTGTAAAAATGTGCCATAGTAAACGCAAGATGTTAGTAATAGGAGAGGTGTGTGCAGGAGGGAGAGGGAGTAGACGAGCGCTCTCTATACTTTCTGCACAACTCTTCCATAAACATCAAACTCCCCTAAGAAATAAAGTCTATTCAAAAAAAAAAATCATCACATGTATATATATACCTATGCACATTCAGTAGCCAACCTGGGATGGAGGAGCTCTAGGAACAGTAAATCGGTTTCTGGATCAGAACGGGAAATAGAAGGCACTTGAAAGAAGTAGAAGTGAAGACCAGTCCACAGCACAGCCTCTAGTCGAGGTTAGGGGGCATAAACAAGCGTCAGGGTTTATAGCAGGATGAACTTTAGAGAGGTTCTGTTTTGGGACATCAGTCATAAGGAAGACAAAGAGGCTGAAAATATTCCTCAAGTACCAAGTAACAAGACCTCAGATTTGACCAAAGAGTTTAAAGTGCTTAATGCACTTAAAGTAGCCTCACATAGCAACTATTTATTTTGTTACATTCCTTAACTTGTCAAGATTTACAGACCTTAGAAACTGTCCACGAATTAATTAGTCCACCACAGACTCTTATCTGAGTCACAAAACAGAGGAGTTCAAAAGTCAATCTTAGTACTCTTGTGCCTTCCAATTGATTCCAAATGTAGGCTTATTGTAGCGTTTGCTTTGTTATAAATAATTTACAGCAAGCACCCTTTATAATGTCAGGTCTGTGAGCTCTCACTGAGGCCAGTTATGTAGAATGTTTAATTTCTGAATTTTATGTGATTGTTGCATTCTGCTCCTCTTCGAAATTTTAGAAAAACTCTTGATTTAATCAATTTTACAGAAAACATAGGAAGTCACGAAAGCACCCAAAAGAAAAAAATTATCAGGCATAGTACATTTTATGATGTAGCTGTAATTTTCAGAATTGCCCTTTTTCTGTTATAAGTCTAAGATGCCGGTTAGTTTGCTTATTTAGAATATAAACATTATAAAAGTATGAATGATAAATGTATAGTAAACAATAATATAATTTATATGTTGGTAGTTGTCACATTGGTTCTGATTTATAAGCAATATAAATTGTTTATTATATTTTGTATATATAATATTAAATAATTACTTTTAAATGACACGTATTCAGTACGGGTTTTGCCTTTTAGTCACTATTTTATAAATTGCCAGAGATTATTTTGAAAGTATCGATAAGTTGAAACTCTTAATATCTGAATCTTACTTGTTAAGCTGACAGATTTACTACTGAGAGAGATAGAAATACATTCATTAATGAAAAACAAAAATTTTGTATTCACGTTACCATCTGGGCCTTAACAAACAGATTTGCTGGAATATTTTAATACTGGTTTCCATTTATTTAGATTATTTGAAATGAATTATAGGTTAGTAGAAAAGAAAACATTATGAGTTAAAAATCTTATGAAAAATTTTAAATGTTCATTGATTATAGATACATGAAACATTAACTTTTTCATTACAACTATCAATAATCCATTAAACAAGCAAATTTAAGTTTCCTGGAGAAGAAATTCTGTTCGAAGATTTGAAACAAATCCCACCTGAGTTTCCAGCCTGCTGGACTACGCTACAAATTTCATAGTTGCCAGCCTCTGCAACCTCATGAATCAGTTCTTTAGAATAAATCCACTGGCTCTGTTTCTATGGAGATCCCTGACCTATACGGGACACCATCCACATAGTACCCAGTATGTATGTCCTGTTGGAGATGTGCATCTTGGCAGTCCTGGGCTCTGTGCCCACCCTGGATACATTACGAAACTGAAGAAGAGCTCTCAGACAAACATTTCTTTGTGTAGAATGGAATAGTTGAGAGCCTAGAGTCTGGCTCTAAAGCCAGATGCCTGAGTATGAGTCCTGGATATTTCAGTTAGGTTGTGGGACCTTCGACATGATACAGTTTCCTCGTTGCTCAGATGCTAACAGCTACATAATAGTACCTAGCTGTCTTACTTATTTAGTGCTCCTATAACAGAAATACCACAAATGGATGGCTCTAACAAAGAGAAATTTGTTATCTCACAGCCCAGCAGGGTACAAGTCCAAATTCAGGTGTCAGCTCTAGGTGAAAACTTCCTGTCTTTGTGAATTCTGGAGGAAGATCTTTGTCATCAATCTTCCCTTCGTCTGGGAGCATCTCATCACAGTAACCTCAGGTTTAAAGGACATGCTTTACTCTAGGTGCTGTCTCTCTATCTTGGCTCATTTCCCTTTCTTTTTCTCTCTTGAGAGATAGAGGGTGGTGCAAACTCCACCTCAGAGAAACTCCCTTCACATTGCACCAGGGGTGTAACCCTAGCAAGGGTGTTATATTCCCACCCTAATCCTCTTTAACATAATCTAGTCTTCTACCATTAACCACAGGCAGAGATTAAGATTTGCAATATATATTAAAATTACAGTCACGACACAGAGGACAACCACACAATACTGGAAATTATTTTCCAGGCAAATTGCTACACACATTTTGGTGGCAGCGTAATTTAATCCACAACAGTGCTTTATAAGATTGTTGTAAGGACTGAATTAATACATATAAAATTCTGGGAGTAGCCTCTGGTACAGATAAATGCTGTATTCCCATTTTCATTATTATTATAGTCTAAATGCTTCATCAATTTATATCTTCTTTTAAGGAGAGACACTAATTCTTCTGATAAACATCATCGCACTTCAAGATTTCCCCAAATTACTTTTGCTCTGAATTACAAACAGTACAATTTATTGCAACCAACCCCTTGATCCAAAGGATCTTGGTGAAGCAAGAGGTGAATATTTTAAGATCTCAATTTGTTGAGAGAATTATATCCGGAGACAAACCATATTCTGTAGCCTAGCACAATGACGCAGATAAGCTTAACATCAAAGGGTGGGCTAAAATATTTAGCTTTCAGGATAAAAGTGAAACAGAAGAGAACAGAAGAATAAATTTACAGGCAAAAGTAGGGACTGTAATTCTTATGCTAGTTCAGTTTGTCTGACCCTGGTAACTCGGTCTCCAAATAGGGTGAGAAAGGAGGGCAGTGGTGACACAGGACACAGGTAAGTACTTCCCACCTCTTATTAGAGCTGCTTTCAGATGCTTAAGAGATGACCATACAATGATTCCACCCTTTGTGGCAGTCTTATCCTGTCATATTCTTTATTCTGGTCACTCCTTCGTCCTTCTTAAATTCGACTTTCCCTCCTTTTCAACATTCATTTCATTAAGGACACCAGGGTGACGATCAGTTCTTCAGCTTTTCCTGGGGTTGTCCTCGCTTCTCTGATCCTTATTTCCTTACTCATTACTGTTTCATAGACATGGAACCTTTCTGGCTAAACATCAATTTGACATTCTGCTAGATTGTTTCTGAGAGAAAGGTGAGAGAGAGAGAGAGAGAGAGAGAGAGAAACACACCTCCCCCCAAAATTCAGAAAAGGAAGATCTTGCAGCAACCACAGAAACCCTGGTGGTATAGTGGCTAAAAGTTTGACTACTAACCAACAAAAAAGTTTGCCAGCTGGAATTCACTAGGTATTCCTTGAAAACACTGTGAGGCAGCACTGTTATGTCTTATAGGGTCGCTGTGAATCTGAATCAATTGAAAAGCAGAAGTGTTTGGATTTTGCAACATCCACACCTCAGGAAGAATAAAATGCTAAGTCCCAGCGGATTAGTGGGGTGGAGCACGGAGACAAATAGGGAAAGAGTGTGGCAAATTGCGATTTATGGGTATTCACCTCCTTGCTGGAAACCCTGGTGGCTTAGTGGATTAATTGCTACATTTGCTAACCAAAAGGTCAGCTGTTCAAATCCACCATGTGCTCCTTGGAAACTCTATAGGGAAGTTCTACTCTGACCTCTAGGGTCAGTGAGTCAGACACAACTTGACAGCAGTGGGATTAGTGGGTTTTTTAACCTTCTTGCTGGAAACCCTGTGGGTGTAGTGGTTAAACACTACAGATGTTGATCGAAAGTCTATAGTTAGAATCCACCAGCTGTGCCTTGGAAACCTTATCGAGCAGTTCTACTCTGTCCTCTATGGTTGCTATGAATGAGAATCACCTCAGTGGCAACAGGTTTGTACCTTCCTGCTGTGTGTTCAGGAGAATCTGAAAATTCCATCTTAAACACATTATTTGATTCCATATTTAGTAATTTAACTCTATAATTCTAAAAGTTATACTTCCAATTTATCTAGGTGGGCATCGTGGTAGAGAACAGTATCTTCACAAGGTTAACATCTAAACAGGGCTGAAGGCCTTATGTTGGGCCGTTGTCTAGACTACTCTGGGGATTCTACTGTTTCCTGAAGGTAGAGCCAAATTCAGCTGTTTTCCATGAACCCTAGCAGATTATTAGCAAATTTAGCTTCCCTATGGGGTTATTGAAAGCCCTGGTGGTGTAGTGGTTAAGTACTACAGCTGACAACTAAAAGGTCAGCAGTTCAAATCCACAGGGGTGCTCCTTGGAAACTCTATGAGGCAGTTCTACTCTGTCTTATAGGGCCGTTATGAGTTGGAATAGAATGGAGGGCAGTGGGTATGGGATTACTGGAAACCCTGGTGGTCTAGTGGTTAAGTGCTGTGGCTGCAAACCAGAAGGTCAGCTGTTCAAATCCACCAAGTGCTCCTTGAAAAGTCTATGTGGGGCAGTCCTACTCTGTCCTATAGGGTTGCTATGAGTTGGAATTGACAGCATGGAATTAATGAATCAGAGTTTCTACAATGGTATCTGTTTTAGTCAGCTACTGCTGCTCTAACAGAAATACCACAGAGTGGAAGGCTTCAACAAAGGACAGTTTATTGTTACGCAGTCTGGTAGGTTACAAGTCCAGTTCAGGATGTCCACTCCAGGGAAAGGCTTTCCCCCTTGTTGGCTCTGGGAGAAAGTCCAGTATCATATCAGTCTTTGTCCAGGAAGCATCTTGGCGCAGAAACCTTGGGTCTGAAGGATGCACTCTTCTCCTGGTGCTGCTTTTTTGATGGTACGAGTTTCCGAACTCTCTGCTTACTTCTTTTTCTTTTTGTCTGTTGTAGGATGAAAGGATTAAGGGTGGCACAAGCCATGCTCCAGGGAAACTCCAGTTACAGTGGAGCGGGAGGTAATCCTATGAAGGGATTTACAGTCTCACCCTAATCCTTTAATATACAGCACAAGGAAATCACAAAACAGAGTACAATCACAAAAAATTGGGAATCCTGGCCCAGCCACATGGCTACACACATTTTGGGGGGACACAATTCAGTCCACGACAGTACCATTCCACCATAATAACAAGAAAGAAAGAATTCCTCTGAGCAAAATTACTTTTATTGGACTCCTCAAGTTACCAGTTTTCATGAAAGGAGGGCTGGAATTAACTTTTGAGAACTCTACCTTCAAGACACTGAATAATCTTCAGTCAATTGTTGTTTAAAGTATCATGAAGTCATATTTCTTGGTAATTTAGGGAGGATGTTGTTAGTTGCCATGGTGCCAGCTCTGACTCACAACTAGGGAGGATATGTTCTTTGACTTGTTTTATAAGTTATTCAAAGTCTGGTGAAGTTTGCTAACTCTAGTCCTGGGTAAAACAAATGGTTCAGTGCTCAACAACTAACTAGCTGTTGGTAGTTCAAACTTACGCAGCAGTGCCTCAGAAGACAGGCCTGGTGATCTGCTATGGAAACACTGGAGCCTTGAGAACCATATAAAACAATTCTACTCTATAAACATGGGGTTTACATCAGTCAGAATTGACTCAATGCAACTAAAAGCAGCCAACCATAGGCCAAAGGTTTGAAAGGTTAGGAGATACATTTTTATGGGCCATTCTCCAATGGAAATCTGAATGGAGAAAAAACACCATCCTGAAGGTCGATGTGGACATGAGGGGGTACAGCTGCTCCATCTGATAGTCACTTATTCTTTTGCCTAAACTTCACTTCCATCACTTAGAGGTAAAGGAGCAATAAAAATGCAGAAATCCAGAGGATTTAATAATCCTTCCTATTAATGGAATATCTTCAAGAGTCTCATAGCTGTTAATGTTAGCAGCACATATTGATAACCAGGCATGAAAAGAAGTATTCTTGTATGTTAGGAAAATTTACTTTTATTTGGAGTTGCTTGTTAAAGTAGCACAGTTAGCTAGGGAACAAACAACCCTTTCATTTATCTGTCTATCTGTCTATCAACTATTGTGCCTCAAGTCAGTTTCTCACAGAAAAACTTATACAAACATTGTTATGTGACCCTAAGTGCTCTCCCTACAACTTGATAGTTCACTTGTCCCCTCCATCTTGTATTTTCTGTATCCATTCAACCAGCAACTGTCCCCCTCCTGCCTTCTCATCTTGCCTCCAGACAGCAGCTGTTCCCACTCTATCAGGGACTCTCTGTTGTATTCCCTGTCATGGAGATCATCTGTGGTAGTCAGGCACCATCTCGGGCCTACAGCACAATTATTTCTCTAACTGCCATCTCTTGAATATTTTGAATGAAAGATGTATGTAAGTTTCAGTTCGTATAGTGTCCTAGACTATCTCAGTTAATGTCTCAAAACAGTGTAAAACTGTACTTTGAATGACTTTGCTTATATTGTTCTTAGTTTACCATTAAAATGTTTCTCCTCCATTTACCAAACAAATACTGAGATCACCTACTATGTCCTGGCCAATGTTCTAAGAAGTGAGGACACAGTAGCGTACAAAACAGACACAATTTCCTGCCCTGGAGATGAAAAGCAGTTGTAGGGAAGCATAGAGAAGCAACAGGGAAACAAATCATGTAGGGGGATTCTAGAGGCTTTACTCTGAGTGAGATGTGTAATTATCACAAGGGTTTGAACACACTGACATAATATTGTTTAAAGAGAACCAATCTGGGGCACCTCTATGTGTCCATCTGTGTTGTTGTGCTGCTGAAAGCTATGCCACCAGTATTTAGATGACAGTAGGGTCACTCATGGAAAACAGGTTTCAGCTGAGCTTCCAAACTAAGAAACACTAAGAAGAAAGAACCAGCAGTCTCCTGAAAAGAATTAGTAAGGGTCACCCTTATGAATAGCATCACAACATTGTCTGATACAGTGGAGGAAGATGAGCTTCCCATGTTGGAAGGTACTTAAAAGATGACTGATGAAGACCTGTCTCCTCAAAGTATAATTTACAGATGCCCCATCCTCTATACTCCAGGTATTTCCCACATTCTCCAGATTCTAAGTGGGAGCCCCTTGGCCCTGGCCTTCAGCTCCACCTTCCAGACCTCTGGGACAGAAACTGCTTCCTCAGCTATAGGTGCATGACTATCCTAGTTTGTGTTGCCATCCAAGTGACAACACTACCCTTAGAAATATCAAGAGCATGGTTCCACCCTTTGAAACCTCAGAGGTCACAGCCATACCTTTTGAGACTGAAGCAGCAAGGCTTTCTATGTTCCTTGTCTTCTTAGCTTCTGCTTGACGGCACTTGGCTTGGCATGGTCCTTGGTCTCTTGGTCCTTGGGACCTCACACTCACATCTGCTCTGCTGGAGCAGTTGAAACAACACTGATAACTGCCTGAAGGCAGCCCACTTTACCAGTAAATTTCAGCCAGTAGGGATTCAACTCTCATGTTCCATGGGATGGCAAGTGTAGCTCCAGTGATAAACTCTTGGAGGCACTCCACTATGCCAGGAAGCCTGTTGTGCAAGGGCACTCAGCTCTCTTCCTCTGTCAGCTGGGTCCAGCACCACTTTGTACTGGTTTTCTACTTCTGCTGTTGCTGGTCCTCTAACTGTTGCTGGTTCTTTGCTGCCGCCAGTCCTCTGCTGTTGCTGGTTCTGTGAAGCTGCTAGCCCTCTGCTATCCTGTCTCTCCATCTGCACCATCTCCAATGCCAAAAGTTCTCCTCTCTTCCAAGTCCTCTATCCATTCACAATTTCAAAACTGCTACCATGTTTTAGGTATCAGTTATCAGCACCCCACTCCTGGTACCAAATTCTATCTTAATCATTTAGTGCTGTTGTAACGGAAATACCACAAATCAATGGTTTCAACAAACAGTTTATTTATTTACAGTCTAGGAAGCTAGAAGTCCAAATTCAGGGCATCAGCTCGGGGGAAGGCTTCCTCTCTGTTGGCTTTGGAAGAAGGTCCTTGTCATCAGCCTTCTAGTCCAGTAGCTTCTGTGTGAAGGAACCCCATGTTCAGGGCTGCATTCTTGATGATATGAAGTCCACTGGTCTCTCTGCTTGCTTCTCTATTTTCTGTCTCAAAAGAGATTGGCTTAAGGAGACAGGGCTGAAATGGAGGACTAGACACATGTCTCATAGATTCCTTCTGAGAACTAAGGTCTGGCATGATAATTGAATGGAGCAGTATGGACATCTGGGGAGCCCTAGGATCTGGCATAGGGTTGTCAGATTAAAATGGGTGAAAGTAAAGGGGAAACTACATTTCTCTAACACAAGCCAGCCACATACTGAGTCCTCCTTTTACTGATTCATCATTTGGGAGGATTGCAGGTACTGATGCCTTCTTTCTTTTCTGGGGGGTGGAGACTGAGCATGAGCCAGCAAATACACCAAACTGGAGTGCTTAAGTAAACAGCGTATAGCGCAACAGAGACAGTGCTTGGGAAAGCCACATTTTGAGATCCTGGCTGCTAACTGAGGGCACCACTGCCCATCAACTCTTTTGATTCTGAGCTGCACCATAGATTCTGCTATTTCACAGTAGGAAGGGCAGCTTAGGCAGGACACCATCTTGGTCAGCTGGAAGGCAGAGTCACCCACCTGGGAGGTCTTAGCTGATGCTGATTCTCACGTTGAGAAACAGTACCTATCTGGAAAGACCTTCTCCAGCAGAAAATCTGTGTTTAGGACAGTGGTGTAAGAGTTATGGGTGAGGCCTGGCAGAGGATGGCAGCAAGGTTGTAACTCCTCCCCACCTTGAACCATGACATAATATCTGGGGATTGCCTATGAGGTATTTCTGTTGTCAGCTGGAAGGCAGTGCCTGCCACATCTGAGACACTGACTGATTTGGGACAGCTGTTGGACAGCTCCTTGCTTAGCAGTAAAGTAGCTTTTTAAAATAAGACCACCTGGAGAACTGAGTGCTGAGCATCTGCAGCATCTCATCCACCCTTCACTGATCCAAATCATAGTATTGGCTGACGGTCCAGAGTGACTCCATATGTAGGGCACCATCTTTCCAAGCAATGGGGCAGAGTCTGTCACCCCAGAGAGTCAACCTGGGGCCAGCAACTAGAGTACACAAAGGGGGCTGGTGACCAACTCCCCTTTCAGAACTGTGCCTAAGCTTCTGTTGAGATAACACCAGAGAAATCAAACAGCTTCTAGATAATGTGAAGGCAACAATTAATAGCTAACCATTTAAAGAAGCAGTCCACTGTGGCTCCGAAAACTCCCAAAATAAAGAACCAAAAACTTCGCAGACGAAGAAGCCTTTTGGAAACTATCAGTGGGTGAGTACAAAAGAATTATATAGAGAGCGCTCCTAGAAATTAAACAAAAATGCAGCAGAGCAAAATGAAAAAGCAAGCTATTCAAACTGATGAACATCAATGTTCTGAAATCCAGCAGATCAAAGACAAAACTACAGAATTAGACAATTCAATTCAAAGCCAAAGAGTAGAATTGAGGAACTGGAATTCAGACATAGTAACCTTGACAATAGAGCAACTGAGACCAGCATTTATGAAGAAAAATCAGAGAAAAGAAACAAGAAAAGTGAAGAAACATTAAGAAACTGTGGGACTCCATCAAGAATAATAATCTACAATTTGAGTTCCTGAACAGGGAGGGACACCTGAAAACACAGAGTATTGTTGTTGAGTTGCTGACAGAAAACTTACCTGAAATTATGAAAGAAGAGAACACGGATATCCAAGATGTCTATTGAATGCCACAAAAACTAGACCCCAAAAGAAAGACAACATGACATATTATAATCGAGTTTAATAAAGTGAAACATAAGCAGAAACTCTAAAGGTAAAGAGACTCAAAACAAAGCTAACATTCAGAGGAAAACCCTGTAGGCTTTTGTCTGACTTCTCAGCAGAAATAATGTCATCAACGAGACAGTGGGATGACACATTCAAAGCCTTGAAGGAGAAAAATTTCCAAACAAGAATTATATATGCTGCAAAATTGTCTCTCAGATATGACAGTGAAATTAAGACATTTGCAGATAAACAGAAGCTTAGAGACTCTGTAAAAACCAAACCAAACTACAAGAAATACTGAAAGAAGCTCTTTGCTTAGAAAAACAAAATCATTAAGTGTATACTTAAGAAGACAATGAAGGACACAGTGCCCAGAATACTACTCAGTTAGAGAAGTCACAAAGCTCAATCAAAGCTACAATATTAGGAAGCAGGGCTAAGTTGGCAGACTAGACATATGTCTCCTCAGTTTCCTCTGAGAACTAAGACCTGGAATGTAACTGGACTGCATACTCTGGACATCCAGGGAGCCCTAGGATACAGCATGGGGTTGTCAGATTGGACCGCACACCACTAAACAAGAAACTACCTCTCTCTAACATGAGGCGGTGCACACTGAATCCTGCTTCAACTGACTTACAGTTTGGGAGGACTGCAGGTACTGACAACTTTGTTATCTGGGAGGTAGGGGCTGGGCATGACCTGGCAAATACATTGAACTGCAGTACAACAGTAATCGGCATGTGGTTAAGCAGAGAGACTGTGCTTGATAGCCACATTTTGAGAGTGAGCTTGCTGACTGAGGGTATCACTGCACCTCCACCCTCTCTTTTCTGAGCTGCACCATAGATTCTGCTGTTTTGTGGCAGGAATGGCAGCTCAAATGAGACATCATCTTGGTCAGCTGGGAAGTGGAGTTATCCAACCAGAGATTTCAGCAGGGGATAATTCCCAAGCTGAGAAGCATTGTCTTTCCAGAAAGTGCTTTTTCAACAGAAAGGCTGTGTTTAAGACAGTGTTGCCTTACAGGCGGGTCCCAGTTGAGGAAAGCAGCAAGGCCATATCCTCTCCATACTTTGAACTTTGTCATAACATCTGGGGATGGCCTAAGAGGTGCTTCTGTTGTCAGCCAGAAGTTGGGACCCGCCATACCTGATGGCTTGACTGATTTCAACAGCTGTTGGACAGCTCTGAGCTGTGCCCTTTTAATTAAGTGCCCTTTTTAATTAAAGTGCCCTTTTAAATTAAGACTGACTGGAGAAATAACTTCTGAGTGACTAGGGAACATTTCCTCCACCCTTCACTGACACACATCATAGGGTCAGCTGACAGCCCCCAGTGACTCCATAAATAGGGTGCTATCTTTTCCAGCCAAGAGGCAGAGCCTGCCAACCCAGACAGTCCACTGGGGCCAGTTGTTAGAGTACACAGAGGCAGCTTATGACCAGGTCCCCTCTCAGAGCTATGCCTCAGCTCCTGTTGAGGTAACAGCAGAGAAACTGAACAGCCTCTAGATGGTGCAAAGGCAACAGACGATTGACATCCATTTAAAGAAACAGTCAACCATGGCTCCAGAAAATTCTCAAATTAATGAATCAAAAGACTTCGCAGATGAAGACTTTCTAAAATTAACAGAGGTTGAGTATAAGAAAATTATATAGAGAGCCCTCCTAGACATTAAACAAAATGCCGAAGAGCAAAATGAACAATTAAGCAAGCTATCTGAATTGATGGAACATCAATGGTCTGAAATCCAGCAGAACAACAGCCAAATTACAGAATTAGACAATTCAATCCAAAGCCAAAAGATCAGAACTGAGGAGATGGAAGCCACAGTTAATGACCTTGAGGATAGAGCAACTGACACCAGAATTTATGAGGAGAAATTTAAAAAATGAAGAAGCATTAAGAAACATGTGAGGCTCTATTAAGAGGAATAATCCATGATTAATTGGAGTTCTTGAACAGGGAGGGATACCTGAAAACACAGAGAGTATTTTTGTTGAGTGGTTGACTGAAAACTTCCCTAAAATTATGAAAGAAGAGAACATAGATATCCAAGACATGTATCAAACAACAAGACATGCTATAATCAAGCTTCATAAAATGAAATATAAACAGAGGCTCTTAAAGGCAGCAAGCCTAAAAGCAAAACTAACATTCAGACAGAAGCCCATAGGCTTTCTCAGCAGAAATGATGTTGGCAAGTAGGCAGTGGGATGACACATTCAAAGCCTTGTAGGATAAAAGCTTCCAACCAAGAATTATATGCCCTGCAATATTGTCCCTCAGATATGGAGATGAAATTAAGACATTCACAGATAAACAAAAGCTTAGAGCTTTGTAAAAAACAACCCCAAACTCTCAAGAAATACTGAAAAAAGCTCTTTCCTTAGAAAAACAAAACCATTAAGTATATATTGAAGGAGGCAATGCAGGACACAGCATCCAGAATCCTACTCAGTTAGGGAAGTCACAAACTTCAATCAAAGCTACAATATTAAAAGAAGGGAAACAATGATCATATCATGAAAACTATGACACCATCACCGTGAAAAGAGGGATATATTACAGTAGTTACAGTCTTTTCAGATGAAGAGAAAATTTAAAAAAATATGCAGAAGTTAAAACTGGGTTTAAACCAAGAACACTAAAAGGGATGATAAGAGTAGCCACAAAAGCACAATAACAATGCAACATATCAAAACACGAAATGTAATACAGGAGTCTTAACAAACACAAAACAAACAGTGAAAAAGAGATGAAAAGTCAACCTATAAAAAAGAATGAGCCAGAACAAAATATTAAGAGCAAAATAGAAAACATCAACACAAAAATAAATACATTAAAATGACAGCACTAAACACATACCTATCAATAATTACACTGAATGTAAACAGACTGAACACTCCAATAAAGAGACAATGAGTGACGTCCTGGATCAAAAGACACAATCCATCTATATGTTGCTTATAAGAAACATACCTTAGACTCAAAGATACAAAAACTGAAAATTAAAGGACAGAATAACATACGCCAAGCTAACAATATACAGAGAGGAGCAGGTATGGTAGTAATTAATTTCAGATAAAATAGTTTTTAATGTAAAATCCACTATTGTCAACAAGGATGGTCACTATTTATTCCTGAAAGGTTCAATACATAAGCAGGACATAATAATATTAAATATTTATGCACCCAATACCAGACCATCTAAATACATCGAACAAATGATGAATACACTGAAAAATGAAATTGATCATGCCACAATAATAGTTGGAAACTTCAACTCTCCAATTTCAGTAATGGACAGATCATCCAGAAAAAAGCTCTGTGAAGACACAGAAGATCTTACTGCAACAATTAATTAACTAGAGTTCACAGATATCTGTAGAACTTTTTATCCATCAAAAGATAAATACACTTTCTTCTCCAATGCACATGGAACATTTTCCAGAATAGACCATGTGTTAGGACATAAAGCAAACGTCATCAAAATCCAAACGACTGAATTATTGCAAAGCATCTTCTCAGACCATAAAGCCATAAAAATGAAAATCATGAGAAGAAAAAGTATAGGCAGAAATTTGAACTCATGGAAACTTAACAACACCTTGATAAAAAAATTCATGGGTTATAGAAGAAATCAAGAATGAAATCAAGAAATTTATGGAATGAAATGAGAACGAAAATACATCCTGCCAGAACCTATAGGCTACAGCCAAAGCAGTGCTCAGAGGTCAGTTTATCTTTATAAATGCACACATCCAGAAGGAAGAAAGGGCTGCAATCAAAGAATTAACCTTATAGCCTCAACAATTAGAAAGACAGCAATGGAAGAACTCCTCAGTCACCAGAAGAAAACAGACCATAAAGATTGGAGCAGACCTAAATTAACTAGACAATAGAGGAACAACTGCAAAAATGAACACAACCAGAAACTGGTTCTTTGAAAAGGTCAACAAAATTGATAAACCATTAGATAAACTTACAAAGGTAAAACAGGAGAGGAAACAAATAACCCAAACAAGAAATGAGATGATAAATGTCACAACAGACCCAACTGAAATAAAAACTATCAACACTACGAAAGAATACTATGAAAGATTGTACTCTAACAGACTTGAAAGCCCAGAGGAAATGGACAAATTTCTAGATTCAGATCACCTATGAAAATTACCACAGTGAGAAGTAGAACAACTTAATGAACCCATCACAAAGGAAGAGATTGAAGAAGTCATCAAAAAACTACCAACTGAAGAAAGTTCTGGTCCAGACGGCTTCACTGGAGAATTCTACCCAACTTTTAGAGAGGAGTTAACTACAGTACTACTGACACTATTTCACAGCATAGGAAGAGATGGAATACTCCCAAATTCATTTTATGAAGTCAGTATAACCCAAAGCCAGGCAAAGATCTCACATAAAAAAAGAAAATTACAGACCAATATCACTCATGAGCCTAGATGCAAAAATCTTCAACAAAATCCTGCCAATAGACTTCAACAACATAACAAAAATGAACTCATCATGACCAACTTGGATTCCTACCAGGGATGCAAGGCTGGCTCAGCACCAGAAAAACAATCAAAGTGATCAACCACATAAATAACACAAAAGATAAGAATCACCTGATTTTGCCAGTTGATGCAGAAAAGGCATTTGACAAAGTCTAACACCCATTCACGCTAAAAACTCTCAGCAAAATAGGAATAGAGGGGAAATTCTTAAATGCAATAAGGGGCACCTACACAAAGCTAAATGCCTATATCATCCTGAATGGTGAGAGACTGAAAAATTCCCCTTGAGAACATGTCTTAGACAAGGATGCCCACTCTCACCACTTCTATTCGACATTGTACGAGAGGTTCAAGCCAGAGCAATTAGTCAAGACAAAGAAATAAAGGGCACCTGCATCAGCAAAAGAACGTAAAAATCTCCCTATCTGAAGATGATATGATTTTGTATGCAGAGAATCCCTAAGTAGCCTACTGGAACTAATAGAAGAGTTCAACAAAGTATCAGGATATAAGATCAACATAAGTAAATCAGTAGGATTCCTTTATACCCACAAAGAGATTATCAAAGAAGAAATCACCAAATCAGTACCATTTACTATAGCCCCCAAGAAGATAAAATACCTAGGAACAAATCTAATTAGAAAAATAAGAGACCTATACAGAGAGAACTACAAGACCTTACTACAAGCAACCAAAAGAGACTTGCACAAATGGAGAAATCTACCCTGCTCATGGATAGGAAGACTTAACATTGCGAAAATATCTGTTTTACCCAAAGCAATCTAAGTATATAATGCAATCCCAATACAAATTCCAGCATCATTTTTTTAATGAGATGGAGAAACAAATCACCAACTTTGTTTGGAAAGGGAAGAAACACTGTATCAGTAAAGCACTACAGAATAAAAGGAACACAGTGGTGCCAAGGTAGGCCTCACAAAACTCAACCTTAGGACCTATTACACTGCCACGGTAGTCAAAACAGCCTAGTACTTGTACAAAAAGAGACATATAGACCAATGGAACAGAGTTGAGACCCCAGAGATGCCATCATCTTCTCATGAACAGCTGATTCTCAACAAAGGCCCTAAGATTGTAAACTGGGGTTAAAACAGTCTCTTTAACAAATGGTGCTGGCAAAATCAGTTATCCATCTGCAAAAGTGAAGCAAGAACCACATCTCACACCTTACATGAAAAAGAACTCCAAATGGATCAAAGATCTAAATATCAAACCTAAAACAATAAAGATCATGCAAAAATAATAGGGTCAACAATGGAAGTTCTAATACACAGTTTAGATAGACTTCAAAATTTGACAAAGCACGATCAACAGAAGAGAAAATAGATAAATGAGAACTATTAAGGATCAAACATCTTTGCTCGTCCAAACACTCTACCAAAAGAGTTAAAAGACCACCTACAGAATGGGAAAAAATATTTGACACCTACATGTCAAACTGACGTTTGATCTCCATAATCTACAAGGTACTGAAAAATACCAACAAGGAAAAGGTAAATGACCCAATTGAGCAATGGGCAAAGGAGATGGACAGACACTTCTCTAAAGAGGAGATCCAGGCAGCCAAAAGACACATGAGGGGATGCTTGCAATCATTAGCTATCAAAGAAATACAAATCAAAACTGCAATAAGATAACATCTCACACCAAGAAGGTTGGTCATAATCCAAAAAACAAAAAACAAGGAAATGCTGGAGAGGCCGTGGAGAGATGGGAACTCTCCTACACTGCTGGTGGGATTGCAAAATGGTACAACCTCTTTGGAAAGCTATTGGGTGCTTCCTTAAAAAGCTGGAAGTAGATATATAATTTGATCCAATAATCTCACTACTTGGAACATATTTTACAGAAACAGACGCTGTCACATGAACAGACACTTGCATGCAAATGTTCATTTCAGCAGAGTTCACAATAGCAACAAGATAGAATCAGCCTAGATGGCCATCAACAGATGAATGGATAAACAATCTATGGTACATATACTGAATGGAACACTATGCAATGATAAACACTGATGATTTTAGGAAGCATCTCTTAACCTGGTTTCAGTTAGAAGACACTATGCTGAGTGAAATCAGTCAGTAACAAAAGGACGAGTATTGTATGAGACCCCTGATATAAGGACTTAAAAATAGACTTATATATAGTAAAAAATATTCTTTGACATCTACAATGGTAGGGTGGGAGGGAGAGGGTTGTTCATGGATTAGATAGTTGATAGGAATGTGGTTAGGTGAAAGCAGTGACAGCACACAATAGAAAGTAGATCAACTTAACTGGACTTCACCATAAACTGAAAACTACTCTAATCTCAACCCAATATTGCAAGGATAGAGTAGCATAGGTGGGGTCTGGAGACCATGCTCTTGGGGGACATTGAGGTAAACTGGCATAACTAGGCTATTACTAAGAGGATCTTCTGTACCCCATATTGGTGAATAGCATCCGGGGGTCTTAAAAGCTGCCAAGCTGCAATCTGAGGTACACCAAATGGTTCCAATTCACCAGAACAGATGATCACTGACAACAGCAGATGGGAGGTAAAAAGAGCTCAGGACAGAAGGACCTGTGTGAATGGGAGACTGTATCAAAATGTAACCAGAAGAACCAGATGGTGCCCATCCGGTACTAAAGACAGCTGTGATGGGCACATGACATTGAGTTCCTGTGGCAACATGAGCACAAGAGGGGTGCAGCTCAAGAATTCTACTAAAAGACCACAGTTGATGGTCTGATGGCCTGAAGATTCTTCTGGGAGCATGGCCCCTAGACCTGCTGCTTCCCCTGACCAGAAAACTCTACTGAGGTCAACTCTTTGGACAAAAATGGACTGGACTCAGGGACACAGTGTGACCATATTGTGTGTGTACTTTATGGCTCTGTGCATTTATAGGAGGCTGTCCTACTGGTCTCTTTCTAGATGGAGGAGAGGAGCTGGGGTGAGGAGACAGTAAAGAGGATACGACAGGTACAGAACGTAAAAAAAGGAGTGTGCTGTCATGGGGCAAGGAGAGCAGAGGGAGCTGCAGACAGGCAGGCATGCAAAAATAATTTGGATTACACACCTTCTCTCAATCACAATAAAGAGATGAGAAGGAGTGGCTTAAGACACTTTCTAATCTTCTAGAGCTCATCAATACAACCACAATAATCCAACTCGTTAACATCATAGTGTAAAGAGTTACAACATATGGGAAAATCATGGAAAATCACAATATTCTGCAATTCATGGCTCAGCTATGCTGACATGCATTTTTTAGGGAACATCATTAAATTCATGCATAATCCAAAGAAAACCAAACCTATTGCCAATGAATTGGAACCTATCACTACCCCATGTGTTGTTACAGAGTAGTGCTGCTCCACAGGGGTTTCTTCGCTGTAATCTTCACAGAAATAGGTCTGTCACTGGGTGGGTTTGAACTTACACCCTTTAGATTATAGTCAAGTGCCAACCATTTTAGAGTGTACTAAATAATTATTTATAACATCAAATAACAAAGTGGAGATTTTATTTAGCAAGCCTGTAGGTAACAAGAACAAAACATAAGGTGAGCTATAAACCTAATTTTCAAGTTCTTACTTATCTGGTTGCTTCTTCTCATTAGTGTTATTTCTCTTTAAACATGCCAAGCCAAGTGCTGTAGAGTCTTAAACAATTATTAAAGATTAAAAATACATAGGCAAATTATTAAAGATTAAAAATACATAGGCATTATTTTGTTCAGTTTATCTTAGAGTACTCAAGAATTCAGTTGGTTCCATCGCCAGAGGAATGTGAAACTGCTATACTGGAAGGAATCTAGGATATTTGAGCTTACGTTTGAAAGTCTGGATTGATGTAATATAAGCTTTTGTTTTGCAAAGATATATGAGATAATAGTGGCTTTCTCATCTTCAAGCTTTCAGTCAATACTGTGTGGAAGCGTATGTTGTTATCACAGGACCACATTACAATGAATAGGGACTATATCAGGACTATAAAGCTTGTATAGAAAACACTACTCTCTTCAGTCTTTGATTTTCTAATACCAAACTGTTTTATGATTTTCTTAAAAAAAGAAATTACTACATCTGCATTGGCTCCCAAACAACTGATTATGGTAATTCGTATTTTTTAAAATATCTCAGCTTGAATATTTACTCAAATCTGGATAAACTGCACATTTTAGAATCACTAAATATTATTCAAGCTCCAACTTCCAAATGGCTTCAATATTAAGAAGTGGTTTTTAAAAGCAAAACCCACAAAGTACACTGGGAATTTTAAATCATTCTTCAATTGTCAACCAACAAGGAACTTTAATATAGAAAAGAATCAAGGAAACTTTCCAGTTACTCAAGTCTAAATGTCTTAACCCAGCTTCATATTCAGGACTAAACACTCTAAAGAAACAAATAATGCAATAGTACTCACATTATTATTTAGAAAGAAGCCCTCTTGTACATTCCTTAAGAAGTTGGTATAAAGTTGGGTTACTAGTCGTTACTGATAGAGGTGAGAGGGATGCTAATGAGCTCAACAGAGCTGAAGGCAAGTCATCTAGGTAATCAAAATATCAGACCTCCATTTAGATCCCTAAATAGTTTCCCAAACTTTTTGAGGTGATTAAGTGTATCTTCTGTATTATTCCTCAAATACATTAGGATATTTTTACCATGTGGGTTTCTTTCTTTCTTTTTGGTTACTGTTTTTATAATTGACCCTAATTAAATAAAAAATGAAGGTATGAAGTAAAACAGGTTCTTGATTCCTTTCCTCCTGTAATCCCACATGTTAAGCTCAGCATTGCCTTGTCCTGATTCCTAAAGCACCCTGTAAGAGGCCCCTATTCCTCAATCATTCTTTGTGACTTCCAGAAAACTGCCAGCCATATTCTTGGTTGGGAGGGGTTTAGCAAATTTAAAATCAACAATTTTGTCTCTTTGATCTTTTGGTTCTCTCTGACAATGTCTCAGTGGAAAGCAAAACTTCACCAGATCAACAATCATCCAGTCTCTAGCACTGTTTTGAAATTTTGCCTTTATATTTTTCAAAGTATAATGTTTCTCACTTGAGTGAAGTGGGACTGATATGATCGCCCTATAGTTAGTCAATTTACAAGTGACTACTAAGTCATTGTTAATAATGTAGAATACTAAATGCAATTTTTGGTAAATTTTAACATTCCCATTTGAAAGACTGACATAATACTCAGACCTTTGTTTATTAATTTTGAAATAGTAGTGGTTGCTTCTAGACAAGTAAACTCGGGAGGAATATGAAGTAAACATGACTGTACTGTTGTTGTTGGAATTTACTGCTATATAGATGCAATGCTTATTGAACTGTTTTATCTTAATCAGAAATACTTTTTAAAACTATATTGCAAACACTAATTACAGGATACTTGCTCTCTGAACAATGGCAGAAAAAATTAAACACTTTACCTAAAAGTTTCAGACATATCAGAACTGGGAGGAGAATCAATGACCAATATCTCAAGTTTTCGTCTTATCCATGTCCTTCTCTATCATACCACAGGTAGAATTTGTTGCAAATAAGTTTTTATTCCCAATATTCATCCACAGCATTCTGTGTGTTTTTATTCTGAAATAGCTACTCAGTTTTTATTATCTTGAACATAGTTGAACCACTCTTGATTATATGTTTTTCCACGAATGATTTTTCCCTATTGACAACTGAAACTCAAGTGATGATTACAATAAAAGAGATTTTTAAGAGTTTTTCCAGAACCAGGGTCATTGGTTACACTTCCATAAATCACACAAAATCTCGCCATGGACCATCTTACAGAGAAGCCTCATTCTAATAAGCATAATATACAGAGGTTAAAACAGCCCTGTTGTATTTATCTTTCACTGTATAGCTTACTGTAATCAAATTTCTGTCATCAACAATTATTCATCACCCATATGCCCTGTGTAGAATTTTAATAAAACATACTATGAATCTGGGCTGGGGGGTGTGAGAGAGACACAAATGTGATCTGAATTTAAAGAAGGAGATGGGTGTCCCCATTACTCCGCCACATCTGTTTGCCACATGTTCATAAATCACATCAATGTACTGAACATTTCTCCCAGCACCTTCTTGTCACTCTAGTTTTATAGTTCATAATTCTACCCCTGCTCCCAGCAAAAAAAATAGAAATGAAAAATAATTTTTTTTTTTTAAAAAAAGCTCTCATTATATCTCAGGTTTGAAACCAATGTTTAACAAAGCATTAGTTTACGCATATGTAGCTAATAGCTGGTGCAAAAGGACCCTCCAGTTTCTTGGCCACAGCAAGCAAAAGCCAAAGCAAAATTTCTTGTTTATTCCAAAAATCAGTATAATGCTATGAAGACACCAGTGACCATCACTGCCAAGCCAAAAAAGAAAGCTACATTTTGAGTCTGAATCCATCCGGCAGAGTTGCTGAATAGACAGCTGCCAACTTATGGAAGATGTTTCTTCTTGCAAGCTAGGTATTCAGATACATAATACAAACTAGCCTGTGTTTATGTCTCTTGTCATCTTCCAGGAGTGGTAATGCACGTCTGCATGAGGGTGGTGCTTGTTCCCCTCAAGTTCGCTGTCTAAGACACTATGAGACACAGAGACAGAGCAACAAGATTCAAGGCTCCGTTTTCAGGATAGCCTATGTGACTTGTTAGTTTACTTAGGGGAGAAAAGGTAAACTGAGGATACAGAAGAAACATAGCAGATGTGGTTCACATAGATTAAACTGAGATTTCTGATCAATGCGGCTGATTGCACTGAGATGTCAAGTGCTCTATCTTGCTTCAAACACATATTTTTTAATGAAACATAGCCACAAAATATGCACACACAGAACTAAACTTTAAAACAAAAAAGAACAACTTGTCTTCCTTTAGGTGCTATAAACAAACTGAGTGACTGTGAAGTCAGAGAAGTGAAAGTGAGATAAAGCCTAGTGGGCCATGCAGTTCTTGAACCTAGCTATTCTCCCAAGTGACTACAGTTTTAACCTCAGAGTCAGAGACTGGGAGATAGGACAGGAGTTCGGTTTGCAGCCCTGGGAAAAAGGAAAGCTACAGGTGCACTCCTATCATAAAACTGGGATTCTAAATGGGACTAGAAAAATTATTCCCACCGGACTGGGGATTTAGCAAGAAAAAAGGGCTGCCTGTCCTAGGCTATGGTTGAAAACCATCTGGGAGAAGTCTAAACTCATATGTGGTGATATATAGTTGAATTCACACTATTATACGTGTAAAGAAATCTTAAGTGAAGAACTTGTGAAAACTGGTTGAGAAGCTCATAAGACTAGCAGAGGTAGCATAAAGCCACCTCACAGTAAACAACTTTACACTCTGGAACCATGACACATCCTTGGAAAGAGATCACCTCTATAGATTAGTTTTAAGTTCAAAATTTAAAGACTTCAAGGAAAAAGATCTCCACGAGAGTCAGAAGTCTCAGTAAAGAGAAGAATCCACATGCTAAAACCAACAGAAAATCGGGCGATCTGAAAACAAGTTTGCTTTATATATTCAAAGCCATAAATAACAAACAAATAAAACCAGAATCTCCTAAAAAAAGAAGTGTTTTGTCCAAGAATATAATAGATATCCCAGAAATAAAAGTATAATCAAAGAAAGGAAAAGTTCATTACATGAACTACTGCCATACTAAACAAAAATAAAGAGGAAATAAACAAATTAGAAGACAGATCTGATAAATTCACCCAAAATGAAGCACAAATAGATTTAAAAATATATGTATGTACAGTGAAACCTGTAAGAGCCAGAATTTGACAGGACTGCCTTGTTTTTCCATGTCTTGCAAGTTTTCTGCCTTTGATGGGGTACAATCTTACCACTTTTATATAGCTCCTTTTAGTGGAAAATATTTTCATTTTCTTTCTCTGCCAGGGTTCTGCCTTACACAGGTGCTAGCTTTCACAAGCTTTACTGCATAAATGCTTTGTATACATGTGTGTATATGTACACTTTTATGAATATGTGAGAAGTTAACCAGCATGGTTGTTTTAGTTATCTAGTGCTGTTAAAACAGAAATACCACAAGTGGATGGCTTTAACAAAGTGAAATTTATCTCACAGTCTAGTAAGCTACAAGTCCAAAGTCCGAGCATTGACTCCTGGGGAAAGCTCTCTCTCTCTCTCTCTCTCTCTCTCTCTCTCTCTCTCTCTCTCTCTCTCTCTCTCTCTCTCTCTCCTCTTTCTGTTAGCTCTGGAAGTAGGTCCTTCTTATCAATCTTCCCCTGGATTAGAAACTTTTCTTCTCAGTAACCCCAGGTCCAAAGGATGCAGTCCACTCCTGGTGCTTCATTTTTGGTGGTATGAGGTCCCCAACTCTGTTCAATTCCCTTTCTTTTTACCCTGTATAAGATAAAAAGTGCTGTAGGCCCCATACCAGGATACCACCCTTTGCATTGGGTCAGGGATGTAACCTTAGCAAAGGTGTTACAGTTCCACTCTGATCCTCTTTAACATAATCTAGTCTTGCTCAATTAATCAAAGGCAGAGATTAAGATTTAGAACATATACAAAAATCATAGCCATAAAAGAGAGAATAATCACAAAATACTGAGAATCATGGCCCAACCAAATTGCTGCTCACATTTTTGGGGGGACCACAATTCAATTCATGATGATGGTACTTAACATAACGTGTGTGTGTTTGTCCTCAAATTATTAATTACTTACATTATTTCATTGATAAATAAATGTAAATTATATTCCAAGAAAAGAAACAGAATGTGAAGGACAGAATGAGAAATTTCAATATATATCTAATAGACATTATCTTTTGAAGGAGAGCTTGAGAGAGGCAATCTTCTGGAAACGAGGAAAACATGAATTTTCAGACTCAATGTGCAGATAATTGTGTGTAGGATTACCTAAAAAACAAACAAACAAAACTATTGACACACATTAGTGAACCTTCACTACAACAAAGGTAAATTTTTTAAATTTTTGAAGAAATCAGAAAACAGAAGTTCATCTACCAAGGAATGATGGTAGGCATGTTATTAGCAACAGATACTGGAAGGAAATGAACTGGTGTTTTGATGTTACTGAGGAGAAATAATTTTCAGCCTAAGATGCACAAATAAATGAACATTCAAGAATGAGAGCAAAAAAAAATTCAGATGTACAAAGACTGAGAAATGTTAACTTTAGTTTCTTACTGAAATATTTTTGAAAAATGTACGTCAACAAGAACAACATTAAATGTAGAAGGAGGGGAATGTGACGGCATCAGCAAGGGTGAACAAACAAATCAGAAAACATGTTGGTAATTTTAGGGTCATATGTTAAAAACGTGCTTGTGGCTGTGTGTGCGTGCATGTGTGTATGTGTACTAAAATAAAGTATAAATAGATAATGGGATGGGAGAATTGAAAGCAAAACAATATAAGTAATGTTTTATAAAAAAAACATTATGACTTATTTCACAAGTACTTTGGTGGTACCAGCAGTTAACATGCTCAGCTGGATGTTGTAGGTTTAAGTCTTCCCAGAGGCATCTGAGAAGAAAGTCTTGGTGATCTACTTCTAAAATACTGGCCATTGAAACAAATCCATGGAGTACAGTTCTATTTTGACATGGATGGCGTTGAAATCAATTTGAAGTCAAGTGGGTCTTACTACACAACAGAGTTATTGAGTCACCTCAGGTTAAGTTAAGTTATATCTATATTTATTTATATTTAAGAGTAACCACTAAAATAATAGAAATGCAATGTCTAACTTACAAACTTACCAAAATATCTTTTTTTAACGAGCAAAATGAACATGGGAATAAACTCAACCAATACAAAAAATGAACAGCCACTTCACTGTCTTAAGATTTTTCACTTTTCGACTGGTTGTTTAGACTTACAAGGGCACATCAATAAAAACAAGGTATTACATGCATTTCCAGGAATTATGATAAGGCTAGAAGAAATATACATAGGGTGTTTTGAGAATTAAAGAAAAGAAAAACACTTAAAATGAGATAAACACAACAGGAAGGAATTGTGAAAGAGCTCAATAAATGATTACTGTTATCATCATCATTATTATTATGCTTCAACTTTATGAACTCAAGGAGAAAGAAATTAGCCTAATTAGTCATTTTTCTAAAGTACACTGGAAAAGAGACAAGGTAGATATTGAAAGAGAGCTAATCATGAATAGAATCTTCCTCTTTCCTTGATATTAATTTGCAGTGTGATTGCAAATGAACGTTCTCACTTTATAAGAAGTTTGGTAATTTGAAGCCAGAGGCATGAGGTCAAAGAAACAAAACACTTCTGACATTTATTATATAGAAACAGAAAAAAATTCCAAACAACACAGTGAGAGAAGATGATAAACATGGACACTGAATTTGAAGGAATTGTCAGATTCATTTTAAAGCAACTGCTTGTATTTTTCATTTTTAAAGTGGTGGTCTAAAATTCAACTTTTCTTACCCTAAAGTGTTCTCTCCATTCTTAGAAATCTCATAGAACTGTGTTTCATTTTCATGGTATTTTTTCACATTCTAACTAGTTTAATAATTTTATGAGAACGTGTTGTATTCTGTCCTTTTGAGCATAACAATTTTTGTGATTTTTTTTTTGACTGAGTGAAAATGTACATTCCCATATAAATTTACATGCTCACCTATATGCAGCTTCCACTGCTCTCCCTGGCCGGTGACAGCACACTATTCCTCTCTGCTCCATACGTCTCATCCTCCCAGCAGTCTCCTTTCCCCTCCTCTCCAACCACTCCCCTTCCTCCAGCCAGAGGTCAGCAGGATGATATCCTATAGATGCACAGAACCATAAAGTGCATCCAATATATGGTCACTCTGCATCGCCAAGTCCAATCCATTCGTGTCCAAAGAGTGGACCTTCATTATGACTTATGGACAAGGGCAGCATCAGGGCCAGGTTCCATGCTCCCAGGGGAACCCCGAAGCTGCTGGACCATAAATTGCGATCTTTTAGTGGAGATCTCAGGGTGCACTTCTTTTTATTCTTGTGTTGCCAGGGAGACTCAACTTAGTGAGCTCCATTGCGGCTATCACTGGCGGTGGCCGGGCATCAACTGGTTCTTCCAGTCCCAAGCCTATGTAGGCACCCACTCATGTGGGTCTCTCTATCTTCTGGGTTGTCTTTACCCCATGTCTAGAGAAATAACAGACCTTTACAAAGAGAACTAGGAGCCGTTACTACAAGCAAGTAAGAGAGACTTAGATAAATGAAAAAAATCTACCCTGCTCATGGATAGGAAGACTTAACATTGTGAAAATGTCTATTTTACCCAAAGCAATCTACTTATATAATGAGCATAACAAATTTGAAAGCTTGAATAACATCACTCACCTTTGGCTTTCCTCAAGTACTTACCGTGTACTTTGTGCATAATTAAAACTCATTAAAACTGGTTTATAAATAAAGAAATGAAAATGCATCTTCTAAAAACAACTGAAATTTGTAAGAAGAGTTTCTCATATTCAGTAGAGCATTGTCCCGTTATCATAGAAAAAGACAGCCATTGTACTTACCCCTTTTCTCACCCTACCAAATAGAGACCAAGTAAAGACCAAGATTTACCAAGGAATGTATGCTTCCAATTTCGGGAGTTAAAAGACTTTCAGTGCTTCAAGAGTAGATCCTTCTGACAGGAACATCAAATACTGCTGGTCTTGAAGGTATCAGACACATAAAGACACATTGCTGGCTCCTTTGTTCAATAAATATGTTACTCTGCAGCAAATGCCGGAATTGAGAATTCTAATGACCCCTGTTTATCTCCACCAATCTATTGGACCTATAAAGAAAAAGGCGAAAAATGTAAAATATTCATTAATACCTAGTCTTATTAAGGCCTTCCACATTTCATCCACCATGTCTCTCCTATCTCAAACCTGCTTTTCTCATTCTTAGAAATCTTGCACAATTATGGATTAATTTCATGGCATTTTCCATATTCTAACCAGACCATTTTTTTACATCTCTCATTACTGTGCAGCAGAGGACTCTGTCATCATTGTCTAAATATTATTATCCTTTAAGCTAGAGACAGCTTTATCTGGAAAAGTGGCTAAAAAGCTACTCCTTTACTATACATGCAGAGCTTGAGTGCCAGATGGTTTCATTTCTACGTTGTTGTTGATCTTCTATGACACTTGCCAGGAGAAAGTTTGGGACACCTCTTCACATGTTTCTTGAAGTAGCCTCTTGATACTAAGGAAGCATCTCCAGATGGAACCTGGTAAAGATAATACCTTGCAAACCATAAATAAAACGGCCCTAACTAAGCTCAAATCAGGAGTCTGTCAGCCTGTAGGAAGGCTTCCCCTATTTTCAAACTGAAGAAAAAAGCAGCAAGGAATTGAGTAGTGTGTGATTCTTCCTCTGCCTGAACATTTAAATCATCTCAGTTCAAATGAATATGAATTTTTAAGGAAGACAGTTTAAGATATGAGTTTTCCTTTTGGCTTTTTTTTTTTTTTAAGCACTATACCCTGATGCCATGGTGTTTAAGAGCTTTGGCTACTAAATAAAAGGTCGACAGTTCAAATCTACCAGACACTCCTTGGAAACCCTGTGGGGCAGTTCTACTCAATCCTTCAGGGTTGCTATGAGTTGGAATTGACTCTGTGGCAATGAAATTGTTTTTTCAGTAAGTCTAACATTCAGTCAGGTAGGGAACCTGTGACATGGAGATTCCTAGCAGAAGGATCACACTTTGCGTATAAGATGAAGAAGCTACACATGCTTATTGTTTTTTAAAAGATGGTTGTATATAAGAGAAAAGGAAAAATCCACATATAATCCTGACATCTAGAAATAAAAATTATGAAACTCTTAATATGTTTTCTCCAGATCCTTTACTTCGCATGGCTGCATGAAAACATGTGTACATACAAACTGTTTCGTTTCTTGCCTTTTTTCACCTCATAGATCATAAAAAATATTTAGGACCATGATTCCACTGAGAAAATAGCTGATAATGTGGGAAAATACAGCCAATGTGATTTAGACACTGATGATTTTAGCTATGTAATATCTCAGACTAAGAAGTCTAGTTCATCACCAGAATGACCCTATCAGTAGAAAAACATTATTAAACTCACTTATTGAGAAGTCAGTTTTTCTTCCTCCCTCCTTCCCTCAGTCTCTCCTTGCCTTCTTTCCTCTCTTCCTCATTCTTTTTCCTTTTTCCTTCTTTCTGCTCTCTAAATAGAATAGACTTATAAAATTTATAAAGAGGTTGAATGTAGAGAAATTGGAAACCTTGTATATTGTTGATGGGAACATAAAATGGTACAGCTGCTTTGGAAAACGGCTTAACAGTCCCTCAAAGAGTTAAACAACCACAATATGACCTAGCGATCCCCTCCAAGAATCCACTCAAGAGAAATTAAAATACAGGTTTGTACAAAAACTTGTACACAAATGTTCAAAGAAGCATTATTGATAATAGTCAGAAAGTGTAAGTAACTCAAATGTCCATCCATCAGTGAGATAGTAGACAAAATAATATTCTATGAAACACAATATTATTCATCAATAAAATGAAATATTGCTACATGGTACGAGATGGATGACCTTTGAAAACACGGTTGTTGTTACTTGCCATCCAGTCATTTCTGACTCATGGTGACCCCATGTGTGCAGAATAACGACTCCATAGAGTTTTCAAGGCTGTAACTTTTTCAGGAGCAGATGGCCAGGGCTGTCTTCCTAGATGCCTCTGGATAAGCTCAAACCACCAAATGTCAGGCTAGGAGTAGAGTACTTAACCATATGCGCTGCACAGAGATTTCTTTGAAAAGTTAAAAAGATCACATATTGTATGGTTGTTTTTAAATGGTATAGTCAGAACAGGTAAATTTATAGACTAGTGGTGTTTTAGGATCGAGAGGTAAAGACGGAGATGGAATCTGATCACACAATCCTATAAATACACTAAAGACAGTGAGTTGTATGGTCTGTAATTATATCTCAATAAGGCTTTTAAGTATGTATAGGAGCTCAAATTATTTCACATCTTAATACTGATGTTAATCATTTATTTCCTCCTTAAAACCATTCCTCTCCATTAATTCTTCTTTATCCTCCTTCCCCCTTTAGCTCCTCCATAAGTAAGCTCTTCTGTAAGTATCTTTTTACCATTTCTTCCAAAAAACCAAAAAGAATTATAAACTTGCTTAGAAATATGAGATTCCAAATCTCAATGCCATGAGAGCCTACAACTTCAAACTCATTGCAAAGGGAAAATTTGAGTGAAATTGATGTCATTAAAATATGTTGCCAGTATTCTTTTCATACTAAAATAACCTTGTTTAGAACTTGAATTCTTGAAACACATCTCCCTGATTAGCTAAATTTCTTGCCTTTTTTAGTGTCTGCTGAAAACAAACCTTAAAATAAATTCAGTGTGTCTTAAGAGTTCTCACTGAAGAATTCCTTTTTTGTAATTCATCACCCAAAACAAACAAGTTGCCGTCAAGTTGATTCTGACTGGTAACCCAATGTGTGTCAGAGTGAAACCATATACCCCGTAGGTTTCCAATGGCTGATTTTTCAGAATAGATCATCAGGCTTTTGCATGAGGTGCCCTGGGTGGCCTTGAACTTTCAGCCTTTTCACTAGCAGGCAAGCCATTAACCATTTGCACTACCTAGAGATGTTTCACCTCTTGAGAAAACATAAGTACTAATGATGTAGAGTGCCAGTGTGTTGAGGAATGAGAAAGAAGAAGTTAGGGTCATGGAAAGTACTGTGAGGAGTTAATGAAATGGAATAGAATTTTGTATTGATCTGGAGGGACATAACTGCAAATGCCTACTTTGCCTCTGACTATGTTGTGGTTAGCTTTAATTAAAGACAGGTTTAGAATTAACTTGAGCTTCAGGGTTGCACTAAGCTGGTCAAACTTAGCTGTTACTTGAAAATGCTCTTGGACAGTTGGAAATAACAATTTGAGGTCTTCTGGGGACTCTTTTTCTCTTCATTTTCTTTCAAGCAGTATGAAATAATGTCAAAGTTTCTGTCCTATCATAAACTGGTTGGTCATATATAGTAAGAAGCCAACCATGAGCTAATCTCCTGGGGCAGACATCCTAGAACTGGTGGGTGTATTCCCCTACAATTACAGTACCAGTCAAAGGCATTAAAGGAGGTGGCAAAGGGTGCATTCATCTCAACAAAACTGGGACAGTCTTGCCCATAATTTCTAGGTAGGAAGTGACTTAAAAGAAACTGAGAGAAAAAGGTAATTTAAAAGGGAGTGTATAATTTATATTAAAAAAATCAAAACCATTTCTGTCTAGCTATTCCCACTGACAGTGACTCTATATGAATGTATTAAAATAGGTGGGTCCATATCAAAGTTGTATTCATGATCCAGTCAAGAATGTTCTTCTGCTTAGAAAATGGATGGTATAGAAAATAAACAGCATATCATACTATGAGATTCTTGTAAAATAAACTATTATTATCTCTCATGAAGGCATATGTCCTTAATGCAGGTTGTATTAACTCCTCGTGAACAAGAGCCCCAGAAATACTAGTTGTTGCTGAAATGTAATCCCTGTAAGTTAGTGATACTCAAACATTAATGTGCATTAGAATTATTTACAATTTGAGAATCACCAACAGATTATCTCCAATGAAACACATTGGATTTCTTGCTAACACAACTGTGGTTCAATTGTCTAAAGCCTGTGATAAGTTGATCACTGTTGGTGTTGCCGTGGTTAGGAGCTCAGCTGTTAACCAAAAGTTCAGCATTTCAAGTCAACCAGCTGCTCTTTGGAAATCCTGTGAGACAGTTCTACTCTGTCCCATAGGGTCGCTATGAGTAGAAGTAACTCAACGACAAATGGTATAACCAGGATATTAACCTCTTCCCTGCCCCCCCCCCCCGCCACTGTATCTTCACAGCAACTATCACCTGTATTTTAACATTTGGGTACAATGTAAGGATGAGATCAAAGTCTTTTCATCCTCAAAGCACAGATATAACACTGTAGCTGACAAAATAGAATCCATAAATGTTAATTAAACAAACAAATGAGGTACTAAGGCCCGCTTCCCATTAGGCATTTCATTCCTGACTAAAAGTTTCTTCCAAATAGCCAAAAGCCTTATCACAGAGATCAAGAGCTATTATTTTCTTAAAATATGTTGAGCTTCTTTAGAGCAGCTTAAAAATCTAAGAAGTTTAAGAATATGAATTAGCTGTGACTTGTCTCAACAGAAAACATATGTCACCTATTTCTTTGGCTGTCCAGCAGCAAAGAAATAGGAATAACTCATTTGAAGAAAATTGGTTCAGAGGCAAAACTTTATAGGATGTGAATAATTTAGCTTTGTATAAGCATTTTTTTTCCTAGACTCCTTGGACAAACCTAGTTTAGTTTCAAACTTCTTTTTTCTATAGAATTGTCCCCCATGAACCCAGTATTTCCTTGAGATGGATTATTTCACCTCACATATATAAGCCTTACACCTGTTGTAACAACTTACAGGATGAATATGTAATTAACAGGGACAGGGGTTATTTCTCACTGAACTTGTTTTATTTTTAAAGGTTATGATTGATACTGTTAAGAGCCTGTCATAGAACTTTGAAAGGCTATAATTTATGCATACCACTTTGATTTTGAAAATGCCAAAATCAGATTAGTCTTAGAACATCTGATACGTTAGCTCTCTCATGTTATAGGCCAAAAACCTAACCAAACCTGATGCTATAGAGTTGATTCTGACTCATTGTGACCCTATAGAGATAATAATAAATAATAGTATGCTTAAGGCTTAAAAAATATGACAATGCAGAAAACAGAAACAAACAAACAAAAAACAAAATTTACCCAGTTGACCCTACTGATTTGGCTATAGAAATCTCCTCAACTTATCTTATGGTAACATCTGTTACCATCCTACCAAACACACTTTGGTACACAAATGTTCACTGAAGCACTATTCACAATAGCCAAAAAGTGACAAGAATCTTCATGCCCAACAACAAATGAATGGATAAACAAAATGTGGCCCATATACACATGGAAGTCTTGAAACGTGCTCCATTATGAATGGAACTTGAAGACATTATGCTGAGCAAAACAAACCAGTCACAAAAGGCCAAATGTTGTATGAGCTCACTTACATAAAAAGGCAAATGTATAGAGATCAAAGTTTATTAGTGGTTATTAAGGCTAGCAGGGAGAAGGATAAGGGGGTTAACAGTAAGGAGAAAACAGCATTGATTGAGGAGGACTGCACAAGTAGTAATTGTGATTGCCGTCAATAAGTCGTCCACCTGTAAAAAGCTGAATTGGCAAAAGTTGTGTGATAGATATGGTAACCAGAAAAATAAATAAGTAAAAATAAAAAGTAAGAGTAGCTGATTAGGCTGCTTATGTATAACCAAAGACTTCACAGGATTTGGTTACTTGGTTTGGATGTTAGGGTCATAGTTACATGAGACAGTCCAGTTAGTTGGCCTAACAACATTTTTAGTGCTTCTGTTGTACCTCCTAGTTTCTTGCACACTACCTGGGGTCTTAGAAGCTTACAAGCAACCATCCAAGACACAGCAATGAGTCTCCATTCATCTGGAGTAACAGAGAAAGAAGACTCAGGAATAGGAGGAGGTCATAAAAGGTACAGCTAGTTGTCTCCATAAACAACTGCCATGTTTGCCCTGAGACCAGAAGAACCAGAAGGTTCCCATCTACCATTACTGAATATTTTGATCAAAGGATCCACGGAAGAAACCTGATTAAAAGTGGCAGAAATGCAGAACAGAATTTCAAATTTCCATGGACTCTAGACTTTCCGGAGCCATGGAGTGTGGGTGAACCCCTGAAACTATTGCCCTGAAATCATCTTAAATCTTAAGCAAAAATTATTACCTAATGTCGTTTTAAAAACAAACAATAGCTTAACTAGTAAAAAAGGCTTGCCTTGGGCATTACACTTTTTTAAGAACTCTCTATATGTGATCAAATTGACAACAACTTGGAAGACTAGATGGAAATCTTAGGGCGCAGTTTGGTTTAGGGAGGGAGGAACAACTCGGAAATGGAGAGCAAAACTGGTTGTTCAACTTGAAGAATGTACCAAGGTCACTAAATTGTACCTATAGAAACAGTGGTGTATGTTTTCCTGTATATGTTCGTAAGAACAACAAAATTGATAAAATTTAAAGAATTAAAAAATACAGCTAGGAACATGTGCTATTAAAGAAATATTTTTTTAAAAAAGAAATCAATTTTGAAGTAAATTTTCTGAAAATTAGGAGGGCTGAGCTCTTAAGTAAATTGTTACACTTTTTGGTGTTATATAACACCTATCTGTGTTTACTGACTATGCAAAAGCCTTCAACTGTGAGGATCATAATAAATTATAGATAACAATGGAAAGAATGGGAATTCCAGAACACTTCATTGTGCTCATGTGAAACGTGCACATACATTAAAAGGCAGTCTTTTGAAAAGAAAAAGGTGATATTGTGTGATTTAAAGTCAGGAAAGATGTGTGCAAAGGTTGTATCTTTTCACCACACTTATTCGATCTGCATGCTAATCCAAGAAGCTGGACTATGTAAAGAAGAACAAGGTGACAAAACTAGAGGAACATTCATTAACAACCTGTGATATACATATAACACAACCTTGCTTGCTGAAAGTGAAGTGGATTTGATGAGGATTATAGACCATAATCTGTATGGATTACACATCAACTTCAAGAAAACAAAAATCTTCACAACTGGACCAACAAGCAATATTGTAATAAACAGAGAAAAGACTGAAGTTGTCAAAGATTTTATTTAACCCAAATCCACAATCAATACCCATGGAAGCAGCAGTCAAGGAGTCAAGAGGCACATTGCATTAGGCCAAGTTGCAGCAGAAGACCTCTTTAAATATTAAAAAGCATAGATGTCACTTTGAAGATGTAGGTGCACCTGATTCAATCCATGGTGCTTTCAGTTGTCTCATATTCATGTGAAAGCTGGATGATGAATATGAAAATTGAAGAAGAACTGACGCTTCTGAATTTTAGTGCCGTTTGAAAAGGAAGTACAACTAGAACACTACTTGGAAGCAAGAAGGGTAAGACCACATCTTACATACTTTGAACACATTATCAGGAGTGATCCATTCCTAGAGAAAGGCATCATGTTTGGTAAAGTAGAGGATCACAGAAAAACAGGAAGAACCTCAACGAGATGATTGGCACAGAGACTGCTCTACCATAACTGTGAGGGTGGCACAGGACTGGGCAGTGTTCTGTTCTTCTGTACACAGGATCACTGTGAGTTGGAATGACTCTACAGCACCTAGCAACAACAGGTGAAGGTGGTAAGATAAAGACACAGCCTATCATGAGTAATACTGTATCCCAGTTCTCCTCTGATAGATTTTTAAGTGTATTTGGTTTCTACAATAACTGATTCAAATATAAGATTAAGTGAATGTTGTGGCGCAATGGTGGTTAAAATAAAGACTAACTGATACCACTTGCCAGGTTTGTAGTTACACAATAACTCATGCTGACTTCAAATATTTTATATATTATATATATTATTTTATGCCTATATTTTTGCTTCTTCTGACCTGGCAATCCTAGAAGAAAGGATTTTACTCCATTTTTTTTTTTTTTTTTTTTGGCCTAGCACATGAGAGTTTAACGTATATAATTAAGTGATAATATTGGCTTTTGGTAAAATGCTTTAAACATATTATTTAAGCACACTTGGAGCAAACCAAATTCAACTGTAATGCTTTGCCGTCTGTAAAAAGATTGGAGTACATTTATTTTTTTTTTTGCATTAATAGGTATTTTATTTTCCCTTTTATGTCACACTTACTATAATTGCAACAGTATCTTCGGAAAGAGGTAATACCAACAAATCTATATTGCTTATATATACAGTTACAGGCACTCACATGCACATCTATTACTTAGCAATTAAACTAAATATCTTAGGTATATATTTAAGTAATTTAGTTTAGTGTATTAAATACTTTAAAGTTTCTGAACTCTACACAGAGTACTGGTTAAGTAGCATTAAGTTCTATGGCTGCTAACTAAAACTTTGTCTATTGAAATCCACCAAGTGCTCCTTGGAAATGATATGGCGCAGTTCTACTCTATCATTTGGCCAGTGATTTCTCAATTTTATTGATCTTCTCAAAGAGCCAACTTTTAGTCTTGTTGATTCTACTGTGTTCTGTCTTATTTATTTCTGCTCTGATCTTTATTATTTCTTTTCTTCTGTGATTGTGGACTTCTTTTAATGCTCTATTCAAGTTGTAGGGATAAGCTATTGATTTTGATCCTTCTTTTATGATGCATGCATTTATGTTATAAATTTTTATTTGAGCACTGCTTTTGCTTTGTTCCAAAAGTTTGGGTATGTTGTGTTTTTATTCTCATTCAATTCTAAGATTTATTTTATTTTATTTTTAATTTTTCCTATTTCCCATTTTTTTACCATGTGTTTAATTTTTCCTTGTTCTTTTTGTTATCAATTTCTACCTTTATAGTGTTATGATCACAGATGATGCTTTGTATTATTCAATGCTTTTGAATTTCATGAGGTTTGCTTTGTGACCTAATATACAATCTATTATGGAAAATGACCCATGTATGGTGGAGAAGAATGTGTACTGTGCTACTGTTGGGCAGTATGATTTGTACATGCCTGGAAACCTTGGTGGCACAGTGGTCAAGTGCTACGTCTATTAACTAAAAGTTAGCAGTTTGAATCTTTCAGACAGTCCATGGAAACTCTATGGGGCAGTTATACTCTGTCCTATAGGGTCACTAAGAATTGGAAGTGACCCGACAGCAGTGGGTTTGGTTTGGTTTGGTTATGAGGTTAAGTGTGATATTTTGTTTCTCACAAGCTGCTCTCGGAATTCTTTCTTTGTTTTTGGTTTTTTTAAGGTTCATAATGACATGGTTTGGTGACTCTTCTAGGGTCTGTGTGTCTGTTTGAGGTTCCTTGAGCTTCTTGGTGTGAGACAGTCTTGTCTTTCTGTCAACAAATCTTCAGGGATTCTTTGCCGTTTTTTTCTTCTCTTCTGGAATTTCAGTTACATGTAAATTCTTGGTTTTAACAGTGTCTCACATAAATCTTAGACTGTCTTAAATTTTCTTCATTCTTTTTTTCTGATTATTCCCCAAACAGGTTAGTGTCAAGGTACTATTTGTCCTCTATGTCACTGATTGTTTCTTCTATTGTTTCTATTCTACTGGTGTATCCTTTCATTGAGTTGCTTATTTCTGGTATTTTGTTATTAAATGTTCTGAATTTCTAGTTGTTACTATAAGGTTTCTAATTGTCTATATTATCATTTTGTTCTTGTATTGTTTTCTTGAGTCCTTTAAAATTTCATTTTCTTTGATTTTGTATGGGTTTTCCTTGATCTCTTGAGGTTTCAGTATATGAGTTTTCTAAATTCTTTATCAGGAAGTTCTATTACCATTTATTCCTCACAAAACTTTTCTAATCCTTTATTTTGGTCATTTATTTGAGCTATCGTATCCTGTTTCTTCAAATGATTTGTTATTGTTTGTTGTCTCAAGGCATTAAGGTACTATATTATTGATTGATTGATTGTGTGTTTGTTTTGTCCTGATTTTTTGTTTTGTTTTGATATATCAGGGTGGCCAGGTCATGTGTGTTTCACTGATGGCATATTTGCTGGCACAACAGTGCTCGCTGGCCGTCTCTGGATGGGTGGGGCTACAGTGGGAGAGTGATTCCATATCGCTGTTCACTGGGCATGTGAGATGGTTGAGGGTGGGTTGTGTGGCTACTGGCCATCATTTGTGGTCAGTCTAGTAGTATGGGAATACAGCCACACTTAAGGTGGGTGTGGTGGCAGGTGACTGAGGGTGCTGGAATGCTCTCTCATTTCTTATTGGCTGGGTTGGGCGGCATGTGGGGAGCAGGGTTAGGCAGCTTGGGGTGCTGGAGTGTTCCTGTGCCACTTTGTGGAGATGATTCATGGGCTGAGTGTGTAGTCAGGCACTTGGGGGCATCAGAGCACTCCTGAGAGGTGGGTTGGCAGGTGGGGGAAAGGTTGGGAAACTAGGGGTACCATATTGCTGCCTCTAGTCCTGTGAGCAAGAGGTGGTGGTAGACTGGGCTGGATAGTAAGGAAGGGGGGATGTGTATTATGTTCCCTGGTGGTCAGAGCTGTGGAGATGTTGAGAAGTTTATGTTTCTAATTACCTGGAGGGTAGGTGTATGGGATACATGCTTCTCCAGTCATTGAGTGAGAGTGCACAGGCACTTCCTTTTGGTTGTGGCCAATGAAGTATGTGTGTGTAGGGAGTGCTGTCCATAGTCTGTTGGGAGGGAGTCCTCCTGTTGACATTGTGCAGGTCTATTATTCTGTGTATACCATCTGCATTAGTACTTAGGGACTGCTGTTAGTAGGTAGCCCTGTCTCTGGGTACCAGCTCTGTCCTTGCTCTATGGATGCCAAGATCCCTGGGCTTTCACTTCCTTTTCTACACTTTCTCTCCTTAGACACAGTTCATACCTTGCTCACCTTGCTTCACTCCAGGTATACCAATATAGTTGCTCTGTTTCCTGCTGGGAACTCCATGAAGTTACCTTTTTGTGTTCCTAATTCAGGATCACTACTGGTTTTGTTCCATGATGACCACCCTGTGTTGGATCAGCTGGCAGGGTACCTCCACTCCCTATTTCTCCTTATTCACTGTTTTGTTCAGTGTCTTCTTCCAATCAGTGTTCAATCTAATTTTTTTTTCCTTTTATACGGGAGTCAGGGTTCCAAGATTGTCCTCTACATCTGTTCCACTTTGTTTCTTGGGCCTTTGCTATGGAGAGACAGCAAGATGTATCTGACTAAGCTACCTTCTTGGCTCCTGTTGGGATTATATTATACCTTGTTGAAATGTAAACCTCTTAAAGTGCTAATACAGCAGTTACTCTGAATCATTTTCATCAGAGTGAAAAACAAATGACTCAGAGTGACTGCTATGTTTTTAGAAAGTAGTCACAGATTTAACATAAACAGCACAAAGAAATGGAAGACACATTTAACACATCTTATAAAAAGTAAGTCACATTTAGCAGTGATTTGGAAAAGAGACAGCTGATTTTAAGACATCAATCATCATGGAGCACACTAAATTCAGAAGGCTGTCTTGTGTCAAAAGAAATTAGAACACTGTGTTTTAAAAAGAATTAAACTGGAGTAGGTAGACTGGCCAACGATTTAAACATGTATTGACTGCTTTTTGAGATACTTAAGATATTCAAAACTGAATGATTTATCCTGGCTTACATATTCCTTGATGATCTAGATGTGTCAGAGATGTATTGACTTAGTGATAAAAGTTAAAATTATTTTCCAGAAGAATAAAAGTGGCGTTTTGGCTTCCATAATGCAATTCAGTATGATTCTTCTGAGGAAGAATGGGATCAGAAAAGCAAAAACAAATAGATGAACAAAAAAATCAAGGTAAATCACAGCTATGGGCCAAGTAGTTGGGCTGAGTGAGTTTTTAGATTCTGTAAAACTTTAATTTTATCGTGGTTACATGGTATAATTTAAAGTACACGAGCTCTTGAATGAGATAGACTTGTGTTTGTATCCTCCTTCTGGCACTTTTTTAATTGACAGCAATTTAGTTTCTCTGAACATTAGTTTCCTAATCTTTAAAATAAAAATTAAAAATAAAATACATCTTTTGACAGCGACTATGAAGATCAGTTAAAATGAAGACACTGTGCCTACAAAAGACCCAAAACTTTCAGTGGGAAAAAAAAAAACAACCATGTTGTCAGAAAGGTGAGGAATTAAAATCACAACAGGTTTTCCAAGAGCAACACTCAAGGCTAAAAGACAGTGAAACAATTCTTCAAAACAGCGAGTGAAAATTATATTCAATTAAAATTTCTGTACCTGACCAATCTCTCAATCAAGTACAAGTGTATAATAACTTCTGTGTCTACAAAATCTCAAAATTGCAATGCATCCTTTCAGCAGGCTGTTGTGTTCTCAGGTGCTACCAAGTTGATTCTGACCCATAGTGACCCTACATACAACAGAACGGAATAGTGCACAGTCCTGTATCATCTTCACAATCATTGTTGCTATGTTTAAGCCCATTGCTTCAGTTACTGTATAACTGTACCTCCTTGAGAGTGTTCCTCTTTCCTGACCGTTTACTTTGCTAAACACAATATCCTTCTCTAGGGATTGGTGCCTCATGTCCAAAGTATGTGTGACAAAGTCTCACCATCCTCATTTCCAAGGAAGACTAAGGCCATACTTCTTCCAAGACAGAGTTTTTGTTCTTTTGGTAGTCCAGGGTATATTCCATTCTTTGCCAGTATCATATCTCGTATGTATCAGTTCTTCTTAAGTTTTTCTAATTCATTGTCTAGCTTTCACATGCATATGAGGTGATTGAAAATATCATGGTTTGAGTCAGGCACATTTTAATCCTTAAAATTACATCTTTGCTTTTTAACACAGGAAGCGACTTGAGGATATTTTCCAGTAAGCAAAGGAATAAGTCAATAAGGAAAGACATTATACTCTGTAACTCTTTTGATACACAAGCTCACAAGAGAATGATATATGAACAATGTGTAACTCAGAAGATCATTTCCTTTGAGAAAATATAATTATCAGGTGCCCTGGAACACTGTTTACCATATCGTCACTACGTTCCTTTCCTAGTGGAAAATCTACATTAGAAACATGATTATAATCAAAAGATTTCTGATTTGTAAACATGAATCAAAGCAAAGGGAAAAATCCTATTAACGCCAATGTACTCACATCCACTGTTAAGCTATAAACTTAAAAAAAAAAAAAAAACAAAAAACCTGTTGCCATCGAGTTGATTCAAACTCATAGTGACCCTATAGGACAGAGGAGAACTATTTCATGGAGTTTTAAATAAACTGCTGGTGAATGTGAACTGCCAGTCTTTTTGGTCAGCAGCTCAGCTCTTATCACTGTGACACCAGGGATTCTGTCAACACACAGTACATATAAAAGTATTTTAGTGCATCTCCACCCCATACAAGATAGTAGAGAAAATATGTTAGAAAGTTCTTACACGAAGGTAATTATCACCTTCTATAATACTCGACGGCACTTGGCTTTGGCGCATAATAAATAATTTTCACTCAATATAAGTCATTCTTTCTACTAAATGAATTAAATCTACAGATTAACCTTTTCTGGAGGTTTTTGAAATTTCCTCAATTACACATCTACAAATCATCTTTTAAAATGGATTACTTTCACTGTTCAATGATTATGTATGACTTTTAATTCTTTCATTCACCATAGCTCCTCATGTATATATGCCCCCATATTAGTAGGAATTCTCAAGTAGATAAGCACAAAATAAACTGGTTATTAGGAATTTGCTTGAAACATTTACCTTATTCAAAGTATATTTGATTGAAAAGAGCAGAAATGAGCTCAAATAAAGGATGATAAATTATAACAATGGATTTTATAGTATCTGAAGAAAAGCTACACAATCAAGCTGTTGAATAGATGACACATTTAATTACCATGACAGCAGGAAATAATACCATGTCATTATTGTAGAGCCATACCATTACTGGGTCCAGGATACCCTAATTTCTAGTATTCAATCATTAATATGACTCAGTTATACTAAATATGTCTAGTTATTTTTTGTTTTCCCATTTCTTTCATTTTAAAATACAAGTTTTATGAGATCAAGATATATTCTGTACCTTGAATAATCGAAGCCCCCCTTTTTGCAGTCACATGATGCATGCATGCACATGCACATGCACACACACACACACGCTCACACACACACACACTGACATATTCAAGCACACATACTGGCCATTCAAACTTCATTCCAAAATTACTAAAGGAGAAGTAAGAAAACTTGGTATAATTTCAAAGCAAAAATACTTTTGATAGTCTTTTTTTTTTAAGTGATAGGTTGGAAAACACTATATAAGAGTGTAGAGTTGATTCAAAGCTTACATGCTGGATAGTTAAATGTATTCTATAACCATTGATGCATCTGTTAATCCCAGTCATCTTGATCTTCTGTATCATTTGTCACAGTAGAGACCCTGTGGTAGTATGAACACAAATCCATCTCTATTACAAGAATAATAATTTAATAATTTCAAATTACATGATGTATAATGGGCAGGTGCTGACATATTGATAAATACAATCATTTTGGATCGTTATAGCTGCCACTGAAACCACGATCAGGAGCTGGAATTGAAACAAGTTAACCAAAAAACTAACCAAGCCCATTGCTGTCGAGTTGGGTCCCACTCATAGTGATCCTGTAGGTCAGAATAGAACTGTCCCACAGAGTTTCCAAGGAGTGTCTGGCAGATTTCAACTGCCGACCTTTATGGTTAGCAGATGTAGCACTTAACCCACTACACCACCAGGGTTTCTGAAACAAGGTAAAAGACAGCTAAAACATAAAACTATTGGAGAACAGAGCAAGTGGAAGGGAAATGCTAGCATAAAGAATAAAGATAGAAGGGAAAACCAGTGTTCACATGGAGGGTGGAGGGGTTAGGAAAGCAGAGATACAAAAGCAATGAACTATTAAAGATTTGGTATATTTCAAAAAGTTGAGCTAACATCATATGCACCATCTCATTAAGACCATGCTAAAATAGACAGGAATTTGGGGGATCACTTCTGAAGCATTTTATCCTTACTTCCTCATTGTCAAAGACTATCTTTAAATAAGTGACCTACATAGCCACATTGAATAACATGAAAAAAGACTAGATATCTTCAAATTTATATATAATAAGCAGTTTCTTAATTTGGACTGCATGATTTCCCAAAGAGTCCACTGATAGAATTCAGAGGGTCTGTAAACTCAGATGGGAAAGATCATATTTTGAGTTTTATTAAATTCCAGCTGAAATTTAGCATTCCTTTGATTGTGACTATAAATAACAAACCACAATATTATCTGTAGTACCTGGAATTTTGTTATAAGTAGAAGTGATTGATATTTTGTATTACATTACAATTTTTGCAGATAAAATTTATTACTTCTTTGGAATTACAGCAATTACTAAACATTACACTAGGTAGTGTTGTCAGAGATGACAATAAAGAAACACTATTTCTGCTATTCCCCATGTGTCTGTCAGCTTGTTGTACTGTGGAAGCTCCCGTGTTGCTGTGATGCTGGAAGCTATGCCATGGTATTCAAAGACCCACAGGGTCACCCTTGGTGGACAGATTTCAGTTGAGCTTCCAGACTAAGACAGACTAGAAAGAAGGACTCAGCAGTCTACTTGTGAAAAAAAATAAGCCAGTGAAAATCTTATGAATAGATGTGGAATGCTATCTGATATAGTGCTGGAAAATGAGGCCCCCTGCCTCACCTCCAGGTTAGAAGGCACTCAAAACATGAGTAGGGAAGAGCTGCTTCCTTACAGTAGACATTAATGACATAGATGGAGTGAAGCTTTCAGGACCCTCATTTACTGATGTGCATGAGTTAAATTGAGAACAAACAGCAACAAACATCTCTTAGTAACTGAAATATGGAATGCATGTAACGTGAATCTAGGAAAACTGGAAATTATAAAAAATGAAATGGAATGCATAAACATCAACACCCTAGGCATTAGTGAGCTGAAATGGAATGGCATTGACCATTCTGAGTGTGATAATCACACAGTCTACTGTGCCAGGAATGACCACTTGAAGAATGGTATTGAATTCATCACCAAAAAGAACATTTCAGGATCTATCCTAAAGTACAACACTGTTAGTGATTGGATAATATCCATATGCCTACAAAGAAGAGCATTTAATATAACTAACATTAAAATTTATGCAACAACTACAAAGGCCAAAGATGAAGAAACTGAGAGGGCTAGGTGGCTGAAGAACTCAAGCAGCTCAGCACACAGAACTATTTATCATCTTGTACAGAAATATTTCTGTGTTTCAACAACTATCATGGCTGCAACTCCGCCCACTGGCTGTACATATATGTTGCTTGTGCATACACCTTTGAACATTATATAAGTACATTTGTTGCTTACACTGCTAGCATGTAATTGCTGGATTAATGGAAATACATTGTATTTATATCAATATTTCCAAATAGCTCTTCAAAAAAGTGGACCAATTTATTGCCATTTCATGTTTTCTATGTCTATATGTGCATAGAAATTTTAACATTTAGTGTTATTAAGTTTTCATCTTTTCTTGTTATATGTTTTATAGAAATACACATTGTTCTCTTTCATTGTGCAATTTTAAAAATTATAGTGAAGCTGAACATTTTATTATGGATATAAATGATTAGTCTTTTCTCTGCTGGGGCCAGCCAGAAAAATTAAGTCTTATGTTCATTCTATTGAGTTTTTATTAGTTGTTGGTGGATTTGCAAAAGTTTAAAAGGAATATACTAAAAAATTAGTTCTTTGTCTACCATACTTGTGTTAATTTTCCCAAGTTTGTATCTTTGGGCTTTACTGCTGTTTTTAGATATACAGAAAACCTTCATTCCTATGCAGTCAAAATTGTCTTTTCCTTTCTGAATCCCTGGTGTTGTGGTACTTTTTAAAAGCCTCTATTATTTCATGCTCATTAAAAACAGTCATTTGGAGTTTGTTTTTTTTAAACTACTTTTATGGTTTTAGTTCAAAAATCTTTTTTGATCCATCTGGAATTTATTTTGTGTAGTGAAAGAGGCAGGAATTGAGATTAATTATTTTCCAAATGACTAGCCGGTTGCCCTGACACTATTTCTTGACGAATCAGTCTTTCCTTCCCAGATTATACCAAATTCTCAGATTTATGTGAGTCCACTTTGAGATTTCCTGATATGTTCCATTGATCTGTTTACTTCTGTTCGAGTATCACACTGTTTCAATTACTGTAACTTTACAATGTGTTTTAGTATTTAGCAGAAATATCTCCTTTCAGATTTTCCTCAATAATATTGTGTATTTCATCTGCCATATAAAAATTTAAATCTTTTTTTTTTTTTATGTTTCACTGAAAAGAATTTTCTAACTAGGATCAGAGTGAATTTCTAGGTTAAATTAGAGATAATGACACAAATAACATTGAGTCTTTCTAGGAAAACAATCTTATATACTGACATCTTTAGTAATATTTTCTTTGCTTTTTAAAAAGTTGTGTCCCTAATTATTTTGTTGTTTGTTTTGACTGTGAACTGGATCTTTTTATAATATATAATTTATGACCAATGTTTTGGGGTGTATCAAGCCCTAGTGGTACAGCACTGAAGAGCTATGACTGCTACCAAATTGTCAGCAGTTTAAATCCACCAGCTACTCCTTGGAAACCCTATGGGGAGTTCTACTCTGTCCTATATAGCCACTATGAGTTGGATTCAATGCCAACTGGTTGTTTTAAAACTCTTTTAAAAAAAAAAAATAAGTAAGGTATTGATTTCTTCAAATTGTATTTTAGACGAGGTTTACAAAACTAGTTTCTCAAACAGCACACATAATGTTTCGTGACAGTGGTTTCACAACTCCAAAAAATGTTCACACTCTCCCTTCTCAAACTTGGATTCCCTATTACCAGCTTTCCTGTCATTTCCTGCCTTCTAGTCCTTGCCCCCTAACTGACATGCCCCTTTAGTCTCCTTTTGTTTTATAGGCCCGTGTACCGTGTAATCTGTGTTTGAAGAGTGAATCTCAGGAGTGATTTCATTACTGAGCTGGAAGGGTGTCCAGGGGCCATACTCTCAGGGTTTCCCCAGTCTCTGTCAGGCCAGCAAGTCTATCTATCTTTTTGAGTAAGAAGTTTTTTGTACATTCTTCTCCAGCTCAGTCCAGAACTCTCTGCTGTGTCAGTGAAGTAGCCATGCACCATCTATTTGTATTGGACTCAGACTGTCAGAGGCCGTGGTGACTGTGGTCCATTAGTTCTTTGGCCGGATCTTTCCCTTGGGTCTGTGGTTTTCCTCATTCTTCCTTGCTCTTGAGGGGGTGATACCAGTGCAGCATCATCGATGGCTGCTCTTAGGCTTTCCAGATCCCAGGCACTGCTCACCCAAGTAGAAAGTAGAACACATTCCTTTTTTTTTTTTATGATTGAGTGAAAATATACAATCCCATATAAATTTGCATACTTGCCAATGAGCAGCTCCCACTGCTCTCCCTGCCCTGTGACAGCACACTCCTCCTCTCTATTCTGTACATGTCATATCCTTCTAACAATCTCCTGTCCCTTCTTCTCCACCCTCTCCCCCACATCCAGTAAGAGGTCGGCTGGATGGCATCCCATAGATTCATAGAACCATAAAGAGTACACATGATATCATCACTCTGTGTCACCAAGTCCAAACCATTTCTGACCAAAGAGTTGACCTCCATCATGATTTGTGGACAGCATCAGGGCTGGAGGCCACGCCTCCAGGGGAACCCCGAGGCCCCTGGACCATCTGTTGTGGTCTTTTAGTGGAGATCTCAGGGTGTACCCTTTTTATTTTTGTGTTGCAGTGAGACTCAACTTTGTGAGCCCCATCACAGCAATCACTGATGGCAGCCGGGCACCATCAAGTTTTTCCAGTCATATGTCAATGTAGTCACCCCCTCACGTGGATCTCTCTGTCTCTGGGTTCTCTTTGCCCCATGTCATCTTGGTCCTTGGAGATCATCCATTCCTGCTGAGCTGGGACCATTTGGTATACCTCAGATGGCAGCTTGGTAGCTTTTAAGACCCCAGGTGCCACTCACCAATTTGGGGTGCAGAAGACTCTCTTAGCAAAATGCTAGTTATGCAGATTGGTCTCATGTTCCTTGAGAGCATGGTCCCCAGGCCCCTACCCCAGCTACTCCATGTTTGCAATATTGGGTTAAAATGGGAGGAGTAATCATGTTATGCTGAAGTCCAGTTAAAATTGATCTTCTTTCTAACACAGAACACATTCTTTATAAACTATGTTATGTCAGTTGAGCTAGATTTTCCCTGAGACCATGGTCACCACAGCTCTCAGTCCAGCCATTTGGTCCTTGATGAGTTTGGACACGCCTATGGAGCTTCCATGGCCTTGCCCTGCACAAGTTGTGCTGGCTTCCCCAGTACTGTGTGTTGTCTAATCTGTCACCAAAGTTGTCACCTACCTGTTGAGTTGTCACCTATCTGTTGTCTATTTAGTAATTTTTTTTTTATCTCTTTCCCTCCCTTCCCTCATAACCATCAAAGATGTTTTCTCTCTGTGTGTAAATCTTTCATGAGATTAGGGTTGTAGTCTCATACAATATTTGTCTTTTGGGGATCACTTATTTCACTCAACACAGTGCCCTCCAGTTTCCCACATGTTGAGGTGCTTCACTTATTGATCACTCTTCTTTATTGTTGCATAATATTCCACTGTGTGTATGTACCATAGTTTGTTTATCCATTAATCTGTTAATGGGCATATAGTTATTTCTATTTCTTTGCTATTGTGAACAGTACTGCAGCGAACGTGAATGTATGTATGTCTATTCACATGATGACTTATTTCCCTAAGAGTGGGATTGCTGGATCATATGATATTTTTATGTCTAGCTTTCTAAGAAAGCACAATATTGTTTTCCAAAATGGTTATTATTTTGCATTCCCACTGAAAGTTATTGATTTTTTGTTCAATTTTTAAATAAGTATGCCTACTGAATTCTAAATATTTCCCATTGCTTCGCCTTGCTTCCTTTCAGCCTTTTAGGCAAATAGGCATCTCACCTAAAAACACTACCTCTTCTTTTACAATATTTATTGTCTGTTATTTTATTCCCATCTAGTTGTATTTTCAAATATGAGAAAAACTGCAAAGTAATAGGAGTGAGAGAGAGACTCTGCCCAGGAATAAAACCATATTGAGGACCTTGGCTAAAATTAAATTCTAAAAGATAACACTTTGTGTACATGGAAGCTACTTTTGTATATAGACACCACTGTATGAATCAGTCTTCACTATACTTTCAAGTTCAGTACCCACCTTCTTCCGAGCAGTTGAGCTAATAATTTTAAAATAAAAACATGGACTGCTAGAAATAACCCAAATGGAAGGCATTCACACTGTGCTTTCAAAATGCACTTGTTTAGGTTTATTTTGCCAATAACTTAAATCTTATGAAAAGGGCAAATTCTTCTGCACAAACACATTCTACAAATGGCATGCACAGTAAATGATAGTATTTGACAAGTTTTTAGCAGTCGATTTATTTACAGAGACAGAAAAGCCAGTTCTTATGATCAGAGTAAAGGAAAAAAACATGTACCTTTCCAATCCAAGGAGTTTTTCTTTGTAGATTTTTTCCTTTGGGCCCTCAGTAAAATTATGCTTCCACAACAGCAGTTTTACGGGACATGTCGCCATGTAGCCATGCCTGCATCCTTTGCTCCTGTTCCAGAAGCTGAAGGTCAGTGACACAGCCAGCCATGCCATTTGCCTAGGGTCAGCATGAGTGACACAGCAGTGCCCCTCAAATACTTGAAGGTGCCAAGCCAAGTGCCATTGAGTCGGATCCGACTCACGGCAACCCTAGGGGCAGGGTAGAACTGACCCCCAGAGTATTCAAGGAGTGCCTGATGGATTTGAACTGCTGACCTTGTGATTAGCAGTGGTAGCACTTAACTCACTACACCACCAGGGTCTCCCAACTTGAAGATGAGGTGAGTAACTTATAGGGACTTGAAGATATTGATGGACTTACAGATGTTTTGACACCCTTAAAGAGAACTTGCAAAACTGACAGCTAGGCTTCATGTACCTAAAATTACCAACTCAATCTCCTCATGGGGGTTGTTACAAGGTTCTACAGGGACAGATCATCCATAGGAGTCAAGCAACAGACACCAATTATCTGAACTTTTGAGCCTTTTCTTCAACAGTGGGAAATCGGGACTGAAAGTACTAGGAAACTCAGATTTGAACAGTGAACACTTAACTGCATGGAATAAAAAGTAATCTTTCCACTCTCTGCTGTGTTTACATGTATCATGGCTCTTTTGCTGTATGTTGAAGACTCGGACCTTGAGCACAGAGTGGTGACGAGGCAAAAGTATTGTATAGCAGAAGTTTAATGAAGGGATGATTATGACTGCTTGAAGAGAAACAGGGAGTCTATGGCTAGTTACTATTGTCTTTTCAGGTGGATACAAAAGGCTCCTGTCTACACGTATTGTCAGATCTTACCTTCCCATTTTTAGCGAAGAGTTGTTGATGATTGTTTATATTTAATATTATTTTTTTAGTCTCTATTGAAGTTTCAGTACTCCTTGAGTATGCTATTCCATGTAACTTTAGAAAGTTACTAACGACAGTCTGGTGAATCTGTGACTGATGAAGATCCAAAGGAATGAAGGTTAGGTTTATTTTAAGCCTTTCATAGTTGTGATGGTTAAGTGTATACATCATCTTGGCTAGGCCATGATTGTTAGTGGTTTGGCAATTACAATGTAGTTTCACAGTTTTGTAAGGACATAATCACCTTCATGATGTGACTGAATATAATCACCTTGATAACGAGATCTGCTATGAGTAACCATCAGTTGAAAGGGAGTTTTCATGGGGTGTCCCCCACATCTAATCATACGGACTTTCTAGCGAAGCTCACTGGCTTTGGCCTGCTCTAGATCCTGTATCCCACTCATCACCATCTGACCTCTGTTTCTTAGAACCTGAGCTAGCAGTTGGCTATGTTACCTCCTGATCTTTGGTTCATTAGCTCCTGCAGCTGCATGAGTCAGGAGAAGCCTCCAGCCTGATGCCCGACCCATGGACTTGGGATTTTCCAGCCTCTACAACCACGTGAGGCATTTCTTTGATGTAAACCTCTCTCTCTCCATACACACACACACAAACACCTCACTGATTTTGCTTACATAGAGAACCCAGCCTAAGATAATAATCAATTACAAGTAGGAAGCTTTTCTACAGGAACAAGATCATAAGAAGAGAAACAAGACAGGTGACAAAGGATATAGCTACACTCCACATTTTGAATGGTGAAAAGGTTAAAAGAAAGTGGGAGAAGCAATGATGTAGATTGTGATGGTACTTCATTGGCTGTTTTATATGCTATAAATAATGGATTACAATTGAGTGCAAGTTCTAAAAAAGTGAAAACAAATGAAGCTTGAAGACAATAGGTTTTAGTTTACTCAGTTGATCAATCATTGTGTTCTTGCACTCAGAAATATATATTTGTGCCATTAGGAACACTTTTACTGTCAGAAAATACAGAGATTAGATTTTATATATGATACAAATACATCCATATTGTACTAACATAGGCTTATTTTCTGATTATAAAAGTTTATATAAGGTTTTTTGAATCTCAAAATAGTAGTCAGAAAGTTTATAATAAAACTACATTTTAGGAAAATAACTATTAATAGTACAAATTGAGTGAACCAATTTAATATAAAAGATGAGCCTTACTCATTGAGTAACGTTTCTGAGAAATTAATTTCATGTCAATTTATTTTGACATCTGCTAGAAGACAAGAAAACTTGGGATCTAAAACTTAAAGAACTCTAGAAAAATTTAACTCTGAGATATCTCCTTCACTAACATTTTCTGCTAAAAATTCCTGGATATTTGTATAAGAAAAGTTGAGATAGAAATGATATTCATACGTGTTTTTTACATATGACCAAGAATTTAGGGTATACTTTTTTCTAGGAGCAAAATATTGAGATATAAATAAAATGCCTCAATAATTTCTCAGCCAACTTTAAAATGTTATGCTAAAAGCATTGATGAAAAGCATTTCCATGCTGTCAGCCCAAGAAAACTCTGTTGAGTCTTTACTGAATTAATCAGAACCATTTCAGTAGTAAGAGACATAAACCTAATTCAGATGACTTGAATAAAATATTATGACAAAGTACTGACACCCATAGATAGGAAGGATACTAAACTAAGACACGAAATCAAGAAAGAGCTGGACTAGAGTTGGGACCCACCACCACCAGTACTCTGTCCATCTCTGTATCTGTCTGTGCTTAATTGCCACTTTATTACTCCTTAGAAAGAGGGCGCCCGTTTTGCCGTTTGTTTTCTAACAAAACAAATAAGCCACAAGAAGTTAAGAGTGGGCAATAAGCAAGTTGCCTTTTGTTTCCTCCCATTCACCGCAGGGCATGGGCTTCTGCAGCACAAAGAGTTTACATGCCAAGGATTAATCATCTGAAATTACAATGATTATTCAACCAGATGACTTGGGTAAGCAGCACCAGGGAGCGGTGGTATGATCTACAACAAATTGTCCAGTTTCCATAAAGATTATCTGAGAAACTGAGGAAAGTATCTCCATCTCGAATAGATTTAGACAGAATGGTAATTTCAAGTACCCACTGAAACCCTTGCTTTGCAGTATCCACGTGAAAACGGGATTCAACCTCACATTAATTTTAGTCGCTTACATTGTCCTGCCAAAGAAATCAAACACAAATTTTTTTAATCAAGGAAGGATCCCATAAAGACAAGGAAAACAGAGGATGAAAAACAGCACAAAATTTTGGGAACTGGAAAGCACATGAAAAAAGTGGTGCTGATTAAGCTGATCCAAGAAAGCTAAACTGAAAGTCTGCAGTGGGAACAACAAGGAATGAATTTAGTTTATTCCACAGACTCCTCCCAAATCTCAGGAATTGGTGATACACCATTTGGAAGTTGGGATGAAAGGAGCAACTAAAATCAAGATTGATTGCAAGCTGTTTAAAAATCATTTAGATCTCCAAATCAACCCTCTCTGTGCAACTGGCTGACTGCCTGTCTGCACTCCAGTAGAAGACTGCAGGTTTATGGCTTGGAGGGGAAAACACAACAGGGCTCTGGACTGGCAGACATCAGGTCCTGCGGGGATGAGGAGAATCTTACCAAAACCAGGATGCTATTGAGATGTCTAGTTCTTTCTGTTCACTTGGATCCCAGAAAACTGGAAGCCAGGTCTTTTTTCCTCCAAGAAGGTCACTGAGGGACTGTCTCCAAAAGAAATGGTTATCCCCAAAATAAGTTTGTAAAGACGCTGAAGTTGGAAGCTCATCCAAAAATGTCTTAGCCAACTTATCCTACCATGAAGCCATCATTGATAACTTACCCATAATACTGAAATCTTCCAAGCAGTGTTTTGATTCTTTATCCTGAAATATGAGCAGGCAATGAAGAATACTGGGCATCTGAGGAAAGACTTTTACATGGAATATAAAGAAAAAGAAAGAAAAAACACTTTGGAGGAAATAGAGACTATGCAATGAAGAGAAAACTTGACCATCATTTATACTCACAGAGAGCGAGAAGATATTTCAAACACTAGTCAAGCAAGAGGCCTTAGAAATTAAAAATATGAAAGTAGATTTCTTTTAAAAAATGTTAGAAGATACAGTTGAGAAGAAATCTCAGAAAAGGGAACAAAGATACAGAGTTGAGAAGTAGTAGAGAAAAAATATGTAAATTAGATGACAATTCCAGTAGATCAAAGTCTAAGAGATCAAAAACAATTAAATGGTGCTTATACTATGATAGGGAGGCTTTACACATACTAAATCACTCAAGCTTACGATGTAAGTACTTTTATTATTTCTATCATCTTAGTGGGAAAACTGAAGCACAGAAAAATTAAGTCACACAACTAATAAGTGGAAAATCTAGGATTCAAACCAAAGCCATCTGTCTCCGGAACCTGAGAATTTTACCACTCAGCCTTTCCAGAGTTGAAGGAAGAAAGAGCAGGGAGAACAGAATGAGAGGAAAACAATCTTTCCAGAGGAAATGTTTATGAAACACTTAGCACAATAAACAAAAACAGACCTACACCCAGGCACATGTCAATGACATTTCAGAAAACGAAAGATAAAGAAAAGATACAACAAGCTTCCAGAGACAGAAAACAAGTCATACACAGAAGATCAAAAATCAGAAGGCTTAGGAGTTCTCAACACAAACACTGGAAGCCAGACAGTAATGGAGTAATGCCTAAAAAATTCTGAGAAAAACAATACCAGAGAATTTTACCTTCATAAAAAGCATCAGTACAGTGTAAAACTAGAATAAACACATTTTTAGACATGTGAAGTCTCCAAACATTTTCTCCTGTGTACCTTTTCAAGAAGTCACTAGAAGAGAACTCAACAAAAATGAAGGAAGAAGAGACTAAGTAACAGGAGAGAGGCAAAGGAAATCAGTTTCAGACGGAGAAGATCACAAGTTCTGAGGCACTTTTCAAGAAGATTACATTAATACAGTATTACCACAATTTGTGGAACTCAAGTTTTGAATTTGAACTTATGATAAATATACTTAAAAAAACTAAACCAATGAGAAAAGTGACTCCAGGAAAAGTGGAGTAATCAGTAGTAGAAGCAAAGTAATCATAGTCTTTTCAATGATACAGTTTTGAATAACTTGTACAAAGTAGTACTGATGTGAAAACTGAACAGTGACCTAACTAAATATATGCTTTAAAGTATACTGGAAAGGTAAAGTACAGAAATGGAACTGTATGTATGCGGAGACGGAGAGAAGAAAGAACCACATCCTCAGCTCCGCTAAGAAACTGGTGTATGATATCAGGTCGCTTGGGGTCTAATCAGTTGCAGGAGCTTGACATTATATCACTATGAAATCACTGAGATGACTGGAAATAAAAAATACAAATAATAACAACAAAAAAGCCCTTTGTTCACAATTATTTTCCATCAGTGGACAGATTATTTCTGATTTTAGTTGGCTAGGATCCCAGCTTAGCTTTTTACATCAGAATATTATTCATATTTAAGTTGTATGAGATCTTTCCTCTTTAATAAGATATTAAAAGAAAAGAAACAAATGAGTAGATGTAGAGCTGGTCTCAGGTTCCCCATCTGTAAAATTAGGATAATGTGAGCACTCTTCTCATACTTGCTGCAAAGGCTAACTGAAGTAATGCATGATATTAACTGCCATAGTGCTTCATGCCATTTTAAAGATACACTCTAATTTCAATGTTCCTGCTTAATTCTCTGTCCTACTCTGCAATTTAGGAAAATAGCTTAATGAGCCTATTTTTATATATAAAGTGATGTCCAGATCCTTAGCCATGCTCTAGAAGGAGAAAATTGAGGGAGAAAAAAGGAAATTTGATTTGTATTATAAAAAGCCCATCAGTGTGGAGTGGATTTGGACTCATAGGGATCCTAGGGGACTGAGTAGAACTGCTCCACAAGGTTTCCTGGTGGACTCAAACTGCCAATCTAGCACTTAGCTACAGACACAGCATTTAACCATTACGCCACCACCAGGGTTTCCAATCTGCATGCTGTATATGTATGTACATAAGTATGTATGTATAGCACTTTAGATGAAAGTTTGCAGTACAAACTAGTTTCCCATTAAATTGTTCATATATTGTTTTATAACACTGCTTAACAACCTCACATCATGTCAACACTCACCCATCTTGATGTTGGGTTTCCAATTACCAGCCTTCCTGTCTCCTCTTGTCTTCCAATCCTTGCCCCCTGGGTTGGCGTGCCTCTTTGGTCTTACTACGTTTTAGGGACCTTTCTAATCTTTGGCTGAAGAGTGACCCTTGGGAATGATTTCCTCTGAGCTGAAAGGGTGTCCAGCAGCCATACTCTCAGGGTTTCTCCAGGTTCTGTTAGGCCAGTTAGCCTGGTCTTTTCTCTTTTCCTTTTCTTTTGTGAGTTAGGATCTTGTTTTACATTTTTCTCCAGCTCTGTCTGAACTAGTCCTTTGGACTAATATTTCCTTTGTGTCTTAAGTTTTCTTCATTCTTCCTAAGGGGTGAGACACATGGAGTACCTTAGACAGCTGTTCACAAGCTTTTCAGATCACAGGAGTTACTCACCAAAGGAGAAAGCAGATCATTTTCTTATGAACCATGTGATGCCAATTGAGCTAGATGTTCCCCAGGACTATGTTCCCCACTACTCTTATTCTCTGGTAGCATAGCAGGTCAAGCTCTATGACTGCTAACCAAAAGGTCAGTAGTTCAAATCCTCCAGGCACTCCTTGGAAACTCTATGGGGTAGTTCCACTCTGACCTCTAGGGTAGCTATGAGTTGGATATGACTCAATGACAGTGGAGTTTTTTTGGTTACCTTTATTCCAGCAAATCAGTCTCTCAGGGAGTTTGGATGTGTCTATGGAGCTTCCATGCCCTTGCCTTGTACAATTTGTGCTGGCTTCCCCAGTACCCTGTGCTATCTTACCCTTCACCCAAATTACCTCTTGTCTTTTGTCTATTTAGTGTTTCCCCCCAAACCCTCCCTCCCATTACCATCGAATATTTTTTTCTTTTTGTGTATATAAAACTTTTCATGGATTTTTACAGTAGTGGTATCAATACTTGTCCTTTTGTGATTGACTTATTTCATTCAGCAAAATGCTGTCCAGATTCATCTGTATTGTAAGATGCTTTGCAGATTATCACTGTTTGTTACCACTGAGTAATATTCTATTGTGTATATGTACCATGGTTTGTTTATCCATTCATTTGTATTGATGGGCATCTAGGTTGTTTGCATCTTTCTACTATTGTGAACAATGCTGTAATGAACACAGATGAGTATATATCTATTTGTGTGATAGTTTTTATTTTTCAAGGTTATACTCTTAAGCATGGGATGGCTGGATCATATGTATTTTCTATTTCTAGCTTTTTAAAAAAGTGCCATATTGTTTTCCAAAGTGGCTATACCACTTTGCATTCCCATCAGCAGTTATGCATAATGTATTAATAAGAACTTTAAATTGGTTAGGTGTTGGGGAGCAGACTGAGAGTTTGACGGTCCTGGACATGGAGAGAGAAGCCCTACTGGTACAGAGGTTAAGGCACTCAGCTGCTTAACTGAAAAATTGATGGCTGAAATCCAGTTTGAATTCACCAGATGCTCCATGGAAGAAAGATGTGTTTCTTTAAGAATTTACAGCCTTGGAAACCCTATGGGGCAGTTCTACTCCACCCTACAGGGTCACTACGGGTTGGAATTGATTTAATGCAATGGGTGTGGTTTCTTTAGTTTTGGGGAGAAGGAGAAAAAGAGCATAATGACAGGAGGAAGATAAGAAATGACATATCTACAAGGGCCTACTTTCTTAAAATACAAAGAAAACTTCAACTCAATAATAAAGACAAATACAATGAAAATACAGGCAAAGATAATGAACAGACACTTTACTAAAGAGGACATTCAGGCAGCCAACAAATACATGAAAAGATGCTTGCAATCAGTAGCCATCAGAGAGATGCAAATCTAAACTAGAATGAGATACCATCTCACCTGTGTAAAAATGGCAATGATAAGAAAGCAAAACGGAAAACAACAAATACTGGTGAGGCTGTGGGGTGACTGTAACTCTTACACACTGCTGGATTGCAAAATGGTACAACTACTGTGGAAAATGGTATGACACTTTCTGAAAAAGCTAGAAATAGAAATATTTTATGATCTAGCAATCCCACCCCAAGGTATATATCCAAAAGACGCAAGAACACAATATGAATAGGCATATGCACACTTATGTTCACTGCAGCATTGTTCACAATAGGAAAAATACAGAAACAATTCAAGTGGTCATCAAAAGATGAATGGATAAACAAACTGTGGTATATATATTCACAATGGAATGCTGTGCAACTGCAAAGAATTATGAGCTTGCAAAACAGCTTAAAACATAGACAAACCTGGGGCACATTATGCTGAGCAAAATGAGTTCATTACAAAAAGACAAATATGTATGGTCCTGCTATTAGAAAAGTCTAAAGTAGATACACACGCAGAAAACAACCTTCATTGATGATTACCAGAGAAGGAGTGGGGTAATGACTTTCTAGACAGTTAGCACTGGTTATTTTGGGTGATGGGGAAGGCAGTACCACATATGGATGAAGTCTGCACAACTTGATCAAGGTAAGTGAAAATACTAAGAAGTATGCAGAAATCCTGAGAGCACAGTGGTTAAGGCCTACAGCTGCCAATCAAACATTTAGCAGTTTGAACCCACCAGGCACTCCTACTCTGTGCTATGAGGTATACATGAAAATGGGACAAATTCAGTAAATGCTATAACATATACAATTTTACAACAGCAACAACAATGAAAAAATTGTCTGTGGTTCCATAGAAGATATGTATATATGCACGTGTATAGGAAGGCATAAGCAGGTACATACACCTGCCTGCAGAGGTGTACCTGTGGTAATATACACATATGTATATGTGTGTTCATATATAAAAAATACATATATATACATGTTTGTATGTACTGCACATATATATACACATACATATGTATACACACATACATACATGCATTGTATATATAAAAAGCACACAGAAGCACAGTTATAGAGACTTCCTTGCTTTACTGGGTTAAAAGGTTTATGACCATAGTCTTGTGGGACAATTTAGTCAATTGGTATAACACAGTTCATAAAGATAATGTTATACACCCTGTTCTTTTTTTTTTTTTAAACTGTACTTTAGATAAAGGTTTACAGAGCAAACTAGTTTCTCATTACACAGTTAGGATGCATGATGTTTCATGACATTGATTAACAACTCAGTGACGCGTCAACTCTTTCCCTCCTCAACTTTGGGTTCTCTATTACTAGGTTTCCTGTTCCCTCTCACCTTTCACTCCTTGCCCTTGGGCTGCTGTGCCTCTTTAGCCTTATTTCATTTTATGAGCCTGTCTAATCTTTGTCTGAAGGGTGAACCTCAGAAGTGACTTTGTTACTGAGCTGAAAGGGTGTCCAGAGGCCATTATCTTAGGGCTTCTCCAGTTTCTGTCAGGACAGTAAGTCTGGTTTTTTTTGTTGTTGTTGTTAGTTAGAATTTAGTTGTACATTTTTTTATAGCCCTATCTAGGATCTTCTAATTGTGGTCTCTGTCAAAGCAGTCAGTGAAAGTAGCCAGACACCATCTAGTTGTACCGGGCCCAGTAGGATGGAGACCACGGCAGTCATGGTCCATCAATTGTTTGGATTAATCTTTTTCCTGTATCTTTAACTAGCTTCATTATTCCTTGCTCCTGCAGGATAAGACCAATGGAGTATCCTAAATGGCCACTTTACAGGCTTTTAAGACCCCAGAAGCCACTCACTAAAGTAAAATACAGAACATTTTCTATATAAACTATGCTATGCCAATTAAGACCATGTCTTACATACTTTGGACACTGTGTCAGGAAAGATCAGTCCCTGGAGAAGGACATCATGCTTGATAGAGTGGAGGCTCAGTGAAAAACAGGAAGACCCTTGACGAGATGGATCGACACAGTGTCCACAACAATGGGCTTAAGCATAAAAACAATTGTGGACATGGCGCAAGACTGGGCAGTGTTTCGTTCTGTTGTTCATAGAGTTCCTGTGAGTCGGAACTGACTCAACGACACCTAACAACATGCCAGTTAAGCTAGATATTACATCACACTGTGGTCCCCATGGCTCACAGCTCAGCAATTCAGTCCCTGAAGCGTTTGGGTGTATCTACGAAGCTTCTACAATCTTGCCTTGCACAAGTTGTGCTGGCTTCCCTGGTACTGTGTGCTACCCTACCCTTCACCAAAGTTAACACTTACATATAGTCTATTCAGTGTTTTTCTACCCCCAACCCTCAATGCCCTCATAACTATCAAAGATTTTTTTCTTTTTGTATATAAACATTTTTACGAGTTTTTACAGTAGTGATCTCATACAGTATTTGTCCTTTGTGATTAACTCATTTTACTCAGCATTGTGTTCTCCAGATTTATCCATGTTATGAGACACGTCACAGATTCACTGTTGCTCTTTTTCAGTGTAATACCCCATTGTGTGTATGTATCATAGTTTATCTGTTGGAGGACATTTAGGCCGTTTCCATCATTTTGCTTTTGTGAACAGTGCTACAATGAATATGCGTATGCATACGTCTACTTGTGTGGTGACACATTTCTCTACATACCCTGGTTTTGTGAGTAGTGTCTGGAGTATTTAAAGCTTGAGAGCAGCCAGCTAAGATACAATCTTTGTTCCTTACTTACAAGGAGTGGAAAAGAATGAAGGAAACCAAAGACTCAAAGAAGAAATTACTCCATAGAACTAAAGCCCACACCAACACAGTCTCTTCTACACTTAGACCAGGAGAATTAGATGGTGCGCAGCTACCACTGTCGACTCTTCTGACCATAACACCATAGAAAGTCCCAGACAGAATGGGAGAAAAATGTAGAACAAACTCTAATTCCAGGAAAAAAGAAGCAAAAGCCAGACTTACTGGATCAATAGACAGGAGGAACCCCAGAGACTATCTCCTTGAGATTCATTTGGAACTTGACACTGGAAGCTACTCCAAAAGGTGCCCTTTCAGCCAGTAATAGATCTGCTTACAAAACAAACAGTATCATCCATGAGTAATGTGTTCCCTTAAACTATATGAGACAACATTTACCTAAAGGCAAAGATAAGAAGCTGAAGGGAAGCTAAATAAATGGAAACAGAACAGAATGAAAATAATGAGACTGTGGACACACCATGAAAACTGTAACCAATGGCACTGAATAATCTGTACAAAAATTACTAAATGAGAACCTCATTTTCTGTAACACTTAAAAAAATCCTTTAAAGTTTATAGATGAATAAGTGCTTGATATGTGGTTCTATATCGTGTCTTCGAAATGGATTTTCTTGTCATGGCACACTGGAAGCACACAGAAACCCAGTTCTGATACCCAGTTTCTATTTCACATGTAAGCAATTTGTTTTATTTTGTTTCAGTGCTGGTGGTTGCTGCTTATAACTTTGTTATTTAAAGCCAACTTTTCCTTGCTTTCTTGTTTGTTTTCATAAACAAAATGAAAATCCGTGGGTTGGGCTCTGGTGGTGCTAACTCTTAGTGTTTGGCCTATTTTACCAGCCTTTTCATCAAGTTGTGCTTGAGATCATTTGGTATCAGTTTATGTTAAATTAATAACTATTTTGCTTACATATTTTTGATGAGTGAATGGTTTGCTGCACCCTTGCTTACTAAGATTTAGTGGTTTTGAATACGAAGCACTATCCAGCCCCCTCCCCCCAATGCCAAAAAATTATGAAACAATGCAACTCAAAACCTATACAATCATAGCAACAATGCAGACCAAAAACAACTGGAGAGAGAGACAACTGCAGGAGACCCTGTTACACTTTGTGCTTAAACCTTGTTATCTGAAAACATTCTTGACAGTTTTATCTATGATTATTTTGTTCGCCTCAGTTCAAACAAAAGTGATTCTTTTTTAAGTTTCTCTATAAAAACCTCAATATATAATTCCATCAGAAATGGCAGCTGGAGTATTGTGATTAATTGCACTATGTACAGTTGTGTGGCTAAACATCTAATTCTTCAGTTTCCATACTGACTATAAAGGGTAATGACAGTATACAGGACACCTTACAGGACCACTGAGAGGTATAAACCAGAACCCAAATGCTTAAAAATAGGGCTTGGCACATAGTAACTCAATCAACATTCATTTCTCATTGTTTCTGGCTTTCTTTTTGGCTTAATTTTTTATGATGAATGTATTAGTTAAGAATGTTTTGGGCTGTCAGCTTAGGCCAGGTAACAGTGACGTAAACAATACGAGTGTGTTTCCTTATTTAACAAGAAGTCTGGAGACAGGTAGTTCTCCTTAGAGGCTTAACAATGTCTGGCTGTTAGCCAAAGTTTCCAGAAGATTTTTGGCCTCTGGGCCTCCAATTCCTACCTATGCTGACAGGATGGTTACAGCATTACTGGTAGAGACTTTCCAAAGCAGAAAAGGAAGGGGCAGGCAGAAAAGACACTTTCTTTTTCAGAGGAGATTTGTCTTTATACCTCATTTTTCCTGACCTAGGTTACATGTTCATGTATAGGCCAAAATCTGGCAAGAAAGAGGGAAATTCCAAGGATAGGCTGAGACCAGTAAGAATATCCCCTGGGGCTGAGTGGACTGCCACCCTCCCCTCTAAATTGTAGTTGGTGTTCGTTTTTTTTTTTTTTTGGTAGTGCAGTGAGTAGGGTATACTAGTTATGTGAGCAATAGGAAGCTTGTGATTGCTTCCTCCCCAGGGTTCTTCTGGGATCCCGGCTGTGCCGTGGTCAAGCAGTCTCTCGCCAACCGAGAGGTACAGGTGACAAAGGTGACTCCCTGGAGTTCCTTCTGCAAAGGTTACAGCCTTGGAAACCATATGGTGCAGTTCTGTCTTGTCCCACAAGGTCACTATGAGTCAGAACCAACTTGATGGCTATGAGTTTGGTTTTATTGCCAAACTGGTAAATCTTGACCAACAATGTGCTGAATAATTGCCCATCTTTTTTTTTTAATTTCAATTTGTGGCAAAAGTAGGCTAGTTCTCATTAATCTGTTTTTCCCCTTCTAAACAACAAAATAAAGAACAGATCTATGACATGGTGTAGTAAGCTCAATGTGGGAAGATAGAGCTTTTCCCTTGGTGGTGATTTGTCCATTTTCTCTGAATTATCTAGGCCAAAATTTATCTACCATCTCTCTAAGCAAGTACAGTTATTTTGTTTGTTGTATGTGGTTATTTTTAACAGAATGAGAAACTAACCCCTGTTTAGTATAAATTATGTACATAAAAGAGAAAAAATTTTATTTCTGAAATTGTAAGGTGTTTTCCAACTGTCTTGTTTTGGAAGTTCTGCACACAGCAGATCTCCAAGACAATTAGTCAGTATTGAATGTTAAATAGACGGAAATGTAAGTGAAAATACTATGTAAAACAAAGAATGGGGGTAAAAAATATCCATTTGAAAATAATGCAAACTGGTTCCTTGGGGAACCTAGTTCTTTCCTGTCAGAAAAGTGAACAACTTGATTACTTTTCATTGTAATTAATAATAAAAAATGAAAGTGTCTATTCACAGAGTAAAAATAATTTGTTAGGTGTGTCGAAAAATTTTATCTTGCTTTCCACTGGGCAGAATTTCTACCTCATAATCAACAGTAATAAGCAAGAACCAAACCAGAACTAAACCTGTTCACGTCAATTCCAACTTGTATCAACCTTGTAAAGTTGGGCAGAACTGCTAAAGAGCAGTTGATGGAATCAAACTGCTGGCCTTTGGTTAGCAGCCAAGCTCTTAACCACTGTGCCATTGGTGCCCTGTTACAATCACCACCCTTATTTATCTTTTATCCCCCACTGTCTTTTGGTATAATGCACACCAGAACCAGAAGTCTTCCAATTTCTATGACTGTCCCTTTACACCATTTGTTTCTAAGGTATCACAGCAGCTGGCAGTTGCACAAATATTCATGAGAACACCATATGATCATTTGTTCATTTTATCCCCTTATGGCTACTCTAACTTCATGTAACTAATAATATATTACAATATGTACTATATGAATCTGGTTCAAAGACAAGCATACTATTATAAAGAATTGAAAAATACTTGAGATGTACTAATATAGAAATGGAGTCAAATTTCTTTAAGAGGGACTGATTTTCTGGTGAGAAAGACTGTAGATTAGGAGGCATGTTTTATTCTCATAGAAAGCTTCACAAGTGATTTCTATAGCATAAGGATTTCTTGGCACTTTTGTGGAGGTTATAATAACTGCAGTTTCTGCCCAAAAAATACATTGACCTAACTCTTCAAAGGACCGAGTAACCTACAGACAAGAGCTATGTAAAAAGTCATTTCCATTAGGAACACACTGATAAGAAGATGCATGGCCCTAGCATCTACATAATATTTCCTTTTCAGGAGATGTTTAATTTGGTGCCAAAGAATCTCTGCTAAAAATTAAACCAAAACTCATGAATAAATAACCTTCCATCCAAGCATCCAAGGCTTGATGGGGAGAGAATAGGGAAAGGAAAAAACAAAAAAGATCATCATGGCCATTAGCCCTGAGAGGTGTGGTAACTGTGATCTGTGGTCTCCTAGTTTTAATTGGCCTCCTGGGGTATGTAGAATGCCGTGTGTTTGTCACACTTGTAGAAATCTTGGCACAAAGTATTTACAGCTGTTTGGAGTCTTAACATACAATAGGAAGGGCCTGCTGGGTCTGGCATCTGCTGACACAGCCTTAGAGTCAATGGAAAATCTGGCTTCTCCTTTGAGGTCTATACAATGAAGGATTTGCAGACAGCGAAGTAGAAGAAGCTAAGAATTATCCCAAGCACAGTCAAGGCTCTACTCTGCAGAAACTCCAGGGAGTCTACTTACTACACTTTTTCTGCAGAACCCTGAAATATTTTCACCTTCCCTACCTGGATAACATATTTCACAATAAAAGTTTTCACAATATTTTGCCTAGATTTGCCACACAAAGAACTGCTACACAAAGGTGGCAAAGTAGTAAGCCTACAGGCCGAATATCATACACAGGTTTGTTTGGGTTCTCATAGTGTTTCATTTTGTTTTGTTTAGTTAATTTGAATTAGTTGCTAGCTTTTAAAAATCAGGACATTTCACATTAAAAAAAAAAAATCCAGATTATTGGTTTTGTTGGAAAATCAGATCTGGCAAAACATAGGTCTGAGTTTCTTTTAAGCAATACCTCCAACAGCTGCCCTCTTTGTAGGGGACATGAGATCTCAAATGTGCCAGAGCCCCACTGGAAACCTTCTTATATTACAACCCCTGCCTGACTCTACTAGACATTTGATTTCACAACCACTATGTGTGGTGTAGTGGTTAAGTGCTACATCTGCTAACCAAGCAGTCAGCATTTTGAATCTGCCAGGCATTCCTTGGAAACTCTATGGAGCAGTTCTACTCTACCCTATAGGGTCACTATGAGTCAGAATTGACTCGATGGCAGTTTATTCGGTTTTGTGGGTTTTTTATGCTGGTGTCCTGAAGCACTGGTAGTGCTTAAAAGCTTGGCTGCTAATCAAAAGGTTGGTAGTTCAAATCTACCAGCCACTATCTGGAAACCCTAGTCTAACTTTGGTTCTGTAGGGATAACAAGTTTGTGAGCTATAAGACTATGTTCCTCACAGTGGTTCTACTGCTGTCCCACGGGTCTAGTCCTTTTCCTGGCCGTGGACAAAGGTGGAGTAAGGAACACTGCTATCCAAATCTCAAAGGTTCTTGTTCCATAATTTGTTGTCTTCTCTTCTCCCAGTTTCCATTTCCAAGAACCTCCTCTGCCCTCTATCTGCTTTCTCCCATGAATATTTCAGTTTATCTTCTAAAAAAAAAAAAGTCTCAAAAACATACCAGGTCAGAATCTCAGTCCTCCGCAACCTAAAACTTGTACACCCTACCTTCAGGCCCCAGAAACACGTGACATGTACACCCTACCTTCAGGCCCCAGAAACATGTGACATTCATCTCTTCCCTAATAATACGCTATGTCAAATACACACTTCTCTTTATAGGGCAAACGTATTAACAAAGTATGCTAAGATCTCTGCTATCCTGCTAGGATGGAAAAGAAGCCAAGATTGGGTTGAAGGCCAGGAAAATTAACTCAGTAGTAAGGTCTGAAAGACACAGTCCAAAAGTCATGATTAAGTCCATTGTGATTCATGATGTCCTTTCGCCCTCTGTTGTTGTTTGTTGCTCCAACTCCCGGCAAACTTATATATAATAAATTAAGATGTTGCCTGTACTGTGACCTATGCCACCACTGTAAAAATGTGAAATAGGGGAGAGGTTCAGACGACAATCAATACTTCAAGTCAAGAAAGTGTTCATGTTGTTGAGCTGTTACTGTTTGCCATAAATTCCAGCTCATAGTGATGATGTAAGACAGAGTAGAACTGCCCCACCGGGTTTCTAGTCTGTATATCTTTACAGGCTCAGATGTCCAAGTCTTTTTTTCCAGAGAGTGGCTGTTGGGTTCTAACCATGAACCTTTTGGTTAGCAGCTAAATACTTAAACATTGCACCACCAGGCTCCTTATACAGTCATGCAGAAGGTATTAAACAAGCTGCTTGGTTAACCATCATCTACCATCTAATTCCAACCAATTCAGCAAGTCAGCCTCACACCCTTCCACTGCCACATACTTCTAAACCAGTCAGTAAACTAAGTCCTATTATTTCAGTTTTCAAGAAGGTCAGAGATAGGTGTTATAAATTCATTAGCTCAAAGAATCTGGGATTTTTCCTGCTTTCCCCTCTGTCATCTGCCACATGAAGGCTGCCACAGATCTAAGCATCTCATCTTCACAAAGCCACATCAAGCAGCAGAAAAGAAATGTATCTCTGTCTGTCTCTCATTTTAAAGTTGAGGGAAAAAATTCCCAGAAGGCTCCCAACAAGCACCCTACTGATTACCTCATACTGGCCAAGATTGCATCACATGTTCATACTTGAAAAGATTACTGATGAGAAAAATTGAGTAATCATGATTGTTTTATACTAATCACCATTCATTCCCAGGGCTGGAGAGGGGCCCACGGTTATTAGGCCTCCAAATACGCAAAAGAAAAAAAGAGTCAGAATTCGATTGACACGGAATGAAGGTGAGAATAGCTGTTGTACTGAGAACTCCAGCATACACTGCAGCTATGCCAGCCATACGCCCTAGGCCCGGGCTGAGGACTGACACAGGTTGTTTCCTCACACACTCATGGTTCCCTTGCTTTACTCTGCTTGAGGGTGTCCTCTGATAATGAGACTTTACTCCATCAGGGATAATCTCAATCAGTGAGGAATGGACATTAGTGCATAAATATTCCAGCTCCCTCTACCATTCCTGCAACATTCTTCATGCCTATTTCACAAAGTCTGCCCAAGGGTCACCAGGAGGAGGGAGCCCTAGTTGCCCACAGTGGTGTCCTGTTCATTCACGCATGCCTCCCTGACTTTCCTCCCTTCGCAGGCTTACTTCCTCTCTTCCTCACAGCGCTTCCTGGGACTGCACCACATCTTTTTCTTGGGGTCAGCTTTGAGATAAACTCAACTAAGACAGCCACCAACAGTGTCTGTCACTTGTAGCTCAAGTGTCTTTTTTTTTTTTCTTGTGAAGCCTTCTTTGCTCCTCAGTCAAAAGTTACTTCTTCTTTTATATTTTGTATAGACTTCTATTATGGCACAGTTTGTTTTAAGCGTGTTTCTTCTCTAGTCTGTATAAGCTCCTTATAATCGAGGGTGCTGTTCGGTGCTGCCTTCCCATTCTTCAGTAGGGTCTGGTGTTTAGCACATTCTGACTAAATGTTGACTGTATCAACACGGCCCACCATATGGCTTTTTCCTAGGGCCTCTTCTCAAAAGATATTACGATCTCTTGAGTGCCCTGGTCCTTCCTTTTTCCTTTTTCCCTTTTGCGTCATTACTCTCATTGCTTTCTGCTTCAACTGCTGCCTCCGAGGTTAAATATCTAGATTTCTCTAGCCAATCAAGGTAGTCATGTTGGATAAATACGCTCTCTATAAGTGAATATCCTGCTAGACATTTATTTTCTTTACCCACGTCTCAGCATTCCCAATCTCTGAGAGAGATCTTTTAACCTAAACATTGCCTCACGGCTGGCAGATCATCTCCAGACCCACTGAACCCCAGCTCACAGTGAAAGCTAATAATTTATAGACCTAAAATATGGGTAGAGGGGCAGAGGACTGCCCTTCTGCTGCTGCTGTGAGGAAATTTTATTTGAGAAACTCTAATTCTTAGTGACATATTTAATATATTCCCATTTTTTTTTCCTTAACATTATAGTCTCATTGGCCAAGCCAAGTGCCTCATTAGTAAAACCAAAACTGCCCTCATGTATTGAAATAGAGTCACTGGGAAGTAAAAATCCAATAGACAGGGAAGAGACTGCTCTGGATTTGTCTTACCCTCATTCTTTAAAAATTTAAGTCCTAGGTGAAAAAAGTAAATAGAAAACACACACACACACACAAAGAAAAAAAAGCACTGTTGTTAATAAAGAAGATGCCAATTCCTGATGTACAGTGACAGGTAATAGAGGAGAAAAGCAAACTTGGGACTCTGGGCAATGTTTTGGAAGGAGAGGAGAATGAGATTTCCAAATCAATCTGAAGCTAGAGCAATGCCAACATAACTTCTGACATCACCGGATTAGTGTCAGTGTATTAACAGCTGTTGTGGTGAGGTTTGCTTCTCACACTGATAGCCACTTGGCATTTAGCTGAACGCAATAAACAGGAGGGACTGAAGCGGGGAGAAATGGTGGGGCTACATCGAAGGTCAAACAGATTACTCTCTGAGATAAATGTGGATCAGATGTCAGCATTAGTACAAGAAGCAGCGTGTTGCAGTCAAGATTTCACCCTAGTTAACAGAGGCAGATTTATCTGGAGCTCAACAAAGCGTAAGTGCTGAGGCTCCTTTCCCTCATACAGGTCCCTGCAGAGGACGTGCACCGAACTGTTACCATGATATTTTTTCCCCCAAAGGATCCCTCGAAACTGTATGAGCTTTGAGCTCCAACACACTTAGTCCTGATTCTGTTAGATTTCATTTTTATGGAACTCTTAAAAGACACCAACCAACATTTCAATGAAATACCGACTTAAAAAAGAATGTAAAAGATTGTAATTCTGAAAGAAAAAAAAAAAAGTTAAAAGCCTTATATCATGGGACAAGTATTTACTAAGAGGCTAATTTTTATAAGCTCTGGTCAAGAGGTTTAAAATGCTATCTTTTTCTTTAAAGGCATTACACTAAAATTGAAAAATCAAGCTATGGGTCCACAAAAAGAATTATTAATTTAAAACTGAAAAATGAGTATTCATTTAACAACTATTTACTGATTTTGAGCTTGGTGCCAGGAACTATGCTAGACACTGGATACTCAACTATAAAAAAAGAACCCTTACAATCAGCTTTCATGGAGCCTACACTGAGAGAGAAATCAAAACAATTAATAAACTAAACAATAAATTAAATTAATAAATAGAATAATTGAGAGCTATGAAAAGTTCTATAAACGGAAATAAGTTGTGAAGTCAGAGGATAAAGAAGGAACATCTTTTAATTTGGGTAGTCAGCGAAAATCTACTCAAGAAGGTAACACACCTGGAGAGCAGAAAGAGCTGTCCATGAAAACAGGTGAAAGGAAATAAATTCTTGGCAGACATGTAAATACCCGAGGTGGGAAGCAGCTCTATTCGTCTGAGTAACAAAGAGAGCCAAACCCAAACCAAGTCTGTTGCCATCAAGTTGATCCCTACTACAGTGATTCTATAGGACAGAGTAGGACTGTTCCTTTGAGTTTTCAAGGACTGGCCAGTGGATGCAAACTGCCCACCTTTTGGTTAGCAGCCAAGTTCTTGGCCATGGCACCACCAAGACTCTCACAAAAAGTCTGTCTAGGTAAAGATTACAAGGGGCGGAAGAAAAATTAGACGAAGTAAAAGACCCCTGCGGATTGGAAAACTGACCTTAGTTCTTAGGATGTAGTAGTGAGTCCAACCATTGCATTCCAAGTGGCAGTTTATGAAAATTTCAGGAAAGAAATAAAAATAAGGATGCATTGTTCTATGAAATTATTAGATCCCATTCTCTGTCAAAAATTCTGTGTATCTACTAATTTGTATTTTCATTAAGAAACAGCAGAAACCTACTTCTCAGTGTTTCAATTAAGAAACACTGTAACTGGACATCAATGCTGTCATTCATCTGGCTTATAAAGTAATGAATAAGGCTGCACCCCCTACCCCACACTCCTGGAAGAAATTCCTGTGTGCACAGACCTTAACCATGGATGAATCTTATCTTGCCTCATTCAGTTAATACAGAGTAGAAATGGCACCACTAGGCTTGGTGTCACGCAGTGTAGTAAGTCATAATGTCACCCTACAAATCCTGGCCAAGGGTGTGGGGGCAGTCAGTGAACCCCACCTGCCCAATGGCTGGAGCTGCAGGGTCCTGCCTTGCCCCTTTGCAGGGCCCAGAAAGGCACTGTAGCCTGCCTTTCTTGGTCCCACCCCTCAGCTCTCCAAAGCTTCTCACAACTCTCACTGGCCAAAGGAAAGACCCACTCCAGCCAATGGTAAGCCCTACAGCCACACCCTAACTGGTGGTTGAGTGATGAGTTGCCACACTGGTAACAGGGACACCAACCCTAGTCATACCACTGTCTTGGTGACCCCTCCTTAGACAGGGCAGGCCCACTTGCTGCAGCCGCCACGACGATGGGGTCATTTTGATGTCACCTCCTCCAAAAGTGCCAGACAGTGCACTCCATGTCCTTAGACCCCACTTCAGTGAAACCACAGAGAAGTGGAGGAAAAAGGTAAACCTCTACAGTATAAGCCTCTGAAATAAAATTTACCACTGCAGTTCTAAGAAAACATGTAGGCCAATTTCAGTGTTACTCAATATGAGCTTAGATAAAATTAATAAAAGGAATTTCATTGAAAAGTGTTATGGCTGATTTCTTGCTGTTGGTGTTCTGTGTCTCCATTCTCTTAATGAAAGAACTAATGAATGAAGGTCTCACAGAGAGAGGCTGGGCAGGAGTCAGATCATACTGGACTTTAAAGGCAATGACATGGAGACTAAATTTTTATCTAAAGGCAATGGAAAGTCACTGAGAAGTTTCAGCTAGGAAAATAATTTAGCCCAATTTGTATTTAGAAGTTGTAAGTTTTAAGAAGTAGCACAAGCAGTAGATTACACCTGGGGACATTCATGTGTGCTCCACATAGTCAGGAGGGGCTTCTGAATGGGGCCTTAAGTGACAGGTGAAATTAGGTAAGTAAAATGTGTGACTAAGACCAAACATTGTTGGCAAGTGTAATGAAATGAGAAAAAGTTTGAGGTGGAATGATCCCTAAGGGTGGTGACAAGAATCAAAATCACACTGAATATGGTAAATCGGTGGACTTGGGTCTAACTCAAGCTGGTATTCAGTGAATCTAATATGGAAGATGGGGTATGGTGGCTGGTGCCATGTATATGTGTGTTGATATAACCATCATTCAGCGTTGTTAGAGTCAGGTAAGTGATCCTAAGCGGGTGGGAATGAAGGGAGACAGCAGAGGAGTTCAGACTGAAACTGGAGCATTGTCAGCAGTGTATGCACCTTGTTGTTAGGTGGTGTTGAGTTGGTTCTTACTCACAGCGACCCTATGTACAACAGAACAAAACACCGTCAGCTGCTATGCCATCCTCACAGTCATTGTTATGCTCCAGCCCATTGTTAGTCATGGTGTCAATCTATCTCACTGAAAGGCTTCCTATTTTTCCCTGACCCTCTGCTTTGCTAAACACGATGTCCTTTTCCAGGAACTGAGGTCTCCTAATAACTTGACCAAAGTTGTGGAGATGAAGCCTTGCCACTCTTGCTTCTAAGAAGCCTTCCGGCTGTACTTTTTCTAAGATAAATGTGCTTCTTCTGACAACCCATGGAATATTCAATATTCTTCACCAACACCATAATTCAAAGGCATCAACTCTTTTTTGCTCATCCTTATTCATTGTTCAGCTTTTACTTATATATGAGGTGATTGAAAATGCCATGGTTTGGGTTAGATACATTTTAGTCCTTAAAGTGATACCTTTTTTAAAAAATAAATAAATAAATAAAACACTTTAAAGAAGTCTCCTGCAGCAGATTTGACCAGTGCAATGGGTCTTTTTGATTTCTGGACTGCTGCTTCTGTGGGCACTGATTGTAAATCCAAGTAAAATGAAATCAACAACAATGTTTTCTCCATTTATCATGATGTTGCTTATTGGTCCAGTTCTGAGGTTTTGTTTTCTTCATATTGAGGCGTAATTTAAATGGAAGTCTGTGGTCTTTCAATAAGAGCTTCGAGTCCTCTTCACTTCAGTAAGCAGTATCTGCATTTTGCTAGTTGTTAAGCAGCCTATCTCCAATCCTAAAGTCACATTCTTCTTCATAGTCTAGCTTCTTAGACTATTTGCTCAGCATACAGTCTGAATAAATATGGTAAAATGACACATCCTTGATGCAAACGTTTCTTGACCTTAAATAAAATTTAAAATCTTGTTTATCACTCTGTTTTGTTCAAGTGACGGCCTCTTAATTTAAGTACAGATTTCTCATGAGCACAATGAAGTGTTCCAGAACCCCATTTGTCTTGCAATGTTACCTACCTATAATTTATCATGATCTACCCAGCTAAATGTCTTTGCACAGTCCCATAAAACACAGGTAAACAACTTTATGATATTATCTGCTTTTAGTCAAGATTCATCTGACGTCAGCAATGATATCCCTTGTTCCAAGTCCTCATGTGAACCTGGATTGCATTTCTGGCAGTTCCTTGTTAGTGTACTGCTGTAGCTGCTTTTGAATAATATTCAGCAAAATTTTCCTTGTGATATTAATATTGTTAAATAATTTCCATGTTCTGTTAGACCACCTTCCTTTGGAATGGGCACAAATACGAATATCTTCCAGTTAGTTGGCCAGACTGCTGTCTTCCAAATTTCGTGGCATCAACGAGTGAGTGTTCCTAGCACTGTATCAATTTCTTGAAACATCTCAGTTGGTATTCTGTCAATTCCTGGAGTCCTGCTTTTCACCACTGCCTTCAGTGCAACTTGGACATTTTCCTTCAGTATTAACAGTTGTTGATCATATGCTACCTTCTGAAATGGTTGACCGTTCACCAATTATTTTTGGTACAGTGACCCTGTATATTCTCTTCATCTTCTTTTGATGCTTTCTGCATCATTTTAATATTTTCCCAATAGAATCCTTCAATGCTGTAACTCAGGCCTTGAATTTTTTCTTCAGTTCTTTCAGCTTGAGAAATGCTGAGCATATTTGTCCTTTTTGGTTTTCTCACTAGCTCTTTGCACATTTCATTATAACACTTTACTTGGTCTTCTCAAGCTTCCCTTTGAAATCTGCCATTCAGTTCTTTTACTTCAACATTTCTTCCTTCTGCTTTAGCTACTCGATGTTCAAAAGCAAGTTTCAAGAGTTTCTTCTGACATCCATTTTGGTATTTTCTCTTTCCTGTGCTTTTAATGACCTCTTGCTTTGTTCACGATGTACGTCATGCCATTCTACAACTTCTCTGGTCTTTGGTTACTAGTGTTCAATGTGCCAAATGTATTTCTGAGATGGTTTCCAAATTCTGTGGAATATAGTCAAAGTCATACTCAGGTACTCTTGCATATGAGCAATTGATGGTCTGTTCCACAGTAAGCCTTGTTCCAACTGGTGATATATGGAGCTTTTCCACTGTCTCTTTCCATAGAGACAGTTGACTTGATTCCTGCATATCCTATTTGATGAAGTCCTTGTGTATAACCACTATTTATGTTGTTGAAAAAAAGATATTTGCAATGAAGTCATTCGTTTTAGGTTGGGTTCTCTAGAGAGGCAAAACCAGTAAAGTGCATAAATATATTTGAAAAGATCTCTATCAAAGAAACAGCTAATGCAATTGCAGAGGCTGGACTGTCTCAAGTCTGTGGATTATGAAAGAAGCTTCTTCCAATTCACCTAGCTACAGTGCTGGTAAACCCAAGACCGGCAGGCTAGAAAGTAAAACTCTTGTTCACAGGCTGTGATATAGAAAAATCCCAAGACTGACAGATAAGCTGATAGCTCACATCCCAAGAACCAAAGGTCAGACAAAAAAAGGAGGCAGTTGTAGAATCCAGAGCAAGCAAAAAGCCAGCAAGTTTACTTATATTTAGATGCTGGCCACACCTCCAAGGAAACTCACTTTCAACCAGTTGGCTCTTCAAGCAGATCCATCATGTGAGTGATCACATATAAACACTGAGAGTCACAGCCTAGACAAGTTAACACACAATCTTAACCATCAAGTCAATGGTCTTGAAAACTTCTATCACGTGATCTCCAATGTTATTTCTACATCAAGGCCTTATTTTTCAACTACCAGTCCTTCTTTATTTCCAACTTTTGCATTTCAAGCACCAGAAATTATCAGTGCAACTTGAGTGTATGTTTGATCAATTTCAAACTCCAGAATCTGCTAAAAATCTTCAGTTTCTTCATCTGTGGCCTTAGTGCATGGTGAGTAAAATTGAATAGTAGTTGTATTAGCTAGTCTTCCTTGTAGACATATGGATATTTTACTATCACTGACAGTGTTGTACTTCGGGACAGATCTTGACATATCCTTTTTGATTATGGACATGATGCCATTCCTTTTTGCCTTTCCCAGTACAGTCAACCATATGATTGAATCAAAATGGTCAATACCAGTCTATTTCCACTCATTAATGTGTAGGATATTGATATTCATGAAGTCCATTTCATATTGAATTTTCTTAGATTCATACATTGTACATTCCATATTCTGATTATTAATGGATGTTTGCAGCTTCTGTTTTTTAAGTCATGGTACATTACAAAATATATGCATGGGGACTAGGATATGATTCTCCAAGAAAACAGCCTGGCAAGCTATGCTGTTCCTTAAAATCCTAAATTGTACATTAAGAAGTCTGACACAACCCAGTCATAATACAAACATCCAGATTTGCACTTTGAGAGTTCTATTTTCATATAGCTGAAATACTAACTCAAGATCTCAACCACTAGGGGAATGGTGCCCTTATTACATTGTAAGCCTTGTTTCCAATGGTCTCAAGGCTTGGACAAATTGTGAGACTGTGTAATAATGGGAGGTAGCATGGTCTGATGCAAAAGAGTCCAAAAACTTGGGTTCACATCTTTGGTTCATTCTGACTCTTAATGAGTGGCAAGTTATAAGTAATATCTCTGAGCCTCTATTTCTTCATATTATGTGGATAATAACACCTTTTTAGGCATAGTTTCCTTAATAATGTTCATGAAAATGTAAATACAGATATTTTTCTTTTATTAATGAAGTCAACAGCAAAAATTGTCAGAAATCCATATACATTATCACCCTGAAGGGCTAGTCTATAACTTAAAATACCTATTCATTTCCCTAGTGCTCTGAGCTAAAGAAGTCACAAAAGACAAACAAGGCTACTGTCCCTCTTCATATTGCTCCACAAATAGGCATGTACTAATGATAAATAATAAGAAACATAAAACATAATGGCTCAGAAGGTAGAGAGTGTCCTTGGCAAATACGATCTTTAAGTTTGTCTTTGAAAGTGTCTCACAGCATTTTTAAAGAGGCTGCTTATGGTCTGAGGAGAAGACACTGTAAGTAAGTCAGCACCAGGATGAAAATATTTGAAGAATGACACAGCACTCATTCATTTCATAGTTTGTGCAGACGAAAAGTGTTTCTCAGTAATAAGTCTGCATGCCAGATATTCCCACAGGATCAGAGGCATTAAAAGACTGATCTGCTACTTTTGAGTCTAATGGTAGTAAAATTATGCTCAAAAGCAAAGTTGGTACAGAAAATAAATGGCAGGTATAGAACAGGTGATACCATGGAGTTAATGCAAGTGCCTAAAGAATAAAGGAGAACTGTTACACAGATAGACTTTGATCTTATAGGAGGGAGGGTTGGTTGTTTAGTGGAGAAGGTCTCCATGCAGTCATCCACAACCCTGTATGAAAAAGTATCATAGCACTTAACCATTCTCGAGTGTAATTGCCGGTTGTCTGTCTCCCTCATGAGATTACAAGCTCCATGACAAGAGGATATAAGTCTAACTTGTTTGTAGTTCTATTCTCAGGGTCTAACACAGTGCTTGGCACACAGTGGATGCTCAATAAATTCTTGGCATGAAATGCACTAGCAAATTAGCATCATGCACTATACTGCACTGTACTGTGTGGAAGGTACGGTAAGTACTGATTTCAAATAGAAACTAAAAAAAGAAGAAAAGAAGGGAGGCTATAGAAATAACATGAGGGAGGTGTCTGACCTTCTTTAACTTCACAAGGGGGAAGGGGAATCAAGATCAATGGCTGAAGCCTGATTCATACGAGGCAGAGGTCAGAGATGCTTCCTCCCTCCACCATCTTTACCAGTTTGGAAACCAACGGACCGTTCCACGGCACTGTCTACTTCTTTGCTGAGTTCAGCAATTCACTGCAGTGGCCACACAGAACTCACAGATAGTATTCACTGTTATGTGGTTTACTAGGGAATTAACAGGTTAGAATTCAGGATTAGGAATGCAAAGGATACAGTTCTTCCATTAGGACAGTTGTGCCTGCTCGTATGTACACTTCTCTCTGACCCTCAGTCTCTGCCCTGCTCAAGCAAGTGTTACAAAGCTCTTTTCACTTTGCTGATAAGGGACCAGAGGCACCCCATTCTGTCAGTAAGTCTCAGCCCAAAGGCATTCAGCTTTCTCACTGTGTGGGTCAGTAGATAAAGTGGCTCTAAAAGGTGCCTGGAAACACCCTACTTCTCCAGCAAGCCACCTGTCCAACAGACTCAGCTTTCTCTATCTGTGGACCAGGAAGTGCACTGTGCCATCTGCTGCTGGTCTTTCCCACAGCAGTTTCTCTGCCACTGTTTCTTACCATTTTCCGTGTTCCAGTTCTCTATGTCTCAGTCTCCTGGTTACAGGAGTTTCTCTGCACGCAAATTCCAGTCCAAAACATGAGCTAGTTCTTCTTCTTTGGTGGTGGTGGTATCCTTTCTTTCCCATCTCTGGGGTAGGCTCATTTCAAGCCCAATGGAATATAAAAACTAATTAATCCCTTTGATGGGCCATGATTATCCTACTTGTACAGTCCCATGCATTCATTTGGGCGGCAGTTACAAGATCATGGCAAGAAAAGCCATACAAAAGTAATTTACCACAGCACAGAGACAGTGTAGCATACATGTAGGTATGTTTTTTAAATGCCCTTAGTAATGTTGCAGGTCTAAAAAAAGGAAAAACTGGCTTCCGTATCTTTGACTATGATGCAAAAGTGAAGAAATAAAAGAAAGATTAATTCTGAGTAGTGGATGAATATATATTAAATTGTGGCCAATATGGCTAGAAATCAGATTTAAGATCAATGGGTGATGGCAACAGTTGTCACTTTATCTTAGTTTGTGACTTTCTAAGATAAATATTGTTGATTGCTTTACATTTAGGATCTACTCTTGGTACCTTTCGTAATAAGAGGAGAAACAATCCTCCAACATAAAATTAAATATAATCTGGAAGAGTACAACAATAGTGGTTGTTAATTCAGTACCCGAAGATGACTCCACTTGATGTCCAAAAACCTTACAAACTAACTCTGACAAATGTGGCCTGTGGGAAACGAAGGATAATGTGGAGGCATTGGAGGTGGGTGTCTACATCCATTGCTATGTTACAGCTGGGTGATTTAAGGGACCCCAAAGCTAAAGAGTATCAGAAGGAACCAGAAACTCCCTTGACAGCCATGCATACATGTGTAGAATAACAAAGAACCTGAGTCCAAATGTTTGTACTTCATTACTCCATTTGAAATTCTATCCAATCCAGTCAAACTCAGAAATGTGCAGCTTTTGCAAAAATCAGTCCCTCCATTTAAACAAAATATTAACATTACCACTGATTCATACTTTTTCTAGACATTCTTCACTTCAGATATTTTTAATAGAGCTCAGAAACTGCATCTAATCAACCCATATTAAAGGGCCAGCAGAAGGAATTATCATTTCTTCTAGAAAATTACATGTGTTAACACAAAATCTAGGTGTTTGCCACTGAGTTATTTTGTATTAAGTGAAAACTGCTGTGTAAGAAAACAAAAAAAATTTGCCTGAAGAAAATATGAGAACTTTTTATCCAGCTTAATTTGACACTGAAATTCAAAAAACAGGACAAGATAAATATATTGCTTTTTCTGAGTTATTATTTTTACACCAAATAAAACTACTTTTGCTGTTTGTGTCCTTGTATATCCTATGATACAGTTTATCTCACATTAAGCTTAGCTTTAAGACAACAAACATTCTGAAAAAGTAATAAAACTCTGCTTGAGGAAAAAGTTGTCAGCTCAAATATGGGTGGACTGGGGCTAATTGGACAACCAGACACAGTGTTTTTTTGGAAAGAATGTGGTTACGTTGTAGATAGTTTCTACTTCTCCTGAGAAGAAATATATTATCATATGATACCAAGAATAATGGCAATTCTTATTAACTTCAGCCTGATACAGTGTATGGACCTTTAAAAAGGTACTGTATGGTTTACAAACACTGATCTTCTGTTAAGGGTAATGAAAAGCTTTGATAGAGTTAATGGTGATAACTGAACATAAGTGCAGATATTGTTGAAATAGCAGATATTTTGTTACCTATGTATTTACCACAATTAAAAAAAAGTGTGTGTACTGTAGTCCTACCTTTTTAATAATCACATTCTTTAATATATTCTGATTTGTACTGGCTAAAAATTAATCACTAATGTCATTAACTTAATCCAATTCACATTTGTTCAGTTTTTTTAACCAGACAGACACACAAAGCCAAATTACAATCATATATTGGCAGAGTCACATTTAATGATGCTAGATCAGATGAGCATGCTTTGCTTCATGACAGCTAAGTGTAGACTGGCCAGATAGAGTCTAAGTTTTGTTTTGACCTTATTATCCCCAACCCTTCCCCCTCCACCCAAGTACTCCAGTTTGAACAAACCAAAAATCTGTTGCTGTTATGTTGATTCTGACTCACAGTGAGCTCGTAGGACGAAGTAGAACTGCCCCACTTGTTTTACAAGGTTGTAACAGAAACAGATTGCCATATCTTTCTCCCATAGAGTGTGTCTCAATTGTCTGGTACTGCTCTAACAGACATACCACAAGTAGATAGCTTCAAGAAGAGAAATTTTATTGTCAGAGTCCAACAAGCTACAAAACCATTTGCTATAAGAAATTATTGTAGTCTGGTAGGCTAAGAGTCCAAATTCAATAAAAGCATCCTAAAGCAGGAACCTCAGGTCCAAATGATGCACTCTGCTCTTGGTGCTGCTTTCTTGGTGGTATGAGGTTCCCCACTTTGTCTGCACACTTCTTTCTCTTATATCGCACCAGCTTGTAGCTTCAGTCATGACTCAACACCACTATGACCCACTGTTCCTCATCAACATCACAGAGGCAGGATTCGCAGCATATGGGGAAAAGATCTCACCCTATTGGGACTCAGGGCCAAGCCAAAATGACACATACATTTTTTGCGGGGGACGCAATGCAATCCATAACAGAGTGGTTTGGTTCAAACCACTGATCATTCAGTTAGCAACAGAGAACATAACCACTGTAACACCAGGAGAGGAAGAAGGATTTGTCTAGAGTCCCTTCTTTTCTTCATGTAAACTCTATTCCTAATTATTCTTACTCATTTCCAGAGTTCTAAATAACATCTACAGCCAGGGGCAGATTATTCAATCGCAAGGTAAGCAAGGGTTTACTGGTGCTTACTCATCTGTAGTGAATAATTTCACATTTTTTTTAACACATCAAAGACTTAGTTTCTAGGTACGGCTGGCAACTGTCTCTCAACCCCACAGCCCCTTCCTACAGAATCAAATCCCCTTTTCGAATCTGCAATCCTTGACAGAGGCAGCTGTCCCAGTGCTTACCGATGTGTAGTGAATAATTTCACATGGGTTGCACAGTACCAGCAGGTCAGATAACAGGCCACGGACTTGCAGGCTATAGAAGCTGACAAACTGAAGGCAATACGGCAGGTATTTGGCTCAAATTCCAAGAGTCAGAGGTTAGATGATGACAAGCCAGATGCAGGATCCAGAGCAAGCAAGCAATTGGTAGATGTTCATATGTATACACACACACTGGATACGGGCCAGGCCCTTGAGAAAGGCTTGCCCTACAACTGATTGGCTCATCACTTCAGGTTACATTGTGGAAGGTGGCTACACTGTTACATAATTGCCAAACTACATCAGCATGGTATCAAGACAGACTGTCCCTGGGGAAGGACATCATGCTTGGACAAACAGAGGGTCAATGACAAAGCAAACCCTTAATGAGACAGATAGGCTGTAGCAATGGGCTCAAATGGTAGTGACTGTGAGGACGGCACAGAGCCAGGCAGGGTTTAGTTCTGTTATACGTAGGGTCATTAAGAGCTGGAACCTTCTCGATGGCACCTAGTAACATTAACAACAACCTGAACGTCAGATTTCCATTGGAGAATCCATTCTACATGGTTACATTTTTAAAATGTAAACAAGATCCTGTTTCTTTCCTCTTTAATATTCTTCAGTGGCTTCTATATCTTACAGAATAAAATTCTGATTCATGGGTCATGGGACATGACCTACAGGGCTGTGCAGGTTGATTTCTCCCTAACTCTCTACATCTTCTCTCCAGGCACATACCCATCCTGACATTTCATTCGTTCCTCAGAGAAGCCAGAGAGGGTCCTTTACATTTGGCTCTGGATGATTCTGTTTTCCCTGCAACTCTTTCCCTGGGTTTGCTTAACCTTAATCATTGGGTCTGATACAAAGATCACATCCTTGGTGCTCTTCTATCTGCCTTACTAAAATCTCCTCTGTTTACTCTCCTTGATCTTCCAGATTTTTCTTTTTTTTCACTCTAGGTTTTTTGACAATCTGTAATTATCTTAAATATTTTCAATTCCATGTGTTTTTCTTTTCATACACTAGTTGTACGCTACTCCCTCTTCAGTGGGAGGTACCCACTGTCTCAGGAAAGATGAGGGTTGTTAATAGCATGAATTCAAGGATAAGATGGAATCCAGGTTCTGCCTGTTTCAATGACCACAGTTATGAAACATACAGGTTTTGAATTATGAGCTTTCTAAAAGGAGGAAAAAGCTTTTTGCTAAAGGCTGAACAAGCTGCAGTTTATCTATATATGACAGTTTTAAAGACAGTATATTGCAAAGCACTGATTGCTGTACAAAATGAGGGAATGGGAGAAAGTGTAAATGATGGGTGAACTGAAGTAGAGGTAAGGAACCTTAAATAATCTGTCTATTCTCCACAGTTTGGGTGAAAGAGATAGAGGCATGAAAGGCCATTCCTTCTCCCTCCAGTAGAGAATCAGTGTCCTGCTTTCTGGGATTGACTTGTAGCTTCTTTATCTACTAGCTTACAGATTTTGAGCCAGGTGCTTCATATTCTGTGTCTGGTTGCCTAATCTGTAAAATGAAAACATAATTTCCTACTTCAGAAAACCTTGAAGGTTAAACAATATGGTTAAAAGTTTTAAGCAAGAACTCAGTATTTTCCAGTTTTGATTATTGTCTACCTGACAATCTCTCATTCACTTTTTAAAATTACAACTAGGCTTCATCTTCCACCTGAACATTTTAAGATTATTTTTTTCTAATCCCCCACCAAATAAAAGTATTCACACCTTTGTTCTTCCTATGTACTTGAATGACTCAATGTCATGAAGACATTTACTGTCAATCTGAAACTGGTAAACAATATAAGAAAACCAAACGATCTCCTACCGTGTCAATGCTGACTCAGTGCCCCTAAGTGAGGATAGGTTCAATTTTGCTCCATTACCTCTATTGCTTTTAAAGGAAGCAGAATTTCTGTACTATAGTTTCTACAGTAACATGTTTTAGTCAAACTGTGAAACTGTAGAGTTTTAAATTCCAGGTTAAGTTTATTTTCACAGAGGAACTGTATCAGGCACACCGTTGATTTTTTAAAAGGGCTAAAGTGAATTTATACAACACATCTAAATGTTCAACTTTTATAAACTAAATATTCTGAGTGAATTATTAATGAGAAATTCAGTATCCTTTTCTTACTTTCAGTGCTAGTGTTCTCATCTTATATTTATGGCATGATTATTAAAAGAACACAAATTCATATTCCATTTACTTTCAATTACACATGTTGCCCTGCCTTTTTCCCTCAGAGAGATTGCTTTACTCAAAAATACACCAAATTCACTCATGGGAAGATCTAGAAATCACAGTAATTAAGTGCACATGAAGAAAGTACTTAGCATTCCAGGGTTGCTTCATAGGTTATACTCAGATAATAGATTAGTGCAAATGGAGTGAGACTGATAACATAAACTGTTAAGTCAAAGGAATGAGAAATTTTAAAATAATGCCCTGAAAATGAATGTACGTCTTTTCCTTGTAAGATTGCTATGAATCACTTATTGTACTGAGGCTTTTAAAAGTACATGTTGGATCATTGGCTACCGTTTCTAGACTTCTTTATAATTTGTCTTTATCAAGCTGCCGTTGTTATATAATATTAGAAAATGACTCTGGTGACTGAGTTTCTAGTCATCAATGAGAGTATTTCAGCTGTAATATAAGTCCCAAACAATACTTTTAATTTGGTACAGTGGTGAATTTTTCTTTGGTCCTAAAGATATAGTAAGCCAATGACTGGAAGAATTTCATTAACAGAACTAGGATTTGGGGCTTTCTTTACAAAAAACTCCTATCCAACTTGGCATTACAGCTGGAACCAAACATCGTTTACAGAAGCATTCATTTTTCTTTCCAAGTGACTGTTTTGCAACTCCAAGTGCACAGAGCTTATCTGCTAATCTCTATTCTTTATATAACCTACCTCCTTCACTTGCCAGATACACTTTGCTTTCTGGGTCCAAGTTTCCACAAATCTCAATTTCTCCATAAAATTTCCCAAACTAAATGTGAACAAAATGAAAATGCCTTAATCTTTTCACCCTGTATGCCATCAGATGAGATAGGTTAATGTAAAAATATCAGTCTTTTTTAAAAAAATCCAAGTCTTTTGTTTTTTTTTTTTAAATTCAGTCCTCTCTTCTGCCGTGCCTCCCACTCCTATTACAGAGCTCTGCCTTTCAGTGGCTCTAGGCCCTGATGTTCTCATCAAAATTACTTGTCTTCTATTCCATTTCCTCAGGACTTTCAAGTGATGGCTAGACCATCTGAAAGTAATTTGAGCTCGAGGGATGTACAGAAGCAGTACCGCTGCTTATATATATGATAGGATGGTTTCAAAACACAGAACTGTATAATGTACAAACTCAAAGAGGCCAACAGTGATCTGCCACCAGCAGAAGTGGGACCAACTCGTCAAACTCTACCACAAGGAGGAAAAGGCTTTATTTCTAGTTTGCTTGTTTTATAGTTTAAGGCAGATATTTTAAGTGGTTAACACTGTATTTCAAAAATACAACTTTAATGATCTAATAAAAACTTTAAAGAACAAACACTTAAAATTTACATGGAGTAGAGAGGTGTTACTGGAACTCAAAATTCACTGACTTACAATTAAGTAGCTACTGTAATACATGGCTCCTGATAAAATATTACTTTCCTTGAACATGTTCTGATGCACCAACCCAAAGGCCAAGTGACTTCATTCTTCCCAGAATGGTAATTTCTCAGCATAACACACCCTAGGATGTAGTGTTGTGGTTTCAAAATGGACTGTGTAGTGGTAAATCTGTCATAATTAAAATGTTTTCCAGAAAATAAAGTACTAAGTGAATGTTATTCAAAATGTAAGTATTGAAATGTATGGAGCCTTATGTATATAATTCATTTATATTTATATAATCATATACAAATTTTTGTGCCATTATATAAATACAATTTATATGATTTTATATATTCTATAATTGTATCTTGCTTCTGTTGTGTGCTACCAAGTTGATTCAGACTCATAATACTCTTGTAGAACAGAGTAGAACTGGCCCATAGGGTTTCCAAGACCATTATTTTTACGGAAGCAGACTGCCCCATCTTTCTCCCATGGAGCAGCTGGTGGGTTTGAACCACTGACCTGTCAGTTAGCAGCCATGCACTTAACCACTGTGCCACAGAGCTCCTTATATAATTATATACTTTTAAAGTGAATTTAACTTTTTCAAAACATAGTTCACACTCTTTTCTCTATGTATGCAATTTATTTAGCTGTTATCCTACTTCTTAACTATAAAATTTCTGAAGAGACTGAATAGACCAAGAATAAGGTAAACAAAATTTATGTGGATTTACAACATAAATAAACTAACAACTAACATTAGTAATGGTGAGGAGAAACTGGTGATTTGTCACACTGCTAGTGAAGATGTATTCTGCTGTACTTTTCTGGAGGTCAGTTTAGTATTTATACCAAACACCTTAAAACTGTGGATACGTTTCACTACAACATCCATAACTAAGGGTTCATCCTAAGGAAATGATTAGACAAAAATATAAAAATGCATATATAAGGATGTTCATTGTAGCACTGTTTATCATATTAAAAGGATGGAATATGTCTAGAAGTACAAAAGAGGTACCTGGTTAAATATATTATTCTATGTAAGCTACAACATGGAAAGTCTGGTGGCATAGTGGTTAAGTGCATGGCAGAAGAGAGGACTGAATTAAAAAAAAAAAAAGACTTGGATTTTTTTAAAAAAGACTGGTATTTTTACATTAACCTATCTCATCTGATGGCATACAGGGTGAAAAGATTAAGGCATTTTCATTTTGTTCACATTTAGTTTGGGAAATTTTATGGAGAAATTGAGATTTGTGGAAACTTTGACCCAGAAAGCAAAGTGTATCTGGCAAGTGAAGGAGGTAGGTTATATAAAGAATAGAGATTAGCAGATAAGCTCTGTGCACTTGGAGTTGCAAAATAGTCACTTGGAAAGCATATCCACCAGGTGCTCCTTGGAAACTCTATAAGACAGTTCTACTCTGTCCTATAGGGTTGCTCTGAGTTGGCACTGACTTGACAGCAATGGGTTTGGTTTTGGTTCATAGCTACAACAAGCTCTACTTTAAAAATAATTACGCAACTATTCACAGTAATATGTGTTAGGCAGAAAAAGTCAGATTGCAAGTGTTACGTATGCCATAACTCCATTTTTAAGCACAAATCTGTATGTGTACATATACCTCTGTGTGTGTATGTGTACTTCTTCATGCATGAAAAAGGTCTACATTTATAGCAGTGTCAGATAGCATTTTTGGTGGTGTCAGAAATATTCAGTATTTGTGTTAAAAATACAGTACTCACTAAATCACTTGAGATTACTGAGTACTGGAAATGTGGCTAGTACACTGAGAAAAAGTATTTTTAACTTTAATTTTAATTCAAATAGTGATAGACAGTTATTGTTGCTGTTAGGTGTGGCAGAGTACGTTTCAACTCATGGTGATCTTGTGTACAATGAAATAAATGCCCAGTTTTGTGCCATCTTCACAATCATTGTTTTTGAGCCCACAGTTGCAGCCACTGTGTCAATCCATCACATTGAGGGTCTTCCTCTTTTTTGCTGACTCTTCCCCTTACCAAGCCTGATGTACTTCTCCAGAGACTGGCCTCTCCTGATAGCCTGTCCAAAGCACACGAGACAAAGTCTTGCCATCATTGCTTTGAGGGAGCATTCTGGCTGTACTTCTTCCAAGACAGATCTTTCCTTTCTGTTTTGGAAGATGTACTTACGGCTTACCCATTGCTGTCAAGTTGACTGCAACACATGACAACCCTACAGGACAGAGCAAAACTGTCCACAGAGTCTCCAAAGAGCAACTGGTAAACTTGAGTTGATGTCCTCTTGGTTAGCAGTTGAGTTCTTGGCCACTGTGCTGCCAGGTTTCCTCACGTGGCTAGTGGCTACCATACCGAACAACATAGATCAAGAAGGTTACACCATGATGTTAACACTGCTTATCACTGACCGCTGTTTATTTTCTCCTTTTTGCCATCCTTTTTCCTAAAGTTTATTATGGAACATGTATTATGTATGTGATAAGAACAGAGTAAGTGTTCCATTGTGGGTAGTTAGGGAAGAAAGTTAAGCAAAGGGCTGGGAGTCTGAAGGCCTGGATCTAAGTATTAGTTCTGCCTTTTACTGTCTACATTTTTACTGAAAAAAGAAACCAGAAATGCTTGTGTAATACCTACAATACCTTTCTTAACACTTCATGTACTCTTGATTAAATCATTCAGTGTTTGTGACCATGTCTTAAATTAGGAAAGAGCAAAGCAGGTTTTCTTTAAATTGTGGAGTCTCTGTGCAAAATTAAAGAATGGATAAAAAAAAGAAAAGAAATGTAAGAACACGAAATAAACTTAAGATTGTGATGAAATGGAAAATGAAAACTAAAGGCTGGTAGAGTGAAAGAGTGGTCACATTTATCAAAAGCAAATGAAATTCCTTGAGACAGTGATTAATGAGAATGGAGCCCTTGGCACGTGTCTTATACCTAGCTAATCATCAACTACCTTAATAAGGCATGATAAAAACAAAAATATTCATCTAAGAATATTTCACTGGTTAGATGAATTATCCAAAACATTAATATAAGTCTTAAACTCTCCTTATTAAACTTCACTAATTAAATTTTAAAATCCACATGACAGTAATAAAATATGGCATTTTGTATGCTCAGTATGTTTAAGATTGATAAAACATCTTAAGATAATATTTTGGGAATTCATGAGACTCTGAAGAATGCCCTCAAACAGTTCTTAATTCAGTGGCAAGGGTCACTCACTGGGTCAGGAGAAATGCCTTCATGTTGTGGTCACTGTTAGGTATTGCTGAATGGGTTCTGACTTACAGTGACCCTATGTAAAAGAGAATGAAACACATTGCCCAGTCCTGCATCTTTCTCACAATCACTGTGACATCTGGGCCCACTGCTGCAGCCACTATGGCAATCCATCTCCTCGAGGATCTTCCTTTTTTTTTTTCTGACCCTCTAGCAAACATGATGTCCTTCTCTAGGGACTGGTCCCTCTGATAGCATGTCCAAAGTATGTGAGATGGTCTCAGCATCCCGGCTTTTAAGAAATATTCAGGTTATACTTCAAAGACAGATTTGTTTGTTCTTTTGGCAGTCTACAGTATATTCAATACTTTTCACCTACCCCATAATTGAAAGGCATCCATTCTTCTTTGGTTTTCCTTACTTATTACCCAGTTTTCACTTACATATGAGGTGACTGAAAACTCCAGGTTAGGTGCATTTTAGTCTTTAAGGTGACATCTTTGCTTTTTAACACTTTAAAAGAAGTCTCTTGCAGCAGATTTGCCCAGTGCAATGTGTCTTTTAATTTCTTGACTGCTGCTTCCATGGGTGTTGATTGTGGATCCAAGTAAAATGAAATCTTTGAGAACTTCAATCTTTGCTCCATTTATAACAATGTTGCTTATCTGCCCAGTTGTAAGGATTTTTGTTTTATTTAAAATGAGATGTAATCTACACTGAAGGCTGTGGTCTTCAACCTTCATCAGTAAGTGCTTCAAGTCCTCTTCAGTTTCAGCAAGCAAGGTTGTACCATCTGCATAATGTAGACTGTTAATGTTGTTGTTAGGTGCCTTTGAGTCAGTTCTGACTCATAGTGACCTTACACATAACAGAATGAAACACTGTCCAGTCTTGGGCCAAGTCCACAATCGTTTTTATGCTTAAGTTCATGGTTGCAGCTATTGTGTCAATTCATTTTGTTGAGAGTCTTCCTCTTTTTCACTGATTGTTCACTCTACCAAGCTTAATGTCCTTCTCCAGGGACTGACCCCACCTGACAACATGTCCCAAGTATGTAAGAAGCAGACTTGTCTTCTTTGCTTCCAAGGAGCACTCTGGTTGTAGTTCTTCCAGAACAGATCTGTTTGTTCCTTTGACAGTCCATGGTACATTCAATATTTTTCTCCAGCACCACAATTCACAGCTGTCAGTTCTTCTTCTGTCTTCCTTATTGTCCAGCTTTAGCATGCATATGATGCAATTGAAAATACCACGGCTTGAGTCAGGTACACCTTATCTTCAAGGAGGCATCTTTTCAATACTTGAAAGAGGTTCTTTGTAGGAGGTTTTCCTAATGCAATGCATCTTTTGAGTTCTTCACTGCTGCTTCTATGGACACCGATTGTGGAAACTAGTAAAATGAAATCCTTGACAATTTCAACTCTTTCTCCATTTGTCACGATGTTGCGGCATCGTAATAGATGGCTGTTAAGGAGTCTTCTTCCAATCCTGATGATACTCTGTTTATGCAGTCCAGCTTCTTGAGTTATTTGCCAGCACACAGACTGAGTAAGTATGGTGAAAAGATACAACCTTGATGTGTACCTTTCCTGAATTAAAACCACACAGTATCCCCTTGTTCTTTTGGTATGACTGCCTTTTGGTCTATGTGCACTTTCCTCATAAGCACAATTAACTGTTCTGGAATTCCCATTCTTTGCAATGTGATCCACAATTTGTTATTAAGAAACAACAGTTTTAAAGCATTTACTTCAGAGTCAGAAGGAGATGAACACTTTTACATTTATAAATGAAATCAGATGTACAGTATACAGGCAGTTGGAATTTAAGATTTAAAAATACTTAAAATGCTCTCTTTTTTCCCTTAAGATGTCCATAGGCAATAATGATTTAAGAAATATTACATATATCTTAGGATATTATTACAGGATTCAAATAAGAAATAGAAAGAAATTATTATTACTCATAAAAAGGAAATTGATGTTTATATTAAGTATAAAAATCAATTCCACTTATTATAGCCACCAAGAAGATAAAATACCTAGGAATAAATCTAACTAGAGAAATAAGAGATCTTTACAGAGAAAACTACAAGACCTTACTACAAGAAACTAGGAGAGACTTACATAAGTGGAGTAATCTGTCCTGCTCAGGGACAGGAAGACTCAATATTGTGAAAATGTCTATTTTGCCCAAAGCAATCTACTTGCATAATGCAATCCCAATACAAATTCCAGTGCCATTTTTTTAATGAGATGGAGAAACAAATTATCAGCTTTATTTGGAAAGGGAAGAAGTCCCGGATAAGTAAAACACTATTAAAAAAGAAGACCATACTGGCAGGCCTCTCACTACCTGACTTTAAAACCTATTACACTGCCACAGTAGTCAAAATAGCCTGGTACTGGTACAAAAAGAGACATATAGACCAAGGGAACAAAGTAGAGACCCCAGAGATGCCACCACTCTCCTGAGAACAGCTGATATTTGACAAAGGTCCTAAGATTTTAAACTGGAGTAAGACAGTCTGTTTAACAAATGGTGCTGGCATAATTGGATATCCATCTGCAAAAAATTGAAACAAGACCCATATCTCACACCTTATACAAAAATCAACTCAAATTGTATAAAAGACCTAAATATAAAAGCTAAAACGATAAAGCTCATCCAAGATAAAATAGGGTTAACAATGGAAGTTTTAATACACAATATAGACAGACTTCAAAATCTGACAAACAAAACACATTCATCAGAAGAGAAAATAGATAAATGGGAATTAATAAGAATCAAACACTTTTGCTCCTCCAAAGACTTCATCAAAAGAATTAAAAGACCACCCACAGAATGGGAAAAAATATTTGGCAACTTTATGTCAGACTGATACCTCATCTCCATAATCTATAAGGTACTACAAAGTATCAGTAAGAAAAACACAAATCATCCAATTAAGCAATGAGCAAAGGAGATGGACAGACACTTCTCTAAAGAGGAGATCCAGGCAGGCAAAAAACACTTTTGAACATGCTCACAATCATTAATTATTAAAGAAATTCAAATCAAAACGACAATGACATACCATCTCACCCCAACAAGACTGCCCATGATCCAAAAAATGCAAAACACTAAATGTTGGAGAGGCTGTGGAGAGATTGGAACTCTCCTACAGTGTTCATGGGATTGCAGAATGGTGCAACCTCTTTGGAAAGCAATTTGGCATTACCTTAAAATAATGGATATAGATATACCATTTGACCCAGGAATTCCTCTGCTTGTAATATATCTTATAAAATCAAAGCCATTCACACCAGCTGATAATGCACAGGAATGTTCATTGCAGCACAGTCCACAACAGCAAAAAGATGGAATCAACACGAATGCCCAACAACAGAAGAATGGATGGGTAAACTTTGGTATATGTACTCAATGGAGTACTATGCATTGATAAAGAACAATGATGATAGCAGGAAACATCTCTCAATTTGGTCTCAACTGGACATTATGTTGAGTGAAACTAATCAGCGACAGAAGGACAATTATCATATGAGACCCCTATGATAAAAACTTAAAAGCAGACTCATACATAACAGAAAAGACTCTGACGACTACAAGGGTGGGCAGGGTGCGAGGGTGGGAGGGTGAGGGGCGAGGGCTTAGATAGTTGTTAGAAATTTGTTTAGGTGAAATTGGTGACAATATGCATTAGTAAGAAGATCAATATTAATGGGACTTCAACACTGAGTGTGTACTCCTCCCATGTTAACCCAATATTGTAAGCACAGAGTATGTACACTTTCATTTTTTATTTAATAATAATAAAAACAGATAAAAATTTCAACCACCCTAATGATTGAATGAGTCGGATCCGACTTGACGGCACTTGGCTTGGCTAATGATTGAAAAATTATTTGTCTTTCTATAGACTCAGTTGGAATCTGATTCATCTAAAGCTGTTGCCATTGAGTCAGTTTTGACTCACAGAGCCCTAGAGGACAGAGTAGAACTGCCCCCAGAGTGTTAACAAGGCTATAAATTTTTATGGGAGCAGACTACCACATCTTTCTCTAGTGGAGCATCTGAACTGCCAGCCTCTGGTAAGCAGCAGTACACTTACCCTTTGTGCCACGAGAGTTTCTTTTTATTCATCTAGGTGGCTACAGATGAATGAAAGATCAAAGGATTGTACTAAAATACATGAGAAAGATATTTTTCTAAACTGAAACTTTTCTCATTTGTAAACTCCAATTCTTTCCTCTTATGTTTCTGAAGGAACTGGCTGATGCCATCACAAACCACTATCATTTTCAAGACCTGCGGGGTGGGGTACTGGACAGATGCCAGTGGGCTAGCTTATAAGTGCTTGTAAGCATAAGAAGAAAATATTAGAAGCTTTAGATATATAACATCAACTACATAACTCAGAAAATACTAACACATCTTTTGAAGAAACAGATTTGCGGTCATTTAGACCATGAGTTAAAGAACAACTTGACCAATTTCCTACTACTGTTATTAAAAATGACCACAGTAATCATTTCTAAGCTTTTGTATTTGAGCATGATATAGTAACATTATAGTGATTTGTAGTTTATATTTTCACGTAACTTTTACAGTGTTGCTACAGAACTGTGAGCTAAGAAGGGATCATTAAAATAAGACGAATACTTTACATATGAAAAAACTCACAGAAATTAGTAAACTTATTGAAGGTAGGTGGCACTGGCATAGCTTAAACCCAGGTTTCCTGATTCTAAAGCCGCGGTTTTAGTCTTTATGACCCTTGTGAGTCAGAATCAAAACGAGTTCATGGTCACTTTTTTGACCTATATACTTTCTGCTACGTACTCCCAGAGCTAGGTAAAGAAGCAGCACATAATGAGGTCTGAAGGAATCTTTTTTTTGCCCCCCCCTTCTTCTTCTCCTTTTCTATAGTATAAGCAGTGTGGCTACTTTCTTTACCCACTTGAGCAGGCACTCAATCATATACCCTTCTGTTCGGAATACAGGAGATTACTGCAATATACTTAAAAAATAAACTTAAGTCTAGACCTGATGCTTCTTTTAACAACATGCAATATCAAAGCCATATGTAAGGGTGACTATAAACTGCTGTTCTGCGATGTCAGGACATGATCATCCCAGAGAGAGCAGATCACTAGAGCCACATAATTACCTCGTTTGAAAATAAAATATGGTACAGCCTCTTTGGAAAGCAATCTGGTGCTTCCTTAAAAAAAATGGATATCGATATACCATTTGACCCAGTAACTCCACTACTTGGAATATATCCTACAGAATCAAGGCCTTTCACACCAATGTACACATACACAAGACTGTTTATCGCAGCACAGTCCATGATAGGAAAAAGATGGAATCAACCCAGATGCCCAACAACATAGGAATGAGATCTCCACTAAAAGACCCCAATCGATGGTCCAGCGGCTTCAGGTTTCCCCTGGGAGCATGGACCCTGGCCCTGATGCTACCTTTGCCCATAAATCATTATGAAGGTCCACTCTTTGAACATGAATGGATTGGACTTGGCAATGCAGAGTGACCATATATTGGATGCACTTTATGGTTCTATGCATCTATAGGATGTCATTCTGCTGACTTCTGGCTGGAGGAAGTAGAGTGGGTGGAGAGCAGAGGAAAGGAGACTGTTGGGAAGATGAGAAATGCATGAAGCAGAGAGGAATAGTGTGCTGTCACCAGGCAGGGAGTGCAGTGGAAGCTGCATATAGGTGAGCAAGTAAATTTATATGGGAATGTACATTTTCACTCAGTTATAATAAAAAATAAAAAAATAAAATATGTAACAGGAAAGGGATATTTTGAATACCATTTGCAACAGCCCAGTTCTTCTTTCTTGAGAATTTTTACACTAAAAAGAGCAAATCAACTACAGTAGGCAATAAAAGCTACATCTGTTATTGATCAATACAGTTGTTATCTGTGGTTATGTAACACTGGGGCAGACAATAAGTTTTGGACAATCTGAGTCAAAAATAGAATATAAGGTAAGCTACATTTACTTTTTAGTATTTTCTTGTTTTGTTCCTGTTTTTGTGGTTATCAAGTTACATCCTTGCTATTCATAGAGTTCACAGGAATATTTTCATTTCCTCTGGAACACGTGATAGTTTAAACCCCAGGTAATTATCTTCGAGATCTCCTACACAGTTAAAGCCTTCCTACAAATATAATGGGGCAGATAAGAACTTTACAGTATCAACTGTCTCCTCATCCTCATCCTCATCCACAAAGCTAGGGCATAAAGCAGGCATGCTGACCTCTTATTTATGTAGAAGGAGTTTCCTAAGAGCTACTTCTCACCTATAAAATTGGTGCTGATACACGTTAAATTTAGTCAGGCCTTTTTCTGCAGAATACAGTTGAAATCTGGTCAATCTGAACTGTGAGGACAATTGTCTTTTAAAATTTTAACTGAATATACACATCCATTTTCCTTGATGTTATGTGCTTTCAAGATTTACAGCAACCATAGATAACACAGGTAATTGCCCCATAGGGTTTCCATTTCCTTATAGGGTATAAAAAACCTACCCATTCATAAAAGTAATCACATCTGACACAAGTCATTTTAACTTTCATAATAATAATTTTAATAATATTTGTAATCTGGGAACCATGACTTTATGTAAAATGTGAGCATACAGTAAATGTTGAATTTATGCTCAAATTAATATTTGAATTAGTTTTAAATCTATTATGTGCTGGGCATTAAGGTAAGTCATTCATGTGTATTATCTCAGTTAACCATTATTAATAATCTTATGAGGTCAAAGAAGATTATATATACACTTATTTTTTATATTAGCATTTTCTAACATGCTCCATTGATCATTTCTATGCCACCAGGGTTTCCCATAGATCATTAGTTTCAAAAAACATCCAAAGGAAACAGAGTTCTGCCATCAAAAATTTGTAATATCATTTCTGTTCAAGATTTAAAATAACATGATCTGGAGCAAAAGGGAAAGAAGAAAATAAAAGACTCAAAGAATAAACTAGTTTACAGGACTAATGATCTACACAAACCACAATGGTCTACACAAACCACAACATCATCTACCTAAAGACTAGAAGAACTAGATAGTGCCCGGTTACCACTATCAACCATTGTAATCAGGGCTATAACAGAAGGACCCTGGTAGAATGGGTAAAAATTGTGGAGAAGAACCTCAAATTTCAATAAAGAAATAAAAGCAGACTTACTGGACTGGTTGAGAGGGACTCCTCAAGACAACTGCCCTGAGATACTCTTTAAACCTTCTCTAGAAACTAGCCTTCAACATCATCTTTTAACTGAATAACAGACTGGCTCACAAAATAAAGACTATCACTTGTGAATACTGTTCCCCTTTAAAAACTCATCTATATGAGACCAAATGGTCAACAACTGTTTTAAAACAAAGAGGATGCAAGGGGGTAGGAAAACTAGATTAATGGAAGAGAAGCAACCAGAACAGAAATACTGAGAATGGGCTTGCATTGTGAGAGACGTCACCAATGGCACTGCACAATTTGTGTAGATGCTGTTGGGAGAACCTAAACGGCTCTTGAAACCTTCACTAAAAACACAATATGATATTTTTCGAAGTGCAAAAAGAAAGCAAAGGATATGAGAATTTACCACATCAACATGCTAAACAAGACAACCAATATGATCTTCTCAATAAATATACCAAAAAAAAAAACTGACAAAATTCTACAACCATTCATCATAACTAATTTCTCAGAAAACTAAAAACAGAAAGTTTCTGTGGCCTAAAAGACTGCAATTGATGGTTCAGGTGTCTCAGAGTTCCCCTGGGAGCACGGCCCCTGGCCCTGATGCTGCCCCTGTCCATAAATCATAATGGAGGCCAAGTATTCGGACAGGTGACACAGAATGACCATATCATGTGTGCACTTTATGGTTCTATGCATCTATAGATGTTGTCCTGCTGATCTCTTACTAGAGGCAGGGGAGTGGGTGGAGAGGAGGGGACAGGAGATTGTTGGGAGGATAAGACATGTACGGAGCAGAGAGGAAGAATGTGCTGTCAATCAGTAGGGAGAACAGGGGGAACTGCATATAGGTGGGCATACAAATTTATATGGGAATGTACATTTTCATTCAATCATAATCAAAAAAGAAAGGTTTGTGGTTCGCAAATTATATCCTTGTTATTCATGGAGGCCACAGAAATATTTTCATTTCAACTGGAACAAGTGATAGTTTAATATAGTTTTTACTCCCTTAACCTGATACAAAGAAACCTACAAAATCCTGCAGTTATCTATCATAATCAATGTAATTTTATGCAAATAAAGACTGCCTTCTACTTTTGTTGGCCAATTGTTCACCTTCGTTCCTGGTATATTTGTAAGCATGCCATCCTAATTTTTTATGAAAGTACCTCACAGGGGAGACACGGTTGGCAAACTAAATGTAGAAAGAGCGCATTATTTGCATAAAAATACAATTATAGTAAAAGACTGAACACCTTCCCCCTAAGACTGGGAACAAGGCAAGGATGTTCCATCATACTATATCTTTTAATACCATACTGGAGATTCCTTTCAGAGGAATGAGATACAATTAGAAGTAGAATTGTTTAATCACATAGTAGTTGTTTGAGAAAATAATTAATCTGAAAGAGGAAGAAAGAAATAAGTTTATTTGCAGATGATGCAAATGCCAATATAGAAAATCTTATAAACAAAGCAACAAGAAAAAACCAAACCTGTTGTTGTCAAGTTGACTGGATAGAAAACTGCCCCATGGAGTTTCCAAGGAGCATCTGGTTGATTCAAATCATTGACCTTTTGGTTAGCAGATGTAGCTCTTAACCACTGCACCACAAGGCCTTCTTATACCCCAAAAACCCCCAGTGCCATCAAGTTGATTCCAACACATAACAACCCTATAGCACTGAGTAGAACTGTCTCACAGAGTTTCCAAGGAGTGCCTGGTGGATTTGAACTGCCAGCCTTTAAGTTAGCAGCCACAGTGTTAACCATTACGCAACCAGAAGTTCCAAGGGCTTCTTACAGAATCCATCAAAAAGTAAACAACAGTAATGAAAGGCTACCAGAACTAGTAAGTTTCAAAATGTTTCAGGATGAAATATCAATTACATACAAATCAACTGTATTTCTAAAAGCTAAATAAATGACTAGACAATTGCAATTTTAAAAAAGTTTACAATAGAATAAAAAACATAAAACATTCAGAAATACATCTTTAAAATACATGCAAGCTTTGGATGCTAAAAACTAGAAGACATGAGAGAAATTAAAGAAGATATAAGGACACAGAATAGGTAAAACAGTTGTGAATAAAGAACAAAGAGGGCTCACACTATTTGACTGGAAGATCAACAAGCTATAAAACCCAAAAATTATAAAACTCAGTTGGTACTGCCCTACAGATAAACATATAAATAAATGGAGCAGAACAGAGTCCATTTATATGTAACATACTATATACATATATGTATGATTTTAAAAAATTATTTTCTACAAACTGCCAAGGAAACACAAAGGAAATGATAGTCTTCTCAAACAGTTATGCTGTATGATTAAGCAAGTCTACTTCTAAGTATCTTCCAAAGGTAAATGAAAATGCATGTGTACATACACTTGTGTGTATATATATTTACACACACATACTTCATTAAGCCTAACTTTAAAAGGGAACTCGTTGAAATTCTTCAGTAAGAACTGGCTTGACTTTTTTTTAACTCAACAGTTTGCTATAACTTATATGGAGAAAAAATTTGCTGCTTCTTTTAGCATCCTACTGAATTTTCTAAAGCACTAAGTGCTCTAATATACTAATTCTAATTTTTCTCAAAAAGATGTTTACTACTATTAAAAAAACAAAAACCCAAAACTCACTACCATCAAGCTGATTCTGATTCATAAGGACCCCACAGCAGAGAGGATTTCCAAGGAGCAGCTGGTGGATTTGGACTACTGACCTTTTTGGTTAGCAGCCAAGCTCTTAAACACTGTGAAATCGGGGGCCCTAGTGTACTTAAATAGGCAATACCAGAAACTAATAACCATAAAAAGAATGAAAATTTCTTAATGCTCATTTTGATGGCTGTAGATACACAATAGAGATTTAACACTCCATACATTTGAATGCAGTTCTACTCTGTCCTACAGACTCACTGACTCAGAATCAACTCGACAGCAATGAATTTTTTTTTTTTAAATGTTTGAATGCTACCTGCAGAGCCGCAGTACAGGACAGTTCACAAAAGAAGACTATTTAGCACTATTTACTAGATACTGCAAGAGCTGTTAAGAATGTAGATAAAAAGACACTTTTCTTGCCTTCAGACTGCTAAGAAATAAATGTGGAAGTTAGGTAAGTCAACTGCTACTGACAATTCAGCATGATAAATGAAATACTAGAGGTGTTTACACAGTGATTTGGAAACACTCAAGAACAACACACTTCTAACTCAGAGAGGAGCTGAATAAGAAAGGCTCATGAAGAGGTGATGCCTAAACTAAGCACTGACAGGCAGACTGAATTTGTCTAGTTATAGGACGGAAGTAATGAAGTATGATGTGTGTATGTGCGGAGGGGGCATCATCGTGGAGGAAGGAAAAGTCTGTGCAAGTGTTTTCTTCAAAAGTGGTTCGGCACTGCTGGGATACAAAGATTTTGTGGAGATTTTAATCAGGAGAATGATACCAGGTCTAGATTTTAGAAGGCAATTCTAATTTCAGCATTGAGGTGATTAGACAGCTAAGACCCAAACAGGTAAACTAATTAGGAGGGTTTGAGGTGAGAAGTTAAACTTGGATAAGAAGCCCTGGTAGCACACTGATTACCGGCTACGGCTGCTAACCAAAAGGTCAGCAGTTTGTATCCATCAGCCGCTCCTTGGGAACCCTGTGGGGGTATTCTACTCTGTCCTATAAGGTCACTGTGAGTCAGAACTGACTTGACAGTGATGGGTTTAAGCTTAGACAAGGAGCCCTGGTGGCACCATGGTTACAGTCTGCTGCTAACAAAAGAAGTCAGCAAGTTGAATCCACCAGCTGCTCCTCTATCAGCAAACTAAATCCAAGGGGCAGTTCTAATTTGTTCTACAGGGTTACTGTAAGTTGGAATTGACTCAACAGCAATGTGGTATTTTTTTTTTAATTCTTTCTTTTCGATGGAAAAGAGGAGATACATGATAGTTCCATTTAGAAGGTAGAACTGACACTATCTGAAGATGGATGTTGAGGGTTAGGTAGAAGGAGAGGTTCTTTCTGGGTTTTCTTAAAAAACACCCAAGTGCAATTCCAGATCACAACATGTAAAATTATATTTCTACAGTTTTATCTACAACTTCCCACAGTGTTCAACCAGCAAGAGACTCTCAAAACTACTTGCTGGATGAATGGCCAAATGAACACAACAGTAAACAATTAAATATTCATAATTACAGATTCTGGGACTAGGTAGGCAAGAGTGAGTTCTTAAAACAGAATTTCAAGAAACTACAATTTCTTCCAACGCCTTACTCTCTACCATACAGTTCAAGTAACAATATTCTAAATCTGTACCATTCTTCCCAAACACCCTTTCATAGTCTTAGCCCTCTCATTTTTAGTGGAAGACCTCGCCTTCCAGTTTACTGACAAAATCACACTTAAAACTGAAACTTTCTTGCTCTCCCATCCAACTTGTGAGCTCCTGGATGGTTTTCTTTAATGACACTTGATTTCAATAGTTCCCGTGAAAATGACTGACTTTTGAGTATATTGGAAAAAAAATGATACATAAATCTTAATGGTATACTAAAATACAGATTGAATGTTGACTTAAAAGATGAGCTGAATTTACAACTTGACTTTATTTGTAAGATGAGAAAACTGAGGTTCAATTAACAGTCTGTGGTGACCACACTATTTTTTCACCTGAAAAGGTACCTCTTAGCTCTAAAAACTGTTCTTTGTTTTTGTTTGTTTGTTTGTTTGTTTTAAATACACGAGTGGGTTATAAGAGAAAGAAAAAGATAAAATAAATTATCTACAAATTACCAAAATGACAATGGATTATGACTATTTAAGGAAACCTTGATGCTGCAGTGGTTAAGTGCTACAGCTGCTAACCCAAGACTCAACAGTTTGAATCCACCAGGTGCCCTCTGGAAACTTTATACAGTTCTACTCTCTCCTATAGCATCACTAGGAGTTAGAACAGACTCCATGGCAACTGGTTTTATTTTCTTTTTATGGTTATTTAAAATCTAGTTACGAATTGGTTAAGGAGACCTGGTGGCACAACGGTTAAGTGTCTGACTACTAATAGAAAGGTTGGTGGTTGAATCCACCTGGCAGTTCCACAGGATAAAGACATGGCCATCAGTTCCCATAAAGATTATAGCCTAGGAAACACTATGGGGCAGTTCTACTCTGTCACTTGCTGTTGCTATGAGTCCAAATTGACCTGATAGCACTTAACAACATCATGGATAGGTTAAAGATAACACATCAGTGTGTACTGAGAGCCCACTATGTGTCAGGAGCTGTTGTAGGCCGTGGGGATACAATAGAGAATGAGATGAACAATAATCCCACCCACCTGAGTTTATATTCTAGTGAGGAGTGACACTCAGTATCAAAATAAATAAGCGAACTCTGTATGACATCAGGTGATGGAAAGTGCTACAGAATAACAGCTAAAGAAGCATACTAAGGAGGCAGGGTTACAGTATTATAAACAGGGTCATCAGGGAGGCTCTAAGGTGACATTTCAGAACAAAGACCTGAAACAGCTCTTTGAAGTGAGAAATAAATGAAGACGTCCATGAAACGACTGAAGGTTGGTGAATGCAGAAGGAACACTAAAGGTGTTGACGTTGGAGCATTATTAACAGGTTTTAGAAAAATGACAGCAGAACAAGGAGGCCAGTGGGACTGGAGCAGAGGGAAGAGGGTGAGATTAATACATTAAGAATAGAAAAGTAGTAGGGTACAAAACTGGTACAATGTCTTACATTCAGAGTGACATGGATACTGTTAAAGCATTTTTGAGTAAAGAAATGATGTGATCTTATTTATTTTTTGAAAAACTTACTTTTGTTTCTATATTAACTATCTAAGAGGATAAGAGGTTAAGCAGGGACCAGTAAGAAGGCAGTTGCAATAATCTAGGTGAGAGACAGATGTGGTGAGAAGTGGTTAAATTCTGTATATATTTTGAAGGTGGAGTCAACAGGATTTGCTGACAGACTGGATGTGGTGTGTGAGAGAGAGACTAGAAGGTTTCTGGATTTAACACCAGGAAGGATGGAGATGCCATTACTAAAGATGGAAAGACTGGAAGGAACAGGCTTGCACGGGGGTGAGGAAATGGAATATCAGAAGTTTGGTTTTAATCACGTTAAATATGAAATGCTTGTTAAGACATCAAGCTGGTGATGTTAAGCAGGCAGTTAGGTATGAGTCAAAAGTCAGAGGAGAGGTCTAGCCTGGAGATACAAACTTCAAAGCATATATATGGCAAAATAAATCTAAAACCATGAAACTAGATGAGATTGTTGACACAGTGCAGAAAAGAGAAAGATCCAAGAGCTCAGCATTAGCATATTCTAAGACTGACAGGTGAAACACAGAGGAATCAACAAACGAGTCTGAAAAGAAGTGACCAGCAAGGCAGGAGGAAAACCAAGAGAATGAGTGTCCTGGAAACGAGCACTTACAAAGCTGCTTATAGGTCAAGTAGTGTAAGGATGAAAAATTAACTATTGGATTTAGGAAGGCGAAAGTCATTTTATTCTTGACAAGATGTATCTGGGAAGAAGGAGAAACCACACCATGTTTTTATATCTATAATCTAGAAAAATGATGATGAAGCAGGAAAGGGAAAAATTGCTGAATGATGGCCTAACTTGAAAAAAACGGATGGAAGCTAGTAGGTCTGCCTTAAATGAGAGCACCAATAATTCACTAATAACAGAGAAGGCAGAATAAATCACTTATAGAAAACTGCTTATGCTCCTTTACTACTGCTATTTTTCTTAGATTTATATTTTACCTTTAGCCTAATGCATTAATGACTTAAAAAGTATATGAACTCCTTTATATTACTGTACTTATTTTACTTTTATGAATAATAAAGTGATGGCTTTGTGGCTTTCTAGATTTCAGAATAGCTTACCTTCAGTTTAAGGAAACACTGCTTACAGTTCATGCAGTCCCATTTTGCTGCACCACTATTACAAATGGTGTAACCACTCAGATTCATAAGGACATTCCAAATCTCTTTATTATTTTTTGTAATCAAGAAAAAGTAACCAGCATATTTCACATGGGTATCCTCATTAACAGAGATACGTCAATATAATACTTTTTAGCCTAGTTACCTGGAGTAAATAATTTACATCAACAATTTACATCAAACTGTTACAGTTTAAAATACAAAATGCCATATGTTATCTCCCTATATATTTTTATCACAGGTAATAACATTCTGTAGTATTATAACACGTAGGTAACAAATACACAGGATTTACATATTTTGATATACATAGTACCTAACACTATATTTGAGCCAAATAAAATAACACTTGTCTTCTTCTGATTAATACATTGGGTTTAACTGGTTTTCTAACCATATGAAGAATTTTTGAACACATATCAGTAAATTACATACTTTTCAAATATATTTGATTCATCAGGTTATGATTAATTACTTAATTACTGAAATACCAGAACCACAATACAGTCTGAGCAATTCAGGTTATGACTCAATACAATGGAGGAACTACATTATTTTTCAAAAACCTACCAGTTACAGTTTATAGAATTCCTGTTCCCAATTTACTGACTTAATTATATTTTGCTTTTTTTGTCTTGAACAGTACATTACAGTTAGCTATAGAGAAAATGCATGACTTAGAGAAGGTCTGAAGGTATTTTTTAATGTAGTCATCCATCTTAATAAATTAAAAAGTACCTAGTCAATCGAGTTAGCCCATTCAAATTATTTTAATTACAGTGATAGCTATTTATTTCTTTTCATTTTAAGTAAAATCATCACTCAGTGTTCTTTGAAAAACTGAAAATGGTAGACTTTACACCAAGTAAAACCAAACCTGTCATCAAGCGGACATCAGGTGACCCTATAACCAAAAAACCAAATCCACTGCTGTCAATTCTGACTCATAGTGACTCTACAGACAGAGTACAACTGCCTCCACAGAGTTTCCAAGGACTGCCTGATGGATTCAAGCCACTGAGCTTTTGGTTAGCAGCCATAAGTCTTAACCAGTTATACCAAAAGGGTTTCCAGTGACTCTGTAGGACAGAGTACGACTACTCCATAGAACTTCCACAGCTGTAATCTCTATGGAGGCAAAGTGCCACATCTTTCTGTTGAAGAGAGGATGGTGGGTTAGAATTGCCAGCCTTTCAGTTAGCGGCAGAGTGCTTTAACCAGACTACCATCAGTCAGCTGGATCAAACTTACAGAATCATTGTTCCACTCACTGTGACAGCGTGTTTATTACCTAAAAATTTATAGCTCTGCAAACTGGGGTTACCACTATTACAATGTGTCTTTTCCTGCTGGCCAATACCATGCTTTTTGCTGAGTACAGATATGTATTATTATAATTAAAGTTCTCTATGTGAATCCAGAAAATTCTTAATGGTAGTCTTTTCCTCTTGAAACCTCCCCGGTATTATATGCTGAGATAAACTCAAGACCCATCAAGCAATGTAGAAGTATCTTTAAGAAGGGGATCTGAATTTATACTTCATGAAGAGAGGAGAAAACATATTAACTTTACCTCTGTTTCTTCTCCCCTCCCCTTGTTGTTATGTGCCACTGAGTCAGTTCTGACTTAGCAACTCTACAGAACACAGTAGGATGGCCCTGAGGGTCTCCAAGGCTGTAAATCATGAAGAGAGACAAATTCCCACATCTTTCTCCTGTTGCATGACTGATGGGTACAAACTGCTGACCTTTTTTGATTTGCAGCTCAGCACCTTAACCAATATATCATCAAGGCTCACCCCCATGCCCCCCTCCCCCAAATCATAGTAAATGTAAAAAAAGGGAGAACATATCAAAAAAGAAAGAAAAAAACAATGAATGATTAAGGTGATAAGAGACTTCACAAAAGAATTCTTTGAATAGAATTTGCCCACAAATATTCATTGCGACTCAGAATCATCTCAGTTCTTCAGGTTGCATATCTTGTCCAAAGACCGAATCTATTGACTTTTCTTCCAGATGTATGTACTGGGATTCCAAATCGGGGGAGTTACAAGAAACTTTTCAGTCCTATTTCCCACAGTTGATCTGCATTTTAATATCATTCCCTGATGCTGTGAGTTGATGCTTTAGAATTTTCATAATGGCTGCTGGTGCCCTAAGAATAGACCCTGTGTCACAGGAAGATGTACCAGCCACTGTTATTCTCGCTGTTGCTGCTTTGCATATTTTTAAAGGATTAAAAATCTTAATGTTTATATTAATGTATGGGGGCCAATTCTGACACTCTCATCTACTTTTTGTCCTGTATCAACAAGTACAAGGAACAGTTAGGATGATGAACAGTGGACTGGAAAAAGATTGTTAAACAGAAGATATTTAGATTAGCATCATCTTACACCCTATAACAATATTCTAAACAGACGTTTTAGAAGACTTGGGGTGTGTGAGGAGGCCTTGTGTCACAGTAGTTAAGCGCTCAGCTGCTAACTGAAAGGTTGGCGGTTTGAACCTACCAGCAATTCTACAGGAGAAGGCTGTGGCAGACTGTGAAGATTTCAGCTTTGCAAACTCTATGAGTTGGTTCTACTGTCCTCCATGTTGGAATGAGAATCAACTTGAAGGCAGTGGCTTTTGTTGTTGTTTTTTTTAAAGATTCCCCATGTGTTCCATTCTTTACAATTGCTTTTATACTCAGAGCTGAAAGAAAACAAAACAATGTTAAACGACATCCATCAAAACAATTATCTTGGCTTTTCTCTAAGGACATTTTCTTAGGGAAGGGAGTCTGAGTTTTGTGGAGGGGGAGATGGGATGTAGGCGACTACAATCACATTGCATTCCCAGTCTTCTTAGAATGTTAGCTCAGAACAGGCAGTTGCTTCTTTTATATGCTTAAAAATCTATTTGGGTTTCTACATACCTGACTGAAAACTCAAGACCACTGCCTTCAGATTTTACAAATTTAAAGTAGATAGATTACTCAGGTGTGAACGACAACTCAACAAAATGGAAACCACCTTTGCTTTTTCAGTGATATGAATATTTTCAGATCTACATCAGGGTTCTATTTAACAGTCACCAAGGAAATCTTACACAGTTGGCTATATCATCCTGTAGTAGAGCTGAATGATGAATGGAAAACAGCAATTGTCCACGAAATATTGTTTCATTACAGTGATTACATTTAATCACTTACATTATTTTTTTATTTGTCAAGTATTATGGGAAGACTTCATAGTCATTTTTCACATTTAATTGCCTCCAGAACTCGCTGAAGGATGTATTATTGTCTTCTTTAATCAAGTGAAACTGTCAAGGGTTTATGCAAGATTGCATTATTAATAACTGGTAAAGCCAGAAATCAAGTCACAGTTTTAGAAATCCAAGGCCTATCAGTTGTTTCAGTATATTAGCTGCAACTGAAAAAGAATAACTCAATGTAGTTCCTTTTTGGAAGTTACTATGAGTTGGGATTGACTTGATGGCAACAGGTATGGGTATGAGAAATGGCATGCTCTTATATTTGTGTCATTTGTTTATTTAGATTATTACATGCATGCCTGCAAGTTTCATTTGCATGTCTAATCCTTAGTGATAAATTCTTTGGAAACAACTTTTCTTATAAGTTAGGACACTCCTGTAATTCAAAATTATATTTCAGAAGAAGCACAGTTGCCTAAAGTTTCAGCAAGAGTTTTACATTTGATTGAATACATATTTTTTTGTTCCTCAAATAAAAAAACAACTCTTTACCTTTTCTGATTTTCAGCAATTGCTTATTTAAGTTAGCTTTACGTAATCACTCTTAAGTGACTGTATTATGAAATTTTAGGAAACCCTCACAATCAGGGCAGTGCACTCTGGGTGAACTTTTGTTTTTCCTTTAACAGTACTTAGTAAGCAGCTCAGCTTGATAATCTTAACTGTGTTAACACTGAAGTATCTGCTCATTGATAGTACACTGCCAGTTAGAACTATTTTCATAAATGATGAACCAAATCTAGTTCCAGATAGTTCAAAGGTATTTAACTGTTGTCATTAACATTTCTCCAAAAAACAGTAACATCACTTTGTTTTTCACTGCTTAGTGTTCTCAGAATGGGAAAACCTGTATTCAAAATTAACAGTTTAAGGTATTAGTAGTCTAACTATGAACTAAATGAAAACCGGCAAGACCAGTTTACATTAAAGAATGTAAATGAATCAGAATTGACTCAATGGTAACAGATTTTTTTGGTCATCTTTCCTGGAGCAGATCACCATGTCTCTTCTCCTGAAGAATCACTAGGTAGGATCAAACCACCAACCTTTCTGTTAGCAGGGAGTGCTTAATCACTGCACCACCAGGGTTCCTTAATACAGGACTTAAGCGGTCAGGTTTACACTACATATTTTAAAGATACATGTATCTTTAATGACTTTGAGTATGTGTCTACAAAAACGTTGTATCTTTAAATTTTTTTTTTTAACACTAAAAACATGTATGTCTTTAAAAATATGTAGTGTAAACCTGACCTCTGATGTCCTGTATTAAGGAGCCTTGGTAGTGTAATGTAAAACATGGTGGCATAATGGTTATGTGCTACAGCTGTTAACCAAAAGGTTGGCAGTTTGAATTTATCAGGATCACTATGTGATCCTTGGGAACTCCATGAGGCAGTTCTACTCTGTTCTGTAGGGTCACTATGAATTGGAATTGGCTGGACAGCCACTGGCTGTGTGTGTGTGTATGTATGTGTGTGTGCTGCAATGATTAAGCACTCACCTGGGAGCTGAAAGGTTGGTGGTTTGAATCTACCCAGTAGCCCTGCAGGAGAAAAGACCTAGTAAAGATCACCAAAAAATTCCATTACAGCTGAGTCAATTCTGACTCATAGTGACACTATTGGGCAAAGCCAAACTGGCCCATAAGATTCCCAAGGCTATTAATCTTTATGGAAGCAGTCTGCCACATCTTTCTCTTGAGATGAAGGTGTGGTGGGTTTGAATTGAAAACCTTCTGATTAGCAGCCATACACTTTAACCACTGCACCTTCAGTAAAGGGCTCCTTCCAGTAAAGATTACATTCAGGAAACCCTTTGGAGTAGTTCTACTCTATGGGACCATTAACCAAACTAAACCCACTGCCATCAAGTCAATTCCAACTCATAACAACCCTATAGACAGAGCAGTACTGCCCCACAGAGTTTCCAAGAAGTGCTTGGTGGACCTGAACTGCTGACTTTCTTACCGGTTAGCACTGTAGCACTTACCAATACGCTGGACCACCATGACTTGAAAATTGACTCCACAGCTCTGTATCATGGTTATATCAGGCTAGATTAATGACGCTAAACCAAAACCTACTGCCTTCAAGTTTCCACGGTTGTGATGGAAGTAGACTGCCACATCTTACTTCTGCAGAAGGTTGACGGGTTTGGACCACCAATCTTTCAGTTACCAGTCAAGCCTGCTTCACTGCTGCACAACCAGGGCTCCTTAGATTAATGATAGTAACCATAAATATTACTTCTGGATGCCAAATTAATTATTCTTAAGTTAACAAATTATGTATTGTCTTAATTGGGCAATCAGTATAGGCAGTCCCCAAGTTACAGATGTCCTACTTACAGAGAACCTGTACTTAAGAATACCAAACCAAAAAGACCAAACCCACTGTTCTGACTCAAAAGCAACCTTACAGGGCAGAGAAATGACCCATAGAGTTTCCAAGAAGCTTCTGGTAAATTCAAACTGCTGACCTTTTAGTTAGCAGCCACAGCTCTTAACCACCACACCACCAGGGTTTCTGTATTTAGGAAGAGAGTGCCATAAGGTGTATTATATTAAAAATTTGAGTTACATGCATGCAATGGTTTGTAATAGTGAATGTACATACTACTTTGTGATGGTCATGAAAACAATGCATAACCTTTCTACGCATATAAAACACTTCATATGGTAGTGTAACAGTTCAGTGTTACAGCTGCAAACCAAAAGGTTGGTAAGTTCAAATCCATAAAGGGCTCCTTGGAAGCTCTATGGGGCAATTCTATTCTGTCCCATAGTGTCACTATGAATTGACTTGACAGCATGGATTTTTTTCTATATATGCATATAATACTATATATTAAGACAAACATTTGACTGAAGAAACATTAAAAACTACAAGTAACAATTCTAACTTACTTACAAACCCGACTTCAAGATAGACTTTGAAACAGGCATTGTTGGTAACCCAGGGACTGCCTGTATGTCAAAATAGATTAATTTTATGAGTTTGATTTTACAAGCTATGTGTTTCAAAATTCCAATTAAGGCAAAATGCAGTATGTAAAAAAGCAAGACAAAAATTCCTCTTAAGAGTTAACAGAGTAGGGATCTATAAGGCCAAGTGCCGTCGAGTCGGATCTATAAGAGATTTCTAATTTTTATTCCTGTATATAGATAATGTCTGATCTCTTTTCTTGAGTGGGTGGACTTTAGTGGTGAAATTTACCTTATGAGGTAGAAGTCGACTCAACAGCATCAGGTTGTCTGTTTTTTAGGTATTATTATCTTTTTCTGTCAAGCGAATTTGTCAATGACTTATGCAAGGCTGCATTGATAACTGTTAAACCCAGAAATTAAGTTAAATTACAAATTACTTTGTAACAGAGGAAAACATGCTTTCACTTTCAATACTACTGTTGTAAGAAAAAATGACTAAAACAACAATATCGAAGTCTTTATTTTTCTTCTTAAAGACAGCAAAGAACTTACAACAGAAAGGGAAATAAAAATAAGAACAAAGGGTAGATTTGTGAAGTTTCTCCAGGCCTGAAGCATTACAACAGACACTGTAGGGAGAAACTTTAAGGGAGTCTCCTGTAATCTAGGGTCTAGATTACATAATCACTGATTCACTTTTCCATTTCCTAATTTTAATGTTTCTGCTTTCCCAAAGTTGTTGTAATTTATCCCATGAGTTCTCAAAATAAATTTAAAATGGAAACACTGCATTCATATTTCTTTGTTCTTTCTTAGCATCACACTTGTTTGCAGAGATAACTGTATCTCCTGCTCTAATTCCACAGAAAATTCACTATCTTGTCACTGAGATCAAGAATTACTCATTTTTTAAATAAAAAACCAATAATATATTGCTTCATTATAAAATTTAATCAAGTTGAATTCTGCAGGATTTATGACACAAGATCTATATCCTAAATAAACCTGCCAGAAACATTTCACATTACGAGCGACTTCAACCATAATTTTATTTTTCTTCTTAGATCAGACTAGAGCAACCCTCCCTCACCCATATTTTTAAAATAAAATTATACTAGCTCTTACTTTCTAATATGTTCAGAAATTTACTAGGAAAGGGAGTAAAAAATCTTGAACAGGATAATGAATCTCAATTGAGTATCACTGCCAAGATGCTCATATATTTTTTTTTTCTTTAGAAGACAGATAATTGAGAAATAATTTTTAGTTATTTGGGAATGGCTCTTTAAAACATTAAAAATCTAGAAGTTAACACCTTGCAAACAATTGAAAAACCATGTTAAATCGCCCTATTTTATCCATCTGAAAGTTGAAAGGGTTTTAAGAAATCATTAGCAGTTCTCAAACCTGTCTGCCATGCGATGTCAATCTAACTAGAAGTGGTTACAAGTCTTTGGTATAGAAGTAAAAGTTTGTCCATTATCAGAGACTCTTCTTGAGTAAATCCTTATGCCTCCTTAAGTGTTAAAACAGCAATTTTATGATGAAATTATGTAAAGCTAAAACACAGTTGTTCTTTTCAATGTCCATACTTAACAAATTTAAAATTTGACAGCCTTATGTTGGTCTCTTTAATTTTCTTGAAATTTTACTTGTTCATAAAGCTCCAGAATTGGGAATCACTGCTGTAATGGAGCTTTCACTCTTCCACAATTACTGAGTGTCTGGGCACAGACTGGGGACATGACAGCAGTGTCAAATAGAGCTTAGAATCTAATGATAGACACAAACAATTACGACAGAATCAAGGGCAACTAACAAGGAAAAGTAGCTTTGGCAAGGATATGCAGGGAATACTGGAGCACCTGGAGGCACCTAACACTGATAGCACAGAGGTTAAGTGCTAAGCCTGCTAAACAGAAGGTCAGCAGTTCAAATCTACCAGGCACTCCTTGTAAGCTCTATAGGACAATTCCACTTTGTATACAGGGTATCTATGAGTTAGAATTGACTCCACAGCAGTAGGCTTGGTTTGGTTTAACCCCAATCTGGAGCTCTAGTTGCTCAGTGATTAAGTTTGGTTAACCAAAAGGTCTGTGGTTTGATCCACCAGCTTCTCTCTGGAAACCTATGAGGTAGTTGTATTCTGCCCAAGAGATCGCTATGGGTCGGAATCAACTTCATGACTACTGGCATGAGTTGGTTTTTTAAACCCTGGTGGTGTTTTTGTTAAGTGTTATGTCTGCTAACCAAAAGGTAGACAGTTCGAATCTGCCAGGTGCTCCTTGGAAACTCGATGAGGCAGATCTACTCTGTCTTATAAAGTCGCTGTAGTTGGAATGAACTTGACAGCAGTAGCTCTGCTTTTTTTCAGGTTATCCAGAACCTTGGTGGTACAGTAGTTACGGGCCCGCTTGCTAGCCCACAAGCGGGCAGTTTGAATCCACCAGCTGCTCCTCAGAAACCTCATGAGGCAGTTTTACTGTCCTGTAGGGTCACTGTCAGAATGGATTGGGTGGCAAAGGGTTTGGTTGTTTTAATAACCCCATTCTGGAGCGCCAGTTGCACAGTGGTTAAAGCACTCAGCTGTCACCCAAAATGCTGGTAGTTCAAACCTACCAGCCACTGTGAGAGACAGATGTTGCAGTCTGCTTCCATAAAGATTTACAGTCTTGGAAGCCCTAAGGGGCAGTTTTTTCTGACCTACAGGGTTGGTATGAGTTGGAATCCACTGAATGGCAATGGATTTTATTTTGGTTTGGGGAACTCCAATCTGGGGAAGTTAGGCAAGGATTTCTCCAGGAAAGAGATAAAAAATATGAGTAAGGTGTATCATCCTGATGAACACAATTCTGTCTTTCAAGGTATACAGGTCCTCAGGAAAGCAGACCAAAAGGCTGCTTGATCATTAGCCCAAATAATCACATCCCAGTTCCAATAAAAGTTCTCCAGTAAGAATAACATTAACTTCTCAAGATTCAATGCGGTGGGAAAACATTTTGAGATATAAAGTGAGTTTCAGTCTCTCAGATCATTGTCTTGGGGAAGGGGCATACCAGAGAACACTGGGAAGAACCTTATGTCTCTGTTATTGGTTTACAAAATACACAAAGAAGGATATACTTAGATGCCTCTGGATTAATCACAAGAAAAACATTGAAGATGCTGCAGGGGAATTTTACTGAGACTAAAATACTGCTGTCATAGGGCTGGAGATAAAAAGGCAAAAGAAGTGAGATCTAATGGAAGCTAATAAAAAGAATTTGGTAGCTTCCAGGGAGAGAAGCTCAATGGCCAGTCAAGAGTTCCAGAGAGGTGAGAGCACCCAGGAAGTAAAAGACTATAAGGAGTGTCAGGGAGGCAATCCCAAATTCCCATGTGACCCAAAAGTGGGAGAGCCACAAGCCTGGAGGCACTTGTAAAGAGAAGCATGGGCTTACATGCTAACTGGAAGACTAGTTCAGTTCCCTAACCCCTGACTACTAAACATGACTGGTGTATACACAACTGGTATGGCTGTACTGGTTGAAAAATTATGAAAATAGTTTGTATTAGTTGATAAGTAGCCATTGTCTGAAACTATCTACCTGCCCCAACTAAAGACTTCATGCCTGGGATAGCACAGGAGCTTTAAGGACCCTGCTTAAGCACTAAAACCAGTATCTGCATCCTCTCTGACTGGTTGGTATCTGCTGCTAGATAGCATCTTAAAGATTGGCAGCTAAATCCACAATAATCACTTGTCATGTAGTTTCTGTGGGTCAGAGATTTGGGGGTAGCTTAGCTAGGTGGTTCTAGCTGAAGGTATCTCATGAGTGTGAGGATGTCAGATGGCCCTAAAGTCTTGATGCACTTTAAGACATACTTGTAAGATGTCTCACTCCTTTGCCTGTCAAGTTAATGCTGTATGTTGCAGGAGCCTCAGTTCCCTGCCACATAGACCTCTCTGTGGGGCTACTTGATGCCTCGATGACACACTGTTTTCCCCCAAAGCGAGTGATCCAAGACAGAATGAAACAGAATCCACACTGCCTTTCATGACCTAGTCTTGAAACCATACTCTGTTTCTGCCATTTCCTATTCACATCACAGGCCACCCCCATTCAATGGGGAGCAGGGGAGGGAATACACAGGGTATACTAAGCAGGAGACCAAAGTCACTGAAACCATCTTGAAGGCTTGTGCCAGCTGAAGTCTTTGTTCTGAGTTGTTATATATTCTAAATAGCACTTCTACACGAGTCAGAGTAACCTAAAAAAGAAGGCAGAAATGCAAACCCCAGGATGACTAAGTTTCTGTCTTCCTTAAAGAATACTATCTCAAATAGAAACTAGAGTTCCTAAAAATACAATTTTTATTTTTCCACAGATGAAGCTTTACACTGAGATTTATAGCTACTTCATGTACAAAACCCTGGTGGCATAATGACTAAGAGCTACGGCTGCTAACCAACAGGTGAGCAGTCTGAATTCAATGGCCACACTGTGGAAATCCTGTGGGGCAGTTCTGCTGTCCTGTTGGGTTGCCATGAATCAGAAAATTTGACTGCAATGGATTTGAGTTTGGGGGTATGTATTAATGTAACTTTTCCTTAATGACAACAGCCAAAGTTTTTTTTTCTAACCATCACTTCTGTTATTGTAATTCTTTAAAACAGAAAATCTCCTAATAACTTTGCTATTCATGTGAGTCTGAGAAGCACTTTTCCTCCTTCCATTAGGTACTGATGTCGTTGTATCATTCCTCTAGCATTGCAGAGTATGTCCCACTTCTAATGCCTTCCCCCAGAGGATATGTGTGGATATGTATGCAGCCAAGCAGATGCTAACTAGGGTTGTTCTGGCATTCAAAAGAAAGAAGAGTAGCATGACAGTGATGATCTGTGGATTAATGTAGTGTTCATATTCCAGACCTGGATCCAATTATCTATTTTTGGTGGAAAATATTGATAAAACTTGGCCTCACTTACAAGTAACTAACTAGCCACCATTAATGACGGTGCGGCAGCTACCCACTCAATTGTCAGGAAACACTGTGAGTATGTCTTGGAATCTTCTAGCACTCAGTTCCAACTACCACCAACTTCTTGGAAATGCTATGGTGAAGTTCTACTCTGTTCTATAAGGGCACTGGGAGCTGGAATTTACTCAACAGCAATGGGTTGTGTTTTTGTTCTGGTCTGGAGATCTTGAATTCTAAAATTTTAGAAACGCTACTACTATTTTTCAGACATATTCTTCTTAAACAGACACAAAAAAATTGTAAATTACTAGGATACACATGGTATCTGAGGAAAATAAGAAGACTATGAAAGCCTAGATCTATCGTAATGGCATTAATTTTTACCTAAGAATAAATGATTCCTGTTTTGTGTCTCCTAAAAAATAAGTAAAACTGTCAAAGCTTTGTCAGCTATATATGTATTCTACTAGGTCTTTTCTTTGACAAAAGGAACCACTGCTGAGCTGTTCATCACATACTAGAAAAAGGCATTATATAATACTCCATAATATTGCTATTTCAAGAACGACTGTATCAACTGAAATCACTTTCTCTCTGACACATCCCCTGATCACGTACACATAAACAGAATAAATATTCAAAGACACAAAAGAAATGTGTAACAGAAGTATGAGGAAGAAATGAAAATACTGACAGTGTTAAAGGTAAAAGCAATTTGAACTGAGTGGAAACTTTTGAAACATACCTATTTTGTTGTTCGTCTGGTAGTTTTAAGATACAGATGTTTAGATTATGCCAAATTGAAGAAAATTATATATAGTTTAAAATAAATATTTGAAATTCTACTGTTCCCTCAGGAGTGATCAGGTGCAGTTAGCGGAATGGATTTAGGAGCTATAAGGTCTTCTTAGTGACATTCTCCGAGGACATCAGTCTTTTTCCCAAATAAATCCATCAAACCACCACCAACAATAAAAAAAACAAAACAAAAAAAAAAAAAACAAACCACTGCCATCAAGTGGATTCCAACACATAGCAACTGTATAGGACAGAGAAGAACTGTCCCATAGAGTCTCCAAGGCACACCTGGCAGATTTGAACTGCTAACCTTTCGGTTAGTGGATATAGCACTTACCCACTATACCACCAGGGTTTCCAGTCATAAATCATGTGCTGTTTTTGCACACAGATGGGTTTACTTAGTCAACCTTGAAGAAACCCTGGTGGTGTAGTGGTTATGTGCTACAGTTGCTAATCAAAAGGTCAGCAGTTTGAATCCAGTAGGTGCTCCTTGAAAAGTCTATGGGGCAGGTCTACTCTGTCCTATAGGGTTGCTCTGAATTGGAACTGACTTGACAGCAGTGAATTTGGTTTCTGATTTTATGTGCAAAAACAGCATATGCTTTATGATCCGAAAGGTGAGATGTCCAAGTTGGCTACTGCCCTTTAAGAGCCAATTTTTGCCAAGACTAGTCAGCATGGCCATAAAAAGAAAAAGATGACCAATGAGGTACACTGCATTGTGGCCTAGTGGCCAGGGCAAGAGACCTGAAGCTACAAGTCTGAGTGAATGACTCAGCCATATGGCTGTAGGGAAGCTTCCAAAGCACTAAAGAGTAGGACTATTCAAAAATGAAAATCATATCTCTAACAGAGCAACACAGAAATATATGTAAGTTAATGTTCACTATATGAATTTACCCAAAGCAAATTTATTATGAATACAAACTCTTTGAACATATTTTAAGTACAGAACTCCGTTATGGTTCTACTAGAGAAAAAAAAAAGAGTCTAGATGGGCTCCCAAGATCATTAGGAACTGGACTGTAATAGCAGCAGAACTTACGAACTCCTAGATGTTCAGTTCCTAAATGAAGTTTCTGAAAATAAATTCTGCACAAGCACTGTGATATATGCACACATGTATGTGCGTATCAGAACAGAAAACGCATTTTGGTGAAGTTAAACAAAAATGCTTTGGAAAAGTGACACTTAAGTATGGTTATAAATCTCAAAATGAAACACAGCTTTAATGGATTGCTCCTGTGGGTATACTCTTTCTGGATGTACTTTTCTCTTTAGTTGTTGCAGCCATGGACGGGAGTAATTATCAGTTTGTGAATTCTATTGTAAAAGAAAGTGATCTCACTGGAAATGTTTCCAGAGACTCTGATTTTTAAAATAATTGAATGTGAAATGAATGGCTGGCACATGTTTAAAAATCATACATTGTGAATAATTGCAAAGTTGAAAAACTCGAAGTGCCTAAACCACTACAGTTGCGCCAGCAAAGTGAGTACAGGTCTTGCATTTGGGGGGAATGTATTAAACTGCACCATCTACAATGTAATTATAAATGTTCAGTAGGTTCCTATACCAACTCCATGTTAACCTGGCTTTTGGTACATAAAACTCTGAGTAAAATTTCCTTCCAAAGATGAAGGAACGTGTCACAATGACATGGACTGGAAGATAAAATAAGCAATCGTTTCCATTAAGAAGGATTATGGTTACAATTGACTAATTAGAACCAGTAACATGACTTAAAAGCTGTGGTAAATTTTATATGAGACTTACAGTGAGAATAATTTCCTTTCATGGTTAATTGTCATAGTAAATAGGGGTTATACACTGCTATATAATGTGGGATACTTCAATTTATAATGATTAAGACAAAACACAGTCAACAATAGATTCTAAATAAATGGTTTCATGAATATGTTGAATACTGTGAAATCAATTAAAAAGGTATTATGCTTTGCCCTGTTAAAAAACACATATTTTATAAATGCTGTAAGGCTTATTAAATTTAAAAAGTTGCTTTAGTCTTTCATAATTTCTGAAGACATTAATTGAATTAAGGAAATCCTGACCATAAGAAAAGCAGTCTAAAGTGCTTTGTGGGCCAATGGCACTTGATAAATGAGAGAAGACCATACATTTAATCAAACTGTTGGGCTTATTCAAAGCTTCTCTTGTCTGAACCCAGTTCTTTTTCATTTATCATCATTCTAACTATTCAAATATAATCTTGTAGAAAAAAAGAAACAAACAGTGATATATATCATAGACCACATCTGTGTGCTTTTTTCATTGTGTCGCTGAGAGCATTAAACAAGGCTTCCCATGGTGTCTGACACTAAATGTTCATTAATGTATTATATATAGTCTAATATTTGGCTGGTGCACAGATGTATCTAAACAAAATAAATGTACTTCGTGGGCATTAAAGAAAAACAAAATATTCAACAAAAGTAAAAATACTTGTCTGCCTAGATATTTCCCTCATATTCAACATTAATATTAGATTGCAGTCACAGAAATTAGATTACATATTTTTGACACACATAAATGAAAACTTTTAACAAAGGAATAAGAGTGTAGATACATCCTGTAAAACTGGATTAATACAAAGCATGATTGATGTTTATATTTTCATAGCTATAGTTTTATCTGTGGAAGATATTTCTCTTTTGCTTACAGTTATAACAATATGTTATAAAGTATTAAAGGAGAAGATGAAATTTTGACACTAGTATTTCAGTGTTTTTTTTTAATAAGTGTGCCTGAGAGAAGACAGTTTTATTAGACATCTGAGATGTTACTGTCTACAAGCAATGGACACTTTCCCCGTTTCAAACAGTATGATAAGTGATATTTCCCTTAAATACAATTTTCTTGTAGATATTTCACCTTCATGTACAACCTAAACAATTCAACTCTGCCATATGAACTACCCATTTTGTTACCTACTAGTGGGCAGAATCTGGGCAACTCATTTCACTTCTAGGCTCAGACTAGTCAACCTGTATGACTGCCCATTAGTGTTTTCCAAACAGTTAGTTATGAATCAATTAAGAGGTCTTAGGAACTGCTAACAGGGTCAGAACCAGGAAAATGGAACTGACTCAAATCAAACAGAAACTATAGAAGAAAGAACACACAGTAATGGCAGTTTTTTAAATGTCTATTTTCATTTTATACATGTGTACACATACTATATGATAACATACAATGTATTGTTTCAGGTTGTGTGACAGATGTATTTAAAATACTCCTGCCTCCCCCTACCCCCTGCCCCAGTAAATAAATAAATAAAGCAGTTCACTTATGTACAATCAAAACACCTCACAGGATTTGGTTCCTTAGCTTGGAGTCTTAGGCTTACAGTTTCATGAGACAATCCAGTTAACTGGCCTAATACCCTGTTTACCGCTTCTGTTCTACCTCCTACTTTGTTATATAGTGTCTGAGGTCTTCAAAAACTTGTAGTCAGCTATTCAAGGTGCAACAATTGGTCTCTAGTCTCCTGCAGCAACAAAGGAATCTAGCATCTGTGAACAGTCTCTGTGTCCTCAAGTGGGTTCGAACTCATAGCAACCCTATGTACAAAAGAATAAAGCAATGCCCAGTCATGTGGTATAATAATCGTTATAAAAATAATCGTTATGTGTAAGCACACACAGCCACTCTGGGTCAGTCCATCGCATTGAGAGTCTTCCTCTTTTTCACCCACCCTTGTGTAAATCCTAGTGGCAGGCAAAGTGGTTAACAGCTGGCTGGTAACCAAAAACAGGCAGTTCAAAGCCAGCAAAAACTCCTTGGAAACCATACGCGGTAGTTTTACTCTGTCCTTAGGGTCACTGTGAATCGGAATCAACTTGATAACAATGGTTTTGTTTTTTTCTACTTACCAAGCATAATGTCCTTCTCCAGGGATTAATCATTCCTGATAACAGGTCCAAAGTATGTGAGACAAAGTCTTCCATCTCGGCTTCTAAGGAACATTATTGTTACATTTCTTCCACAGTCAATTTGTTCACTCTTTTGGCAGTCCACAGTATATTCATATTCTTTGCCAATGCCACACTTTAAACATGTCAGTTCTTCTTTGGTCTCCCTTATTTATCCTCTAGCTTTCACATACATGTGAGCTGACTGAAAATACGATGGCTCGAGTCAGGCACACTTTAGTCTTTAAGGTGACATCTTCACTTTTCAACAATTTAAAGAGGTCTTCTGCAGCATCTCTGCCCAGTGCAATGTGTCTTTGATTTCTTGATTGCTGCTTCTATGGGTATTGATTGTGGATACAAGTAAAATGATGCCCTTAATTACTCAAATCCTTTCCCCATTTATCACAATGTTATTTATTATGGACAGTAAGTTGTAAGAATTTTTATTTTCTTTATGTTCAGGTGTATCCATATGGAAGACTTTAGTCTTTGTTCTTCACCAGTCAGTGCTTTAAGGTTTGTTTACTTTCAGCAAGCAAGGTTATGTCATTTACATAATATAGGTTGTTAATGAGTCTTCCTCCAATCCTGATGCCCTGTTCTTCAGACAGTTCAGTTTCTAGAATTATTTGCTCAGTATACAGGTTGAATAGATATGGTGAAAGGATAAAACCCTGATGCACATCTTTCCTGATTTTAAATGATGCAGTATCTCCTTGCTCTGTTTGAACAACTGCCTCTTGATCTATGTACAGGTTTCTCATGAACACAATTAAGTGCTACGGAATTTCCTTTCTTCACAATGTTACCCACAATTTGTCATGACCCACAAAGTCGAATACCTTTGCACAGTCATCAACAACAGGTAAACATCCTTCTGGTATTCTCTGCTTTCAGCCAGGATTCATTTGATGTTAGCAATGATATGTCTGGTTCCATGTCTCCTTCTGAATTTCTGCTGCAGTCACTTTTGAATGATTTCTGCAAAATTTTATTTGCATGTGATGTTAATGATTTTTTTTTTTTAATTTCCACATTTTGTTGGATCACCTATCTTGGGAATAGGCATATACATTGATTTCTTCTAGTCAGCTGGCAGGTAGCTATCTACCAAATACTCTGGCACAGACAAGTGAGCATTTCCAGTGCTACAGACCTTTGCTGAAACATCTCAATTGATATCATGATAATTCCAGATGCTTTTTTTTTTTTAACCACTAGCTCCAGGACAGCTTGAACTTACTCCTTCAGTATCATTGTGTTTCCTGATCATATACTACCATCTGAAATGGCTGCACATCAACCAGTTTTCTTTGGTACAGTGATTCTATGTATTCCTTCGTCTTTTGATGTTTTCTGTGTTGTTTAATATTTTCCCTGTAGAGTCCTTCAGTATTACAATTTGTGGTTTGAATTTTTCCTTTAGTTCTTCCCTTCTGGCTTTCCACTATCTCCAAGTCTTTGCACATGTGAACTTAATACTTTACTCTGTCTTTTTGGGCTGCTTACTGAAACGTATGCTCAGCTCTTTTTACTTCATTATTTCTTGCATTTGTTTTAGATACTCAATGTTTAAGAGTAAGATTCAGAATCTCATCTGACATCCATTTTGGTCTTTTCTTTCTTTTGTGTCTTTTTAATGATCTCTTGCTTTCTTCATGTATAATGTCCTTGATGTCATTTCACAACTTGTCTTCAGTCATTAGTGTTCAATGCGTCAACTCTATTCTTGAGATGGTCTCTAAATTCAGGTGGGATATACTCAAGGTCATACGTTGGCTCTCCTGGACTTGTTCTAATTTTCTTCAGTTTCAACTTGAACTTGCATACGAGCAGTTGATGGTCTGTTTTGTAAATGGCCTCTTGCCGTCTGCTGACTAATGATACTGAGCTTTTCCATCATTTCTTTCCATTGATGAAGTCATCTGAATCCTTTTATAATATCTGGTGAGGTACACTCATATATACAGTTGAATTTATGTTGCTGAGAAAGGTACTTGCAAAGAAGATGTTGTTGGTCTTACAAAATTCTATCACATGATCTCCAGTATCACTTCTATCACTAAGGTCACATTTTACAATGACCAATTTTTCTTTGTTTCCACCTTTTGCATTCCAAGCACCAGGAATGATCAATTACATCTTGACTGCATGCTTAATCAATTTCAGACTGCAGAATTGGCAGAAAGCTTCAATTTCTTCATCTTTGGCTTTAATAGTTGATGCAAAAATCTGAATAACAATCATATTAACTGGCCTTCCTTATCCTATCACTGACAGCATTGTATTTCAGGACAGAGCTTGAAATGTTCTTTTTGATGATGAAAGCAATACCATTCCTCTATAATCTCGCCTCTGAACCTCTGTACATTTAGGAGAAGGGATAAGAAAAAGGATGAACCCAAACCTGATTCAACGAGGTGGAGGTCAGACATATCCTCACTCTCCAACTTTTCACCATTTCTGACACCAGTGACCTGACCCTGACAGTACTCTGCTGAGTTTAATAATCCATTGCAGTGGTCACAAAGAACTTATAGACTACACTCATGATCATGTTGTTTATTAGGGAAACAACAGGATACAAATCCAGATCAGGATCAACCTGGAAATAACAATACAGCTTAGGACACAGCATACAGTTTGCCATTCAGAATAGCTTCCAAACATGATGGCTCTCATCTCCCACTTGATTATGCTGTAGGCAGATACCTCTCCCTGCTGTACTACGAAATGGTCCTTTTCTTAATCATAGTGGCGGGTAGGCCCTTCTCTTGAGTACATTAGCAGGCAGTCCTTTTTTCACCATGCAAGTTGATAGGCTGGTCTCTCAGCATGTCAACCAGCTGCTCTTCTCTTAGCACTCCAGCCTACAGCACTTTTCTTGGCCATGTGTACATGTGTAGGCCCTCTCTACAGCTCTGCCTTGCCTGGGCAAGTATTATGTCCCTTTTGATTCTATTAACATGTGCCTGGAGGTACCCCACTCAGCCAGCAAGGCTCCTACCTGAAGGACTCAGCTCTTTTTGGTTCCATGGGGCAGCAAGCCCACTGTAGCAGCCTTGCTCTGTGTGATTGGTCCTAATGTTTAATTTCATAGCATAGTCCTCCCAACCAGACCACAAACTGGCCAATCCCTTTGGTAGACCACAATCACTCAATGTCCATAATAATGGACCCATTCCCTCAAGGTCACTTAATCCTACTGAATGGTATTATGTATCTGATTGTAAACCCAAGACCAGAAGGGCCATGTAGAAGAGAAACCCAATGCATGGCAGAGTTAGGAATGCTAGTGTTGTGCACCATCATAGTGACCCTGTAGGACAGAGCAGCACTACCGCATATGGTTTCCTAAGCTGTAATCTCTACAGGACTGGATCACTAGGTTTTTCTCCCGAGGGGGTGCAGTGAGTTTGAATTGCTGACCTTTCAGTCAAGAAGCAAGTACTTACCCATTGTGCCACCATGAAGCCCAGGGATAGAAGGAGGAAATGGAGTGTGTGGCTAATTGCCTCCATGAATAACTGCCTCTTTTGTCAAGAGACCAGAATTGAACGGTGCTCAGCTACCACTACTAGATATTTTAATCAAAGATTCTACAAAAGAGTCCTGATGCAAAGAGGGAAAATGCAGAACAAAATTTCAAATCCTAATGGACTAAAGACTTTCTGAAGCCATGGAAGCTGGATAAAAATCCAAAACTATAGCCCTAAGTAACTCCTGAAGTTTTTTAAAAGCAGACTAGCTTAACTAGTAAAGATTGTCTGCCTTGAGCACTGTGTTAAGATCTACATATATGTGATCAAACTGACAACAGCAACTTGAAAGATTAAACAGAAAACTTAGGGGGAAGTGGGTTTATGTTAATAGTGGAAGAACAGTTAGGAAAATGAGGGTGAGAATGGTTATCTAACTTGAAGAATGCAATCAATGTCACTGAATTGCACACGTAGAAGTGGTAGAACTGGTATATGCTGCGTATATTCATAAGAAAAAGGTAAAATTTTTAAAATGCAAGTCCTTTCTAATTCTAAATTCTAATTCTTTCTGATTCTAAAACGAAATTACTCTATTTTTCAGCTTAAAAATTTAGAAAATGCTGCATTAACCCAGTGTCATATGGCTTATTGCCTGACAATAAAAGTTTTTAGGTGCAAAAGCATTTAGTTGAAATGATTAGAAAACAATTACTCCCTCAACTAGAGTAACCATTGAGATCTACTGTTAAGTCTTTAGAAGACATCTCTTTGGGCTTTGTTTAGGCTTTCAGCAACTCAAAGAAGCTACCAAAAATCAGGCATCAATAATTTACAACAAATATTAAGTGCCTTCTACATGTCATATATTGTGGTAAGGACTAGCATTATAAAAATAAATTGGACAGGGTCCCTTCCTCAGTAAACATACAATATTCAGGACAGCACTGGCCATGAAAAAGAAAACAACCTATTCATACCAAGTAATAGATTTCATGTGTTCTACTGTGAAATATTACCCTAATAGCTACTACCATAAGTGCTTTTTTTTAAAGTTATCTACTTCATTCATGCAATAAATATTTACCGCATGCCAGGAGTTTTTCTGGGCTGATGTTCCAAGGTTAAAAAGTTAGACAGGGCCCTATTCCCGATGAGTTCATATTAGTAGTGAAAGACACAGAAAATGAGTAAACAAACAAGGAAAAAGTGAGAAATAATAACTGCCATAATAACATGCTAAGCATTGACTATGTACTACTTTTTATTGGATAGTCAAAATAGACCTCTCTATGACCACATAAGCTGCTTCAAACTAAGAAGCGAATGATGAAAAGAAGACAGCTACTTGAAGATTTGGGGAGAATTCCAGGAAAAGGGAACAATCAAGGCAGAAAACAGCTTGGCATGTTTCAGAAATACAAAGTCAGTGAAAATGGCTGGTGAAGAGAGTCTGGTGAAGAGAGTGAGACTAGCACGTGGTGAAATCAGAAAGGCAGATGAGGGCCAGAGTGAGTAAAGCTCTGTAAACTGTCAAGAAGTATTTGGAATAAATTTTTATTGTCATCAGGAGTCATTTGAGGGCTTTAGCCACAGACTTCTATGATTTGATTTTTTTTTTAAGACAATTAGGGTTACTATAAGGAGCCCTGATGACAGAGTGATAAGCAGCTCATCTGCTAACTGAAAAGTTGGCAGTTCAAGTTCATCAGCTGTCCTTCAGAGAAAGATGTGGTTGTCTGCTTCCATTAAGACTGCAGACCTGAAAATCTACGGGATACTGCTATTCTGTCCTACGGGGTCACTATATTGGAACAGGCTATACAGTACAGGTTTAGGGTTACTGTATAGAAAATAGATTTTACAAGGTAAGAGTGCAACTAAGGCAGTTAGGAGGCCATCAGAGTCGTTCACACAAGAGGGGCTTGAAAAGCATCATACAGAATTCATCAATGGACTAGATGTGAGGGTTAGCAAAGAGAAGAATCAAAGACGCTTCCTAAAATTTTAGCTTGAGCAAATAGATGGATATTTTCATCAACTAACATGGAGAAGAACAGGTTGAGAGAGGAGGGGCAGAAATCTAGTTTTATTTGGTGCATGTTATCTTTGAGATGCATATTAAATATCCAAATAAACATGTCAAGTAAGCAAGACTGGAGTTCAGGGGATGAGTAAGGACACAGATTTACAAATACTAAAGTTAAGAGTGATCAGCATATAAGTAGTACTTACAAAGATGGTATTTTAATTAATAACGTGTGTCCGACCCAAGACATGGTCTTTTCAACTACCTCATATGCATGTAAAACCCTGACAATGAAAAAAGAATTGATGCATTCAAATTGTGGTGCTGGTGAAGAACACCAATTATACTATGGACTACCAGAAGAAGGAACAAGCCTTTCTTTAATAAAGTATTGCCAGAGTGCTCCTTAAAAGTGAGGATGGTGAGACTATGCTTACTTTGGACATGGTATCAGAAAAGGCCAATGCCTGGAGAAGGACATAATACTAGGTAGAGAGTCAGTAAAAGAGACTTTCAACAACGTGGACTCACACAGTGGCTAAATGATGATCTTAAATGCAGCAACAACTGTGAAGATGGTGCAGGACAAAGCAATTTCATTCTGTTCTATAAGGTTGCTATGACTCAGAGGTGACTCAGTGGCAGCTAACAGCAACAATATGTAAGATCTCCATGAGTTAGAGCCTACACAGAGGCAACTATCAATAACATTGCTACCAGGACTGTACCTGCAGAAAGTGCCATACAATAACTTAGCTTCAGTATTTCTTTTCATTTTGATAGTAACTCCAAAAGGCAGGTAGTTTCTTTGCTGTTGTTAGCTGTTCACTAACCAACCCCCAGCTCATGGCGACTTCATGCACAATGTAAAGATACTCTTCCCAGGCATTTGCAAATCAGAAAACTGTGATCCATATGGTTTTTACTGGCTTATTTTTGGAACCTGATCACCAGACCCTTCTTTCTAGTCTTAGTCTGGAGGCAATGCTAAAAACAGTTCAGCATCATTGCAACCTACTATCAACCACTGACAACTGTAGGTGGTGCACAACATACAGCAGCCAGGAATTAAACTTCAGTCTCCCATATCAAATAAGACAATTCTACCACTGAATCACCAATGCCTCCTATTTTCTTTCTATACAGATGTTACTAGCTTATTTTTATATATGAGCTTCTGTGATGCTCAGAGAGTTATATATGCTGAAAGCAGTGGACTGGGGATTCAAACCCACCGGACTCAGTTCTTCTTCTTCTTCTTCTTTTATCACACCATGTCGTTTCATACAAACATTAGGAAAAATTTTATGAGTTTCTGAGTGGACAATTTTCAAATTTTTAAATGACAGATTTTTAAAGAATGTTTCGTTAGTCTGGAGACAATGGAGTTCAATTAGATTTTAAGCCAAGGCTATACATTCACTAGTCTTTCCTGTCCTTATGTGATGTGTATATGGCATATGACACAATTTTTTTTTTTTCCCCCCTGGGAATGTCTTTTTTTTCCTTTCTCAAATTTTTATTAACTCTTTTTCTTCAGTGCCCCTTACCAGTGGCTGTTTTATGGGGACTTCTAGCCTTCTTTCCTCAATTTACTTTCTTTAGCCTTCCTTCGTCTTCTTACAGAATCTCACAACCTTATAGCTCAAAATGCTAAGCCAGCCAAGTGCCGTCGAGTTGGATCCGACTCATGGTGGCCCTAGGGGCCAGGATAGAACTGACTCCCAGATTAGTCAAGAAACGCCTGTTGGATCTGAACTGCCAACCTTGTGGTTAGCAGTGGCAGAACTTAACCCACTACACCACCAGGGTCAAAATGCTAAATATATGTTTATAACCCTAAAATCTTTTGCTTTTAATCCAGACATTTCTCTCAGTCTTGGGTGACTAGAACCAAAGGTTTGAGAAAGCAGTTAAGTGTGGTGGGAAAGGGTGGAAAAAGTGAGGCACAAGCTATGAAATTTCATTCGTGCATTCGCTCATTATTTAATCCACTCATTTATTACGTACTTACACTGAGGGTGCTCTTATGGAACGTAACATCTAGAGCAGCAGGCATCACGAGGAGAGCAACTACATTCACGATGAGGTAATATGTTGTCAGGAAGACGCTATTGCAAGCCTTAAATCCTCAGACACTGGAAAATAAGATGCAAATGCAGAATTTCGCCTTGTGGCTCCAAGAGATTTAAATAAAGTCTTGGAGTTTATCAGTTTCTTCCATCATTAGGAAGGAATAACCTTGATAACAAGCGATGTGGGGCAGAAGCCTACAGCAGGCTATGACTGGGCAGTGTGGAGAGACTGGATACACCTATGCAGACAAAAATGAGAACCCTCCAGTGACAGATGTTAAAAGCCAAAAGTTTGTTCACAATTGACGTGCAAACAGCCTCTTCAAACACCAGCTTTTTGCTGCCTTCCGCCTCCCGAGCCTCCTCAAACTTCCGGCGCGCAAAGTACCTCCTATCTCGCTCCGCCCCTTCTCCCATAAAGCCCCTCCGCGAGGCCGCGTGCACGTGCATGGCGGACCCCGCCTCCTCTGCGCTCTCCACCAATGAGAAATGGCATCGTAACTCTCTGCCTCCCGGTCGTCTGTCACATGACCGCATCTCCCCGCCCTCTCACCCTGGTGCCGCTAGGTTCTGGGAAGATGGCGAAGGTCTCTGAGCTTTACGATGTCACTTGGGAAGGTAACTGTGAGCTGGGCGGGCGAGAAAGATCAAGAGCACCGGGAGGCAGTTCGGAAGTAGCTGCTGCTCTCGGGGAGCTACGTTCTTTTGTGTCTTTTCCGCAGTGGGTCTTCTCAGCAGCCTTGCCAGGCTGCGTGCAGCCTGAGGGGGGCCCTGCGTTAACCCGGCCACAGACGGGTCCGTGGCGTTCCCGCCGCGTCAGTTTATCGATAGAATGAGAGACCTGCCTCCGCACCAGTCCGTTGGCCCCGGGTGCTTTCTGTTATTAAGTGGGAGGGAGCCGGTGTCGGGGCTGTCAGACTCTTGCCATAGTTGCTGGGCAGCACGGAGGACGCAAGACAAGCGGCTGTTGGAGCTTCTGCAGCCAAGGAATACAGGGGCTGTAAGGCCTTGTACCAGGTGCTTTGTGTTCCATGTCTGTGCAGAAAAGGTGTAGCAGATCTGTGAGCAAATCTGATTCTTTGTTCTGTTGAACATATTACTTTAGACTTCAGTTACACTAATTTGTTCAGTGAGTGGCTTCTTGGAACGTTAGCTTGGTCGTAAATAAAGAAAGGAAATGCAAAATTCTTTTATACTTGAACTAAGTTCAGTGCTTCAGTGACTTTACGGCCATTAACACATTGTGAACCTCAGTGTGTCCAACTACAGTGGGAGAATGCATTACGTTAAATAAGTGTAAAAGTATTCAGAGTTAGATCTTGTATGCGCCAAGTTATGCTGACACACAGTTGCTTCCTTCGATAGTTTGATGGAAAAGCTCAAGTCCAGACCCACTGTTGGTCTCCTGTGCAGAGCCACTCTGTAGGACAGGGTAGAACTGTTCCACATCTTTCTCTTGGAGGGCAGCTGGGTGGGTTTGAGCCCCTGACCTTTGGGTTATTGCTGAGTGCTTTACCACTGCACCATCAGGATTGGTTTGAGGGGGACCATTAGCCTGTAAGTATGTAGCTAAATGTATAGACCTATAAATACATAAAAAAGGGTTGTGTCAAGGTACGTTTCTTAAGTTGGATTGTGGATATGTGGCTATTATTTTTAATGCCTTTTCAATGCTTCGATGACTACATGATTTTTAGAAACTGCTTTGATGAAGACATGTTCAGTATAGATTTCTTAGAGGGCAGTAGCATGTATAGAATCTTGAGATGCAAGTGAAACTACCAGCAGACAACGTGGTTTAACTACTTGGACCCTAACCCGTGGGCATTCTAAACAGGAGTGATATAATTATATTTGGAATAATAACTAATAACTACTCCACAAGTTTGCTGAGTAACAAAAGATAAAATGATATGCTTTGTCACCTGTTAAGTGCTATAGAAAAGAATGCATTCTTATTGATAATATGGGTATATCCTCGTCCTGTGTGCTTTGCCTGCTGCCACGTCTCCAGTTTTGTCTTGAACTGTTTTCCCTCTAAAGAAGCTCTGGGGGCAAAGGTTAAGTCCTTGGCTGCTCAGTGAAAGGTCAGTGATTTGAACCCACCGAGCAGTTCACTGGAAGAAAAGAGTTGGTGATCTGCTCCTGTAAATATTACAGCCTTGGAAACCCTGTGGAGTAGTTGTGCTCTGTCACACAGTCACTTGTGAGTCAGAGGAGCTCTCGTGGCTTAATGGTTAGGAGTTTGGCTGCTAACTAGAAGGTGGGCAGTTAGAATCTACCAGCTGCTGCGTGGAAACCTGATGGAACAGTCTCTGTCCTGTAAGCTTGCCATGAGTTGGAATGGGTTTGGCTTTTTTTATTTTGTTTTATTTTATTTTATGTGTGAGAGGAGCCCTGATGGCACAGTGGTTAAGAGCTCTGGCTGTTAACCAAGACATCTGCAGTTTGAATCCACCAGCCGTGATTTGGAAACCTTATAGGAGAGTTTTTCTCTGTCCTGTAAGAACCCTATGAGTCGGAATTGACTTAACAGCAAGGGTTTTTGGGTTTTTTTTTCCCCTTTTAAAGAATCAGAGTGGACTTGGTGGCAAATGACAGCTACATTCTCAGTCTCACTTTCTTTAAGCTGGTTACTTTGGCTTTCCTTGTTTCGTAAATGTGCCATACTCTTTTTTTGTCCTAAGATTGGGCACATGTTATTCCTTCTGTCAGTAGTGTTCTTTCTTTTCCTCCTCGCCTCGTTACCCTTTTTTCATTTCTTATAGTTTCTCTCAAAGGTTACATATTTAAGACATCGACTACTTTCGGAGCCCTCTGCCGTAAGAGAAAAGAGAGAGAAAAATGCAAAACAAAACAAAATGCAAACAACAACAACAAAAACAAACAAATAAAAAGTCTAGGTCTGATTCGATAAATACATGTTCTTATACTATTGAAGTATTTGCCCAGTTGTGTAAGTTTTAAAAAGTGTGTCCCTCCATCTAGAAGAAGCCTGTATTGTTCTCTGTCATGTTGTGCCCCACCAAAACCAAGCCCTTTGCTGTTGAGTTGATTCTCACAGCAACCCTGTGCATGTGTGTTACAGAGTAGAACTGCTTCATAGGGGTTTCCTGGCTGTAGTCTTTTTGGAAACAGGTTGCCAGGCCTTCTTTTCTGTGGTGCTGCTGAATGAGTTTGAACCACCAGCCTTTAGCAGTTGAGAACAAACTGCTTAGGGAGCGTTGTCTTGTCACTACTGCCTGGCGTGCAGGAGGAGTTCAATAATTATTTGTTGACTGAATGACTTGTTAATGGGAGCAATAATAAGCATTCACAAATTGTCACCAAAAGACTGTAACTGTGCATCATTTTCTAAGTGATGAGATGATTTCTTCAGTATCTTAACTGGGTTTAGGGTACAGTTTACTCTTCTGTAAAATAAGAGGTTAGACTTTTCCAGAACTAAAGTTCTATTTTAGGGTCTTTTAAGAAAAAAGAATTTTAGATTTTTATTTCAAAAATCTAAGATAACAGATTTCTGGGGGATTAGGAGAGCAGTGAGAGGACTCTCAGGATTCATTTTTTGTTTAAATTTGGTGGCGGGGGGCTGTCAGTGGGAGGTGCATCCTTAGAAATTCCATTCAGTACTATTGTGAATTAGAATTATAGTTGAATTCTGCTGACCTCTGGCTGGAGTAAGGGTAGTGGGTGGAGAGGAGGGGAAAGGAGACTGTTGGGAGGATGAGACATGTATGGAACAGAGAGGAATACTGTGCTGCCACCGGACAGGGAGAGCAGTGAAAGCTGCATATAGGTGGGCATGTAAATTTATATGGGAATGCACATTTTCACTCAGTCATTAAAAAAAAAAATTTAAAAAAAGTTATAGTTGAAAGAGTACTGTGACTCTTTAATAGGAAAATGTATCACATGTATATGAAAGACTTATACAATAAATTTAATAGTTTCTTAGCCTCTGTTAGGCTGTATTAAAAGTTTATAGATGATTTATTTATCCAGTTGAAAGTTACATTGATGTTTGTTATATAGGAGGATTATTAAAGAGGAGTTTGGAAGTGGGAAAGAGAATTCTGAGTTGTGAGAATAGTAAAATCAATTTTCTTGAGTAGATGGTATTTGGTCTAGACATGGATAGGATGCTTAGCACAATGTCTGTCATATAATCTCATAGTTTCCTATGGCTACCGCAACACAATACCCAAAAGCACATGGCTTTACACAACAGAAATTTACTGTCATAGTCCTGGAACTTAGGAGACCAAATTCAGCATATTGATAGGGCCACACTCTTATCTACTTTAGGGGAAGATTTTTCTTTGTGCCTTATGCCTGCTGGTGGCCCCAGACATCTGTTTGCATTCCTTGATTTGTAGATGCATCCTCACATCCCTGAGTCTGTTTCTGTCTGTCCTCCACTTACGTAAGGACACCACTCAGATGGGATTAGGATACACCATACTCCAATGTGAGGTTATACAAACTGACAACATCTTCAAACATCCTCTTTCCAAACAAGGTCACATTCACAGGTACCAAGGTTCGGACGTTAGCGTATCTTTTGAAGGGACACAATTTAGGCTGTAACAGGTACTAAGTGAATCTTTGTTGAAAAAATTATTAAAAAATGTTAAAAAAAAACCAAAACACCACTGCTTTTGAGTCAAGTCTGACTTGTTATCACATCAGCTTTAAACATATCTAAACAAATGTTAAATGTCTTCTGTGGGCAATCTCATCCATACCTAGCTTTAACTGTCAGCTTGTGTGTCAAATATGTATTGAGTATGTTCTCACTTTTTCCTTTCCTGAGGATAGTGTTGAACAAAACAGACAAGGTCCGAGATCTCATGGAACATACCTTGGGATTTTGCTCCTAACCAAGGACCCATATTTCCATGTATTCATGGGCATGTACACTTGAATGTTCCATAACTAATAACACTTAGAACTGAACTCATCATCTCTCTTCTACCTTAGTTATTTAGTGCTTCTGTACTTGGCTGGCTTGGCATAGGAGAAATGGAAACTCTGGTGGGCATCATGGTTAAATGCTATGGGTTAAATGCTAGCCAAAAGATTAGTAGTTCAGATCCACCAGGGGCTCTTTGGAACTTCTGTGCGGCAGTTCTACTCTGTCTTGTAGGGATGTTAAGAGTCAGAGTTGACCTAACAGCAGTGTGTTGTAACAGAAATACCACAGATGGATGGTCTTATGAAATAGAAGTTTATTCTTTGACAGTCTAATAGGCTAAAAGCCTGAATTCCAGGCACCAGCTCCAGGGGAAGACATTTTCTTTCTTGTAGGTTAGATAGAGAGGTCCTTGTCATCAGTCTTACCTTTGTCTAGAAGCTACATCTTGCATAAACACTGGATTCAAAGAATGAACTCTGCTTACAACCCTGCTTTCTTGGTAGTATGAGATTCCTGTTTCTGTGCTTGCTTCTCTGTAATACACCAAAAGAGATTGGCTCAAGACACAGTTCAGTCTTATGTTTTGAGTCCTGCCTGTTTAATATACTCCCTTGCCTATTTCCTCATTCCCCTGGAATTGATGTTAATCTAACAGCCACTAATCCCATCTTACCTAACTCATAGAGGTAGGATTTACAACATATGGGAAAATCATATCAGATGATAAAATGGTGGATAAATACCGAATACTAGGAATCAGGGCATAGCCAAACTGACAGATCTTCTAGGGGCACACAATTAAATCCATGGTACCACCTACTGCACCCTCTACCAATGTTACCAGTTATACTTTTTAGAGTTTTCTGTAGATAAGTAGATTGCACCATGTATCTTTCCATATTTAATGTCAGACTCCTGCTCATCCTTTAAGAGAGCACTGGTTTAGACTTTGAAGTCTAGAAACTACAAATGTGATTGACGGATAAGTAATAAGTATAACTGAAGTATGTGACAATCACTTTTGAAAGGTAAAATCTAGAAAAGTAAGCTAAGACCTTGAGTGCTAGCCTGAGGAGTTTTTTATTTTGTGGATAGTTGGGAGCTGTGCTTCTAATTTAAAAAAAAAAGAAAAATCAGTGGCTTGTATTATTCAGTTTAAAATTTATAGCTGTAGAGGTTGATAGATGGCCAGGGTATTTTCTTTGATAGGGATTCACTGATTGTAGTTCATTGTGGTATTTTGGGATCCTGGTGTGATTAAGAGCCATGACGTGCTACAGCTACAGACCAAAAAGGCTGGCTGTTCAAATCTGCCAGCTGCTCCTTGGAAACCCTGTAAGGCAGTTCTGACCTGTCCTATAGGGTTGCCAAGGCTGATTCAATGGCAACACATTTGGTTTGTCATCTTTAATAAACCATTTTCACTTTTTAATGTAGGCAGAAATATAAAGACTCAGGTATAGCAGCTTCAGTGCACAAGTTTTATAGATTATTTCTTTGTAATATTTTTAATTAAATTGCTATATGTAAAGTGATTGCAGTTTTTCAAAGCTATTTACCTTTATGGGGTCCTTTTGAAGGACCTAGCTTTATTTCATACTTTTGCCTTCAAATCTTCTTGACTTACATAATATTTAATTATCTCTACAACTACATTAGGTTTAATGGACATGAACTTGTGTTGTTGTTCGGTGCCATTGAGTCAGTTCCAACTCATAGTGACCCTGTGACCAACAGAACGAAACACTGCCCAGTCATGTGCCATGTCCACAATCGTTTTTATGCTTAAGCCCATCGTTGGGGCCACTGTGTCAATCCATCTCATCAATGGTCTTCTTCTTTTTCACTGATCCTCCACTCTACTAAGCATGATGTCCCTCTCTAGGGACTGATCCTTCCTGACAACGTGTCTAAAGTATGTAGGATGCAGTCTTGCCATCTTTGCTTCTGAGGAGCACTCTAGTTGTACTTCATCCAGAACAAATCTGTTTGTTCTTTTGGTGATCCATGGAACATTGAACATTATTCTCCAACACCACAATTCAAAGACATCAATTTTTCTTCTGTCTTGTTTGTTCATTGTCCAGCTTTTGCATGTGTATGATGTTATTGAAAATATCATGGCTTGTGTCAGGCACACTTTAGTCTTCAAGGTGACATCTTTACTTTTCAATACTTTAAGGAGATGCTTTGCAGCAGATATTCCCAGCGCAATGCGTCTTTTGATTTCTTGACTGCTGCTTCCGTGAGTGTTGACTGTGGATCCAAGTAAAATGAAGTTCTTGACAATCTCAGTCCTTTCTCCATTTATGACAATGTTGGTTACTGGTCCAGTTGTGAGGATTATTGTTTCCTTGATGTTGAGGTGCAATCCATACTGAAGGCTGTGGTCCTTGATCTTCATCAGTGTTTCAAATCTTCTTCACTTCCAGAATGTAAGGTGGTATCATCTGTGTAACATAGGTTTTTAATGAGTCATGCTCCAATCCTGATGCCTCATTCTTCTTTGTAGAATCCAGCTTCTTGGATTATTTGCTCAGCATACAGATTGAAATGTATGGCGAAAGGATACCACCCTGACACACACCTTTCCTGACTTTAAACCATGCAGTGTCCCCTTGTTCTGTTTGCATGACTGCCTCTTGATCCATATACAGATTACTTAAGAGCTCAATTAGGTGTTCTAGAATTCCCATTCTCTGCAGTGTTAACCATAATTTATTGTGATCTACGTAGTTGAACACCTTTACATAGTCAGCAAAATGCAGTAAACATCTTTGTGATATTCTCTGCTTTCAGCCAAGATCCATCTGATGTCAGCAGTGGTATCCCTGGTTGCATGTCCTTTTCTGAATCCAACTTGAATTTGTGGGAATTCCTTGTCAATATACTGTTGCAGTCATTTTTGGATGATCTTGAGCAGAATTTTACTTGCATGTGATATTAGTTATAATTTTTTGGGAATTTCCACATTCAATTGGATCACCTTTCTTTGGAATGAGTGTAAATATAGATCTCTTCTGGTTAGTTGGCCAAGTAGCTGTCCTCCACATTTCTTGGAACTGGTAGAAGTACAACTATAACTGACTTCTAAAAATTTAACAACTGATGAAACAAATAACTGAGAGCTAGCTGAGGAGGTCTGTTAGCCACAAACGTCTAAAATACCATGGGCATTACCAATATGTTTGTGGAAAAAGAATTTGAGTTGATTCTAATGGGAGGTTGGTTAAGAGAGTTTTTACTGAACCTTATTATCTCACCTGTTGTATTTTAATTACTTTGCTGTGTTCTTTATACACATAGAGCTTCTCAATCCTTCCAGTGACCAACATAGTAATGGAAGTTAGAAAACAAGCTCTCAGTAAATGCTTGTTTGCTTAACAAATGAATGAGTGCTAGAATATGTAATTTATGAAGTTTGATCTATTACTACCTGTGGTAATGGGAATAATGATGAAAATGGCATAATGTATATTTTGTAGATACTGTCTCATTTAATTATCACACCTATAAGATACAGTTTATTCCCATTTTACCAGTGAAGAAGCAAACTAGAAGGGCAGAGTAGTTCCTGTAAGATCATACAGATGGCTTGTAAACAGAGTGCTTTGATTTGAACTGTCCTTGTCATAATCTCCTCTCCCCTACTCAGTTAGTAACTAAATTCATTCAGCCAGCCTGCTGTTCTGTTTTTGAAACGTGACAATCTAGTGTCTGTCTTAAGAACTTACGTGTGTTGTGTATGCGTGGCTCTTTTTCATTTTACCTAAATTGGAATCCTCCTTAGAGAAGCCTTCTCTGACCACTCTTTTCAAATGCTCTTCCTTTCTTCATCCCCCAGCCTTATCATATGAAGTTATATGGCTTGTTTATCATTCTGCACTACTGGAATGTAAGCACAATGAGTAAGTACAGGGACTGTGTCTTGTTTCTGGCTGTATTCTCGTTGCCCAGAATAGGCCTGGCACATATTAAGTATTCAGTAAATATTTGTTGAGTGAATGAATGACTCCAAAGGCTATGGTTCCAGTCATTATACACTGTCATGCCCCTAAAGTAATACCCCAAACCCGTTGCTGTTGAGTCAGGTCATTGAATATCTTAAGAATTTGAATTACTAATGCAGGAAATCATTTTAGAAATATCAGGTATAATTTGCAAATTGAATTTGGATAGAGACTGATTAAGAAGCTAGCATCTTTAGCATGAGGTTGTAATAGCTTGGGCTTGGATAGTAGCAGCAGAAGTAAAGTGGAATGTATAACTTTTGGAAATATTTCAAAAGAAGAGTCACAGAGCTTAGATACCAAAGGAGGAGTTAGAAGCAGCAATAAAAATTTAAATCCCAAAGTGTCATTAATGGAAGGTGGCATTAACAGGAATGTGAACATTGGGAAGGGAAGCCACACTGATGAGGAAAAGAAGATGATTTGGTTTTGTGATGTGGTGAGCTTGAGAGGATGGGATATCAAAAAGGAGACGATTTCATAAGGAAGTGATTTGCTTCATGTATTTTTACTTATCATTTGATGAATATAAGGCACTTCTGAAAAGATTAATATGTGACAACTATTATCACACTGTATTTATAGCAGCATTTGAAACATGACAAGGTCAACTCTGTAGGTATAGTTTAAGGAAAATACAGGTTGCATGCTGCTTATTTTACAGAAGTTACATTTTCATACATAAAAAAATGTTCCTGGTTTTCTCTTTAGCTGTTGTATTTTTCTGTTTGTTGCTGTGTGTTAGACTTAGTAGCAGTTGAGCTTTAAAAAAAGCCTGTCAGCTTCCCAGCCATAGTGTTTTCCCACAATCCACAATAAGAAATACATTTTATAATTTACCCCAAGTTTACTCATTATATGAATAAATTTAGCACAAAGCTTGTACCTGTGAGGCAGAGATTAAAGATGTCTCAAATGTTCAATCTTTCCAAGCTGTATACCACTCCATTGTCTTTAACAACCCCTCCTCCTCTCCTGAGTATTCTCCTTCCTGTTTTGGGGTTGCCTCGTTTGGTGCAGGGTCTCACAGAACTCATGTAAAGAAAATGGTTATGAGACTGGCCAGTCCCAAATTCATGGGTCAGGCATAGGCTTCTCTTGACCCACATGGCTGCAGGGGCTGATGAACCCAAACCTGCAGTTCAGACCATAGACTGCTGGCCCTCAAAGCTGAAGAAACTGGTGAATAAGGCTTTGTGACAGGCCAGTGAATGCCAGAATTGGCAGGCCAGACAGCAAGCCTCTGGCTGTAGTCCCAAGAATCAGAAGTCATTTGATTGCAAACAAGACATGGGTTCCAGATACAGAGCGTGAGCCTTACCAGGTTGTAACATGTATCTTAGATGTAGGCCATAGCTCAGGGAAAGACATACCTTGAGTAAGGGTAGACCTGAGCCATGTCCCTCCTGCAAGGCTGTCTCCTGACCACACACACACCCTGTACCAATCCTGTCTCCTCAACATGTGGAGGTCAGGAATCCATAAAATGTAAAAGGAAGATGGTTGTTGTTAGGTGCCCTTGAGTCACTTCTGACTCATAGTGACCTTGTATGCAACAGAATGAAGTACTTCTGGGCTCTGTGCCATCCTCAGAATCTTAATGCTTGAGCATGTTGTTGCAATCGCTCTGTTAGTCCCTCTTGTTGAGAATTTTCCTCTTTTTCATTGACCCTGTGTAGCAAGCATGATGCCCTTTACCCCAGGGACTGGTGCCTCTTGAGAACATGTCCAGAGTATGTGAGAAGTCTTGCTGTCCTTACTTCTAATAAGCGTTTTGACTGTACTTTGTTTTTCTACCAATCCATGGAGTATTCAGTTTTCTTTGCTAGTGATATTGGGAATGCATACAGTATTGGGAATCATGACCAAGCCATGATCAAGGTTCCATATACCTTATTTGCATAGTCCCAGTCAGTCATTGTATGTGAGTCGCAAAGCCCATGACTACTGTAAAAAAACAAAAACAAAAACCCATTGCTGTCATGTTGGTTCTGACTCATAGTGACCCTATAGGACAGAGTAGAAGTGCCCTGAAGAGTTTCCAAGGGGTGCCTGGTGGATTCGAACTGGTGACTTTTTGGTTAGCAGTCATAGCACTTAACCACTATGCCATCAAGCTTTCCTAGATGATGGCTAAAGCCCAAATCCACTGCCATCAAGTCATTTCTGACTAATAGCAACCTTGTAGGACAGAGTAGAACTGCTCCATAGTTTCCAAGGAGAACCTGTTGATTTTGAACTGCCTGCATTTTGGTTAGCAGACACAGGACTTAACTACTATACCCTAGGCTTTCCAGACCATGGCTAGAAGAGCCAAATTAAGTAATTCATTACATTATACTCATACACGAAGTCCCTGGTGAAAAAATGGTTAAGTATGTGACTACCAGCCCCAAAATTGGCATTTCAAACCCACCCAGAAGGCTTATGGAAGACAAACCTGGTGATGTGCTTCCTAAAGGTCATGGCTTTTAAAACCCTGTGGAACATTTCTACCCTGAACATGAGGTCACCGTGAATCAGAATTGCCTTAAAACCCTGTGAAGTAGTTTTACTCTGAACCTGAGATCACTGTGAGTTGGAATTGGCTGACAGCAACTGTAACAACAACATACTCATATATAAATGTGTCTTTGCATGTGTGTGTATAAACTGAAACTGAAGTTCAATTTAAAAAGTATTCTTAGTGTAAGCAAAACATTCTATTCATTCTTTTTAAGTCCTTCCAAAATTGCTGGAAGAAAGTGACTAGATTGAAAAACACTTTTACTGGCGTTCTCTGCACATTAAAATTAATCATCCTTTTTTTCCAGTCAAATGGCCTTTTCTGTTAGGTTGACTGTTTTCAAGATCCTGAAACAATCTGATGGGACAAATTTGTAGGGCTGTGAATAATTCAGAATCCTTCTGTTATTCCACAGGTATTGACTTTTTCAAAGAATATGTTGACTCATGTAAATGAATAAATGATATCTGAGAATATTTAATAAAATGAAGTGAAGAAAGTATAGGTTTTTTTTTTATTGTGATTGAATAAAAATGTACACTCCCATATAAATTTGCATGCTCACCTATATGCAGCTCCCCCTGCTCTCCCTGTCTGGTGACAGCACACTCTTCCTCTCTGCTCCATACGTGGTCTACCCTTCCAATAGTCTTCTATCGCCTCCTCTCCACCCACTCCCCTTCTTTCAGTAAGAGTGCAGCAGGATGATATATTATAGATGCATAGAACCGTAAAGTGCTCACAAGGTATGGTCACTCTGCATCACCAAATCCACTCCATTATTGTCTGAAGAGGACATGCTCCCAGGGGAACTCCGAGGGCTGTGGACCATCAGTTGTGGTCTTTTAGTGGAGATGTCAGAGTGTACCCTTATTCCTTCTTGTGTTGCCAGTGAGACTCAATTGTCTGAGCTTATTGCAGCTATCACTGGTGGTGGCCAGGTACCTCCTGGTTCTTCCGGTCCCGAGTTGATGTAGGGACCCAATCACATGGGTCTCTCAGTCTTCTGGGTTCTCTTCCCCCCATGTTGTTTTGGTCCTCGGAGATTGTCCAATCCTGTTGAGTTGGGACCATTTACTGTATCCTCAGATGGCAGCTTGGCAGCTTTTAAGACTCCAGACGCCACTCACCAATATGAGGTGCAGTGAGCCCTCATTAGCAAAACTCTGTTTGTGCCAATTGGCCTCAATTTCACCTGACCACATGGTCCCAGCCCCCTGCCCCAGCTACTCTGTCCTTGCAATATTGGGTTGGGTTGGGAGGAGCACTCAAGTTATGTTGAGCCAAGCCAAGTGCCGTCAAGTCCTGTTAATAATGATCTTCTTTCTGATTATGCTGTTACTGATTTCACCCAACCAAATTTCTGTCAACTATGTAATCTAAATGCTCCCCCCACCCTCCCTCCCTCCCCACCCTTGCAGCCATCAGAGTCTTTTTTTTCCTATGTATGAGCCTGTTTTTAAGTTCTTATCAAAGGGTTCTCATACAATATTTGTCCTTTTGTCACTGACTACTTTCACTCAATATAATGTCCTCCGGTTGAAACCAGGTTATGAGATGTTTCCTGAAATAGTCTTTGTTCTTTATCATTGCATAGTGTTCCACTGAGTATATATACTATAGTTTACCTATCCATTCCTCTTTTGTTGGGCATCTGGGTTTATTCCATGTTTTTCCTGTTGTGGACTGTGCTGCGATAAACATTTGTGTGGATGTATCAGTTGGTGTGAATGGCCTTGAATTCTGTAGGATATATTCCAAGTAGTGGAATTACTGGGTCAAATGGTATATCTATATCCATTTTTTTAAGGAAGTGCCAGATTGCTTTCCAAAGAGGTTGCACCATTTTGCAATCCCACCAACAATGTAGAAGAGTTCCATTTTCTCCACAGCCTCTCTAGCATTTATTGTTTTGTGTTTTTTGGATCATGGCCAACTTTGTTGGAGTGAAATGATATCTATCTCATTGCAGTTTTGATTTGAATTTCCTTAATAGCTAATGATCGTGAGCATGTCTGCATGTGTTTTTTGGCTGCGTGGATCTCCTCTATAGAGAAGTATCTGTTCATCTCCTTTGCCCATCACTTAATTGGGTTATTTATCTTTTTCTTGTTGGTATTTTGTAGCACCTTATAGATTATTGAGATCAGGTGTTGATCTGAGATTATTGAGATCAGGTGTCGATCTGACATATAGTTGCCAAATATTTTTCCCATTCTGTAGGTGGTCTTTTAGTTCTATTAATGAAGTCTTTGGATGAGCAAAAGTGTTTAATTCTTAGTAGTTCCCATTTATCTATTTTCTCTTCTGTGGATTGGGGTTTGTCTGTCAGATTTTGAAGTCTGTCTACATTGTGTAGGGTCAACTATTGTTGACTGTAATTTTTCTTAAATGAGATTTATTGTTTTAGATTTGATCTTTAGGTCTTTTGTAGGGTCACCATGAGTCGGATTTGACTTGACGGCACTTGGCTGGCTGGCATCCAGTTTGAGTTTGTTTTTGTATAAGGTCTTGTTTCAGTTTATTGCAGATAGATATTCAATTTTACCAGCACTGTTTGTTGAAGAGGTTGTTTTTACCCCAGTTTCATGTCTTAGGGCCTTCGTCGAATATCAACTGTTCATAGAAAGATGGTGTCATCTCTGGGGTCTGAATTCTGTTCCATTGATCTGTCTGTCTCTTTTTCTACCAGTACCAGGCTGTTTTGACCATTGTGGCGGTATAATAGATTCTAAAGTTGGGTAGTGAGAGGCCTCCCACTGTGTTCTTCTTCAGAACTGTTTTGCTTATTCAGGCTTCTTCCCTTTCCAAACAAAGTTGGTGATTTGTTTCTCCATCTCATTAAAAAATGTCACAGGAATTTGTATTGGGATTGTGCTACATAAGTAAATTTCTTTGGGTAAAATAGACATTTTTGGAATATTAAATCTTCCTATCCGTGAGCAGGGTAGGTTTCTCCATTTATCTAAGTCTCTCTTAGTTTCTTGTAGTAAGATGTTGCACTTCTCTTTGCAGAGATCTGTTATTTCTCTGGTTAGATCTATTCCTAGGTATTTTATCTTTGGGGGCAATAGTAAGTGATACTGACTTGGTGATTTCTTCCTTAATAATCTTGTTGTTGGTATAAAGGAATCCTACTGATTTACTTATGTTTATCTTGTATACTGAGACTTTGCTGAACTCTTCTGTCAATTTGAGTAGTTTACTTATAGATTCTTTAGGGCTCTTTGTCTATACAATCATGTCATCTATAAATAGGGAGATTTTTACTTTGTCAATGCTGGTGCCCTTTATTTCTTGGTCTTGTCTAATTGCTCTGGCTAGAACTTCTAGTGCAGTGTTGAATAGGAGAGGTGAGAGTGGGCATCCTTGTCTAGTTCCCATTCTCAAGGGGAATTGTTTCAGTCTCTGTATTCAAAATGCGGTAGGCAGTTGGCTTTGTATATGTGGCCCTTATTGCACTGACGAATTTGCCATCTATTCCTATTTTGCTGAAAATTTTTAACATGAATGGGTATTGGACTTTATCAGATGCCTTTTTTGCATCAATAGACAAAATCAGGTGATTCTTGTCTTTTGTATTATTTATGTGGTTGATCACATTAATTGTTTTTCTGTTGCTGAACCAGCTTTACATCCCTGATGAATGCAACTTGGTCATGATGGATTATTTTTTTGACAGGTTGTTGTATTCTATTGGCAAGAATTTTGTTGAAGATTTTTTACATCTAGATTCATGAGTCATATTGGTCTATAGTTCTCTTTTTTGATTGGATCTTTCCCTGGCTTTGGTATCAGGGTTATGCTGGCTTTGTAGAATGAATTTGAGAGTATTTTATCCCTTTCTATGCTGTGAAATAGTCTCAGTACTATTGGAGATAACTCTTCTCGAAAAGCTTAGTAGAATTCTGCAGTGAAGCCATCTGGGCCAGAACTTTTTTTGGTTGGTAGTTTTTTGATGACTCTCAATCTCTTCTTTTGTGATGGGTTTATTAAATTGTTCTGCTTCACCTTGTGATAATTTAGGTAGGTGATATCAATCTAAGAATTTGTCCATTTCCTCTAGGTTTTCAAATTTATTACAGTCTTTTAGTGGAGATCTCAGGATGCACCCCTTTTTATTCTTGTGTTGCCAGTGAGACTCAACGTAGTGAGCTCTATCGCAGCTATCACTGGTGGTGGCCGGGCACCATCCGGTTCTTCCGGTCCCAAGTCGATGTAGGAACCCACTCTTGTGGGTCTCTCTGTCTTCTGGGTTGTCTTTACCCCATGTCATTTTGGTCCTTGGTGAGCATCCGTTCCTGCTGAGTTGGGACCATTTGCTGTGCCCTCGGATGGCAGCTTGGCAGCTTTTAAGACCCCAGACGCCACTCACCAATGTGGGGTGCAGAGAGCCCTTTGTAGTGCCAGTTGGCCTCGATTTCGCCTAAGAGCATGGTCCCCTGCCTCCTGCCCCAGCTACTCTATCCTTGCAATATTGGGTCAAGATGGAAGGAGTACTCAAGTTATGCTGAAGTCCACTTAATATTGTTCTTGTTTCTAATGTGTGCTATCACCGGTTTCACCCAACCGGATTTCTACCAACTATCTAATCTAAACCCTCCCCCCCAACCCTCCCTCCCTTCCCTCCCTCACAGCTGTGGTTTTGAGGTTTCTCTGGGAGCATGGCCCCTGGCCCTGATGCTGCCCTTGCCCATAAATCATAACGAAGGTCCCTTTTCGGACACAAATGGATGGGACTTGGTGATGCAGTGACCATATATTGGATGCACTTTATGGCTGTATACATCTATAGGATATCATCTTGCTTACCTCTGGCTGGAGGAAGGAGAGTGGGTGGAGAGGAGGGGAAAGGAGACTGTTGGAAGGATGAGCCATGTATGGAGCAGAGAGGAATAGTGTGCTGTCGCTGGACAGGGAGAGCAGTAGAAGCTGCATATAGGTGGGCATGTAAATTTATATGGGAATGTACGTTTTCACTCAGTCATATTAAATAAAAAAAATGAAAAATAAAAAAATTATTACCGTCTTTCATCGCATTCTATTATGATATTTTGGATTTCTGATGGATGTGTTATGACAGCTTCCCTCTCATTTCTTATTTGGTATACTTGTCTCCTTTTCTGTTTTTCTTTGGTAAATTTAGCCAGTAGTTTGTCAGTTTTGTTGATCTTTTCAATAAACCAGTGTTTAGTCTTTCCAGTTTTTTCAGTATTCTATCCTCTAATTCGTTTAGTTCTGCTCTGATCTTTATGATCTGATTTCTTCTGGTGCCTGAGGGATTCCTCTGTTGTTCAGTATGTACATGTGCAAGCTGTGGGATTAAATCTTTGGTTTGGGTTCATTCTTGCTCTCGATATGTGCCTTTGTGGAGAAAAACTGACTGTAGATGTATCTCATAGATTCTGGTAGGAAGTGTTTTCATTCTGGTTGGAAACCATAAATTTCTTTATTTCATCCTTGATTTGTTCTTTAACCTATTCCTTTTTGAGCAAGATATTGTTCAGTTTCCATGAGTTCCAGTTTGTATGTTTTTTCTGCTGTTCATTTTGCGTGCAATGGCTTTGTGGTCTCAGAAGAGGCTTTGCAATAATTCAGTGGTATGGATTTTGTTGAGATTTGCTTTATGTCCTAACACATGGTCTATTCTGGAGAATGTTCCATGTGCACTGGAGAAGAAGGTGTAGTTGTCCGCTGGTGGATAGAGAGTTCTGTATATGTCGATGAGGTCTCTTTGGTTAATTGTGGCAATAAGATCTTCTGTATCTTTGTTGAGCTTTTTTCTAGACAATCTGTCCAGTATTGAGAGTGAAGTGTTGAAGTCTCGCACTAGTATTGTGGAGTAATCTATCTCATTTCTGAGTGTAGTCAGTGTTTCTTCAATGTATTTAGATGCTCTGCTATTAGGTGCATAAATATTTAATATTTAATACAGTTAAGTCCTGTTTGTGTATTGAACCTTTCAGCAATAGTGTCCATCATTGTCCACGATGGTGAATTTTACATTAAAATCTATTTATCTGAGATTAGTATTGCCATGTCTGCTCTTTTTTGTGTATTATTAGCTTGGTATATAGTCTTCCATCATTTAATTTTCAGTTCGTGTCTTTAAGTCTAAGGTGGGTTTCTTGTAGGCAGCATATAGACAGGTCGTGTCTTTTGATCCAAGATGCCACTCGTTGTCTCTTTACTCGAGCATTCACCTCATTGACATTCAGTGTAATTATTCATATGTATGTGTTTAGTGCTATCATTATGATATGTTTATTTTTCTGTTGGTGTTTTCTCTGTTCTTACTCTGTTGTGGGACCTTTGTGAGTTGAATTTTCACCTTTTTCAGTGTTGGTTTTGTGGTTGTTGAGACTCCTGTATTACTACTCTAGATTTATATGTTGCATCTTCATTGTGCTGCTCCTGTGATCCCCCTTAAAAGTCTATGTTTAAACCCAATTTTAACTACTCCAGTCCTATTAACTTCCTCTCCATCTGGGAGGACTATAACGACTGTAGTACATCTCTCTTTTTTAATGTGATGACATCATAGTTTTCATGATAGGATCACTGGATCACTTCTTAGACTATTACAGCTTTGATTGAGTTTGGAGCCTTCGTTAACTGAGTAGGTTTTTGGATGATGTGTCCTGTATTTCCTCCTAAAATATAGAATTAATGGTCTTGTTCTTCTAAGCCAAGAGATTCTTTCACTATTTGTTGTAGCTTTGGTTTGGTTTTTACAAAGTCTCTGCGTTTCTGTATCTGCCAGTGTCTTGATTTCATGTTCATATTTGAAAGATAGTTTTACAGGATATATAATTCCTGGTTTGAAGTTCATCTCCTTCAAGGCTTTGAATGTGTCATCCCATTGTGGCTGTGCCAGCATCATTTCTGCTTAGAAATCTGACAAAGGCCTGCAGGGTTTCCCTCTGAATGTTAGCTTTGTTTCGAGTCTTGCTGCCTTAAAGAGTTTCTGCTTGTGTTTCATTTTGTTAAGCTTGATTACAACATTTCTTGGAGTCTTTCTTTTGCTCCCTATATTGAGTAGTGTTCGATGTGCATCTTGGATATCTATATTCTCTTCTTTCATAATTTCTGGGAAGTTTTCTGTCAGCAGCTCAGCTGTGATACTCTGTGTTCTCAGGTATTGCACCCTGTTCAGGAATTCCAGTTAGTCATAGACTGTTCCTCTTAATGGAGTCCCACATGCTTCTTAATGCTTCTTCATTTTTCTTGTTTCTTTTTTCTGATTTCTTCTCATAGACACTGGAGTCAGTAGCTGTGTCTTCCAAGTCAGAAAGTCTGTTTTCCATTTGTTCCATTGTGTTTTCTTAGCTTTGAATTGAATTTTGTATCTCTTTGATTTTGTTCTTGATCTGCTGGATTTCAGAGTTACTGGTGTTCCAGTAACAGTTGCTTAATTTTTCCTTTTGGTCAGCTTCATTTTGTATAATGTCTAGGAGGACTCTATATATATTCCTCTTGTCCTCACCATCTAATAGTTTCAGAAAGACTTCTTCATCTGGAAAGTTCTTTCGATCTTTCCTTCATGGGCCTTCTGAAGCCGTAGGAGAATTCTTCCTAATGTTCTGGTTCAAAGTTTGTTGCTTTGGGGCCTCTAGAGGTTGTTTTGTTTCTCCAGTGTGACTTTAATGGAATCGAAAGGTGAGTCTGAAAAGGAAGTTGGTCACCAGACAGCTCTATGTACTCCAGTGACTTGGCTCAGTGGAATCTGTGGGGTAGCAAGCTCCACCTCATGATTGGCTAAGACACAGTCTCACTTATAGAGTCACTAGGAAGCTGTCATCTCAACCCATAATATCAGACAGTAAAGGCTGGCAAAGAAGCAGTCCAGATGCCTGCAGTTATTTCTGTATTAGTTAGGCTTTCAGGTGTGCAAGTCCCTCTTCCCAGTTGACAAAGTAAGCACCTCTATATCAAGACTGCTTTACAGCTGGAAAAGTACTCTCTGGGCAGACACTGCCTCCTAGCCTTGGAAATAGGTCCAGCTGAGGCCTCCATTTAGGAAAATCCCCTGCCAGTGAATCAAGATGGCGTCCCGTACAAGCTCCCCTGCCCACCTTGGAAAAGACCATTCAGTGGTGGAGATTTGGAGATTCTGAGAGAGAGCAAGATTAGAGGTGCTGAGCTGCACAGACTCCAATGCCAGGCTCTCAAAGTGTGAAATTCTGCTTGTCGATCTCATCAGCAGCACGTCTGAGCCTTTCCACCAGTCACCCCAGCCCCTCCTGCTAGCTAAGACGGAGAAAAAGAAAGCCAAAATAGCGATTTACCTTCAGTCCGCGAGAGCCAGGACTCAACAATGACGGGGGTCAGTGAACGAGAAGTTTCCTGCTCGGTGGTATATAGACCAAATAGACAGCCCTGTGCCATGTCCTAGGGCTCGCTAGGTGTCCAGAAGGCTCTGTTTAATTATCAGTTCAGGGCTTAGTTTCCAGAGAGATTTAGGGAGATGTGTGTTTAGTCCACCATCTTGACTCTGCCCCCTCTGGGCTAGCATTTTTTATTTAGGTGTCAGTATGTGTGTCAGGAGTACACTGAATAGAATAGAGATACCCAAAACGCAAAATATCTCCTCTTCGTGATGCTTCTCATCCTCTTTTAAGATCATCAGGTTGAAACAGAATGTAATCTGGGGCAGTGTAGATAGCATGGGGATGTGGTTTAAATGAGTTCTGAGAACCAGATTTCGGGAGCTAAAGATAACAAAATTTCAATTATACACTAAGTACAGCAGTTTTGCAGATATGTAGTACAAGGTCCAGCAATTAAGACCATGAGCTTCGTTGTTCCAAATGCTACACACCTCATTGCTGAGTGAAACTGCATCTTACATACATACAGACATACTTACATCGCTGTGTATCACTATAGTCAACTTTAAAGTGCTCCCTTTGAGACGCTATGCACTGATGCCAGTGCCTAATCAACACTTTAGAGCAATTTTGGAGCTCTTTCTAGAATGGCCATTGCTCACAGTGGCATGGTGGCAAGTTTACGAACTTAATTGTATAGTTGTTTGTGAGGAAGTTTTTAGCCAGTGAACAAATAGCTGTATTGGAACACACTCCTTACTCCACTGATCTGGCCCCCAGTGACTGTTTTCTTTACATGAAGATAAAGAAAATATTGAAACAAAAATTTTGATGACATTCAGGATATCAAGGGTAATATGACAACAACTCTGATGGCTGTTCCAGGAAGAGTTCCAAAGTTGCTTTGAAGGGTGGACTAGGCACTGGCGTCAGTGCCTAGCTTCCCAAGGAGAGTGCTTCAGGGATGACTATAGTGGTATTCAGCAATGAGGTAAGGTATGTACACTTTTTCTAGGATGAGTTCCTGGTCTTGATTGGTAGTCCTTAGCCATTGATACGTTGTTTAAGTCAGTTTTAGCCAACTCAGTTTCAAGAGGAGGTTATTTTTAGTGAGACACTTATCATCTCCCCACCCACCTGTCAGTTTGTCATACTGTGGGGGCTTGTATGTTGCTGTGATGATGTAAGCTATGCCACCAGTATTCAGATACCTTGAAGTCTAAAGTGTGTCTTATCCAAGTCGTGGTATTTTCCCATCACAGCGTATATGTGAGAAAGCTGAACAGTGAGTAAAGAAAACAGAAGAAGAATTGCTGCCTTTGAATTGTTATAGTGGAGAAGAGTATTGAATGTACTCAGGAGTCCCCCCAAAAGACATCTGTCTTAGAAGAAATGTAAACCAGAGTGGTGCTTAGAAGCAAGGATGGCAAAACTGCGTCTTACATACTTTGGACTTGTCAGGAATGAGCATTCGTTAGAGATGGGAGTTGGATCCGACTCGACGGCACTTGGCTTGGCGATCATGCTTGGTATAGTAGAGGGTCAACACAAAAGAGGAAGACTCTCAGTGACATGGATTGGCACAGTGGCTACAACAATGGACTCAAGCATAATAATGATTGTGGGCATGGTGCAGGAACAGGTGCTGTTTGGTTCTGTAGTATGTAGTTTTGCTGTGGGTCAGAACCAACTTGAGTGCACATAAGAATGACATTTATCATTGGATGTTTGTACAGTATCACTGAGTTTTTATTTTCCAAGTGAATAAATTTTGCTTTTTGACCTTGATTTGCTATCACTGATTAAGTGGCAGAGTTGTTATTACATTCCTTTACCATGTGTTTTTTAGTAGTTAAAACTTTAGGTAGCCACGCCGGCCAAATGCCGTTGAGTTGGATCCGATTCATGGTGACCCTAGTATTTAATGAGTTATTAGGATAGCTTGGAGCTGTTTGTTAATATTCTGGTTTTCAGCTTCTTTTGTCAAAAAAGCATTTGTATTCATTAATGTTTTGCCCTAGTTTCTTGGAATCTTCATGTCAAGAACAATGTGTTTTTAGCCAGTCACAGGAAATATATCCCTATCATGGTCTCAGTTGATTTTCAGATTACAAAATACTACATAATAACAGTTTTATGAAACATTTGAGACCACTTCTGGCAAATGTTATTATTGTTTATTCACTAATCTGTGTCAGAATTTTGAGGAAAAGATACTGCCATTCAGTGTGATATTTTCACAACTTTCCAGTGCTTTATTTGGTGAAAGACAGTTTTCTTAGATCTATTATTTAAAAGAATTCCCCTCCCTTTGTTCATCTTCTTTTTAAATATCTTTATTACAGAATTGAAAGAGAAAAATCACATAAAGCAGATATGTGGCTGAATGATTTATTACACCCCTGCGCTACCAACTGGATCAAGACATGTAGCCTGATCAGTCCTCCTAGAAGTTTCTCCTTGTGCCTCATCTCAGCCACAGCTCCCTGTCTCTCCCCATAAGTAATCCTTATCCTGACTTCCGGTAACCATGTTCTTGCATTTTTGTTTTATCACCCAAATAGGTATCCCTAGACACTCTAGTCTTCCTGTTTTTCAGAAAGATTGATACATCTTTGAGGTTACTTTTATTCTGTAGGTTCCTATTCTGTCTCTTTCTTTTCCTTAAAATTTATCTAAGGAAGAATTTGGCCTGTTTCATCTGTGGAGCTTCCTGCTGTCTAGATGGTTTTGAATCATATACTCTTGATGCAGTGCAACATGTTCCTCTGTTTTTTTTTGACAACTGGCACCTAGGTTTAGAGTCTGGATCAGTCTCCAGTTTTATCTTTTTGTCAGCGCTGCGTGATTGTTGTATGCTGTTGAGTTGATCCTGACTGATAGTGATCTCGTATGACAGTAGAACTGCCCCATATGGTTTCCTGGTCTGTAATCTATGGGAGCAGATTGCAGGGCCTTGATCCTGCGGAGCAGAAAGTGGGTTTGAACAGCTCACCTTTCATTTAACAGCCAGGTGCTTAGTGATTGGATCACCAGGGCCCCCTTTCAAGACTAGCAAAAAGCCTTTGCTGTCAAGTCAATTTTGACTCATAGCCACTCTATGGGACAGAGTAGAACTACCTCATATGGTTTCCAAGGAGTGGCTGGTGGATTTGAACTGCTGACCTCTTAACCAGGAGGTCTGTAGTAACTGGTTCTCTCTCTTTTTATGATGTTAGCAGCCACTGATGCTTACTGTATATAGTAATTCATTGAGTTCACAAAACGGAGTATTCTAGTAGTCATCATTTCTTTCTCATTCATTAGTTGAGCCATTAATAAAAGAGACAATTCCCCTCATCTGCTTTTCATTACACAGTGATTGGTACGTGTCAGAAAGGCAAGATAAATGATTTTTTTTTTTTTAGTTTTCATAGTAGTTGGTTCCCTGTCATTTTCTGCAAGTAATCCTTTTTTGTATGTTGCATTAAAAACTCACAGATTTGAACATGTTTGAAGACTTTCTATCCTTATAACTCTTATCAGTTTTGAAACTCAAGTGTTCTTTGATAAATAGGAGCTTTTGAAATTAGTACCAGAGGTTTTTTACTTGATACTGGAGTCTCTCCTTACTATCTGGTATAACAAGATCTTCCAGGTTCATTTTGTGCATTTCTTACCCAGTACCTGGAATCAGTTATTTACCTAAGGAATCATGATTTCTTTTCATGAGAAATGGTATTTCAAATCACTGTTGAGTCATTACGAGTCAGAATTGACTCCATGCCAATGGATTTGGCTTGATTTTGTTATTTGGGTGCTGAATCTTGCCTGAATCAGGGTCAGACTTGATGGCAGCTGACAACATTTGGGTATTAATGGTGTGCATTACCACTGGATTTGTCATTCATTTGTTTCTGTGGTTTTTTTAAATAGATCTAGCTACAAAGAGTGTGTATTTAAAGACAAACTGCCTTATGAGTGTGTGTTAAAATACTTCAAAATTCAAAATTGTTGTTGGATGTTGTTGAGTCAGTTTGGACTTTGCCATCCCATATGACAGAGCAGACCTGCCCCATAGGGTTTTCTAGGCTACCATCTGCTACAGGAGCAGATCGCCGGACCTTTTTCTTTCAGAGCTGACTGGCTTTAAATTGCCATCAGTTAGCAGCCGAGTGCTTAACTGCACCACCAGGGCTCCTTAAATTTAGTGTTACAGAAAATGTAAAACACAATATTGCAGAATATGTTAAGTGCTTTTTTTTAAAAAAAAAAAAAAAATTGTATCTCCATTTCTGTACTTGAAACTCTTGGTTTTCAAGGATACAGAAGATGACAACTCTAATACCTCATAATTACTGTTTTTACCCCATTTTATAACTGTAACAATTTTAGAAAAACTAAATAGGACCAGCAATATTGTTCCTGAAAGCATTATAATTTTTTTAATTTTCCCCTCATTTTGTTATACAATTTTTCCTTTTTATTACTGTAGTGATACAGCTCCAACATTGACAACTCAGTGACATTGATTGCGTTTTCATGTTTTGCCATTGTTATCAGTATCCTCATTCAGAACATTCTACTACCATTAACAAACTTGTTGGCCCCCAGAGAAAAACTTCCTCCTTTTCTTTCCTTATTATCCCTGGTAACTGTTAATAATCTATTTTCTTGTATTTACTTATTTTGTGTAAATGCGATCATACTTTATTTGTCCTTTTGTAACTGATTTCGTGTAGCGTGTTTTCAAGATTCATCTGTGTTATGGCATGTACTAGAATTTAATATCTCTCCATATCTACAAAATATCCTTTTGTGTATATACCAGAATTTTTTTATCCATTCATCTACTGATGGACATTTTATTGGGGTGTGAAATGTGCTGCACTGAACATTGGTGTACAGGCTTTTGTGTTTCTGCCTTCATTTCTGGGTATATACCTACTACTTGGGATTGCTGGGTCATATGGTAATTATATGTCCAACTTTTGGAGGAACTTCTTATCTATTCACAACAGTGGCTGCACCGTTTTACATTCCCACAGGCAATGGATGAGGTTTTCTGTTTCTCCAAGATCTTGCAGCACTTGCAGTTTTCTTTTTTCTTTTCTTTTTTTTAAATTAGTGCCATTCTAAAGTGGGTGAGGTGAAATCTCATTTTGGTTTTGATTTGTATCTCCTACACTTCTTGGAAACTCTGTGGGGCAGTTCTCCTGTGTCTTACAGGGTCACTACAAGTCAGGATAGATTTAATGGCAGTAAATTTGGTTTTGGTTTGGTAATGTCTAAATAGAAACCCTAGTGGTGTAGTGGTTAAGTGCTATGGCTTCTAACCAAAAGGTCAGCCTTTCGAATCTACCAGGTGCTCCTTGGAAACTGGATGGGGCAGTTCTAGCTCTGAGTTGGAATCGACTTAATGGCAATGGGATTGGGTTTTTTGGTTAATGGTTAGTGGTGTTGAATGGCTTTTCATGTGCTTGTTCGCCATTTGCATATCATTTTTGGTAACCTGCGTGTCAAATTCTTTGCCCAAGTTTTGATTGGATTGTTTGTCTTTTTATTGTTAATTTGTAGAAATTTTGCATATATTTTATGTATTAGGTCTTCATCTTATATACGTTCCTGAAGAATTTCTGCTAATATGTAGATTATCTTTTATTCTTTCAATAAGTCCTTGAATATATAGACGTATTTAATTTTTACCTGTTTTGTCTAGTTAGTCTAGTAGTAAGCTAGACTATGAGAAAATAAATTTCTGTTTGTTGAAACCATCCACTTGTGATGTTTCTCTTAAGCAGCATGAGATGACCAGCCAAGAACCCTAGTGGTGTGGTGGTTAAATGCTGTAGCCACTGGCCAAAAGGTTGGCAGCTTGAATCTACTAGGTGCCCCTTGGAAATTCTGAGGCAGTTCCACTCTGTCATGTAGGGTTGCTTTGAGTTGAAAGCAATTTGACAATAAGGAGTTTGGGGATTTTTTGGTTTAGTAGCAAGCTAAGCTAAAAAAACTAAACCCACTGCCATCAAGTCAATTCGGACTCATAGTGACCCTATAGGATGGAGTAAAACTGCCCTATATAGTTTCTAAGGAGCACCTGCCGGATTTGAACTGCCAGCCTTTTTGTTAGCAGCCATAGCACTTAACCACTACACCACCAGGGTCTCCAGTAGTAATGTATAAGTCCAAATTCAGGGTATCAGTACCAACAGAAGGGTTTCTGTCTATTGTCTCTGGAGGAAGGTCCTTCTGGTTCAGTTGACATTGGTCACAGATATACTTATTTTATTTTTCCAGAAATGCGAGATAAAATGAGAAAATGGAGAGAAGAAAACTCCCGAAATAGTGAGCAAATTGTAGAAGTTGGAGAGGAGTTAATTAATGAATATGCCTCCAAGCTTGGAGATGATAGTAAGTTCTTCATTTACTTTATGACATTGAGACTCAGCACATGTGCCATTTATTGTCGTTAACGGCTAGTTTTTAAAAAAATTAAATTGCATGTTCATGTATGATGGTTTGCTGCTGTTCATATCTGTCTAACTTCTTGTCTCAGAAAGGTTAAGTGATACTACATTTTGTGAAGGATTTATACTTGCTGGTAGTGGTGAAACTATCCAATAGTTGATTTGTTTTAATGCTCATAGGACTACAGGTCTGATTCAGCCAAAATGTATTTCATAAAGAGTCTTTGTAAAACAGCAGAGGTGCTAAATCATTATAAATTTTTGCCTAACCAGATTATTAAAATATTTTAAAATACTGAAAGCATGTAAGGATGCTTAATTTTTTTATTTTAGAAATAACTCAGTTTTTAGTTTTAAGCAATGTTCTGTAATATATGAAAGAATAAAAAGAATTTATGAATATTTCTCTTTTAGGAATTTTTATCTCACATTCAGTTTGTTTCTCTATATGTATATAGTTTGGATCATATATGAGCAAGTGATGGTTGCAGCTCTAGACTATGGTCGGGATGACTTGGCATTGGTAGGTATTTAAACTAATTATATTTTGTCTTGTATTTACTTCATGAATTACATATACTGCAGTTCATATGAAGTAAATAGTTAAGACCTAGTATATGCCTTGTGTTCAATGTTTTCTGCAGCTGGCTTTGAATACTGATCTAAGAATAAATGATAGTAACTAGGTACTTTGGGACATAGTATCTTATATCTTTATAATAATCCTGAGAAGTAGATCTTTAATATTTTAGATTTAATGAAGAGGTTATATTAGTTGCTGAAAGTTACTCAATAAGTGAATTATGCTATACTATAGAATTTAACGTAAACATAGTTTAAGACAAGTTTATCTTTTGAGTCGAAAGACTGTCATTGTATATGTTATATACTATCATGTAGTATTATAAATGTGTTATTAGCAAACCTTGACCTGTACAGAGGATGACTTAAAGTATTAGTACTGATTCTAAAAATTGAAACATTAAAGGTTATTTTAGAGCACTTATATGGTAGGCATTATGCTGAGTGCTTTATTACATATCATTTTATTTAATCAATTGTTATTTTATCAGACTTGTACTGATGTCATTATATTCATTTTATAAATCGGAGAACAAGACTTCTGTTCTTCTGTGTAGTATTTCTTATGCTCCCCAATTTTTAAGTACTGTGTCTTGTTGTGTTGTAGTTTAAACCAAAAGGAAATAAACAAAAATGGAGAGTAGGAATAGCAGGAATGCATTGACATGTCTGAATTAACATTGTCTCTTTCAAGGTTGTCACCATGTATTAGCTGTTCACAAAATTCCAGGGGTGCTGTCAGTGCTGAAAGTATTCTGCATAACCATTTTGGATTGCCTTAAGAACTTAGAAAGACATAGTTGTTTGAATATTCATAGTGGTGGCACTTTTATATATCGAGGAAAATTTTGATATTTTATTTCAAATAGCCATAGGCCATTTGATAAACAAAGTAGGAAATCATGTTAGACAAGAATATTGCTAAGCAAAGCAGAAGGAGATTACACAACAAATTTTATTTCAGTAGGATAGTGCTTTTCATGGTTCAGAATTTTTACATAATTGACTGCATTGACTAAGTTGTAAGAATTTTGCATGATGTCAAAGAAGTAAGTGAACATCATTTTCACTTTGACTAACTTGAGTATTTTTCTTAGCATGTCAAATTTTGGGACATAGCCTTTGAAGCTGTTATTTCCAAATCACATTAAAACTTATATTTACTGGTTCATAATTTTAACACTAGGTATAGGCACTTTTCAGTCTGCCAATGCTTTGGGGCACATGAATGGACTGTTTGTGTAATCCTTAACATTCTTATTATTTTCAAAGCTCCTATAATCCCTTATATATTGCTGAGAACATAATAGATACTCAGATACTTGATAATTTATGTAGTTGACTTGATGGGCAAATTATGGATATGTGTCCAAAAGGAATGATACTTCATAGATTTGATGTCTACATTTTGTCACCTTGTAGCAGGACATGTGGACTGATAAGATGTTTGGTTATGTGTGAGTCAACAGAGCAGAATTAAGGTGCTAGTAAGATTGTGCTAGGTACTTGAGATGACTACCACAGATCTTAATTCTTACCAAGTGAATGCTTATGCTATAGTTAGGAAGAAAAGACCAGCTCACAGATCATAACCCCCACCAACCTACTGCTATCGTGTCAGGTCTGACAGAGAAATAAATAATTATAATTTCATATGTGAATGTTAAGGTGTGACCAATCTGTTCTTTAAAAATCGGTGGAAGAGAGAAATTGAGACATAAACTTGAGATATAGATGGTTTAGGGCTTTTTGGTTAGTGAGAGGTTGATGGGAAGGTTGCTCTGTATTGGTGCAGTGTTAAAAATAGGATGGATGTATGGGGAGCTTATGAGATAAATAGAAACCAGTTAATTAGAGTAAATCTGTTTATAAGAAGTAGCATACTAACCTGAATTACACAATCTATAGCTAGACGTTTGAGGCTGTAGACACTTAAGTAGGGACCTAACACATTATGAAGGCAGTTTTTAAGAAGGAGTCATATGGTATTTGAAGTTATTGGTGGGCCTCATGGTTTATTCATTTTTGCAGTTACAAACATGATCAGTTTCTCAGAGCTGATTGTGAGCACTTTGACTTTGTATCATTATATGACTAATAAAATTACCTAAAAAGACATATTAAGACAGTGTAGGCCATTCCTTGTAGTTTATTTAGCATACATAATATAATAAATGCTCTTCAAGTCTTACCAATTTTTTGTTTTTAGTTTTGTCTTCAGGAATTGAGAAGGCAGTTCCCTGGCAGTCACAGAGTCAAACGATTAACTGGCATGAGATTTGAAGCCATGGAAAGGTAACACAATTTTGTAAACAGTGTGATCCTGTTTGAAAATGTCGAACATCTGGTCTGCGTTTATATCCTTTGGCATTCACGGCCACGTCATTAATTGTTTTTCTTGCTGCCGAGCTTTAGAATAGTGTCAGAGTGCTTCTCAACATAAATCCTATATAGTAGACTTTGATGTAAAAGTGCAGTCCATTTGTCAAGTTCAGACTAGTGAAATGGGATCATGCTTTGGAGTATAAACTGGTTTCAAATCCTGTTTCCAGCATTTAATAGCTGCTGACCGGGCAAGTCATAGTAAAACCTGTGAAACCTGGAAACTCCCTCCTTTAAAGGCAAACCTGTCAGAGATGGAAAACTGAAATAATTTCTTAAATAGAGCAGTGGAAAAGTGTACTGTGACTGTACTTTGACTATACCTTGTCAAAGGCAGAAAATTTTGAAGACCCAGAAAAGTAAGGCAGTCCTTTTGAGCTCTGGTTTTCACAAATTTTACTGTATTTGACCTCTTTGTGGATTTTCAGCCACATTCCACTGTAAAACAAAGACACTACTAATTTTGGGGGGTTGTTTTGGTAATTTATAATGATATATGTGTAGTGTCCCCACAGGCATTTGAAATATATCAGCTGTTACTTCGATGTACATCTGTGGGGAACTCTGGGAACATAAAAGAATGCACCGTTGCTAGAATAGAAGGCATAGTGGAGTTCTTGCCTAGAGTTGAAGCTGGATATGTAGGTGTATTAGATTGTGGAGACCATGTGCACTGCCAAGGAGTTTGAACTGAAGGTAGGGGGAGGTCTCTGTGGGAATCTGAGGAGAGTAACAATTGAATTGGTATGTGAAGACCTTTCTAATACGTGTATGGTATCTAGGGACAAGAAAAACTATTTTTGAAATTATTGCTGTAGTCCATGAAAGTGGTGATGATGGCTTGAATGATGAACAAATGTGGACATTAGGATATATTCGAGAGAAAATAAAGAAGTAGAAGATGGGTTGCTAATTGCATTTTAGGGGTGACAGAATAAGAGAGATCTGAAATGACTTGGATTTCTGTCTGGAATACCTAAGTGTTATTAACCTAACAGGAAAAAATACAGGAAGATGAAGAAGGGAGTAGGTTTGCTAGTAAAGAAATGTTGGGTATGACATTGTCATAAACTGTCTAGCTGGAAAAGATTAGGAGGTCGTTTAATTGTGTATGCTGAGGACAGTCTCAGATACTATTTCTGCCTGTCAAACTAAGTTTACATTGTGATATGAAAGGATCACTTATATCATGTAATGAAAATATAAACTGACGCAACCTATGTATCAAGAATCTTAAAAGGATTTTCTCACGTTAAAGCTATTGATACACAATGTGAAATTGGTCATCAGAAAATTGTACCAGTTCACTCTTTTATCAGAATTCCTATTACCTCCTCAGCATTAAAAGATTGTGCAGGGGTATTTTTTTTTTTTTTTAAGTCTTCATCCCTTCTTATGGGTGAGGGAATTTTAGTGATGAGGGAGTAAGAGAGATCTAAAATGACTTAGATTTCTGTCTTGAATATCTAAGTGTTATAAACCAAACAGGAAAAAATATAGGAAGATGAAGGAGGGAGTAGGTTTGGTAGTAAAGAGATGTTAGGGTGAAAAATAATCTTTAATTTTAAATTTCTTCTGCCCTTTTTCACATGTTAGTCTTTTATGTTATCTGTAATTTATCTACTCATAACCGTTGTCTATTTTAAAAAAAAAAACAACTCATTGAGGTTTATATTTTAAAAAGCACCCATTTTAAATGTTTAGATCACTCAGCTTTATAAATAAATAGATCCATATAGTGGCCTCTCCAATCAAAATATAGAATATTTTTGTTACCACAAAAAAAATCTTTTGTACAACTTTATAGTCAGTGCCCCTAATGCCTGGCAATAACTTGTCCGATTTCTGTCATTGTAAATTAGTTTTGCCAGCTCTAAAATTGTGTATAAGTAGAATCATTTTTCTGAGCATAGCCTTTTTGGGATTGAAACATGTTGTCTTCTGTGTCATTCATTCTCTCCTTTTTTTAAATTGCTAAGTAGTATTCCATTATGTGGATACATTACTTGGTTATCCATTCTTGTATTGGTGAAGATTTTGGTTTCTAGTTTGGGGCTATTATGCGTGAGGCTGTTGTAAATATATGTGCACAAATCTTTTGATGAATTAATGTTTTCATTTCTCTTAGGTAAATTGGAGTGGATGTATGTTTAATTTTATGAGAAAGTTCTACACTATTTTCCAAATTGGTTGTGCCATTTACCTGCCTACAAACAGTGTGTGCAGGTACTTGTTGCTTCATATTTTTCTCAATATTTGATATTGTAAGGTTTTTTTAATTTAGCCAATTAGCTGGGTGTCATTTTAACTTGCATCCTATCAGTGACTCAAGATTTTGCTTTGATGTTGGAAGCTATGCCACTGGTATTTAGGTACCAGCAGGGTCATTCATGGTAGCCATGTTTCAGCTGAGTTTCCACACTAAGAGAGATAAGGAAGAAGGACCCGGTGGTCTATCTCTGAAAAGAATTAGCCAGGGAGGACATTATGAATAGCAGTGGAACATTGTCAGATATAGTGCTGGAAAACAAGCACCCCAGGTTGGAAGACATTCAGAAGATGACTGGGGAAAAGCTGTCTCCTCAAAGCAGAGGCAGGACCTTAATGTTGTGGATGGAGTAAAGCCTTGGGGATCTTCATTTGCTGATGTGGCATGACTCAAAATGAGAAGAAACAGCTTTAAGGATATATTAATAATCAGGATATGGAATGTAAGAAGTATAAATATAAGAAAATTGGAAATTGGCAAAAAATGAAATGGAATGCACAAACATCAGTGTTGTAGGCATTAGTGAGCTGAAGTGGACCAGTACTGGCCATTTGAATCCAGCAATCATGTGGTCTACTATGCTGGGAACAAAAACTTGAAGAGGAACGGAATTGTATTCATCATTAAAAAGAACATTTCAAGATCTGTGCCAAAGTACAGTGTCAGTGATACGATAATATCCATATGCATACAAGGAAGGCCAGTTATTACAACTATTATTCAAATTTGTAGTAAGGCCAAAGATGAAGAGATTAAAGATTTTTATCAGCTTCTGCAGTCTGAAATTGATCAAACATGCAGTCAGGATGGATTGGTAGTTATGGTGACTGGAATGCAAAAGTTGGAAACAAAGAAAGATCAGTAGTTGGAAAATACCGCCTTCGTGATAGAAATAGTGCTGGACTTCAACAAATGGTGCTGGCAAAATTGGTTATCCATCTGCAATAAACTGAATCAAGATCCATATCTTACACCTTATACAAAAACCAACTCCAACTGGATAAAAGACCTAAATATCAAACCTAAAACGATAAAGCTCATCCAAGAAAAGGTAGGAACAACAATGAAAGTTTTAATACACAATGAGGACAGACTCCAAAATCTGTCAAAGAAACCTCAATCAACAGAAGAGAAAGTAGATAAATGGGAACTATTAAGAATCAAACACTTTTGCTCATCCAAAGACTTTATTAATAGAATTTAAAGAACACCCACAGAGTGGGAAAAAATATTTGGCAACTCTATGTCAGATCAATGCCTGATCTCTATAATCTATAAGATACTACAAAATATCAATAAGAAGAAGATAAACCATCCAATTAAGTGATGGGCAAAGGAGATGGACAGATACTTCACTAAAGAGGAGATCCAGGCAGCCAAAAAACACATGCGGACATGTTCACGATCTTTAGTTATTAAAGAAATTCAAATCAAGACAACAATGAGATACCATCTCACCCCAACAAGATTGGCCATGATCCAGAAAACGCAAAACAACAAATGCTGGAGAGGCTGTGGAGAAAGTGGAACCCTCCTACAATGTTGGTGGGGTTGCAAAATGGTCCAGCCTCTTTGGAAGGCAATCTGGCGCTTCCTTAAAAAAATGGATATTGATATACCATTTGACCCAGTAATTCCACTACTTGGAATATATCCTACAGATTCAAGGCCTTTCACACCAACGGACACATGCACCAGAATGTTTATCGCGGCACAGTCCACAATAGCAAAAACGTGGAATCAACCCAGATGCCCAACAATAGAAGAATGGATAGGTAAACTGTGGTACATATACTCAGTGGAGCACTACACAATGATAAAGAATAACGATGATTCCAGGAAACATCTCCTAACCTGGTTTCACCTGGAAGACATTATGTTGAGTGAGAGTAGTCAGCGACAAAAGGACAAATACTGTATAAGACCTCTACGATAAGATCTCAAAAACAGACTTGTGTATAGAAGAAAAGACTCTTTGACAGCTGCAAGGGAGGGGAGGGAGGGAGGGAGGGCAAGCGGGGGAGGGTTTAGTTTAGGTAGTTACTAGAAATCTAGTTGGGAGAAAGCGGTGACAGCACACATTAGGAACAAGAACAACATTAAGTGGACTTCAGCATAACTTGAGTACTCCTTCCATCTTAACTCAATACTGCAAGGATAGAGTAGCTGGGACAGGGGACCATGCTCTTAGGCAAATTCCAGGCCAATTGGCACAACTAGCATTTTGCTAAGAGAGCTCTCTGCACCCCACATTGGTGAGTGGCGTCTGGGGTCTTAAAAGCTGCCAAGCTGCCATCCGAGGACACAGCAAATGGTCCCAACTCAGCAGGAACGGATGCTCACCGAGGGTCAAAGTGGCATGCGGTAAAGACAACCGAGAAAACAGAGAGACCCACAAGAGTGGGTGCCTACACTGACCTGGGACCGGAAGAACCGATGGTGCCTGGCCACCACCAGTGATAGCCATGACGGAGCTCACAGAGAGGAGCCTCACTGGCAACACAAGAATAAAAAGAGGTACATCATGAGATCTCCACTAAAAGACCTCAGTTGATGGTCCAGCGGTTTTGGGGTTCCTCTGAGAGCATGGCCCCCGGCCCTGATGCTGCCCGTTTCCATAAATTATAACAAAGGTCCACTCTTTAGACAGGAATGGATTGGACTTGGCAATGCAGAGTAACCATATATTGGAAGCACTTTATGGTTCTATACATCTATAGGATATCATCTTGCTGACCTCTGGCTAGAGGAAGGGGAGTGGACGGAGAGGAGGGAAAAGGAGACTGTTGGGAGGATGAGACATGTATGGAGCAGAGAGGAATAGTGTGCAGTCACCGGACAGGGAGAGCAGTGGAAGCTGCATATAGGGGGGCATGTAAATTTACATGTGAATGTACATTTTCACTCAGTTATGTTAAATAAAAATAAAAAAAAAGAAATAGTGCTGGAAATCACTTGATAGAATTTGCAAGACTAATGAATTCTTCACTGCAAATACCTTTTTTAACCAACACAAGTGACGACTGTACACATGGACGTGACAAGGGAAGATACGCAGGAACCAAACAGACTACATCGTGGAAAAAGATGATTGAAAAGCTCCATATCAGTAGTCAGAACAAGACCAGTGTTGACCGTGGCTTAGATCAGTTGATCATATGCAAATTCAAATTGACACTGAAGAAAATAAGAACATGTCCGCAAGAGCCAAAGTATGCCCTTGAGTATATCCCTCGTGAGTTTGAAGACCATCTGAAGAACAGATTTGATGTGTTGACCACTAATGACTGAAGACCAGACAAATTGTGGAATGACATCATCCATGAAGAGAGCAAGAGGTCATTAAAACGACAGGAAATAAACAAAGGACCAAATTGGATGTCAGAAGGGACTCTGAAACTTGCTCTTGAACATTAAGCTACTAAAGCAAAAGGAAGGAATGGCAAAGTAAAAGACCTAAACAGAAGATTCCAAAGAGCAGCTTGAGAAGATGAATTCAGGCATTATAATGTCGTGTGCAAAGAGCTGGAAATGGAAAACCAGAAGGGAAGAACATGTTCAGTATTTCCCAGGCTGCAAGAACTGAAGAAAAAAATTAAGCTTTGAGTTGCAACAGTGAAGGTTTCTACAGGAAAATACTGAAAGACTCAGGGACCATCAAAGAAGACAGAAGGAACACATAGAGTCATTATACCAGAAGGGATTGGTTGGTGTTTAGCCATTTGAAGAGGGATTGTATGATCTGGGACTGGTGATACTGAAGGAAGAAGGTGAAGCTGCATTGAAGGCAAGAAACAAGGCTCCAGGAATTGATGGAATATCAACTGAGATACTTCCACAAACAGACGCAGCACTGGAAGTACTCATTTGTCTGTATTTATGCCAAGATATTTGGAGGACCACTACCTGGCCAGCTGTCTGGAGGAGATCCATATTTAAGGCCATTCCAATGAAAAGTGATCCAACTGAATGAGGAAATTACCAAACAATATTGTTAGTATAACATGCAAGTAAAATTTTGCTCAAGATCATTCAAAAGAAAATGCAGCAGTATACTGGCATGAAACTGCCAGAAATTCAAGCTAGATTCAGAAGAGGATGTGGAAACAGGGATACCATTGCTTATGTCTGATGGATCTTGGACGAAAGTAGACAATACCAGAAAGATGTTTACCTCTGTTTCATTGACTATGCAAAAGCATTTGACTGTGTGGATCATAACACGTCCAAAGCATGTAGGACACAATCTTGCCATCTTGACTTCCAAAGACCACTCTGGCTGTACTTCTTCCAGAACAGACTTGTTTGTCCTTTGGGTGGTCCATGGTACATTCATGCTTCGTAGAGTGGAGGGTCAGCGAAAAAGATGAAGACCCTTGATTCTCGAGATGGATTGACACATTGACACAACAAAGGGCTTAAGTATAAAAATGACTGTGGACATGGCACAAGACTGGGCAATATTTTGTTCTTAGAATCGCTATGAGTCAGAACCAACTCAGTGACACCTGACAACAACAAAGATTTTGCACATCTTTTCGTATGTTTATTGGCTCTTATAGATGTTTGCTGAGATAGTTGCTTGGATCTATTTTTTTAATTGCTTTTTCTTTTTCATTCTTGTTTACATTTTTTCTTCATATTTGTTTGCTTGTTTTGTATAAATATTTAGGCCTAGGATTTATGGTTCATAGGGTAGGTGTGTGTTTAGTTCTATAAATTAATTCTATAGTGATTTTATAACTTATAATCTCTCCACCAGTATATATGAATTCTAGTTGCTTTCCATCTTCCTCACAGTTTGACATTCTTCTTGTTGTTATAGAGCTTTGAGTCGATTTCAGTTTCAACTCAGTGTGACCGTGTGTGACAGTGTAGAACTGCCTCAGAGAGTTTTCTAGGCTACAATATTTATAGAAACATACCGCCAGGTTTTTCTCTCGCAGAGTCACTTAGTGGGTTCAAACTGCCACCCTTTTGGTTATCAGTTGAGCGCTGGGGATTCTTTCTATTCATTCTGGAAAACAAAACAAATCTGTTGACCTTCAGTTGATTCTAATCATTCTGGTGGGTGTGAAATGCTGTCTCATTATGATCTTAATTTGTATACCTTTATAAGCAATGATATCAAACAGTTTTTCATGTGCTGAATGGCCTTTGTTTTGAAACATCTGTGTAAGTCTTTACCCACTTTAAAAATTGAACTGTTTTCATCTTTTTTTTTATTCATGTAGAAGTTCTTTTTTATATTCTGGAGAAAAGAACTTTGTCAGATATACGAGATCTGACAATTAAGTCTGAAAACTTAATTGTTCAAAGTGCTTGATACCTCATTGCTGAATATCACTGTAGTCACCTTCGAAGGACTCCCCTCAGGAAGCTGTGCACCAATCCCAGCACCTAGTCCACCCTTCAGAGTGCTTTTGGAACTCTTCCTAGAATGGCCATTGCTCATGGTGGCAAGCTGGCAAGTTCATGATTTTAATTGTATAGTTGTCTGTGAGGGAGTTTTTACAGTAACAAATAACTGTATTGGAGCACCCTGTCTACTCATCTGATCTGGTCCCCATTGACTTTTTTTCTTTACCTGAAGCTAAAGGAAATATTAAAAGGAAGGTGTTTTGATGACATTCAAGACATCCAGGGTGATATGACAGCTGTGGTGGCCATTTCAGAAAAATTATTTTGAAGGGTGAACTAGGTGCTGATGTTGGTGCAGAGCTCCCCAAGGGGAGTACTTCACAGATGCCTGTAGTGGTTTTCAGCACTGAGGTATGCAGCACTTTTCTGGGCAGACTTTGTAGGTAGATAGACATGCTCGCTCATACATATAGCTTTTTCTTTCTGACCCATGTGGCAGACTGATTGATCATGACTGTTGGCAGGATGCCTTATTTCTTCTTCATGTGGACCTCTTTATAGAGCTGTTCGAGTGTCCGCATGACAGTCACCTGACTTCCCCCATAGTGTGTGATCAAGAAATGACAAGAGAGAAGCAACAGTGTGTTAGAGCCTGGAGTCAGCTGTCCCTTTGTGTCATTTCTGCAGTTTCCAATTGACTAGTCAGGTTCAGCTCTCTCCAGTTCAGGAGACAGCTATACAAGGGTGTGAATACCAGAGTTTGGGGGTGAGAATCTGTGCCGGTGATGTTGGAGGTTAGCTACTACACTCTGTCCTCTAGCCACCAATGATTTGTATCCTACATGCAAAATACACTTACTCCCTCCAACGCCCCCAAATTGTTAATCCATTGTGTAGCATCAACCCAAAGTTGAGAATCTCATCATCTCAATCGGATCCAGTTGCACTTCAGTCTTCTTTGGTTTAGTTTTGTTAAGAGTAGCTTCTTAAGTAATGTTCTTCTCAGTTTGAAGGCCTTTGAGCTAAAAAGAAAGGTTACTTTCCCCATACACACCTTCAGTACAGTGGTAGGACAGGTATAGGATAATCTCCATACATATGCCTCTTCAAAAATGGGACAAATGAAGGCACAGAGAAGTCACTGGTCTAGTGATTCTGAAATTCTATACCTTATGTGTTGGCTGTGCCTTCATTAGGACTTAAGCTCCACCTTGTGGACTTTCTTCTGCCCTCTGAGTCACACAACCAAATACCAAACTGAAATTAGGAAGTTTGATTCCTCCAACTTTATTCGATGATTTTGTTTAGCCTGTGTCCCTTGATACTTTATATGAATTTTACACTCACCTTGTCAGTTGCTTATTATCTTTTTAACCTGATGTTAACTTGTAAACTCTCAGTTGTAGTTTGTTTTTGGAAGCTAGTTGTATTGATTTAATTTTTTCGTTGGCTTTATCCCTTGGCCTCTTGTTCGCGTATTTCTCTCTGTGTGTTTCAGTCTATTTAGATCCTCTAAGTAAGCAAAGAGGCATAGATAGTTAAAGAAAAATAAATAACAGTTTATTTTAGATTAACAGAAAGTAATTGTGAAACAGAGAACATGATGGAGGAAATCTGGAAAGATTTTTATTGCTACTGAATCCCTCATCTTCTCTGCTTTTAATTTTGTTTCAAGTCATATGACTTCTTGGATCCCTCGTGGTACAGTGGTTAAGAGCTCAGCTGCTATCCAAAAAGTTGGGCAGTTCAAAACCACCAGGCACTCCTCGAAAATCCTATGGGGCAGTTCTACTGTGTACTACAGTGTTGTTATTGGTCAGAATCCACATAACAGCAATGGGTTTGGTTGTGTTGTTGTTTTGGTTTAGTATGAATTGTTACAGCATCAGAAACAGATTTTTAAAATATGTGAATACAAAACACACTCCAGAGTCCAAGATGAAAGAGTCTTAAATTATCTCCCAGAAGGTAGAAAGATACTACTTTCCAAAGCATGCATTTTGATAGTTAACATCTTTCTATTTTCTTTGTAACCATACTAAAAGTTGAAATGGTAGCAACAATTTGTTTTTTAGGCATTAACTCAGGTTTTCCAAGAGTTGATATCATGTTACTTTGCATATTTCAATTTAATAATGTTTAAGTCTTATTCTTTAACTGAAATTTGTACCATCAGTTAGTTTAGCACTAAGGTTTTTTTTTTTTTTAAGGGTAGTGTTATATATTTGTCACATAGTACATAGACCATTGATTCTCATATGTAGTTGTGTGTATTAGAATCATCTGTGAAGTTTTAAAACTGTATAGTTGTCCAGTACCAACTAAAACTGGAATCAGTGTCAGGGGTGCAATCCAAGTCTTTTTCTTTTCAAAATCACTGTAGTTGAAACCCATTGGATAGATAGGTTTGAGAACCATTACTGAGTAAAGGTCAAGTTTTGTGGATACTCTGTTTTACACAAATTATTGCATTTTTAGTATAGTCTCTCCTAAATATGTACATACGTAAAACTAGTTATGAATAAACTGTATGCATGGCTGTACACCTATAAAATGAATATAAATTTACTAAATACCAGCAAAACTTGAACCTACTGAAATTCAAATTATCATTGTATTAGTAAAATGGATAGTATTCTGTCTTCTCTGCCATCTTACACATTTCCTGAAGGTTATATAGTTGGAAACAAGATTCTCAGGTGATTGATTCTCTTATACTGTTTGTGTCTTATAAAAACTCCTGTGCTAGAGTATTAATATGCCCTTGTTTATTGTTTTTGTTTTATTATTGTGTTATGATTTTATGTCACATGTGCTCACTTAGCAGTAGTTTCTTATGAGGGTAGTGTGTCTGCTCTGTTAACCCTGTATGCACTGTCCAAACTAATTTTCTCTGTACTGTTTAAAGGGTGATTCTCTAAGTACATAGTGATAACCATTTAGCTTTTATGTGATGTGAAATATTTATGAATTGTCTTTGTATTTTTCTTGAAAATCTACAGTTTTTCTTACCTATTGATGTGATATAATTACAAATAAAAGTGTGGACACTAAAATTGTGTCTCAGTAGTCAGATTTAACTTTTAAGACGTCATAATGGTGATAGACTATTGACATGTGTAGTATCATTAAAAGAAAATACAAAACTAAAAAAATTCACAGAGTTCTCAAATGAATCCTTAAGACTGTATCTGCTTTTCCCATTATTAGAAATACTACTGTAAAATTTTTGAACGTTGTTTTTCCTTTTGAAGATCTACATCTGGAAGTGGAGAAAATAAACACAAAGAAGTTAGGGGGTGTGGATATGGTTAGGAAGGAGTTTCAGAATCAACTGATCTCTCTTCCATGCCAAATAAGATTATATAATAGAAGAAATAGGTAAAGTTCTTTGTGTGAGGTGGATATATCCCTCCCTATGAGATTGACTATCTTGTCATCTTGATTTGGGGTTCCTAGTTGTATGTTACCCTATTTATTTTTTTCATTTGATAAATTTGTGTTCTCTTTCTCCTTTGAGATGATAGCAGGTAATAAATATTGTGTATGCATACTTGGTAGGCACTTGATAAATTTAATTGTACCAGCTCAAGTAAGGAGAAAAAAATCATAAATATTCATTAAAAGGGAATTAATACATAGATCATTTGTGAATTTTTTTGTTGAAATTAAACTTTGTCTAATGTTTTATAGGTTATAATTCTAGCATAACTAGACACACTAAGGTATCTTTTATGTTGCTAATTATGTTGCTTTGTGGACCAAATTGTGTCAGTATTTTTGAGGAGTACATTTTTCTCTTAAATATTTTATGCATGATTATTTACTATTTAAAAATGGGACTGGAACAAACATACTATTTAAATGAAGATAGGAAGAGACTGGATAGCAATTGTAGGTGCATTCTTTGTATAGTAAGAGATTTCTAGCCCTGTTAGTTTACTGTGTTTTTATGCATGTAATACCCACCTTCTCTGTCTGTCAACTACGTGCTCCTTGATAAGGTATTTCCTTAGGGTTGCTGTGAGTTGGAATTGACTCAGTGGCAATGAGTTTGGTTTCGGTGCTATGCCAACTTTGTTTATTTTTTTATAGCAGCATGTAAAAAAGTTGGCATAGCAGCATTTAGGAAAATAACTCATAGGATAAGGACTCAGTTGGCAAACACAGAAGGCAAACATTTGTATAAAAATACCATTGTTTTCTGTATTTGCTGTTTATTTCTGTATTTTAAAGATAAATGATTCCTTATGTTTTTTTCTTTTTAATATAGATATGATGATGCTATACAGTTATATGACCGAATTTTACAGGAAGATCCAACCAACACTGTAAGTTATCTGGTTATTCTGAAAACGATCTAAAATTTAAAAAGTAAATTCATTGAGGAAAGAGTGAAAAATGCCCATGGAACAAGATTTTGTCTTTGTAACTTAAGTATTTCATGATAGGCCACATTTCTTTCTCTTTCTTTAATTCTCTTTCAGAATTGCCATTACCATGTTTTTGCTCAAATAATCTATACCTTTTGTGCTTGCTGGCTGTGTTTTCCTAAGCACACTATGTTAATTATTTTTCACACATTCATATGAAAGAGAATGCCTCGTAGTGTAGGGAGCATGGCTGGCATTATTTGTGTGAAAATACAATAGTTGAATTTTTATAAGTTATCTTCATAGAAACTGTTGAAATTTGGAACGCATAAACTGTGTTCTTGAAAAAACAAAATTCAGCAGTATTCAATGCTTTTGTAATATTTGAAGATGATGAAATACTGACTTACCTGGTTTTCGTAGTTATTTTCAGTTGTGTTAATGAAAAAAGATCATTTTAATACTTAGTATATAGAATTAGCGAAGGTATTTAGTTTTGTTTCTGCCTTATATCTGAATAAGAGTGTATGGGTTTTTGCTTTTCTTAACACCTTTACTCTACCCTGCTTTTGCATTAGTATTTAGTTAGAATATTTGTTCTAAAGATGCCTATTTAGTGTTACTGGTTTTTACAAATACAGTGATAGAATTTTTTCAATGTTGAGAATATTTTAATTAAATATACTGGTGTAATAGCTTCCCTTGGACTTACCTTTTACTGAATTAAGAGTTAAACAGAAACTTCATATGTTATATATCAGATATACGAATGCAGCTTCAACTTCTTCCTTCAATACCATCAGTTTCTGATCATATGCAACCTCTTGAAATGGTTGAATGTCACCCAGTTCTTTTCTGTATGACGACTGTGTCTTTTCCCTCCATCTTCTTTTGATGCTTCTTGCATCATTTAGTATTTTCCCCATAGAATCTTTAAGTATTGAAGCTCAAGGCTTGCTTTTTTTTTCTTTTGTTCTTCAATTTTGAGGAATGCCGAGTGTGTTCTTCCTTTCTTCACCTCGTTGGGCAAGTCATTGTAACACTTTGTCTTCTCAAGCTAACCTGTGACATCTTCTGTTCAGCTGTTGTACTTTATAATTTCTTCCCTTTGCTTTAGTTACTGAACATTCAAGAGCAAGTTTCAGAGTGATGTCCTTTACAGTGTCCATATCATGTTTCTTACTATGGCTATTGAATTATTAAGTGTTATTCATATTTATACTGAGTTGTTGTCTCATTTGTGGTATTTCAAATGCAGTGTTTTCAGCAAATTCTCACTGCAAATAATATGTATTCTGTCTGGTACAAATCATATAGATATGGGGTAGGATGTAAATAGCAAACTAAGCAAACCTGTGCCAGTCCTTCAAGGCCTTCTATTTACAGTGTGACAAGGCTTATACATAAATTTTGAATATACACCAGAGGAAAAAAGGAAAATACTACTCATTATTAGTTACATAATTTTTATATATTGTTGTTGGGTGTTACCAAATTGATTCTAACTCATAGCAATTCTATGTGACAGAGTAGAACTGCTCCCTAGGGTTTCCCAAGCTGTAAATCTTTATACCAGGTCTTTTCTTCTGCAAAATGGCTTGTAAGTTCAAACGTTGACTTTCTGATTGTCAGCCAAGTGCTTAAGCATTGCACCACCAGGGATCTTAATTTTACTTGTATTATATACATATGTATATAAACTATGGAAACCCTGGTCACGTAATGCTTAAGTGCTATGACTGCTAACCAAAGGGTTGGCAATTTGGAAAATCTATGGAGCAATTCTTCTCTGTCCTGTTGGGTAGCTATGAGCCAGAATCAACTCAATGGCAGTGATGGGTTAAATGTATATAGTTGTATAATATCTTTATGTGCTAAGTACTTTTGTTAGTGCACATTTATACTTGGAGGTAAGTGGTACTGAGTTTTGGAAAGCTTAGTTTTGCCCTTGGTTAGAAGGCTGATGAGTGATGAGAGTTGGTATTTAGTTTCTAGCCTTCTTGATTTCAAAACTTGTGCTGTTTTTTAGTGTATTTCCTGTAGAATCAGCAGTGTCATGAAAAGCAAAAGGAATAATTCAAATTAAGATATGTTTTAAGTGATGCTGGATTGGTGAAATTGGACATTATGTGTTCAAAAGAAATCTGTTTCTTAATTTGTCCCTCAGCTATTTTAGATGGACGTAGGACAAGGGACAAGACTTCCATTTTAAGGCTAAGAGCTTTACTTTTACTTCAATTGTAGACTCTTGAGTCTTTTGACTTTCCAGTTACTGTGCTGGTTTTATTGTTTTGCACAGCAGAAGTATTCAAAAAATAATTGTTGTGTAGCAAGCATTTTGCTAGTTCTAAGGCATGAGTCAAATAATCAAGGGTTTATATTTTTAAAAGAAATACCACTTTTGGGTTTTTATCCCTATTATTACAAACACTTGTTGGCCTTACTTATAGGACAGTCTTCTGTTCTCTTTTGCTTCGTCAGAGCTGTGCTATCCACTGCCCTCAGTAGGGAGCTCCATTACTGTCAGGAGACCCTATTTGTTTTACTTCTGTCTGCATCTAGTGGAGTGCATTCTATATAAAACAACAACAGATCATATTCATAACTAATAAAGATTAACTTGGCCCTCATCATGAGTATGTTTTATTGTTTGTCCTGCATTTGAATTAAGCAAATGGAGAGGATGCAAGTTTAATAATTTTACCCAGTGATTTTGAGTGCCTGACTGTTTGTTTACTCCAGTTTCAGACTTGTAGTCTTCATTGCACAAGGACACTGTTACCTCTGCTTTGGTTGGTGTGTTTCTCTAATGGAATGTCTTCCATGCAGCGTCCTTTTTGGCTTTCTTTATGTCCAGTTACTCATCCTTGGCAGTACAGTTATCTATACCTGGAATCCTGTGTGATCCCTGCCCTTCCATCTTCCTCACTCTGATATACCCTGTGTTAGTCTGGCTTCCATGTTGCCATAGCACCCTAGATGTTTCTGTCACTTCTCACTACATTGTTACTTCTATTTCATGTTTTTTTCTCATGAGACTGAGCTCCTGCAAGGAATTATCTATTCAGTCTCATCTTTATATTTCTGTTATCCACCACAATACCTGACAGTTCATGTTCCATATATATTTATTCAGTACATATCTGATGAATGAATAAATAAATGACCCTGGTTTTTATGTTTATTATTTAAAAATTTTAAAATGCAAGTTTTAAATGTTTTGTCTGTTGTCATCTATTTTGTTTTAGGGTTTAGGTTATTCTTTTGAAAGACATATAGCCAAAATTTTCCCTTAGAACTATGAAAAAGCTGTCAGAAGCCATTTTTGTATAGTGACATTCAAGTGGACACAAATTTTTTTTCCCTGTTAATCTCCACTGTCCATCTATCTCTAAGGCACAGAGCTTATGAATGACACAGAGTAAAGACTTTACTCTGGGTAAAGATTAGGCTTCCCTGCTGGCTTGTAATTACCAGATTCTGGTTGGTTATTTATTTGGATGAAGCGGTGCATACATTGTGTGCATCAAAAGTAAAGCATATGTGATTGTTAGAGGAATGTTTGAATTCCCCAGTGGGATGTCCTGGGGTATGTTTATAAACTCCAACTAAGCAGTTGCTCTACAGTGGAATTTCACTGGCATTGAGATAATAATTTGCACAGTCAAATTACCTTCTTTACAAAAACTCAGGGAATCATGAGATCCTAATCCTTTATTAATGTCAACCTATAGGCTGCAAGAAAGCGTAAGATTGCCATTCGAAAAGCCCAGGGGAAAAATGTGGAGGCCATTCGGGAACTGAATGAGTATCTGGAACAGTGAGTGTTTTACAAGAGGATTGTGTTTTGTTATTCTGATAAATCTTTTTTAATTAAAATGGAATTTGCATTTGATTTTCCTTTTTTACCTCCATGTTGTTCACTTATAAAATATCTATATACTTACTCTTTTGTGATTTTTTTAAACCTTTTCTCCACCAGATTTGTTAGAGACCAAGAAGCCTGGCATGAACTTGCAGAACTTTATATCAATGAACATGAGTAAGTTGTTAACCACACATAAAATTGTGTTAGGAGTCTGATGTTCCTCACTGTATAGGTTCAGAAGGCATAGTGCTTCCTGAAGGACTAGTTGGAAGGTGGGAATCACATGTCATTTTTAATGAAAAAGAAAATCAGCAATTAAATCAAAAACAGTGTGAATCAACAGTCTGTCAGTCAGAAGATGCTGCTAGCTTTAATGAAGTCATTTGTGTTTTGCTAAACTTTTTCTCTTGGGAAATTTTTCTTTTCAAATATAGATGCATTCATTGGAATTGGAAAGGTACGAATTTTCTAAGCCAGGGTTATTTTTGGTGAATCAAAAATTGGGAATTTTTAGAATTCAGATTGTTCTTATATACAAAGAGTGTTGTGCTCCCTGCTGCTTAAAAATTCTGTCAATTGTATGCGTTTATTAGCCTTAGTACTAAGAAACTCAGCTCTTCCAAAGTAGCAGCATTCTGTTGCCTGGGTAAAAACCAAGAACAGTCAAGAATGTTGAGTGCTGTAGGAACTTGTTTATTGGATATTTAATGTTTTTGTTAGCTCTTCTTATTGCTGTAGTGATAGGAGGAAGTCCCAGTGTGAGAGGATTAGTGCAGAGTCTTAGTGCAAGTTTTCTCAGATCACAGCATTAACACTAGCCTCCATCTAGAGGCATGATTTGTTTTCTTCCCTTAGTTCTTCTGCTGAATGTGAAGTCTATCACATTGTTTCCTTCTTTGTTTTCAAGAGAATAGGGAGTTGTGCCAACTCAGGGAGTTGTAGCCATATTCTTACTGTGCATGAATAGCCAGATTCCTTCTCATAATACAAATGTCTGACTTAAGAAAAAAGATAGAATGAAGACACTATATCCTCTTGCCTTTGCGTAGGCCTCTGTGCATGATGGGAAATGCATAGTTAAAATAGTTATGTGCATAATTGTAATAAAAATAAGAGGAAAATAAAATAACTCGTTTAGTGGATGTCTGGTGTTCCTGTGAACTATTCTTAGATCTTTACTCTGAGTATCAGATTCTCTGTGTTCAGTTAGGAAATGTGTTTTCTGAATACCACACCTACATATGCTCATACTGAGTTCCCATTCAGTATAGGAATACATATGCTTTTATGTACACGTATGTAAGCATACTTGTGATTCTCTTATATATGTGACAGTGGCAGTGTATTTGGTTTAGATGGTAATTTTTCTAATTTTGTAGTTTTAAAACCAACATTTATAAAGTGTACAGTATATAATGCATCTAAATAACATGAAACTGAGTTTTCAGGATGCAGTAATATTAGCATTACTTTTATTTTGTCCACAAGGCAAATAATAGTCATTTAGAATGTATTTGTGCTTTTTGAGAATCTTATTATTAAAAGCATTTTGGATCATTTGTGTTTTTTGTTTGTTTTTTTAATTGAATACTTTATGCATAAAAATTTAAAAACTCAAGCATAGAGATAAAGACAAAAACCACCTGTTTAATTCTGTCGTGTAAACTACAGTTTGATTTTTGCTTTTCCAGACCTTTATAAACAGAACAAAATTCACATTATAATTACCTTCTGTATGCTGATTTTTTTTACTTGGTTATGTTTTTTCAGAAATTCCACATCACTGAACATTCTGCAGTGTGATTTTAATGGCATTATGTTTTTTCTGTATTGATCAATATACCTTTGTATCCTTAACCAATTTTCTAAGGGGGATATAAGATTGAAAAAAAAGCAAAGTTTGCTGTAATACTGTAGTGATCGTTTTTATTGTAATTGTTTACTTGTACTAAATTCTTAGAAGTGGAATTGCTTGATTAAATGATAGGCACAGTTCCACTGCTTTGGATAAATCATTCCTGATTCTTCCTTTGAAAGATGGCACTAATTTTTACTCTCAGCACCAGCAATTATGAGAGTGCTTATATCCTTGAAAGTATTTAATTTAGTCTTTGCAAATTGGGAGGTAAAAATTGCTTTTTCCATTTTTAAGAGCTCATTATAGATACAGTGAAACATATGAGAGCCAGAACTCAATGGAGTTGCTTTGGTTTTCCAGGATTTGCAAGTTTTCCACCTTGCCAAAATTCAGTCTTAACCATTTTCCTATCCTCTCTGTTGGTGGAAAATATTTTCATTTTTCTTCTCTGACAGATTTCTACTTTACATAGATTCTGGCTTTTGCAGGTTTTACTGTATTAAGGTTATCATCCACTGGGCATGTCAAAAAAATAGGTCTTTGTTATATGCCACTGTAATATTGATTTTTGTAACTTACATAAACTTGACACTTTTAGGTTATCAAATATATTGAGTTTTTTCTGACTTTCACATCTTCTTAAAAATCCACTGCTGTTGAATAATTCCGACTCATAGCAGTTTTGTTTCATGATTTTTGTGTATGTTTTCTAATATGCCTATGTTTTTTTTTTTTAATTTAGGTTGTATTTTATTTTTAAGCTATTGTTACTTTTTGGGGAGGGGGCCTTCGTTTTGCAATGGCCACATTTAGTTTTTGCTTTGTCGTATACCTCCAGTTTGAGATACAGTTGAATGTACAGTTAAGAGAATTGAGTAAAAAAATACCACAACATCCAGAAATATGAAGACAGAAAAGTACCTGAAAAATAATTTCTTTTGGAAGAAATGAAATTGTGGTTGACCTGCCATTTTGTCTGTTGTCGCCTAACTCTCTTTTAGTTTTGAAGTTTACTTAGGAACAGAAATGATGGTGTATTTTTCTAATTGAACACTTAAGGATGTTCAGATGGAAGGCGAGTAGGAAAAAACTATCTCCAGTGTTTTTGAAATTGTGTGACTCATTTGATTCCTTTTAATTGTATGAGAAAGTCATTGTAGAAAGTAATTTGTGAAAAGTGATAAATTACTGTGGATTGACAGTTCAGCATCAGTTTTATGGACGTAGTGGCAAAAGTTTAGTAGTTCAGGAATTACTAAATATATTTTTCCTGCTTATTACATTCATTTTTGCCTATAAATGGTTGTGTTGTTGTTAGGTGCCATCAGTTTGGTTCCATTTCATAGCGACCCTATGCACAACAAAATGAAACATTGCCCAGTCTTGCACCATGCCCACAATGAATAATTATAATCTATTCTAAATGTGATAGGTCACAGACAGTAGTGCTAGCTGAGACTGAGAATTTTTTACTTCAAATAAATTTCCCTGGTAGAATGTTCTTAATTAAAAGTTTCCTTAGTGTTTCTACAGAGAGAAAAGGTGATCTGAAATTTCAGTCGTGTCATTTTTTATATCCTTGTTACTTTTAAATTTGTTCTGATTTATAAACTTTTATTTTTAATTATTTTGACAGCATAAATTGAACCCATTTACTATACCAAGATACTTGTTATAAATGTAAAAAGTTAGTTATAATTTGTTAGTAATACCAGTGTACATTATAAGCAAACATATTCAAATTATCAAAGATACTTTAATTTTTCTACTTGATTTTTAGTGGAACCTAGATATTTTATTAGCAAGAAACAGCTAGTAATATAAATTAATTCTGTGATTGTGATTCACCATTATTGTAAAATTCTTCAAAGAAAGAAATCATTATGTTGTAGTATAGATACAGATACTGTAACCTGTGGTTATGTATGTTTTTATGGGGAAAGAAGATAAAATTGTTTAGGTCTAGTACTGATTCTAAATAGTAATAGTTGTTATTCTGTTTTAAACAAATAAATTAGAAATTATTTTTACTTTTCTGATGTTAGTTTCATTGATCAAGTTGTGCTGTGTGGCATGAAGCATTTAAAGCCTAAGACATCTACTGTATATAACAGATTAGCTGTCTTCTATGCATCTAGAGTAGTACTGGCTATGTACCCATTCTTGGGCAAAGTGGGAACCCAGTTACCAAAAGACAGACAATCACTTGATTTGCTAGCTCTAAAGTTATTTGATTTTATATTTAGTTAGTTTAAGATTACGTTGTGAAGTTAAGGAAAAGATACCCTTATATTGATTTTTGAGAAAAATAATTGGTAATTAATAAAAATTTAACCTATCTATTTCATTTTACTTTATGATAACCAGTCTTGATTGTGCCCAATCCGTTCGAATCTCTAAGAGCATTTGTTCTTAGCCTTAATGTGAATTTTTAGCATGATATCAGTTAAAGAAATACATTTAGTAGAAAACTGTCTTTTTATGAAGTTGGGTATGTAGGGTAGAAATCGCTTTCCTTTTCTAGAATACTGAATACATATCAGATTAAAAACAAAACAAAAACTGAAATCCATTGCAAGTGAGTCAATTTTGACTGATAGCAATCCTAGAGAACAGAGTAGAACTGTCACCTTAGGATTTCCAAGACTATAATATTTACAAGAGCAGATCACCAGATCTTTTCTCCTGTGTTTTTTAGGATTTCCTCTAAATAGTGAAGATATTTATGTGGCTTTGTCTATTCATATTAAAGTCACATGGTTTAGAGCCATTTTTCTAGACCTTTTCCAACCATTGTCTCCCTAGGATCTCAGATTTTTGGTTTTCTACCTCATAGGTTAGAATGCATGTCAGAACCACTAAGGATCTATTTCCCATGGGCTTTAGAAATTTATAATTTAATTTTAGTTTTGTATTTGACATTTAATGAGAAATTTTGGTAGGAGAGTATGTTGATTAAAACAGAAATGTAGACTGTGTTTAGTGAATATGGTTAACCAGTTGTTATCAAAGTGATTCCAACTCATGGTGAACCACATGTGTGTGAAAGTGGGAATGGTGCTCTGTTGGATTTTCAGTGCCTGTTTTGGAAATAGGTCACCAGCCATTTCTTTTGAGGCACCTCTGAGTATACTAGAACCTCCAATCTTTTGCTTAGCATCTGAGCACATTAGTTGTTCGGCTTAAAAAATCGAACCAAACTTGTTGCTGTTGAGTCAGTTTGGAATCCTAGCAACCCTGTCAGATGGTGTAGAATCCCCCTGTGGAGTTTCCAAGGAGCAGCTGGTCAGTTCCAGCTGCCAACCTTTTGGTTAGCAGCCATGCTCTTAACCACCGCACCACCAGAGTTTCTGTTAAATGAATGGATGGAGAGTCTTTAATAAGATGTCTGTTTCCTCCTTACACTTTAGCTATTTGAGGATTTTATTCAATGATCACTGGACTTCAGAAAGTTGTTTTGTATGTAACGTATTGCAAGGTCTTGAAGCCTGTGCTGTTAATATTTAGATGTCATAATAGTGACCCGCTATTAAAAATGTGCTCTCTGTTGATTGTTCTTAGGCTCTTGAAGATTTAAGCCTATATTTGTTTATCTGTTTTTATTAAAAAATGTAATACTTGTTATTTATGAATTTACAAGTACTTCATTAGAAAATCATTTTTGGAATAAAATGTCTAACATTGTTAAATTTTAATAACAGATAAAATTTATCAGTTCTCAAATGAATTATTCCTCTTGATATATTTCAGCTATGCAAAAGCAGCCTTTTGTTTAGAGGAGCTTATGATGACTAATCCACATAACCACTTATACTGCCAGCAGTATGCTGAAGTAAGTGTTTTCAGAAGCAGCAGTTGTCTGTGACTTTATTTTTATTACTGCTGGGTATTATTGTGGAGCTGAAAATATTTCCTTAATGCTATACAAGTATGTACATCAAAAGATCTATTGAAAGCTGAGTTGTAGGAATAAAATTTTTAAATTTTTAATTCTGTAATGGAAATATTTTTCCATTAAAAATGCTTATTTAAAATAGTGAAATTCTCTATACTTCTGTTTGCATGGTGTTTTCCTTCCTAATGGTGAACCAGTGATGGAGTGTGAAGTAACAGTTGTGTTATGTTTTGCCCCAATTGTCAACAATAAACAGCTTCTAAGATGTTTAAAAGTGATGATAGTTAACGATTTCTAAATTCACATTCTAGGGGATTCATATTAAGGTTACTATTGGATATAGGAACTGTTTTATTTGCTTCCTGTTAAGTCAGTTCAGAAAAAAAGATGTGTTTATCCAGTGGACATCTACCTCATAGTCATAGCAAGATCTTTGAATACTGCAGTGTCAGAAAGACTTCATTGTTAAGGAATGCCAGTGCAGATATTAGATGACAATCCTTTATCCAAATAGGTTTATAATGCTAATGTTAGAAGATACAGTGTTGTGAAACATTTGCAGAAGTTAAAAACTGAAATTGTAGTGACTTTATTGTAGTAGCAATTTTGTTTTTAAAAAAATACTCATTGATCTTACTGTTAATAGACTAGTTATTCATAGAATAACTAGTTTTGGTGAGGGTTAACTTGCTTTAAAGTTTAGATTCTCTTTTGCAACCTGTAGATGAACTCTTTTAACATCCGGCATTTGTTTACAGAATATCTGTTGTAATTACTAATGCCCTGGTATGGTGAAACATACTTATTTCAAAGTAGTTAAATAAACATGTTTCAGCACTCTGCAATTTTAATAGGTCAAATATACCCAAGGTGGACTTGAAAACCTCGAGCTTTCAAGGAAGTATTTTGCACAGTCATTGAAACTAAACAACAGAAATATGAGAGCTTTGTTTGGACTTTACATGGTGAGTTGACATGTATGTTTAATGTTCTTTTGTGAATTTTGTTTTTTTAAATCCATTACCTGTCCCTCTCCAGTCTCTGTCTTCTTGTTTTTTTTGTATTCCATTGATGAGCGAATTACTTTTTTTATCCTTTAGTTGTTTATGACCACCAGTATATCACAATGCAATTTTATTTCATAATGTTACTGTGCCCTAGCTGTTTAATATTTCATTGTAAAACATCTTTTATTATGTCAAAATTGAAATCTGCTTTTTAAGTAGATAAAAACCCTATTGTGTATTTGTCAATTTTTTGATAGTCTTGTGTTTATGAATAACACTGCATCTTTCTTACCTTAAGCACACTCATGAGGTATTTTACACTCTGCCAATAAATGACATATAGAAATAAAAGGTCTCATATTATATTAAAACACTGTCATGGTATAGAAAAACAGTTTGGAAATTGTTTTTGCTGTTTATATCTGCCAAGCGATGAACTTAAAAAAGTCAGCAAACAAGCGTTATAGGAAGTAGAAGAAGAACTTGCTAAGCTTTAAAAATGAGTGTGAAATGAGCTCCTCTGCATTCAGAGAAACTGGGAAAATAAACTTTAGTAGACCAGTTCTTGAAATTTTCATGTATTTTAGGCTTTCCGTGAACCTGCTTTTTAGTAGGTGTCTCTTTATTGGGGTTGCGCAATAAAGGATTGACTGAAGAAGTGGAGACAGGAAGAGACATAAATACAATCATTTTCAAGAAATAAGTAGCAGATTTGGGTTAGAATTTAAAACTTTTTTTTCCTGTATTCTACCAAAGCCAACTTCTTGAAATACAGTAACTTGGAAATACAGTATTGTAATGGTGTCTCTTTGGCAAATAAATGAAATATGAATTTTAAAATTATTAGTAAGTTTATAACAAATAATTAGTAATAACAAATTATTAGTAAGTTTATACATAATCACTTTTTGTGTCAGGCATTGTTCTGAACTCTTGATCATCAGATTCTCACATCTACTGTTTGAGTAGGTACTGTTATGACTATTGATGGTGAAATAAAACCAGAAGAAATTAATTTGCATAAGGAAGGACACAGAACTGCTATTGAGGTGCTCAGTCATTTGGCTCCACAGTCACATTCTGAACCATTGCACTGCAGAAATACATTCCAAAAAGGTGATCGCAAACACTCTGTAGAGGTGTATGATCAGATTTTGGGTGCGGATTCCTCATTGGCAGAGCAGTCGTGTAAGCGGAAGAGCTTATATACATACTGGCTTTAAAAGAAAAGCTTAACCTTTTTTAAATCACATGGATGGATCCTTCTAAGAATAGAAGTTTTATCTCCCATTTCTTTAAAAAAATACTCATGTAGCTTTAAATATTAGCGTATGTTTTGGGGAATTTAGAGCTGGTCTAGTAGAATCGAGTTGACACCAGTGAGTTTGGTTTTCTGTTTAAGTATCCCAGATTAAGAATCTCTAGTTTAAATATATTGTTTAAAAGGAGAGCATGAATCAAATTACAGGGTTCTAGTGAGTAATCAGGAGCTCTGGTTGTACTGTGGTTAAAGCACTCAGCTGCTAACCAACAAGTCGGTGATTCCAACCCCGTTAGCCACTCCACGGGAGCAAGATGTGGCATTCTACTTCCATAAACATTTACAACCTTGGAAACCCTAATGAGGCAGTTCTGCTCTGTCCTGTAGGGTCACAATGGCATTGGTCAAAGGGAGTAACCAGTTCTAAGAAAATGTTTGGAAACTGTTTAATGCAGTGAAAATAGAAACGTCTTTCTAAGACTTCCATTGAACTTGATTTGGTTAAGTCATCTGTCAGTATAAGAAATTAGATTACTTTTGAGATTCCTTCTATCAATATTAAATAATTAGACATGAAACCAAGCCCAGTGACGCTGAGTCAGTTCCAATAGTGACCCTAAGGAACAGAGTAGAACTGCCCCAACTGCCCCATAGGATTTCAGCTGCCTGGTAGATTTGGTTAACAACTATAGCACTGAACCACTGTGCCACCCGGGTTTCCTATTCTGACGTAAGGAAGCTGAATAAAACTGAAATAAATCAGTAACAAGAAAGTAATAAAGTGCTTTCTGGCTTAAAAAGCATTCTTAGGTGCTTTCTTTTTTTTTTTTAAGCAATATGGGCTGTTACCTTAAGAGCTGTAGCCAATGCATAATTAAATATTTACAGATATTATGTAAAGTGTCTTTTTATGTTACTTTGGATTATACTGTATTTTGAAATAAATTTTCATCTTTTAAGCACATATTTCATTGAACTTCGTTTTTCGAGATTGTTTTGGTCTAATTTTTAAAACTCTGCTATTACCCTATTGTAACCATTATCCTTACATGTTTTGATTATCTTGACTAGAACAAGGGATTTTATTTTTGGTACTTCTTTTTTATTTTTAGTCTGCAAGTCATATTGCTTCTAATCCAAAAGCAAGTGCAAAAACAAAAAAGGATAACATGAAATATGCTAGTTGGGCAGCAAGTCAAATAAACAGAGCTTATCAGGTTAGTATTGATAATTTATGTTATACAGGTTGACTTCTATATTGTTATTCCTTAGTTGTTAATTTTGTTTCTGTAAACTACAAAGCTATATATATATATATCTGTCATTGGACTTGTATGCCATTAGACCTTTATTAAATGTATTTAAACTAACGTAAAATTAATTTTTAGTTTTAGAATCACATTTTTTACTCCTCGAAAGGAGTCTGTTACTTATTATGATTCCGTAGTTAGCCTTTTTGTCATCCAGAAATCTCAATTATTCTGCATTTGTTACATAAACAGTAATTACAAAATCCAAAAAGATGAGCAAGTTGGCATGCTGTATTTGAGAAGCAAATTCAGTATGTGAGTGTATTGTTAATCAGTGGTATCTCAAGAAATTTAAAAAAAAGGAAGAAAAGCCTAAAATTAAATAAGCCAGGCATTAAGCTAGACTGTATAACATAGTCAAGATATGCTGCTTACACTTCAGACATTATGCTGAAATGTCTCCACTCATTTTGTACTTTTCTGAAGCTTGATCTGCGAGAGGTATGTTGGAAGGGATTGTGGGAAAAAATACTAAATCATGCACTTTCATAACTAGCTGTCCATGGCCTTCATATCTGGAAGACAACTCGGCTGGTTATACTGTCTTTGACTTTGCGTTGTATCACTGTTTTCTGACAGAAAAGGTTGCTGTTAAGAAACGTGATGCCTTTTTAAGTTTGTCTCTCATAAAGACGCTTTTCATCTGGTTGTCCAAAAGATTCTTCTTTTTTATATTATACATCCAGTAGTTTCGCTCTGATATGTTTTGTTGATTGTTCTCGGGTCAGTTTTCTCAAATACAGGTCGCCAGTCCGTGGATTTCCAGGGGGTTCTGTTGTGTACATAAATTGCAACACTTGGGTGTACTTCCTATCTGATGTCAGTTAAAGGTCTTGATATACAGAATATAGCATACTTTCCTGTGCATCAAAAACATTAAAAGAAATACTTTGAGATACATTTTAAAACAACCTAACATAAGAATCCACTAATAGTGTTTGGGTATGTGCCACATGTTAGCACCTATTTGTTATTAAAACCATTGTGTGTGCCTCAGATTTTTAATATGTTAGGCTGTGACTACCGGTTGTATATAAGTCAGCTGTTTGGGTGGGGACTACCTGTACATATTACATCCTTTTAATACATGGATTCAAACCTCTTTTATATGAGGAAAGTTTATATTTTTATTTACTTATACTTAGTAATACATATTTTTTACATAATTGCTTCGGGTTTCTTTGTCAGGGCTCCAATTGTAATTGGGTATTGGATCTTCTTTTCCTGCCTCCCGTATCATTCCTTTTTTTTTTTCCAAGTTCTTTTCTATATTTTTCACTGTACTAATTGTTTCTGGAACCAGTGCGTATTCTATTTCTTGTACTCATTTAAATGAGACACTTATGGATGTAGGGGAGGTAAAATTAATGTAGGGTAGGTTTTCCAGCTTGATTTTTCTGTGCCGTGCCCTGCTTTGTTAACCTAGTGCTGCTGCTGTCAAGTCCATTCCAACTCATAATGAGCCTATAGGACAGAGTGGAACTGTTTCTTAGAGTTTCTAAGGAGTGTCTGGCAGATTTGAACTGCTGACCTTTTGATTAACAGCCATAGCTTTTAACCACTATGCCACCAGCATTTCCTACTGTGTTACAGACTACTCAAGTATGACCTCTCTGTGTATCCAGTTTTCCTCAGAACTGCATCTGTTGAGGAATATTTACTGGCTGCAGTCTTGTTTCACCCTGAGAGGTCTATAGGCTTTGAACTCAGAAGTGCTTCTCTCAGCTTTAGATTGTTGTATTTTATTGTTATTATTTGTTTTTCTGGATTTTGCTACCTTTGAGCACTACCGTCTTCTATATTTCCCATATCTGAATCGTCTGTCATACCTCATGTCTCTCTCTCTCTGCCCCAGTCAGTTTAGTTTCAGTTCCTAGTACTTTTCTTTCAAGTATGAATTTTTGTCATTCTTGGATATAGTTTTGCATGATGTCCTTCTTCAGGGACTGACCCCTCCTGTGTCCAAAGTTTGTGAGATGTAGCCTCCCCCTCCTTCCTTCTAAGAAACATTCTGGTTGTACTTCCTCCAAGACAGATTTGTTTGTTGTGAAAATATTCTTTGCCAACATCACAATTCAGGGGTTATCGATTCCTCTTCAATATTCCTTATTCATTGTCCAGCTTTTGCATGCATATGATGTGGTTGATAATACTGTGTCTTGGGTTAGGTGCACCTCGGTCCTCGAAGTGACATCTTTGTTCCCTAACACTTCAAAGAGGTCCTTTGTAGAAGATTTGCTCAGTGCAATATGTTGTTTGATTACTTGACTAATGCTTCCATGGGGTTGATTGTGGATCTAAGTAAAATGAAATCTTTGAAATCTTGGACAACTTCAATCTTTTCTCCATTTATTAGGATGTGACTTATTGCTACAGTTGTGAGAATTTTTGTTTTCTTTATGTTGCCCTGTAACCAATCCTCTTTGCTTTCAGCAAGCAAAGTTGCATCATTTGCATATTGCAGGTCGTTAATTGTCTTCCTTCAGTCATGCCATGTTCTTCATTATATAGTACAGCATCTTGGATTATTTGCTCAGTGAACAGATTGAGTAAGTATGGTGAAAGGATACAGCCTTGGCATATACCCTTCCTGGCTTTAAACCATGAATATTTCCTTAATCTATGTTCTGGTTTCTCATGAGCACAATTAGGTGTTCTGGACTTCCCATTCTTTTCAATGTTCTGTAGAATTTGCTGTGATTCACATAGTTGAATGTTTTTGCATAGTTAGTAAAACACAGGTGAACATCTTTCTGGTATTCTCTGCTTTCAGCCAAACTCCATGTGACTTAGCTGTGATATCCCTTTTCCCACATCTTCTGAATGCGACTTGAATTTCTGGTGGCTCCCTGTGATGTACTGATGGAGCTGCTTTTGAGTGATCTTCAGCAAAATTTTACTTGTGTATAATATTAATTATACTATTCTGTAATTTCGGGATCCCATTGGATCACCTTTCTGAAATGGTGACAAATATGAGTCTCTTTCAGACAGTTTGCTGGTAGCTGTCTTTTTAATTTCTTGACATGGATAGATGAGTGAGCACTGATAGTGCTGCATCCATTTGTCGAAATACGTCGATCAATTTTCTGTGGAATTTTAGAGCCTTGTTTTTTGCCAGTGCTTTCAGTGCAGCTTGGACCTCTTCCTTTAGTATCATCTATTCCTGACCATATGCTACCTTCTGAAATGATTGAAGGTTGACCATTTCTTTTTGGTACATTTACTCTTCATGTTTCTTTTGACTTCTTTGGATGCATCCTGCATCGTTCAGTATTTTGCTCATATTATGCTTCAGTATTGCAACTCAGTACTTGAAAGTTTTCTTCAGTTATTTCAGTTTGAGATGCCAATAGTATATATATATATTTTTTTTCTGTTGGCTTTCTAACTCCAGGAATGGTTGGTACCAGTCCATTCAACTCAGTAATGCCTAGGAAATCTATGTAGAGTGATCCATTTCATTTTTGACAACTTTCAGATTTTCTAGACTCGTACTTTATACATTCTACATTGTGTTTATTGATGGATATTTGCCACTGTTTCTTCTCATTTTGCGTCATACTGCCCTAGCAGATAAGTATTCTGAAAGCTCTGCTTCATCCACATAATTAATGCTGACTCTCCTTTGAGGAGATAATACTTCCCTTGTCACATTTCCAGTGCCTTCCAAGACGAGGGGCTCATCTTGCAACCGTGTATCAGGCAGCATTCTGCTGCTGTTGGTAAGATTTTCATAGGCCACTTGTATAAAATCTTCATAAGTTTTTCATCTCTCTGGCTTATAGAGGAGGTTATCCTCCTGTAGTTTTTGCTGCTGCCACCACACAGGTGTTGATCTTTTCATATGGCATGTGCCCTTTTTGTTCTGTTTAGGAAATCTTTTGGTATTCCATGTTGATAAATAGAATCGAGTGTGTCCTAAAAATTTTTATTCTTTTGCAGTTAAGATCCACAATCCACTTGCCACTGATTTTTATATACGAGGTGAGGTTGTGGTTGTTAGGTGCTGTTGAGTCAGCGCTAACTCATAGAAAACCCAAACCCACTGTGATCAAGTTGGATCCAACTCACATAGTGGTCCTATATATAGCAAAACAAAACATTACCCGGTCCTGTGCTATCCTCAAAATAGATGTGTTCAAACCTATTCACACCCATTCTTGCAAACACTGTGTCACTCCATCTTATTTGGGACCTTTTTCTCTTTTGTTAACTGTCTTCATTACCAGTCTTCTCTCCAGGAAGAACATCATGTTTCCTCCTGATAACATGTCCAAATAAGCACTTCTAAGAACATTCTGGCAAACTTTTCTAAGACAGATTTGTTAATTCTTTTGAGAGTCCATGGTATATTTAGTGTTCTTGACAAACACGTAATTCAAATCTGTCACTTCTTCTTAATCTTCCATTATGATTTGAAGTAGGGCATCAGTTTTTCTGCCATCTCAGTATGCAGAGTGCTTCTGTCCATTTTTGTATTTTGTTGTGAATCCTGTTTGATGGAAGGTAATAAAATGTAATACAGAGAAGAACATAGATGCTAGATCTATATTCAGTGGGTTCACATTTTGGCTCATTCATTTATTAGCTATGGGATCTCAAGGCAGACTGTGTACAATCTCTGGGCCTAGTTCCACACCTGTAATGTGGGCATGATAGAAGTATTCTGAGGGGTGGAGACAAGATGGCAGACTAAGCACATGTCTTCCTGAATCCCTCTGGAAACCAAGACCTGAATTGATAATTAAACAGAGCCTTCTGGACATCTAGTGAGCCCTAGGACACGGCATAGGGCTGTCAATTTGGACTTCATACCACGGAACAGAAGACTTCTTCTCTTTAGCCAACCCCTACTCTGGTTGAATGCTGGCTTTCTTGGACCAAAGATAACTCGCCATTGTAACTTTTTATCTCTGTCTTAACTGGTGGGCGGAACTGGGGCTTCACAAACAGCTGATCTCAGACACATTACTGGTAGGATCAGCAGGCAGAATTGGCACATTTTGAGAGCTGTGCTTTGGACTCTGCATCTTTGCACCTTTGGCGTCTCTTTCCGCCTCTGCCATTGAGTAGCCTGTACCAAGGCAGGCGAGCAGCTTGTGCGTGATGCCATCTTGTTCCATTCAGAGGCAGATACACCCATCCGAAGCTTCAGCTGGACCTAATTCCTGGGCTGGGAGGCAATGCCTGCCCAGAGGAAAGTGCTTTTCCAGCCAGAAAAGCAATATTCTACACAGTGTCACCTACAGTTTGGGCCTAACAGCAGAGGCCAGCAGGGCAGTAGCCTTTCTGTATTTTGAGCTAGTTTATAACATCTGGAGTTGGATATAGAAGTGCTGACTTTGGAAGTTGTCAGCTACTTTTTGCCTCTTATTTTGAGACGGCCTACAGAAACAACTGAGGTCCATCCTCATAGCATCTCTCTCAGCCTCTGTTGACTTGCATGATGCCGGGAAAGCAACAAACTCTGAGGAAAACTGTAACCAAGAAATCACCCATGACTTCTGAAGGCCACCAAAAGAAGGCACCACGAAACTACCCAGACAAAGAAGCTTTTCTGAAACTATGGGAAGGTGAGTACAAAGGGATAATGTATAGAGCCCTCCTAGACTATACAAAATGCAGCAGAGCAAAGTGAAGAATTAAGCAAGCTGTTCGACCTGATGGAACACCAGTACTCTGAAATCCAACAGATCAAGAACAAAATCAAAGACATAGAAACTTACATTCAAAGCCAAGAAAACAGAATAGAACCAATGGAAAATAGACTTTCTGATTTAGAAGACAGAACCACTGACTCCAGCACCTATGAGGAAAAATCAGAAAAAAGAAACAAGAAAAATGAAGAAGCATTAAGAAGCATGTGGGACTCTATTAAGAGGAACAAACTACTATTAATTGGAGTTTCTGAACAGGGCGAGCCACCTGAGAACACAAAGAGTATTGTTGCTGAGATGCTGACAGAAAATTCCCAGAAATTATGAAAGAAGAGAACATAGACATCCAAGATGCATATCAAATGCCACTCAAAACAGACCTCAAAAGAAAGAACCCAAGACATTATAATCAGGCTTAACAAAATGAAACATAAGCAGAAACTCTTAAAGACAGCAAAACTCAAAGCAAATCTAACATCCAGAAACAAACCTTGTAGGCTTTCATCAGATTTCTCAGCAGAAGCAATGCTGTCAGAGAGACAATGGCATGACAGGTTCAAAGCCTTGAAGGAGAAGAACTTCCAACCAACAATTATATATCCTGAAAACTTGTCCTTCAAATATGAAAGTGAAATTAAGACACTTGCAGATAAACAGAAACTGAGAGACTCTGTAAAAACCAAACCAAAGCTACAAGAAATATTGAAAGAATATCTTGGCTTAGAAGAACAAAACCACTAACTTTGTATTTTAGAAGCAAATACAGAACACATCACCCAGAAACCTACTCAGTTAGGGAAGGCTCCAAACTGAATAAAAGCTATAATAGTGAAAGAAATGATCCAGTGATGATATCATGAAAGCTATGATGTCTTCATATTAAAAAGAGGGATGCACTATCATCATTATAATCCTTCCAGATGGAGAGGACGTTAAATAGACTGGTAGTAATTAAAATTGGGTTTATACATAGTTTATTATGGGGAATTATAGGGGCAGCCATAGGCATGATAAAGATGCAGCATATCAAATCAAGAAATGTAATACAGGGGTCTCAACAACCACAAAACCAACTCTGAAAACAGTGAAAAATCAACTGACAAAGAAGAATGTCACAGAACAGATTAGTAATAACAACAGAGAAAACATCAACACAAAAATGAACACATCAAGATGACAGCTCAAAACACGTACCTATCAATAATTAAACTGAATGTGAATGGACTGAACGCTCCAGTAAAGAGACACTGAGTGACATTTTGTATCAAAAGTCAAGACCCATCCATATGTGGCCTACAAGAAACTCACCTTAGACTTAAAGATACAAACAAACTGAAAAATTAAAGGATAGAAGAATATAAATCAAGCTAACTATACACAAAGAAGAGCAGGGGTAGCAGTTCTAATCTCAGATAAAATAGATTTTAATGTAAATTCCACCATTGTGTACAAGGATGGACACTATTGCTGAGAGGTTAAATACACAAGCAGGACTTATTTAGGCACGTAATATTAGAGCACCTAAATACATTGAAGAAACACTGACTCCACTCAAAAATGAGATAGATCACTCCACAATAATAGTGGGAGACCTCAACACTCCACTCAATATTGGACAGATCGTCTAGAAAAAAGCTCAATAAAGACACAGAAGACATTATTGCCACAGTTAACCAGCTGGACCTCATCAACATATACAGAACTTTCTATCCATCAGCTGACAACTAATCCTTCTTCTCCAGTGCACATGGAACATTCTCCAGAATAGACCAGGTATTAGCACATAATGGAATTCTCAACACAGTCCCTACCACTGAATTAATGCAAAGCATCTTCTCAGATCATAAAGCCATAAAAATCAAAATCAGTAGCAGAAAAAAAAAAGAAAATGGAACTCATGGAAACTAACAACATCTTGCTCCAAAAGACATGGGTTATAGAAGAAATCAAGGATGAAATAAAGAAATTTATGAATTCCAATGAGAATGAAAACACTTCCTACAAGAACCTCTGGAATACAGCCGAAGCAGTGCTCACAGGGCATTTGATCTCCATAAATGCACACATCCGTAAGGAATAAAAGCCAAACCAAAGAACTAACCCTACAGTTTGAACAAGTAGAGAACAACAGAGGAAACCCTCAGACACCAGAAGAAAACAGATCATAATGACTAGAGCAGAACTAAACGATATAGAGAATAAAAGAACAGTTGAAAAACTGAAAAAGACTAAAAGCTGGTTTTTTGAAAAGATCAACAAAATTGACAAACCATTGGCTAAACTTACTAAAGAAAAACAGAAAAAGAAGCAAATAACCCAAATAAGAAATGAGAGGGGAGTTGTCATGACAGATGCAATAGAAATTAAGAATATCATAACAGAATGCTATGAAAGACTATATTCTAGCAAATTTGAAAACCTAAAGGAAATGGACAAATTCCTAGATTCATATCACCTACCAAAATTATCGCAAGATGAAACAGAACAACTTGATAAACCCATCACAAGGAAAGACATTGAAAAAGTCATCAAAAAACTACTAACTCAAAAAAACCCTGGCTCAGCTGGCTTCACCACAGAATTCTACTAAGCTTTTATAGAAGACTTATCTCCAGTATGACAGACTATTTCACAGTATAGAAAGGGATGGAATACTCCCAAATTCATTCTATGAAGCCAGCATAACCCTGATACCAAAGCCAAGGAAAGACCCAACAAAAAAGGAGAACTACAGGCTAATATCACTAATGCATCTAGATGCAAAAATTCTCAACAAAATTCTTGCCAATAGAATACAGCAACCTATCAAAAAAATAACCATCATGGTCAAGTTGGATTCGTACCAGGGATGCAAGGCTGGTTCAACATCAGAAAAACAATTTATGTGATCAACCACATAAATACCAAAAAGGCAAGAATCACTTGATCTTGTCTATTGATGCAGAAAAACCATTTGATAAAATCCAACACCCATTCATGCTGAAAACTCTCAGCAAAATAAGAATAGAGGAAATGAGGGCCATTTATACAAACTCAGCTGCCTACATCATCCTGAATGGAGCAAGACTAAAACAATTTCCCTTGAGAATAGAAACTAGACAGTGTTGCACACTCTCATCTCTCCTATTCAACATCGTACTAGAAGTTCTAGCCAGAGCAATTAGACGAGACCAAGGAATAAAGGGCATCTGTGTCAGCAAAGAAGTAAAAATCTCCCTATTTGCAGATGATGTGATTGTATACACAGAGAATCCTAAAGAATCCATAAGTAAACTACTCAGACTGATAGAAGAGTTCAGCAAAGTCTCAGGATACAAGGTAAACATAAGTAAATCAGTAGGATTCCTTTATACCAACAACGAGATTATTAAGGAAGAAATCACCAAGTCAATAGCATTTACTATTGCCCCAAAGATAAAATACCTAGGAATAGATCTAACCAGAGAAATAACAGATCTCTGCAAAGGGAAGGGCAACATCTTACTACAAGAAACTAAGAGAGACTTAGATAAATGGAGAAACCTACCCTGCTCATGGACAGGAAGACTTAACATTCCAAAAATGTCTATTTTACCCAAAGAAATTTACTTATATAATGCAATCCCAATACAAATTCCTGTGACATTTTTTAATGAGATGGAGAAACAAATTACCAACTTTGTTTGGAAAGGGAAGAAGCTCTGGATAAGTAAAGCTCTACTAAAGAAGAAGAACACACTGAGACACCTCTCACTACCTGCCTTTAGAACCTCTTACACTTGCCACAGTAGTCCAGACAGCCTGGTACTAGTATAAAAAGATCAATGGAACAGAATTGAGACCCCAGAGATGACACCATCTGACTATGAACAGTTGATATTCGACAAAAGCCCTAGCATGTTAAACTGGGGTAAAAACAATCTCTTCAACCAATGGTGCTGGCAGAATTGGATATCCATCTGCAGTAAGTTGAAACAAGACTCATGTCTTACACCTTCTACAAAAACCAACTCAAACTGGATAAAAGAGCTAAATATCACATCTGAAACAATAAAGCTCATCCAAGAAAAAGTAGGAACAACAATGGAAGTTTTAATACACGATGTAGACACACTTCAAAATGTGTGAAACAAACCACAAACAATAGAAGAGAAAATAGATAAATGGGAACTACTAAGAATCAAACACTTTTGCTCGTTGAAAAACTCTTAATAAAATTAAAAGTCCAACTAAAAAATGGGAAAGAATATTTAGCAACTACATGTCAGACCAACATCTGATCTACATAATCTATAATGTACTACACAGTATCAATAAGAAAAAGATAAGTCATTCAATTAAGGGATGGGCAAAGGAGATGGACAGACATTTCTCTAAAGAAGAGATCCAGGTAGCCAAAAAAACATATCCAGACATACTCACAATCATTAGGTATTAAAGAAATTCAAATCAGAACTATAATGAGATACCATCTCATTCCAACAAGATTGGTCATGATCCCAAAATGCACAACAGCAAATGCTGGAGAGTATGTGGAGAAATTGGGACTCTGAGTCGGATCCGACTCGATGGCACTTGGCTTGGCCCACACTGTTGGTGGAATTGCAAAATGGTGCAGCCTCTTTGGAAAATAATCTGGTGCTTCCTTAAAAATCTGGATCTAGATATACCATTTGACCCAGTAATTCCACTGCTCGGAATATATCTTACAGAATCAAGGCCATTCACACCAACTGATACATGCACACAAATGTTCATCGCAGCACAGTCCACAATGGCAAAAAGATAGAATCAACCCAGATGCCCAACAACGGAAGTATGGATAGGTAAACTATGATATATATTCTCAGTGGAACAATATTCAATAATAAAGAACAGCAGTGATTGCAGGAAACATCTCATAACCTGATTTCGGTTGGAGGACATTTTGCTGAGTGAAAGTAGTTAGCATCAAAAGGACAAATATTGTATGAGACCCCAGCGATAGGAACTTAAAAACGGACTCATGCATAGAAGAAAAGACTCTTAGACAGCTACGAGGGGGGCGGGAGGGGAGGAGGGTTTAAATTAGATAGTTGGTAGAAATTTGATTGGGTGAAATCTGACAGCACACATTAGAAAGAAGATCAGTATTAACTGGACTTCAACATAACGTGATTACTCCTCCCGTCTTAACCTAGTGTAGCATAGACGGAGTAGCTGGGGTGGGATGCCAGGGACCATTCTCTCAGGGAAAGTCAAGGCCAATTGGCACAACTAGAGTTTTGCTAAGAGAGCCTTCTGCATCCCACATCGGTAAGTGGTGTCTGGGGTCTTAAAAGCTGCCAAGCTGCCATCTGAGGGTACAACAAATGGTCCCAACTCAGCAGGGATTGATGACCACCAGGGACTAAAACAACATGGGGTAATGGGAACCCACAGGACAGAGAGATCCACATGGGTGGATGACTACATTGACTTGTAACCGGAGGAATCAGATGGTGCCTGGCCACCACCAGTGATAGCCGTGATAGAGCTCACACAGTTGAGTCTCACTGGCAACACAAGAATGAAAAGGGGTACACCGTGAGATCTCCACTAAAGGACCACAATTGATGGTCCTGGGGCCTTGCAGTTCCCCTGGGAGCATGACCCCTGGCCCTGATGCTGCCCCTGTCCATAAATCATAAGGGGGGTCAACTCTTCCAACAGGAATGGATTGGACTTGGTGGCACCGTATGTGTGCACTTTATGGTCCTATGCATCTAGAGGATATCGTCCTGCTGACCTCTTAACTGGAGGTGGGGGAGTGAGTGGAGAGGAGGGGATAGAAGACTGTTGGGAGGATAAGACATGTATGGAGCAGAGAAGAAGAGTGTGCTGTCACTGGGCAGGGAGAGCAGTGAGAGCTGCGTATATAGGTGGGCATGCAAGTTTATATGAGAATGTACATTTTCACTCAGTCATAATGAAAAGTATTCTGAGTATTAAAGAAGTTAATATCTAATCTTTGCCAAATCATAGTAATATACACTATTCTATGCTGTTGTTCACATTTTGTGTATTGTGTGTGTGTCTGTTACATGTTACATTCACTTTATTCATCTGATGTGATTGTTGAATGCTTATAAGAATTAACATCAACAGTAATTATAAGAGCACACATTAATAAAGGATTTATTATGAGTTAGGCACTTTTTGCTTTAGAACGAGGAGAATAAGTCCCAGGAAAGATTAAGTAACTTTCCCACAGTGACATGACTGAGGATGGAGCTGCCTTCAGACTCAAGCAGTCTGACTGCAGAGGTGGTGCTCTTAATGGACGTAACGTGCTATCCCCATAAAGAAATGTCAGGTGTAAAGATATCTGAAGCTCTAATTATAGTTCTCAGCTCTCTTTTTAATTGTTTTCTCATGTGAACAGTGGACATCCTGCCCCTGCTTATTTCTCTTTTCAGTCCAGGCTTAAGACTCTCAACAGTAACTGAATTCAGAGTTTGTTTCATTTTGATTGTTTCTTTCTCCCTGTCTATTCAGTGATACAAGGATCCACTGATTACATTTGTAGGCAAACATGGACCTTGATGCCTTACGGGATATACTTTACCACTCGTCGTGAGTTCATTATTCTAGTACATTAAATAACATTTGTCCTCCCTGCCATTCTCATCGCAAACTTACAAAGTCTCTGTTTTTAGGAAGGAGCTCGGAGAGCATCACGTACATGCTTCACTGTTGGAGTTCTGCTCTGTAAAACCTATAAATGCTTTGACCACCTTTACTGTAGGTGTGATTTGCCCTTTCCTTGACTCCCTTGTAAAGGATAATACAAGGGGACTTGACATTAAACTTGACATTCTTCTGCCTTCCTGGAATACACTCTGGAAAAATAACACATCTCTCAGTTGGTCACGTAAGGTTTCTGTAGAGCCATGTCCAGTATTCCCGCACTGAGAATCACTCGTTTATAGAAAAATTATTTTTGTCTCTGGACACTGGTAACAGATTTTAAAGAAAATCTGTTGGTGCTTTTTAACTTTCATATTCTGTGCTTCTCTCTACAGAGTTTCTGTATTCTCTGTGAATCAGATTCTATAAGTATTTGTACCCATTAAGTTTTGCTAACTTGGTTATTTAAGGTAACAGTGCTTCAGTTGCTTATGATTCTATACCACGTTGACAGTTTGGCTTGGGCTCAGTTAGGTAGTTCTACTTTTCTCAGCTGAGTTTGCTCTTGTTTCTGTACTTTCCTTGCTGCTGGTTATGTCACATTTTACTAATATTCCATTGGTCAAACCAAGTCACATGGTCAGCGCAAATTGAAGGACTGCAAGACTTCACGTCTTGCTAGGAAAGGAAACATCTGTGGTCATTTGGCAATTTATTACTCTATTTTATAATTCCAGTAATAGTCTTACCTGTATTTTTTTGTTTTACCTTCTTCTTTTTAACAGCTTTATTGAGATAATTTACATACATATAGTAAAAATATAGTTTGAGTTTTAAAACATACATGTATAAGTATATCCCTGTCAGCAACACCCCAATCCAGATAAGAATTTCTGTCACCCTAAAATGTCCCATCTGCCATGGTCCAGTCAGCCCCAGTGCCCCCCCAAATCTGGACAAGCAGTGATGTGATTTTTATCACTATAAATTAGCTTTAAAACTTTATTATTAATAGAAACTTTATAGAATTCTATTAATGCCTGATGTCTTTCACTCAGCGTGAGCTAATACTGGTAGTGCAGTGGTTAAAAACTTGGCTTCTAACCAAAAGGATGGCAGTTCAAATTCATCCACTGCTTGGAAATTCCATGAGGCTGTTCTGCTCTGTTCTATAGGATCACTGTGATTTAGAAGTGACTCAGCAGCACAACAAAAACATCAGTGTCTCTGAATTTCATCCATTTACTCTCCCATTTAATTTATACTATTAATTTGCCTAGCTATATATATGTATTACTTTCCACATATTATGTGAAGGTGAATTTTAGTCCAGCTTATCTCAGTTGTCACAATGTATAAATTACTGACTTCCAAAGTTGAAAGGTAAGTTTTTATTATTTGACTGGTTTTGTGCTCTTTCTGGTGAGTTTTCTTTTTGATCCACTAGAGAATTATGAAAGAATTGTTTTGAAGCTGTGTCTATTAAATTAAAGATAAAAATAGAATAAAAGAATTTGTGAATAATGTTGAAAAGTATAACTTTCAAGATTGATGTTTTCATAATTAGATAAGTCTGGAATCTAACAGATTTCATGACTCATGTCTAGGCATATAAAGCAGTGTAAATACATATAATATATAATCTTTATTATAGTGTTTTTATAGGTATTTATAAATTAGAGAAAATGAGATTTTAAGAACCACTTTTCTTATTTCCACTTAATAATGGAACAGAATATGACTACTACTTGCTGTTCAATTAGGTAATTGGTTTAGCATGTTCAGTAAAGGCAGACAAGTTTGATTAATGCTCATGGAAAACTTGAATGTGAACCTACTTACAATAATTTTCCAGATAAATGCTTCTTTGGTATACTGTTAAGTTCTTTTATGCTAGTGATTCATATGTTATTTATGATTGCTGAGGTGATTCAGTTCCTATCCTTTTGGGAAATAGAAAATTAAATCATGATTTGAGGGAAAAATAGGATTCCAGCTTAATCAGTTAAATTGCCATAATTCTGGAATAGACAAAATAATTGCATGTCAGGCAGAATTTAAAGTGATAGATTTATATTTCCAACTTTCTTTTTATTTGTTCTGACACAAATATGTTGGTTTGGTTTATTCTAACTTGCACTGGTTGTAAGTAGTGTTGACACTGTCTTGGGTGATTTTTATTTTTATTAGCTAATTAAAAAATCACAAATGTACATTTGTGATTACTTTGATTATGTTTAAGTAGAAACAAAGCAAAATGCTTTATCTTAAAATACACAGCTCTTACGGACTATTTTTTAGCTCTTTAAAAAGTTAGAGTAAATGTTACTGTGTGGTATCCTATTTTGTACCCCTTCCCCCAACCGATCAAAGCTTTTTCTCAGAATTAGATCTTTAAGTGTCTGATTAGGACCATTCCTGTTTGCTTTGCGTAGGCAAAGTAAAAGAAAAGGCTTTCTGTTCTTGGTAAATCCTTTCAAAATGAATTTATCAACTGAGGGTAGAAGTAATAAGTGCACTGCATGTCCTTTACTCTGCAAGGGAAATGATATGACGAAAGGACAGTTTTAAATGTAGCAGTGTTGTTGACACCGTATCTTGTATTTGTGACTCGCATTTTTAATGCTTGAATCCCTTCAATTAGTAATGACTTGAGAGGCAAAATAATTTTGATTCTTATGAGACACTTTTTTCTTTCCTTAGCATTTACCCTAGAATGCTCCTTTATTTATTCCGTCACATTAGGATTCAACAGCAGAGCTAATGGTGTAGGAGGTAGGGGAATCATAATGTTCAAGCTGTAGCCAGAGAGGTCAGAAGCAGGTTACCAGTTCCTACAGCCTGTGGCTTCTATAATGTTACCTGCACTGGATCACTTAATCTTTCGCAACAGGTCATGAGAAGTTTGCCAAATTGAGTTGATTACAAAAGAGAAGGAACACATCATAAATCAGGAACTAAGTACTTTAGACGGCACTGGTGTTTGAAGGCAAGATCAGTCACTTGTATTGAGTGGTTAGATGTTAACTTGAAAATACTATATAGGTTGCTAATAGCAGATTTTAGTCAATGCTTTAAACACAGGGAAAATAGATAATATAGATATAAAAATCCCTTCCCCACGCCTACGAGGTAACACTTATCTAGCAAGTCAGTTGTGTTAAATCAGAGTGATTAGTAATGGGAATTGTCAGTCCTGTTAGAAAACTCATTTTGAAATCAGCATGGGGTAATCAACGTGGTCTCCCCAACTCATTAGTTATGTTATGTTGAACTAATAGACCATGAATTTTCTTTTAAATTTACAAAGATAGTGTTTGATGCATTATATTTTTTATTACAAAATCCGATCTCAGTCTGATTTGATAAAGTAAATTATAATTTAATAAACCAGAAATGCTTATTTTAAAATGTGTGTACATCCTGTTAATATGGTGGTGTCATTTAGTCAACACACTAGTAAACCCAGAAAATTTTTTTTAAAATTACTACCTGTTTTAAATTTTAGTGGTTCCTTGCAATTTAACAAAATCTAATAAAACTACATTACTTTTATATTTTACCTTTGTTTGCAATGATTGAAGTGCCTTTAGAAGCTATACATAAATTACATTTGATTTGTAAGTTGTACTTTTTATTTCATACAAGTTTTCAAGTTTGAAGAAAACAGTTTCAAATCAAATCTATATTCTCTTAGGTTACTTTACAATTTAAACTGGCCAAGTGTGTGGTGAAACCCAAAGTTTGTTCTTACTGAAGAATAAGAAAAAGAACATATATGATTTTATTCTAGTGATAAAATAGTTAATGTGAAGTCTTAGTAACAATGTGACATTAAGAGTGTTATTTTGAGCCTGCCATTGAAATTGAGCTTAATTGCTTTTTTTGTCTTTTTAATTAGTTTGCAGGTCGAAGTAAAAAGGAAACCAAATACTCTCTTAAGGCAGTCGAAGACATGTTGGAAACATTGCAGATCACCCAGTCTTAAGGTTTCAAGAATTATTTCACAATAGATTTCACAACTGCACAATGGAATTTACTGGCCTGTGACTTATTTACTAAATGCCCAGCACTGTTTATATACTGATTCTTTGTTAATAAGGCAATTGTAAAGAGTGTGTTTATAGAAACCTAAAAATGCCTTTTATTGCTCAGCAAGGAGATGGAGAAAATCCACAGAAGAGAGATTTAAGCAGACTGTTACTGACTATACATCAGTGTCTTCATATCATATATATAACTGCTTTGAAACTACAATCTGTTGTAGGAATAACCTTGTTAAATAAACCATGATGATTTATTAAACTTATATAAAAGAATTGTAGATTCCTTTTGTTATATACTAAAATAATGTATTTTTTTAGTACTCAGTTTCTACCTAACTCATCCCCGGTGATCGGAAATACATAGCATACATAGCTGACAGATTATATGCTAGCAGGTTTTTTTGACTCTGTTTATGGTGTTAGGTTGGATTTTGCTCTGCGTTGCATTGAATTGCATTATGTCCTGTAATGTTAGTCTCATAAATCTTGTTTAAAATAGATTCTTATCCTAAAGGTCAACAGTATCTTTTATAAATTTTTTGTTTTACTGTAGAATATAATTAAGATTTTTACCTATACAATACTAACTGAAACTTTTAACTGTAAATTCTAGCGAAGAATATTTAGGGATTATAGGTAACAGGGACTAAAGGGGTAGCAGTAGCTAAGTTTGTTTGTTTGTTTAGTTTTGGAAAAAGAAACCCTGGCCTATCTTTGACATAAAATCATTATAGTTCTTTTATCTTGTCACCTTCTTAGTTATAAATTTTTACTTTTTGTCTTTTAATTATAAACAGTTATACTACCTTCAGCAGTATTTTCCATGTTTCAGTAGAATTGAAAGGACTTTAGAGTTAAACTCATTTTATTCAGATATAGGTAAGTTTTTAAAATTGCCAATTGTTTACTTCAGGAAAGGATTTATTGTTATTATTTCTAATTAATGCTGCTTTTTTTTTTTTTTTTAAACCAGTGGTAAACAGAGTATTCTGCAGACTTGTCATTGGATTTTGGCAAGTAGGGATTGTGTGAAAGTTGACAGCCAAGAAATCTTTATTGTCAGAATTAGTTTCTTTTAAACATTTTGAATAATTCTTAACTGTTAGTAAACTATTCTTCTATGTCTGATTTGTTCGTATTATATATTTTTTCATCTTATTCACTGCCAAGAGTGTAAAAATAATTTTTCTCAACTAATCTTTGTCACAAAGATGCTCTTTTTCTACACAGAAAATTAGTAACTGTATTTTCAGCACAGCCATTTCAAATTTATGTTTACTAAAAAGAACATATTGTCTAGATATTATCTCACTTCCTTTCCTCCTTCTGACCTCCTCCCATAGTTACTGGATTAGTGTTTACTTTTCTAGTATTTGTGTAATAAGTAATTCAGTGCCTTCTATAACTGTCAGCCTTAGTTTTACTTTGGTTTTCAAGCTTTTAATAACTTATGGTCAAAGCATTTCTATTTACTAAGCACATTATTGATTTATAATAATTTGTACACTTCAATTTAAGTATACTGATAATCTGATTTGTGACAGTGGCATGCCCAACTGCTATTGCCTCCACTTCAGAACAGTACCCTATTTTGTTGTGATAGTCAAAGACCCCTTTTCCTTAGGGAGATTGGGACATTAACCCCAGCTCCAGAGACATGAAGTGGTTTGAGTCCTTATGGTCTCTGATTTGAAGGAAATATTTTATCTGTGCTGTCTAATAGCCATGTGGCTAGTGGCTATTGTTTTGGATAGCACAGGTCCAGGGCATGGGCCGGGTTAAGTTAATTAAGGCTAATGAAATAAAAAGAAGCCTGTTTGGGAGGGCCTCGCTTCTAATTAAAAAGTGAAAGCTTTGTGAGTTTCTCATATGGAGTTATTTGCCTCTTTCTCCTCCTGGTTGTGAATGCCAGCGTGATGCTCAGAGGTGCAGCAGCTATCTTACAACCGTGAAACAGTAAGAATGGGAGCTGCTTCATAAAGGTGGCAGAGCACAAAAATGAGGCGGAGCCTGAGTGTGGTCTGTGCTGAGGAGAAGTCAGCCATTGAAAAGCCAGTGGAGCACAGTTCTACTCTGACACATGACAGTGTCGTGAGTTGGAACTGACTCCATGGAATTACTGATTGGGTCCCTGAAGGCAGTGCTGAACACCTCAACCAGTGTGAGCAGATGCCACCTTCTGGATTTACTATTATGTGGGAAAAAATAAACTCATTGTTTAAGCCACTATGTTGGCTATTTTGCCATAATGATTCTGACCAATACATCCACCAATTTTCTTCTTCTTTTTTTTTTTTTTTTTGGATGAAGCAGTTTTATTTTAAAGATGCCAGGAGAACTTTCAGAATCTACCCAGTTAAAGCAACAGGTAATTGAATATAACCAAAGAAGGAACATCTTGTTACAACTCAATATCAAGAGTTCTAAGCCAACAGAGGTGAGGAAAATTCATATTTAAATAGCTTTAGGAAGTTGGGCTTAAATGGCAGAGTAGTTGGATGCTTCTTATGGTCCCTCTGACAACAAAGACTCAAATGAATCAGTTATCTGTGACATTCTAGGAGCCCTGAACATCAAATGGAAGATTGAGAAATCAGACTGAGGGTCAGGGAAGGGACAGTAAGTAGTTCCAGTGTCTAGGACTGTCTGAACCCAACCTAACAGGAGTCAAGCACCCTGCAGGCGGATCAGCAGTAGTGAGCTTGTTGAGTGGAGGGGGGAAGGACCAAGCAACAGAGAGCCTTCTCATACCTCCAGAATCAACTTGAATACTCCTTCCATCTTAACCCAATATTGCAAGGATAGAGTAGCTGGGACAGGGGGCAGGGGACCATGCTCTTAGGTGAAATCGAGGCCAATTGGCACAACTAGTGTTTTGCTAAGAGGGCCCTCTGCACCCCACATTGGTGAGTGGCATCTGCGTCTTAAAAGCTGCCAAGCTGCCATCCGAGGGCACAGTAGATGGTCCCAACTCAGCAGGAACAGATGCTCACCAAGGACCAAAATGACACGGGCAAAGACAACCCAGAAGATAGACCCACATGAGTGGATACCTACACAGACTTGGGACCGGAAGAATCAGATGGTGCCTGGCCATCACCAGTCATAGCTGCGATGGAGCTCACTAAGTTGAATCTCACTGGCAACACGAGAATAAAAAGAGGTGCACCCTGAGATCTCCACTAAAAGACCTCAACTGATGGTCCAGCGGCTTCAGGGTTCCCCTGGGAGCATGGCCCCTGGCCCTGATGCTACCCTTGCCCATTAATCATAACGAAGGTCCACTCTTTGGACACGAATGGATTGGACTTGGTGATGCAGAGTGACCATATATTGGATGCATTTTATGATTCTGTGCATCTATAGGTTATCATCCTGCTGACCTCTGGCTGGAGGAAGGAGAGTGGTTGGAGAGGAGGGGAAAGGAGACTGATGGGAGGATGAGACATGTATGGAGCAGAGAGGAATAGTGTGCTGTCACCAGGCAGGGAGAGCAGTGGAAGTTCCATATAGATGGGCATGTGAATTTATACGGGAATGTACATTTTCACTCAGTCATAATAAAAATAAAAAAAAAAACTAAGTGGATTGTGTCTAATCTGCCACATGAGGATCTGAATTTTTCCTACAGGATAAACCTCTCTTTTCCTTCTTTCAGTGTTTTCCCACTTTGTTATCTTGTACTGTACCTGCCGCCAGGATCCGAAGCCATTACTTGGGCTGGAAGTGGGACTCCTTACTCCACTGTAAGCCATTTTCCTAGACTAAGAGAGAGAGTAATAAAAAGAAAAATAATCTGCTGGCTCTCCTAAATCAGGAAATCAGGGCAGAACCAGTTCCTTTGCCTAGGCTCAGGTATAAGGGGATAAGCCTTCCTCACAGATACTGATGGTTGTCAGCTCATGTCTTTCTTAGTGCATGCAGCAGGGTGCCCTACCTGTCTAGGACTGTAGGGGACAGTCTGCACCACACACTTATTGACTACCTGGGCCCCTGAGCTGAATACTACAAAAAAAGTAAATGGACACCTGAGCTCACCTGCTTGGTAACAGCTCTGACCATCTGGTGACAGGGTCTTACAGCTTCAGAGGAGCCAATCATGTTAGCTGACACAGCCAGCCTGTTTTGGCATTTCAAAACAAGCTAGAATACAGTAAGCAAACAGCCACATCTTTCTCCTGTGTAGCCTCTGGTGGGTTCCAACAACAAACCTTCTGGCAGCTGAGTACTTTAACCACTGTGCCACCAGCCAGCCAAGTGCCGTCGAGTCGGATCCAACTCATGGCTACCCTAGGGGCCGGGGTAGAACTGACCCCCAGAGTATTCACCAGGAAAGACAAATAGTCACATGAAAATATTTCAGCATTGTTAGCTATTCATTACCAGTGGCTTTCAGCTGCTAATTATCAGTTTCTACTCCTTGGAAATCCTAACAGACAGTTCTTGGTCCTATGAAGTCACCATGATTCAGAAGGGGCCAGATGGCAACAGGGTTAGTTTTTGTTTTCTACCATTTGCTGTCAAATTGACTTCAACTCATGTTGACCACACATGTGTCCGTGTAGAACTGTGCTCCGTGGGGTTTAAATGGTTTATTTTTCAGAATTAGACCACCAGCTGAGGCACCTCTGGATGACTTCAAACCTGAAACCATTTGGTTAGAAGCTGAGGGGATCAGCCAGGGACTTCAGTTAACCTGTTACCATTGAATTGATTCTGACTCATAGCTACCCTAGAGGGCAATAGATGACAGAATACAACTTCTTAGACTTTCCAAGGAGCAGCTGTTGTATTTGAACTGCCAACCTTTTGCTTAGTAGCTGAGCTCTTAACCACTACGCCACCAAGGCTCCAATAAGGAAATGCAAGTTGAACTTACAGTGAGAACCACTAAAAACCTATTGTCATTGGAAGGTGCCATCAAATTGATTCTGACTCATAGTTCCTGTAGGATTTCCAAGAAGTGGATAGTCGATTTGAACTGTTAATCTGTCAGTTAGCAGCCAAGCTCTTAACCACTACGGCTGCAGAGTCCTATTATATCAAAACCAGTAAATAAATAAAAAAGCTACTGCCATCTAGCCAATTCTGATTCAGAGCAACCCTATAGGATAGAGAACTGCCCCATAGGGTTTCCAAGGAGCACCTGGCAGATTTGAACCAGCGACCTTTTGGTTAGCAGCCATAGCTCCTAACCACTGCACCACCAGGGTTTCCAAAAAGACTGATTAGAATGACTAAAACAATGCCTGCTGACAGTAACAAGTGCTGATGATTATGCAGAGCAACTGGCCCTTGAAGTAGCTAATGGAAATGTGAAATGTTTAGTTACACTGAAAAATAGCTTGTCATGCAATTTATTTTAAAGTGTTTCTGTCCCTCAGCACATATATTAAAGGGATAATAATTTTTCCATTGTTATCAGCCTCCTGGAGTAGTTATTAAATTTCCTGATGGCAGTGGCTGTTTCTGTTTGGGGCCATGATTAACTTTCCAGGTTCTAACATGGTTCCTGCACGTGCTGTTGTTAGGTGCTGTCAAGTTGGTTGCAACTCACAGTGACTATACAACAGAAACACTGCCTAGTCTTGCCAGATCCTCACAACTGTTACTGTGTTTGAGCCCATCATTGCAGCTACTGTGTCTGTCTATCTCATTAAGGGTCCCCCTCTTTTTTGCTGACCTTCTGCCAAGTTATGATGGTCTCTGGGAACTGATACCTCCAGATCCCTCTTTCTTCAAGACAGATTTGTTCTTCTGGCAATCCATGTTACGTTCGATATTCTTCATCAGCACCATAATTCAAAGGCATCAGTTCTTTGGTCTTCCTGGTCCAGCTTTTGTATGCATGTGAGGTGATTGAAAATACCATAGCAAGCCTTAGTCCTGAAGCTGACATCTTTGCTTTTTAACACTTTGAAGAAGTCTGCCGCAGATATGCCCAATGCAATGTTTTTGATTTCTTGACTGCTGCTTCCAGGGGTGTTGGTTGTGAATCCAAGTAAAATGAAATCCTTAACAATCTCAATCTTTATTTAGGGTAGTCTAGACTAGACTCAGTTATTTAAAGACGCTGACTGAAGGAAGCAAGCAATTCTATGGAGATCTCTATGTACGCTGTTCTTACATTGTGTTTGTGTGTGCATTCCTTATGTTTTTATTCCATTTATCTTCCTGTTAAGGAATGTTGGTGGCATAGTGGGTAAGTGCTTGGCTGTGAGGTGAAATGTCAGATTGAACCTGCCAGCCACTCTCCAGGAGAAAAATGTGGCAGTCTGCTTCCACAAAGGTTACAGCTTTGGAAACCCTATGGGGCAGTTCTGCTCTCTTTTTTTTGGGTTGCCGTGAGAATCAACTCAATGTAATTGATTTGGTTTTGGGGGTGTTATCTTGTTATCCCTTTTTCAGCTTTATTTCTTTTCATCCATTTTGCATTCCATTTTTTTTCCACAAGCCTTTTCTGTCTTGTTAAGTACCATCAAGTCAGTTTTGACTCAGCAGCCTCATGTAACTAAATAGGACTGCACCATAGGGCTTTCTTTACCGTAATTTTCATGGCAGCACATTCCCAGCTCTCTCCCCTGTGGAACAGCGAGATGAGTTCAAACCCACAGGTTTTCAGTTAGTAGCTGAGCATTAAACTGCTTGCACCAGGTCTTCTCTGTTCTCCTCAAATGTCATTATAAAGAACTGAGGTGTAAAGGATTGTTTTGTATATTGAATAGAATATTTTTTTCTCTTTGTAATTTAAAAACTAGTATATAAGTATTATTACCATTATTTCCTTTTTTCAAGTCGTTCTGAGTGCATTTGATTTACATTAATTACCCTCAGTAGTTTGTTTGTTTTCCTAACTTGTATTTTTTTAAAAGGGAATAAGACTGTGTTAGTAGCCTTTAAAAAGAGAAGTTAAATCTTTTTGTATGTATATATGTATTTCATGTCTTTCCACCTACTTATAATCTGTCCATTTATACATATTTGTGTTTCTTTTCGCACACAGTTGCAGTAACCACAATGTAGTGTAGAATAAATTTGCATTACAATGGACATAGCAAATGGCAAAAATTTATATAAAGATCTTTATCTTGCACTGCTTTCTCTTCATGTTAGAAACCTGATTAATGACTGGAGAGATTTGAATGCCAAAAAGTTAAATTAGACACTTCTGCTTTTAAGAATGCAATGACCCTACTGGAACTCACTGATTTTTGGTTAAAAGCAGAAGACTTAAATGGAAGAGAGTGCAATTCATTTTTAAATCTTTAGGTCCATGAAAATTCTTCTCAGCATCAGCACACTGCAGCCACCATCAATAACCCTGTAGACATTAATCTTGCAGAATAAGTCATTGCTGGGGAAACACCTACTTACAGAAGTCCAAGTAATAATGAAACTCTTCAAATACAGAGAGTCAACTTTGAAGAAATCTGAGCTCATACGTGACTAAGCCTGAGGGACATAATACTAAACATTTCCTTTAGTTGTAAATCTAGTTCCTTTTAACCCACTGCCGTCAAGTCGATTTTAGGCAATTTAAATACAAGAAAACATAAGTAAGAATTATGTGAAAATGTGAGTGTATCAGACAAGGGACTAACTTTTGAGGTTCATCAACAACCATGTTTTTCTATAAAAACAAAAAAAAAATGTATGTAACAACATGTGCTGTGGACATCACATCAATTTAAACTCAAAGTGAAGGTCTCCGGGGTAGTTACTACAGCCAGAATTTTCAAGAGTTGGGCTCAGATGACAGCTGGATTTGGATCCAGTTTCACTACTGGTCTGTCTGTCATACAGCCCCATTGACTGGTAGTTCTTCAGTGTCCCATCTACTCTGACTAGAAACAAATTTGGGGGATAAATATGGCTATAAGTCTTCTGAGAAGAATCCAAATAAAAACCTTGAAGAAAAATGATTAAATTGTCTTGCTGAAAAGATTTTCAGATAGCACAATGTATACACTGATGTAAGGAAAGGAATAGCAGTTGGGAAGTACACTTTGTGCTAAACAGATGGTTGCATCACAGCTGACACCCAGAAATCAGAGCTGCACTTAGAAACAGGCCCTGTGACATCGGCTGGCTCTGGTCAGTGCATCTGACCTGGCAGATTTAATATTGTCTTTCCATATGTCCCAAATTAATTCCAAATATTAAGTGCAATGAAATATATTTCAAATATATACATTTGAAAATAACTTGGATGCCCGCACAATTTCTATTTTATGAATAGCAAGATTAAAGGGTTGCTTTTTTTTTTTAAGCATGTTAAATAAAGTTGTGAAAATTGGTGGATGTCATATTTCTTTTCACTGAGGAATAGACTTGAAATATTTCATTTTTCTAAAAAAAAAGTTTATCCCATAAGAAAATAGTGACTAGGTTAAAAAAACAAAACATTTTTGTTTTAAACTTATTTTAATTTAGCTTAATAGCTTTAAATTCATAATTAATTTTCTATTAACAAATCTCAAAGGTAGATTTTGAGTTCATAATGTTAATATTGTCATGATTAAAAATAATAAAAAGTACAGTTTTCAAGTGTATACTTCTCCTTCTACAACCTTGTAGAAGTACGCCACCTAGAGTTTTAAAACATTTAAAGTATACAAACTGCTGAGTGGCTTGATGCTATTTTAAATACAAACAGTAGGTATATTTTAATCAAAATTAAGTCAAACCTAATAGCAATTGTGAATTTTTTCATATATGTTTTTCCTTATAATTTGCTTAAAATTGCTATATATGGGATAGAATATCATTGCTAATTCTTAGTTAAGCAGTTTACCTAAAATGTTGACTTGAAATGGAAAACAAGTCAAAGTTAGGAATTATAAACATTAGGACTGATATTTAATATACTGTTTATGATTAAAATATTTATGAAAATATTTGATATATTATAAATAATGTTTTGTATGTATAAAATGAATAACTGCCTACTAACCATGGTGTGTTCAGTAGATCTTTTATATTTAGCAGTAGAAGATACAGTCACTGAATAAGTTTTGATGCTTGAGAAATATTGGAATATACAATAGGTAAAGTTTTTAAATGCTAAGAAAATGTGAATGCAGAAGAGTTTCTATTTGATATTTTGGGGTTTTTTAGATGCACATGAAATTGTTTTTTTCTTGTGCATAGAGGAAACCAGTACTGGAAAGAAATATATTTAAAATTTTCCCATAAACTTAATTATCTGTACTGAGAAAAGTATTGAATAAGATGTTGAGACTTTATAGGCTTTTCAACTGCTAATTGTTATCAACTCAGTTCTGACTCAGAGACCCTATAGAGCAGAGTAACACTGCCCCATAGAGTTTCTAGGGAGGAGCTGGTAGATTTGAACTGCTGACCTTTGAAAAACCGTTTTCTCTTGGTTTGGAGCAATTGTGGCCAAGTGATGTTTCTTTCAAAATGGCCCACTGGTGGGCCATTAGTGTCCTATGTACATCGTTTGTACAAACTAGAGAAAAATTCTTGGAGAGTAGAGATCTTGTCTTTAATTTCCTTTCCCACATAACATTTAACATACATTGGTCCCACAGTGGATACATAGGAATATTCATTGATTTTACATTTTGTTTCCAAGTCACCTGGTGTTGGTGAGGAAAGTCATTGATTTACTGCAGTTTAGTTCTGCAATTTGATTATCAAGCTACAAATTTAGTTGCAAACCAAACTCACTGATATAGAGTTGATTCTGACTTACAGCAATCCTTTAGGACAGACTAGTTGCTCCGTAGAGTTTCCAAGGAGCACCTGGCAGATTCAAACTACCAACCTTTTGGTTAGCAGAGGTGGCACTTAACCACTTGCCACAAGGTTTCCAACGCAAAGTTTAAAAAGTGTTTATAGGGGATGGAGCCAAGGTGGAAGAGTAGACTGCTGTTACCCATCGCCTCTATAAACAACAAACACCCAAAAGAACAAATGAATCCAGTATATGTGACATCATAGGACACCTGAACTTCAAAGGCAAGGTTGAGAAATTGTACTGGGCATAAGGGAAGGGAGAACACCACCAGAAGCACATAGGGCTCTGCAGAGCTGACCTGCCAAGAAGCAGCCAGCATGGATGTTGGCAGGTGTTCAACTCAGTGGAAGTGATTGTCTGGGTAATCCATTTGTGCCTCCAGAGCCAGCGAGGGACAGCACCATATCATCGAAACCTGTCCTGTGTGGATCTGAATCTTTCCATCAGTAAGGGCCTGTCTCCCTTTTACCAGTGCTTCCCCCTCCCTTCTCGAAACTGAGCCCCATGCTTGAGTCTGACGCTATTAACTGGGCTCCAAGTGGAAACCTTTAAGCCCACCCTGAGCCCTTTTCCAAGACTCAGAGGGGAAACTGAGCAAATTTGGGAAAGGAGGGGGGAATAATTTTGTTTCCTTCCAACTCCCCTAAACTGGAAAATCAGGAATGACACTGTTTTGTCTCCTAGATTCAGACGTAAGGGCATATATCAACCTCACAGATACTGAGGGATGGCTATTAGCCCCTTACTTTTCCCCACAGCTGCAGCCAGATATCTGTACCTGAACCAATCACCCCTGTCCATCGGGGACATTAAGCAAGAGCCTGAACCACACACTATGTGAGTGACTACCTGGACACCTGAGCTGAATCCATAACTACAATTTATTGATGGCTCAGAAATAGCAGTCCTTATCAAAGCACTTAAAGAGGTGGACTACGGTCTCTCTAGAAAGCTCCCAAAATAAAGACTCAAATTTTCCAGAGGAAGAGAACTTCCTGGAATTATCAGAGGTAGATTACCAAAGATTAATATTTACAAGTCGTCAGAAGATGAGGAAGGAGATGAGGGAAAAAGTAGTAAGCACAATGCCAAATTGAACAAGCTGTAAGAAAACACTGAGTGGCAAGAATTAGACATTCAGAAAACCAATAGTAAAGTAACAGGATTAGGCAACTCAGCAGAATATCAAAGGAGTGGAATTGAGGCAATGAAAATCTGAATTAGGCTGAAGATAAAGTATGTAACAAGCATTTGTGGAAAAATCAGGTAAAGGAACTATAAGAAAAAAAACAAAATTATATGGGACTCTATGAAGAGGAAAAACATACAAGTACTTGCAGTACTAGGGTTATTAGATAAATATTAGAAGATGCCTATCCAAGGTTCTCATCAAACACCACACAAGGTACATCCCAAAAGAAAGACACCAAGAAACCAGAAAAGAAGCCTTGAAGGAAAATAATTTGACAGCCAAGAATTATATATCCATAAAAATTGTCTCTCAAATATGATTGATTAGGACATTTCTAGATCAACAGAAATTTAGGGAATTTTCAAAAACCACACCAAAACTACAAGAAATACTAAAGGAAGTCCATTGGTTAGAAAATCAATAACACCAGGTAACAACCTAAGCCCAGAACATGGAACACGGCAACTGGATATCAACTGAAGTAGGGGAATCATAAAAATAAATCATTAGTGACACACTGAAAATAGGGAAACAGATGTCATTGTATAAACATTATGATAAAAATAGGGACTCGAAAGTGTAGTCATAGATCTGTACGGAGAGGAAGGTAAGGCAACATAAATAAGACTGATTTAAATTTAGAAAAGTAGGGGTAAATATTAGGGAAACTATCAGTCCTATGCATCAAAATAACATGAAGTCTCAGCAAATATCAAACCACCAACACTGAAAAAGATGAAAAGACGATACATAAAGGAAAAACACTCAGCACAGGAAGTTCAGTGTAACAAAGGAATTGTCTACAATACACAAAAAGACATCAAAATGACAGCACTAAGCTCATACCTGTAGAAATAAGGGCTATCACACTGATAAATTCACTTCAGTGTTTATTGCAGCACTGTCCACATTAGCAAAAAGATGGAATCAACTTAGGGACCAATCAATCTTGAATAGATATACAAGCTATTGTATATTCACACTGTGAAATACTATGCAATGGTAAAGAACAACAATGATTTTAGGAAACATAACATGGAGTCGTCTGGAAGACACTATGCTAAGTACAGTTAGTTGCAAAAGGACAAATACTGTATGAGACCACTCTTTTAAAGACTTAAAAGATTTAAGCACAGAAGAAAATCTTTGATAGTTACAAGAGTAGAGTGGGAGAGACAGAGATATTCACAGATAGTAATTGAATTAGGTGAAGGGAGTGACAGCATGAAGTAGGAGGGAAGTTAGAACAGGTGAAGTACACCATAAGCAAGAAAGGTTTTCTAAATATAACTCAACATTTTGAAAGACAGACTAGCAGGGACAGGGATCTGGGGACCATGGTTTCAGGGAACATCAAGGCTAATTGGCATAACTTTATTTATTTAAAGAAAATGTTCTGCATCCCACTTTAGTGAGTGGCATTTGAGATCTTAAAAGCCAGCCAAGTGGCCATCTAAATAGTATCAACTGGTCCCAGTCCACCTGAAGTAGTGGAGAATAAACATCAAAAACACGAGGAAAGTATGAGTCGAGCAGACAGAAGGTGCTATATGATCCAGAGGCTACATCAGCTTGAGACCAGAAGAACTAGATGGTGCCTGGCCGCCACCAATGAGTGTCCTGACACGGAACACAACATAAAGTCTTTGAGGTAGTAGGAGAGAAATGGGTGTGCAGAAATAGAACTCTATTAGAAGACCACACTTGATCTGTCAGAGTGGAGGGTTCCCTGAGGACACAGCGCCTGGACTCTTTGTTAGCCCAGAGGCTGAAACCATTCCTGAAGCCAACACTTCAAACAAAGATTGGACTGGATGATACAGTAGTGATGCTAGCAAAGAATATGCTTCTTGGCTTAAATATATACATGAGGATGTCTGAGCAGCTATTGTTCAGAGGTGAGATGAGAGGGTGGAGGGGACCATAAGTTGATTGAATGGATGGGGAAGTACAGTGTTGGAAGGAGGAGTGGAGTAGTGTGTGTCATGGGGCAGGAGGCAAGGGGTGAGAGCAGTTTGAGTTGCAAAGGGGTATGAGTGCAGGGTTTTAAATGAAAAATTAATTTGGACTGTAAACTTTAAAACAATAAAATTAAAAAATAAATTTTATAAAGTGTTTAAAGGTTTGTTTTCTTTTTTAAATAGAGTACAGTAAACTTTATTAGATGTACACTAGGATCTCCTTGATAGCCAAGATCTCCTTGATAGTAGTTATAAAATTCAGAAACAGAAGCAGAATATCACAATGAAAACATTATAGATAACTCACTAAGAGTATGAATCAGACAGAAAAATTACCCATTGAGTAACAGTGAATGTCAGTGTTTGTTTTAAACGAACTTATTTTTTAGTTACAAAGGATGCATACATTTTATTTATAATATAGTTTGAAAACTTTAAATGTGCTGCCCAGAATATCTTCCAGTTGCTATGGGGAGTTCTGTTATTCGTCAATGTAGGGTTTCCTACTTGGCAGAGCTGTGTATTTATGATGGCATCTGTGTTTGCTGGTTGTTGCATTTGCAGTGGAACTTGTATTTCAGCCAGTTGAAGAAGGAGGGAAAAGGAAAGCAAATTAAACTTGACTTCTTGGCAATGAAGCAGTAGCTTCTTACTTGCACCCATATATTCCAGGAACACCAAATGCAACTCCATTTGTGTGCCATAGTTACTCTACATGTAACTGACAACGTTTGCAACACAGTGACTTTTCTTAAGAATATTAACCCCCCAAATAAAAAGCTTAATATTACACCCATTAATTGGTTGGTACCTTTGAAGTGGAATTTTCGTATGGGAAATTAGACTGTGTAGAGTAGTGTTTACTTTGTTTTTGTAAAACAAAAGTCATCATTATCATTGGCACTGTTAAGTAAGATATCACTCATTTAAAATCAAAACAAATTATATTCTAAATGAATTAATTTTTAAAAATTCTGCACTAAACTTTTATGAAAACAGAAGATAAAAGTAAATTCATTATTATCTGGGATTTTTAAAAAACTCCAAAATTTACAATATGTCTTAGATTCATTACAGATTTAGCTCAGGCCAATCTTCTACCTTCTGTATATATGTGTGTTGTCATCATTGTTAGCTGCCATCCCAAAGACTCCAACTTACCGTGACCTTATGTACAAAAAAACTAAACTTTTCCCCGTCAAACTTTTCCCCGTCATCCTCACAATCAGCATCATGTCTGCATTAATCACTGTGACTATTGTATCATTTTGTCTCAGTGAAGGTCTCCTTATCCAAGCCAGTTGATTATGAAACAGGATGTTCTTCTTCAGCAATGGTGTTTCCTGTTGATATGTCCAAAGCAAGTAAGTAATACAATGTTCTGTTACGATTCATAATACTTTCATTGGCTAATATAATCCAGGGAAACCCTGGTGGCATAGTGGTTAAGTGCTACATCTGCTCACCAAAAGGTTGGCAGTTCAAATTTGCCAGACATTCCTTAGAAACTCTATGGAGCCATTCTATTCTGTCGTATAGGGTCACTATGAGTCAGCATTGACTCAGTGGCAGTGGGTTTGGTTTTGGTAGTGTAATCCAGAGACTACATCAACATGAGACCAGAAGAATTAGATGGTTCCCAGCCACCATCAATGAGTGTCCTGACAGGGAATGCAATATACAGTCCCTGACATAGGGGGAGAAAAATGTGTATGCAGAACTAGAACTGTGTTAAAAAACCAGACTTGGTGCTCCAATAGACTAGAAGGTCCTTGTAAGACATGGCCCCAGGACTCTCTGTTAGCCCAGAGCTGACACCATTCCTGAAGTCAACTCTTCAGACAAAGATTGAGCTAGACTATGAGAAATAAAATGATACTGAAGAAGAGTGTGCTTCATGGCTTAAGTAGATACATGAGGCTAACCGAGCAGCTCCTGTCCAGAGGCAAAATGAGAGGGCAGGGGGCCAGGAGCTGGTTGAATGGACACAGGCAATACAAAGTAGAAAGGAGAAGAGTGCTGTCACAGGGTGGGGAGAGTAGCTAGAGTCACACAGCGGTGTGTGTACAAGGTTTTGTATGACAAATCGACATGGATTGTGAACTTTCACTTGAAGTACAATAAAATATTTTAAAAAGAAAAAAAAGATTTTCATAGGCTAATTTTTGGAAATAGATTACCAGGCCTTTTTCCTACCCAGTTCTATTCTGGAAATTCCACTTAAATTTGTCATCATGGATGACCTTGCTGGTATATGAAATACTGGTGACATATCCTTCTAACATCACAGCAACACATAAGCCACCAAATATGACAAGCTAAGAGATGGATAGTGGATATCTACCACATAAAAAAAAAACTTGTCACCATCGAATCAGTTCTGAGTTCTGATTCATAACACTCATAGGACAGAGTAGAACTGTTTCATAAGTTTTCCAAGGATTGGCTGGTGGATTCAAACTGCCGACCTTTTGGTCAGCAGCCAAGTTCTTAACTTCTGCCCCACTGGGCTCTGTCTACCACACAGAACTTAGATAAATCAGATTCATAAAGATTATCTTAAGGCATCCCAAGGACTATCTTTTTAATATTAAGAAAATAAACACACTTTCTTGATATTGCTTCTTAATATAAAGGATCAAGAATTAATTCTTAATGTTAAGCCATATTAAATTATGCTGTTTGTAAATTGTGGATTTCATGTTAATATTTGAACACTAGCAGTCTTTGAAGCAAAGTTTAGCTGAATATCTACTAAGTCAACGTAGTAAATTTTATATGTCGTGACTATGGTACACAATTATATTCCAAGGTCTGTGGAAACTTGTAAAATGAACACAGTGGTGCTTCTAATATATACAAAACAAAAGGCAATGTGGAGACAAAACTCTAATACTTAGATTTTGCCCTTTCCAACATGACAATGTAGCTTGAAAGATAATATATGACAGTGAAACTTACATTAATATAAATAGCAAACAACTGCCCAGGAGGTCAGTATAGGAGTGCTTCTCAATTACCTAGACAAGTAATATGTAGTACTGTACTGCTTCAGGGAAAGAAACCACTTAGGATTGGAGGGTTCTGTAAAAACTTCAGAGAGGGGAGAGGCTTGGTCTTGATATTACAAGACAGATAGTTATAGATAGAATGGAGGAATTCTAGATTGGAGCAACAACCCATGCATCAATCTAAAAGATGGGAAAACAAAACATCTTCTAGAGGCCCAGTGGGTAGACCTTTTGCAATATGATGAAGAATTAAGAAAAGTGAGTAGATAAATATAAAGATAGAAAGAATTAATACAGTACAGCAATACTTCTTTAGCACTTTACAGTTGTATAAAGGAGTCCTATGTAATCCTCATTAAACCTTAAATACTTGTGATAATGTATCTTTATTAAACCTCTTTAAAAAGTAAACATAGAGCTAAGACATTGGGAATTTGCTATAGAACAAAACATAAATGTAAACTTTGATAATCCAAAGAGAAAAATATAGCAAAAATTAGGGTAGAGTGGAGATTAGATGGAAGGAAAGGCACACTAATTTAAACTTTCATTGCAAGGAGATGGTTTAAATTTAAGGTATGTGATTTTCAAAGTCAAGTAAAGATTTTTATAATATTATCTCTTACCTTTACAGAGAAATTTTATTTAGTAAGGATAACTTCTGTGGAGGCAAATGTTGATTTGAATTTCACAGTTACTTCCATTTACTTTTTTAAATTCTTATTTAAAAATGGTCATGATTATTACATTTTCTGAAGTTTATTTCTGTGTATCTTTTACAATCTGCACGTATTTATAGAGATGTGAAAGTTGACAATGGTTATTTTTGTGCACTGGAGTATTGATCGATTCTTTTAGTTTGTTCCTGGAACATTTCAGTAGCCTTCTAAAACTGAAAATGCATAATTTTTTCCTAAAAATAAAGATATTACTTGAAAAATTAAAAAATTCCATGCAGCTGCTGTTCTGAGAATGTACTTTGGGAACTACTGATGGAGATCATCGTTTCTAGCATTTTTGGATGAATGGTCAATAACACATAGTCTTATAAACTCTCTTAGGAATTAAAAAATATGTATTTTCCATTTTTTAATGGTATGTAACAAAGTAATTTAGCAAAGTTTTAATAGTTATATTTAATTCTCAAATGATGAGAGGAACTTGTTACCATTAGCATTTCTTCACAAATAACAGAGGTACATGTTAATATTCATTCCCAGTTAAAATCATATTGTATGTAATTATCTCTGTAGCTTATTTATTAGCATTGACCTTTCTGAGTATGAGAAATGTGCATTTATTTAAAAAAAGTTTCATCAAACAAGTTAAAATAATGGATCTGAAGCACATCCTTCTGTGGCAAACCCACTCATTTATTATATTTGTACTCTTCATTAGCATGCATTTCAACATTTTCTTGTGTTAATTTTCTTCAGTGACTGATTATGATTATGATTATTTAAAGCTACAAATACCAAACCCACTGCCACTGAAAAGATTTCAACTCATGAAGACACTTTACAAGAGAGTAGAACTGCACCCATAAGGTTTCTAAAGCTCTGATTAAAAACTAATAATATCATCGTGACGACCAGCAATGCTGTATTGAGTTACAAACTGATGATGACCAAATTTTCAGCACATTTTGTCTGATTTCTGATAATCACTGTTTATACTCACTGTGTTTGCACTCTTAGGTTCTCCAAATGTTCAATTTAATTTCAGTAATACTTTAAAAATAATTTTTATTAACATTTTAGAAAATGCCCAAATAGGTACCATTGTTAAATTTAATATCATGGTCTGTGAATCCCTGAGGATCACTATTTAGGAAATTCCCAAATAGCTGAGGAAGCCTACATTCTTGTGTAGTTGTAAGAATAAAGGGAGAAAAGAGAAAGCAAAAGTAGGGACTGAAGTTTAAGGTATCTTAAAGTTTGGTGGATGAAAGGAGAAAGAACAGTAAATAGACTTACAGGAATAATAATTTCTGAATGATAAGCATTGAATGAATGAAGTCACACACTTATCTCATTTTCTACTCACAGTGACCCTAACCTAATTTAAATGAAAAAGTTGGATGATTAAATAATTTACTCAAGTAAGTGGTAATGCTATAATTCAAAGGACAATCTGTAATATGGCCTATGCTTTTTCTGCCACAACCCCCGGCATCCCTAATTCAGAGATGTCAGAAGATGATCCACAATAAGGTGATATACTAAAAATTAAAGGAAGAGTTTCAGGAGAAAAAAAAAAAGCTTCTGCATTAGATGTGTTGGGGAAAACTAGCAAAATGAGACCCCAGAAAACATCACTGGAATTGTCAGAGATCTCGAAGGGCAAATTTTAGCATACAAAAGAGATGAAGACTTATTCTACAGAGTTAAAGAGATGTGGATTGAATTGTGTTCCCCCCCAAAATGTGTAGTAATTTAGCTAGGCCCTGATTTCTGGTATTGTGTGATGTCCTCCATGTTGCAAATCCTGCCTCTATGATATTAATAAGGATGATGGTCAGTTAATAGGGGTGTTGTTGAGATAGGACTCAGGATATGGGATATTTTTGTGCCTGGAGCCCATCTCTTAAGATACCAAGGAAAGAAGCTAGCAGAGAACTTTGGGGGACTTCATACCACCAAGAAGCAGTGCTGGAAGCTGGGCTCATCCTTTGGAGGGGAATGGGGTCCCTGTGCCTCGTAAGCTTCCAGTCCAGGGGACTGATGACAAGGACCTTCCTCCAGATCCAGCAGAGAAAGCCTTCCCCTGGAGCTGACACCCTGAATTGGGGCTGTTAGCCTACTGGACTGCGACAAAATAAAATTTCTCTTTTTGAAGTCATCCACTCATGGCATTTCTGTTACAGCAGCACTAGCTGACTAAAACAGATGTGTTTGTGTTTTATGTTAGACTTGTGCTTTATCCTATTAGGATTGTGTTCTACTCATCATTGCCTTATATGCCTAAATCCTAACACAGTTTCACCAACAGTAGGCACAAGACCCGGATCTTCTTGTGCAGGACTGATGTGGAGCGAAGGTTGAAGAGGTCATGAAACCACCTTTTGGTTTCTGATGGATGAGGAAGATCTGGTGGGTAATGAAGATCCAAAAGATAATGGCACTGTGAGTGATGAACAACAAGAGAAACTGAGAGTTTAAAGTTGATGGCAAAAGGAATCAACAGAGATATTAAATGATGAAAGGTGAAGGTGGGTGGTGTTTACATCACCTGGATAATGAGTTAAGTGCTACGTCTGCTAACCAAAAGGTTGGCAGTTCAAATCTGCCAGGAGCTCCCTGGAAACTATGGGGGCAGTTCTACCCTGATTTCTAGGGTTGCCATGAGTTGGACCCAACTCGAGAGCAGTGGGTGGGTTGGGATCTATCTCAGGAGAAGATTGTGCCCCTCAGCCTTCCTTGATGATGTCTTTTCCTGTAGTGGCCACTGAGTAACACAACTTCAGATTAAATGAGATCACAGAAATTTTGGCCCGTCTTATATTAACGACATCTTGAAATTTAAAATATAAAAATATACTTTTGTTTTTGTTGTTAGTTGCCACTGAGTCACTTCTGACTAACTCAGGATAAAGAAAAGATGAAGAAAAAGATTTAATATAATTCAGTGCACATTTATGATTCACAAAATCAGTGAAAAATGGGCAAGGTACAAGAACAGGTAATCCATAGAAGAAACCTGCCAAAACACAGTTGTTTGATGACTACTTGGTAAATAAAACACAGGACATGGTAGAAATGTAAAAGGAGGAACAGAAAATGGTCTTACCACATTGTATACCATACTTTGGTGCTTGTACTTGGTCATAGAGATGGGAGATACCTAGTCAAGTGCTGTCCACATTGAATTAACATAAGCATCATGTATGATTTACTCAAAACAGACTGGAGCTGCCTGAGAAAGGAGATAGGTGCAATAGTTCAAGTGAGACACACAATCATGCAGCTATGGTAGGGATGGAATAGATGAGAGAAAATGGATAGATTTAGGAAAATTAAAACTTTAAAGTAGCAAGACTTGATGATGGAGCCCTCCCAGCACAGTTGCTAAGCACTCAGCTGCTAACCAGAAGGCTGGCAATTTGAAGCTACCAGTCCCTCTGTGAGAAAGATGTGGTAGTGTCGCTTCACTAAAGATTACAGCCTAGGAAGCCCTGGGGAGCAACTCTGCTCTGCCCCACAAGGCGGCTATGAGTTGGAATCAAGTAGTGGCAAACAGACTGGAGACGGCAAGGAGTTCTAGGCAAAGTGCTACTTTTCTGAACCATTTGGATGACTGCCTTGGTAGCATGATTTATTACAAGTTTTTGAAACTGACTTCAAAAAAATAGTTTTAAGAAACAATTTTCTTAAATGCATTTGTTTTTTAAAGTGGAGTGACATGGAGTTATAAAGTTTTGAGTTAATTTGTTAATTGTTTTTGTAATACCATTCATTCTCTGAGCTAGGATAGCAAATACCACAAAATTTTGATAAATCTTAAAAATAGTAAATGCTTAATTAATATATTTCTGTCATATAGAGAGATGATAATTTTTTTTCCCTCACATATGATTTAAACTACAGTTATTGTTAGGGTTCTGACTGTTAAGTTCAGTCCTGACTGGTGATTAAAATAAAGAAGACTACGTTTATTAATTTCACTTGAAGTTGTTAATAGAAGAACAAGGTCTCATTTAATGTTTCCCTTTTATATCAGGTAACAATCTTTTATTTACAATTTATCATAGCAGGCTCATTTACTTTGTGTAAAAGTGTTATGTTAATCATAGAAGATGACAAAATTCATTTCAGATATGTAGATTTTTTTTCTTCATAAAAATTCTAAGTTTATGGCCTATGGAAAAAGGTATGCAAGATATTTTGAAGAATCCATTCAGTGACATGAAAACACTTACTTAAAAATGATCAGTGTATTCTGTTTTGGCATCGACACAATGATTTGATAGAAAGGTAGCATGTGAAAATTCTCTTCATCAACATTCTTACAGATTAGACTAAATAAAAGATAGAAAACAACATTAAAATATGTAAATTAAGACAATATATTATAATCTTTATAAACAATTCCACTTAGTTTTAGGTTTTTGTTGGCTGGCTTAGGTTTTTATGTAGTACCTAGTATCCTGATATGGCTCAAGTAAGGTATTAAGTATGAGTAACAAATAAATGATTATTAGCACTGTGAAAAAGTCTTGAAACGAAATATCATTTGGAAAATAACAAACTGGTTATGCCAGGAAGAAATAAAATTAGAAACATAAGTGTTCAGCCAGAGCCTTGCTTTTGAAAAATAATCAAAGGAGTAAATATTTTTCCATATAAAATGTTATAGCTATTAAGAACTTCATTTCTAAAGAACAAATGACAAAGTATAATACAGATTTTTATAGGTTGGGGTGGGCATTGTAGCTTCTTTTCCATTTTAAATATGAATATGTCTTTTCTCAGGACATTAATTTCTTTTTGCACTAAAAATACAAATAGATCAATCTAAAGTAACAAGACACATCAGAGAGATTCTGGAACAGACCAAGTCTTTTAAGACATTAGTTATCCAAAGACACTAATCCTCCACATTAAACAAGACCCCAAAGCTTTGTTTTGCTTTCAAATGTAGAAGGATAAGAAGATCTGTAGGTTAGGGCTCTATAGTAAACAAAACAGAGAGAAAAATCCTTAACAGTTTTACTTTCCCTTATGGCAAAGATAAAATGTATTCTTCTCTAATAGAAATCATAAATTCTGGCGGCGTAGTGGTTAAGTGCTTCACCAGCTAACCAAAAGACTGACGGTTTGAATCTGCCAGGCACTTCTTATAAGCTCTATAGAGCAGTTCTACTCTGTCCTGTAGGGTTGCTATGAGTCAGAATCCGTTGGAGGGCAGTGGGTTTTCTTGTTTGTTTGTTTTTGCATAGAAATCACAATTGCTTACAGACAACATTCTGTTCTTTTGAGTCCTTATCTTTTTTATAATTTTAATTCTCAACGAATGAAGATACTCACCGTCAACAGTAATTGAAATCCATTAAGCCTGAGGTAAGAGGTAGATTAAACATTGCTGATATTTTTCCTCTTCCTACTTCACTAGACACTTCTCTGATTTGCTGTGATGTTTGCTGGATTCTCATTATTATTCACTTTTCCTTTAATCAAGCGAAGACTTACTACAAATCGAGTTTCTCCTTTGACTTGAGTCAGTAACTAGTACTTGGATCTTTAAGGCTGAGCACCTTGTTCTCCAGCCATTTTCTTGTCTGGCAGTTTTGTAGTCAGTTCGATTTAGTTAGAAGGATGTTTAACATTGTGGCTGATTTGGATTGCATGAAATAAGATAGCTGGTGGAAGCCAACACAGGCCACACATATTTAAGACTTAAAGGCTGAACCTGCGTGGTGCAGCTAGCTGTGCTGGAAGTTGCCAGATAGGAGTTCCACAGCCTACGTGCGGCAGACGGGGTGTGGTCTAGAAGTGCCAGAGCTTTCCAAATTTCCTGGCTTTCTTTCCTTCTTTTTGGATTACGCCAAAATAATATCCTTCAGCATGGAAGCATCTGGCTAGCTCTTATGGTTTCTTTTTCTTATGATTAACTAAGGGAGAAAAATTGATTCAGGGAAAAACAAATTACATCAATCCGAAGTTTTCACTAAAAGTAAAGCTCAGTGACACTGTGTTCGTGTGGGTTTGTGGTGAGCAAAATGCCAGGATCTAATTATCTTCAGAAAGTAGAAAGATTGGAATATACTTAATGAAGAATCCAGATAATTCAGTTGTATTTCTGCTTGATTTTTTTTAACATCTGTGAACTGTTGCATAATTCTAGCTTTACTTAAGTTCCTTGGATAGTACAGATGATTAAGGGCTCAGCTACCAACCAGAAGGCTGGAGGTTGGAATGCATCTAGAAGCACCTTGGAAAATAGACCTGGTGATCTACTAATCTACTTCTGAAAGATCAGCTATTGAAAACACTATGGAGCACAGTTCTACTCTGACACATGGAATTACCGTGAATCAGCTTCAACTCAGTGGTAACTGATTTGGAACTTTACTTTAAATGCATCCTTTGCCATAGAGTTGATTCAAACTCATAGTGACCCTACAGGACAGAGTAGAACTACTCCATTGGGTTTCTAAGAAGTGGCTGGTTGATTCAAACTGCCAACCTTTTGGTTAGCAGCTTGAGCTCTTAACCACTGCACCATCAGTGCTCCTTAAATGTGTAGTGTAAGCAATAATGATTTCCTTTGTAGAGTTTGAGCTGCTTAACAACTTAAGGCAGTTGGTCAGGGCTCTTAGTTCATAGTTAATTGGGCTTAGAAATTTTTCTTAATCTCAAACTACTGTTTATTTTATCCCCCAAAATATAAGAATGGTGAAAACATCAATTAGCAAACAGAAAAAAGAACAAAACATTGTTATGACATGAAATTTTAGTCTAGACATGCCGACAATTGTTTTGCTTTTGATTTTTCTGAATTTGCTAGTGCATAAAACACTGCCTAATGTGTGCCGTCTGTGTAATCCGTTGTGGGTCAAATCACCGTGGTCTATAGTGTTTTCAGTTGACTGATTTTTGGAGGTAGGTCACCAGATTTTCCTAGTCTATTTTAGTCTGGTATCTTCAGTGAGACACGTACACCATCACAGCAACACTTCAGCCTCCACTGATGGATCTGTGGTTGCTACGGATGAGGTGTGTTGACTGGAATGGAACTTGGGTCTCCTGCATGGAAGGTGAAAATTCTACCACTGAACCACCTCTCTTCCCTTATGTGCTATCATTAGAGTGTATATAACCATTTAAAGTGTTAATTCTTCAAATGGGCATTTCACCATTTATTTATTGTATATTTAGCCATGTCCCCTCTCTACATTTCTTGCTGTTATAAATAATGTGGCAGTATCATCAAAGTAGTTATTTACATAGTTTAGGTTAGTTTCTTAATGCATATTTCCTACAGTGAAGTTAATGCTTTGGTAGTGATTTATTTAAGTCATATACCATGCTAGGATTATAACTATAGTATTTAAACAGACTGAGAATCAAACTGGAAAATGCTAGAGTCAAAGATTAAGGAAAGAACAAAAGGTAAGTACCTTCTTAATAAAATAATATACTTCTTCTTTTAGTCAACTAATGCTGCTTGAATAGACATATGACAAGTTGATGGCTTTGAAAAGAGAAACTATTTTGTCACAGTCCAGCAGGCTAAAAGTTCAAATTCAGGGTGTTAGCTCCCAGGGAAGACTTTCTTTGCTGGGTTTGGAGAAAGGTCCTTGTTGTCAATCTTTCTCTGGACTGGAAGCTTCTGAGGCACGGGGACCATAGTGCTTTCCAAAGGATGTGATTGGCTTTCTGCACTGCTCCTTGGTTATATGAGTTCCCCAAACCTCTCTGCTAGCTTCTATTTTTGATATCTTAAAAGAGTGCCTCAAGGCACAAAACAATCCTATACATTGAGTCTTGCCCCACCAATACACCTGCTGCCCATCCACTGTCATTAATGTCGTAGAGGCAGGATTTACAACATGCAGGAACTTCACACAACACCAGGAATCAGCACGGAGCTAAATTGTTACACAGATTTTTGGGGGAGCACAATTCATTCCATGACACTTCTTAAGGAGAGGTACTGAACCTTATAGTTCTTTTCTGTCTTCTCAAGTAAGGAACAATATTTATTCATTAAATATTTGTTAAGCATTCTACGTTCTAAGAACATACACAAATATAGTATGTTCCCTCAAAGAACTCACAGTCAACTTGATGGAGATCAAATCAGACCATTACAATACACGTAGTTGATGGCTACAATGGGAATAAATATATCCAGGCATGAAGAAGCACACAGAAAGAAGAAATAAACCCATATCAGAGGGTTCAGAGAATTCATTCAAAAAGTTCTGAGCTGGATACTAGAGATAAAGTCTCAGCATGCAGGGCTCTCCCAGGCTGGTGAAAGAGAGAGATATATATGCAGTGGTGGCACAACAGTTAAGTGCTCAGTTACCTAACAAGAGATTGGCAGTTTGAATCTGAGAGAGGGAGAAAAAGCTTTTAAGAAGATACCACGGGGCCATCCCAAGGACACTCTCTTGGTCCCTATAGAAGTCTTGAGATAAGCCCAGTTTGTAAGGAGAAGGTAGAAATCCAGATGCCTCCCTCCAGCACCAGCCCAAGGATGTTCCCTCCTACCCTCATAGAAGTCCTAGAGATAAGCCTAGTTTCTAAGGAGAAGGTAGCTTCTTCTCATATAACTTAATGCTAACTGCTTATCTAGTGCCTCTTAAAGTATACTGTGCCAATAAGAATGCAATATGAAAATCTGTGTATCTGTAGTTGCCAATTAGGAGGATATATGGAAATTTCTTTGTTTTCTTAGGGAAACATATTTATAGGTATGTCTAATAATGGAATGGGGTGCATGGCTATTTTTTGGACTTGAGTACTGCTGGCTAATAAAAGCCTCTTCCTCTACAAAGTGGTGTTTGAGGTGCTTTCTGCTCTGTGGGCTGAACTTGTCTTTTTTCCTGCTACAAGTCCATTCAGAGGCTCCACAAAAGAAAGCCCTGGCAATTTGATCCTGCAAAGATTATAGCCTAGAAAACCCTAAGGGACAGTTCTACTCTGTCATATGGGCTAACTATGAGTGGAAATGGACTGGACAATGGGTAATAACAACAAACCTAATCCGCACACATGGGATGCCATGAGTCTGAATCATCTGGATGACAACTAACAACAAAAATGGCTTTAAAATTTTAAATGAATTTCTAGGCCAAGATTAAGATTTTTAAATGAAACATTGGGAAAACGGCTTTATGATTCAAAGGGTTGATGAAGTGAAACAACCAGAGAGCATTTGTGAAGTAGACTCAGCATAACACCTGGTGAGTTCTGCAGGGAGCCACCAAGATCAGGAAAAGTCGCTAGCCCCTTCACTTTCTCGATGTTCTGCCATGGAGCAGAAGTACTTAATTTTAAACAAAGAATGAAGTGTTGATGAATACGTATGACTGACCATTTTAGTTTCTACATCAAGGTTGTGTTTTTGCTATTTAAGTAACCATAGAACATTCTATTTCTAGAAGAAGAAAAAAAAAGATCAGCAGAAATAAAAACCAAGAGACTACTTAAGTTTTTATCCCAGACAAGAGCAGTATTACTCCCTACTGAGCAGAAAGATAGTGAGAGGTTATTTTTGCTGTTATATTATGAATTTTTAAAATTTAATTTAGCAGCCGCATTGTTTATGCTCAGTCTTATTTTCCTGTATGGCCAAACAAACAAAACCAAACCAGCCCACTGCCATTGAGTCGGTTCCAACTTACAGCAACCCTGGAAGTCAGAGAAAAACTGCTCAACAGAATTTCCAAGGACTGCCTGGTGGATCTGAGCTGCTGACCTTTTGATTAGCAGGTATACCACTTAATCCACTGTGCCCCCAGTGTTTTTGTACAGCCAAAGGCTACATATAAATGATAATATTGTACCCTGTCCTCAGAGGCACATGGGCGAGCTGGGAAATTTTTCCTGCATCCTTCCTTCTTCCTTTCTTATGACAATAGACTCCCAGAGTTTCTAGACCACAAAGCTGCTTAGCTAGAGTCTACATTTCCCAGCTTTCATCATAACTAGGTGTGCCCATGTGACTAAATTTTAACCATTGGCATATGAGAACTATTTTGTGCTACTTCTGGGTCCTTTTGTTAAAAAAGAAAACTGAATTACCCTCACTTCTTCTCTCCCTTTTGCCTATGATGACAACTGAAGTAGCTGCCTTGGACTCAGAGATGGAAGCTGTGTGTGTTGTGAATGATAGCACTAGACTGTTGTATGAGAAGATATAAATTTATGCAATTTTATACATAAGATAAAGATAAACTTACATTATTTTGTACATATCATATATATAATAAATAACAAGTATTGGGGGGGTAGTTTCTTAAAGTAAATGAGTCTATACACTGCCTAATGACAAAAGATAGGATATTCCAGGCAAATGGACAAAACCACTAAAATCAAAGCAAAACAAAAAAGAAGAAACAAATGAGAAACAAGGTGAGTTCGAGTAAGGACAAGTGTTTTCGATGTGACTAGACTGCAGTGTTTATGGGAGAAAGTGGTGAGAGTTGACATTAGAAAACTAGGGATCTGTTGAAAGTTGTTGCATGGGGACATAAGTTAATGAAAGATCAGGTTGGCCACTGCATAGAGAATGAATGACCTTTGCACTGTCACAGTTTTGGATTGCCTGTGACTTTAATGCTCCTCCCTATGGCTGGATAATCAAAGGTAAGGTGATCTGGCTTTTCTTCATTTTCATCAAGCTGATGTAAACTCTACTATTGAAAGGTTGGTGGTTTGAATTCCCTCAGAGGCATTGCAGAAGAAAGGCTTGCAATCCACTTCTGAAAAATCAGCCCTTGAAGCCCTACAGAGCATAACTCTACTCTTGAACGCATGGATCACCATGAAGTGAAATATACTCAGTGGTACCCAGTTTTAAATTCTACAGATTTTAGGCATCAGTACAAAATGAAAGAAGCAGGCACAACTTCCAAAATCAACTTCCTAGACCTGTGATGAGTGGGTGGGAAGGCTGGTGCTGCGGGTGGAGCCACGTGTCTTTCTAGCATTCGAAAACACTGTGCAATTTCTCCTTTCAGATCTGAGCTAAGTTTTGATCAGTGCTAAGCTTTCTTAGAGGATTACATTTCTAGTTGGGCCCATCTTCCTCATTCCTTCATATTGCTTTTGCTGAGTCAGAGCATCACTTAATTAACTCATTTGGGGTCCTGAATCCTATGCTGTGCCATTCAAGAAGAATCAACATAAGCATCTTAGTTTTTTTGTTCTTGCTGCATGTTATAGGTAGCAGAATAACAACTAAGTGCTTGTAATCCATTACCGTTGAGTCCATTCTGGCTCAGACTTAGTCACTATTAGTCAGAATGAACTCAATGGCAATGGATTACAAGAAATAAGGTGCGTGCGGTGGGTAACCTTCATTCTAGTTAGCAGGTTTTTTGTTTGTGGATTAATGTTGGCAGTTAAAGGTAAGCAAGATTTTACTAAACTTTCTTGGCACTTGCTTTTGTTTTATTACTTTTAGAAGAGAAAACAGAAAAAAAATTTCTTAGTGCAGTAAGCCCGTTAACCCCAACATAGATATACAGTACTACAACAGAGGAAAAACCAGGAAAGGTGAGTGATATTTTGACCTGCCCTAATCAAGACCATTTGGTAATATTTACAATTCTTTTGCTCACCCATTGTCTGAGCCACCCTTATCCTGCCAGTGAATGATGGATCAAAAAGCCAAGACATCTAAACCCCTGCCTGCAGCAGATTCTTTCAGAGTGCCCTTTTCGTCTTTGCATAGATTTTCAGCAGATGTATTCAGTTAATAAAATGGAGATATGGTAAATTTCACTTTATTTTGAATAGAAACAGTCACTAAACTCCAATGTGTTTCTCTTTGCCTCTCTCCTTTTATTTGGGAGGGGCAGAGACAAAGCAAGCAAAACTGTTAACAGAATTTTTTTTCTCTTTTTAAACATCAACTTCTAAGATAAGATCAATACAAAATCATCTAAATATCTAAAATGCTGTACAATGGAAATTGATATTTATAATTAGGATCCTGAAGTACCTAAAAATGATATTTTCCAAATCATTAAAGAAATACTGAAATCAGAGACTGAAACAGACTCTCTGTGAGGGGTGCTCAAGATCGAGGGCCTGAGAGTCTTTATTTCCATATCACTCCCAATTCACAAGGACAAACACGACCTCCATGTTCCACAAGCTCCAGCAACACTAGGGTGGGGCCCTCAAAGGCACCACTACAGATTCAGTGAACTACAGGCAATGAATGACTCCTTTTGTGTTGATAATTGAACTCATAACTAATGATAAACGATTTAGACCAGGAGACAGGGAAGTAACTTGTGTTTAAGTATTCTGGCTTCAGATTGCTGGACAGATGACGTCTAGCACCACTTTGTTTCCTTGATGGCCAGTGGTGGTTTACCAGGTTGTGATGCAGATGCTTTCACTCAGAGGAATCCACCCCCACATTCCCCTCCCAGTTGCCCCCGTTGTTCTTTCTAGACCTCTGGGTGCATGCACCCTTCTTTTCCCCCATGTAACCCTCCTCCCCTCCATTTCATCCCCCACCCTCGCCCTGGCTTCAGCCTGACAAATTTGGACAGCCCTGGAGATTCCACTACGTGTGTTCTTGTGTCCTAGCCAGCAGGACATGGTTAACAAACCTTTCTAATCATTCACCAAAACCTGTCTCAGAGATTGGCTATTTGGGGCAGGTAATGAGAACCTGGAGTTTTGTTTGCTAACAATATTGATCCTTCAGGAAGTATTTATTGATTATTTACTGTGTCTCCAGAAACACTAGTGGTATGACTGTTAATCAAAAGGTCAGCTGTTTGAATCTACCAGGTGCTCCTTGGAAACTAATGCAGAGGAAAAAGAGCAGAAGGTAAGTTCGTGATATTTTCAATTTTGCATACATTTAACTTTATTCTACCTATTCTAATTTGGAAACCCTAGTGGCATAGTGGTTAAAGTGCTATGGCTGCTAACCATAAGGTCAGCAGTTCAAATCCACCAGGTGTTCCTTGGAAACTATGGGGGCAATTCTACTCTGCTCTATGTAGTTGCTATGAGTCAGAATTGACTCAAAGACAATGAATTTGGTTTTTGGTATTTCAAGTTAGTAATCCATCAGGATACCCCATTTTCAACCTTACAGACCGGGAGACTTCTACTGTGAAAGTCTGTATTAGAGGTCCAGACCTAGGGGAGACCTAAAAAGTGTTGTCTTAAGGATTGGGGCACAGTGAGGATTTGCAGTTCATAGAAAGTTCTTGAATCACCCTGTTGCCTGTGTGTGAGTCCATGTGCTTTCTCCACCACCAGACTGCTCTGAGCAGGTGGGGCAAGGAAAGTGGGGACTGGGGAAGATGGAGACTCAATAGAGTGCTGGGTAGTTTCACACTGTCTCCCATACAAGTACTAAGCAGACCGAATTCAGTTTAGCTTTCCCAGATTGCAGGGCTGATAGACGGAAAGGAAAAATAAAGCATATGAAGTTTCTTTTAAGGTGGACAAATGGACGTGTGTTTCCCTTCTTGGCTGTTAACAGGCGCCTTTGTCATTGGTACAAAGAAATTTTCTTGATACCATGGACTATTATTAGCGCAAATTGTAATGTGCCCCAGAGGAAATTTTTTCCCCTTTAGAGTCACATGAAGTGGGTGATAAAGCAAACAGTCTTCTGTGATACGATGTGTGGAGCCTGAAAAGCAAGGAGTTTTAAGATTGAAAGGAGACCAAAAAAAAAAAAAAAAAGGAACAAGGAATAAGTTTGTTCTTTTTACCACAACCTTGCTCTTATTATGGAGATCACATTGCTAAAATAAAACAGAAAATCCAGACCACAGTCTATAATTCACAGACCTTAGACTTTAGCTAGGAGGTGAGAGCTGTTCTTGTAGCAGACAGACCATACTGTGTAGAAGAAAAATAATACTTCAAAGAACTACCTGATTCTAAGAGAATTCTTGGAAGGTCATTCAGTGGATGTCTAGAAAGTCCACATGGGGGTGGGGGGTGGTCTTTAAAAGTAGGAGGGATAAGTTTTTTCTTTTCTTTGATGTATTTCATGTAGTTTTGTCTACAAATGGAAACCAAGAGCTGGATTAGGTGATTTATACTGCAGCCTTGCAAATCTGTGATTACATCCCAATCATTGAGTCCAAAGGAATGGGCTTTCAGATATTTAGACGTATTTAACAGAGTCACATTTTTAGACAAAGTCTATGTTATTGTCAGGATACAATGACACAATAATTAACATAGTTACAAAATTGGAGACTTAGGGCAAAAATTTAGGAAAGAATTTCTGAAGCTTTTCTTAACTGCAAAATGCATGCTTAAATAAAACTTGTCTTGTGATAGTGTAAAAGGGTGCCATAAGTAATTCTGTATTTATACTTCCACAGAGAGAAAAAATTGGGTCAAGCAGAGAAGTATTCCTGAGTGTGCCTCTGCCTGGCTTTTGTATTTTTGACATGCACATCTAAATAAATGAGCTGCCGAACTTAGGTAATTTTGGTCTCCTGCCAGTGGGAGTGTTATACCTGTAATGTACTGCAGTGTTCATGGCACGTTTACATTCTCTGATTATCCTTTCCAAATTATTGAAGAGGAGAACTTACAAGCAAATAGCAAGTTGTTCTTCCAAACATCATGACTTCTTATATAGACCTTTTTGGCTCTGTTCGTGTCATTCTGTAGACACTTACTATGTGTCAGGCAGAAACCCTGGTGGCATAGTGGTTAAGTGCTACAACTGCCAAACAAAAGGTGGATAGTTCAAATCCTCCAGAAGCTCCTTGGAAGCTATGAGGCAGTTCAGCTTCATCTATAGGGCCTCTATGAGTTGAAATCGACTCAATAGCAGTGGTTATGTGTCAGGCATAATTTTGGGCACTGAGAATACGGTGGTAACATGATGGAGGTGACTTGTTAAATGCTCATTGCCTGACTTCCAAACTCTTTGGACGCTATGGTGTCTGATAGTAGTTTAACATAATTAGAATGGTTCCTTGGTATAAAGCTAGATTGTTGCAAGAATTATAGCAATGCTTATAATACATAATTTTAGAATTGGAAAGGACTTGCCTTGTGAGGCAAGAATCCATTTTTAAAATCACTGGTAGCTCTAGATTAATAAGATTTTCCAATTTATTCATAATGTAGTAAAATAGATTTTTGTAGATCTGCAACAGCATTGTTGGTAAGAGAGGTATGCAACAAGAAACCAATTTCAAATTTTGTTTCTTATGCCTAAACTGGCTTTCTGTCATAATGCTGGAAAGCCAGCACCACAAATTTTTTAAATTATCATTATACAGTGCTGGTGTAATTTATGTTGAGAGGTTTTGGCCTGTTTATGTATCCTGGAATTTGCCAAAATTAGTAATGTGATATTCCATATTTAGCAAACCTATAGAGCAATAAATAGGACACATGACTATTGGAGAGTGCTGTTTGTTTAAATTCTTTTTTGTGGCATTCACAAAATGCAGGGGGTTTCCAACCCAAATTCTGCAATATTAGGCAGCACGTTGTATTCTGAACCAAACCAGATGGTGATCAGCTCTATTCCTATTATCAACTCAGTACAGCGATGGTTACCAGACCTTATTTGCAATGTTAACATTTGGAACAGATTAACAGCAGTTAGACTGAAATGAGAAACCTCCATTTGACTAAAAGGTTCAGAACATATCATGCTGTAAAATCAGAAAGACTTGTAAGAAAAATTGTGGGGGAAAGAGTTCACTGTCTACCTCAGTTTCTCCCTGCAGGATGTGTTATTTCCCTTTTATGAGGGCCGTTTTCAAAGGAATTTTAATGTGGGGTGTTGTGGGAATTAGGGTCTATTAACCTATCAACCTCCTGAGGTGCCTTATTCCACAGTCTGTTGTTGAATTTATCTAACTGTAGCCACTATCAATCTAGGCCTTGAACAAATGAGGGAGATTGTTTGTATTTTTGTGAGGTTTCCTTTGCAAGCTGATCTCTCTTTCTCTCTCTCTCTCTCTCTCTCACACACACACACACACACACAGAGTACAAATTCAGAAGTTCACACAGTCACTGAAATGCATGATGGAAAACATTTGAATGGCCTAGCATTGATGTATGGATTTAGGATGTACATGGCTGAATGCTTTGCTTTGTCTGAAAATGCCACAGGCTGTTTACTTCTCTCAGGTGATATTTGCTTGCTGGCATATTTTGGTCAAAGCCATTCCCAGGGCTTTATAGGACCAGGGCAAATCTGCATGTGTCCTTTACTTGCAGTTTTGTATACAGATGCAACCAAGTTAAAGGGATCTTTGAGACCAGCAAGACTTAGTATTTGCTATCAAGACAAAAGACTGAAATAGATAACTGAGTTCAACTCTCGTTTTGTCGTATAAACCAACTGATGTACTCAAAGGTTAAAGAATTTTCCCAAAGACACAGAATTAGAGTTGAGTGGTGGATGTAATGAGGAAAGGATAAGACTGTTGCTAGTGCGTCAGCATACTTCTGTGACCATGGTTCATCGAAAGAGACAAAATGTAGACCCTGCACTATCTACAGGTCACACAGGCAAGCCCTCCTCTTGTTCTGTGATAAGCCAAATGGCCTGCCAGAGGAACTCTTCAGAGAGAGGCCAATGCCTTTGTGCATTTATGTTTATTCTCCAGCCAAGACCTTGTTTCAAGGTTGACTGAAAAGCTTTTTGCCTGTTTCTTAGTGGGATAGGAAATAAAAATTCCACTTTAAGAATGAGTTTTTGGAACCTCTTATACTTGCACAAAGTCAGGGAGGCTAAAAACAGAAGGCCTAGTACCAGAAGGGTAATAGTTCTCTCATGTCTATTGGAACTGAATTTGGGTGTAGCTGTTGGGAATGCAGATAATGAAGTTAAGGGAGACCTGGAGTGAATGACAAGAGACAGACGAGACATGTAGTCAGGGAACAAGCGTTTCCAGTTATAATGAGATTGTTCCTTATTCCAAAAGTAGAAGGCAAATGCAAATGTATTTTTAACAGGGTAATGAACATGATTGGATTTTCATTTTGAAACTGTATGGCTGCGTCTAAAAGAAGGATTATTATACACCAAGGGTAGAAGAAGACTAGTTAGGAGGTTATTTCAGTAGATCAAGTGAATTATAACTTTCACTAAGATGGTCCTTCAGGTTTTGTTCTAGTTATACCTGTATCAAATTTTACTAAATCAGAAGTTAAAATATATTATGCTGCATAAACTCTTTAATTTTTGTTGTCATTAAGTGAAAGTTTACAGTCCAAATCAATTTTCAATATAAAACCCTGAGTACCCACTTTACTGCAACTCTTTATCTGTCCTCCTCACCCTGTGACAGCAGACTTTTTTTTCTCAATCTTTACTTCTAGTAACCACTCAACCAACACTTGTTCTCACCTCTCAACCTCTCCTCTCTCCTCTTAAAAGAAACTAGTAGGACAGCCTCTTAGATATCTTAAACCATAACATACCCACACCACCTTCATCTCTGTCCGCAAGTCCAGTCCATTCTTTGTCTGAACTGTTGGCTTCAGTACTGATTTCAACTCTGGGCTAGCCACAAGGCTAAGGGGGCATTTTCTCGGGGTACACTCCAATTCTGGCCTGCTCGCCTCTTTTTCTTGTGCTACCTCAAGGGTTCTACACTGTCCCCTACCAGGACTGTCTTTGGTGATAGCTAGGTAGCTCTAATTCTTCTGGACTCACGCTGATATAGACTCCCAATCACATGGGTCCTTCTGTCAGCCTGGCTCGTTTTTCTCATGTCGTTGATGTTCTCCATTGTCCTATGTTCTAGGTGGGTTGGGACTGACTGATGTTCCTCGGATGGCAGTTTGCTGGCATTTAAGACCCCAGATGCCACTCACCAACATGGGGTGCAGAAGACTGTCTTAGAAAAAAAATAGTTATGTGATTTGACCTTAGTGTCCCCTGAAAACATTGTCTCTAGACCCCTGTCTCTGTTACTCTGTCCTTTGAAATGTTGGGCTGTATTTAGAAAACCTTTTAGCTTATGGCATAGTCCAGTTGTGCTGATCTGCCTTCTACTGTGTGCTGTCACTCCCCACTCCCTTCACCTAACCAAATTGTTATCAGCTATCTAATCCAGGAACAAGTCTCTACCTCTATCCCTCCCTACCCTGGTAGCCATCAAAGAGTATTTTCTTCAGTGCATATATCTTTTCTGTATGATCTCATACAATATTAGCCCTTTTGCAGCTGACTGATTTCATTCAGCATGTCTTCTAGTTGATTCCAGGTTGTGAGATACATTTCATAAAATTATCATTGTTCTATTTTATAATTGCATAGCATTCCATTGTGTATATACACCATAGTTTGTTTATCCATTCATCTGTTGATGGATTCCTAGGTTGATTCCATCTTTTTACTGTTGTGGACAGTGTTGCAATAAACATTTGTACCTGTATCTGTTTGTGTGACAGCCCTTGCTTATATAGGACATATTCCAAGCAGTGGGATTGCTGGATCATATGATATTTCTAAGAAAGTGCCAAATTGCTTTCCATAGAGATTATATTGTTTTACATTCCCACCACCAGTGAAGAAGAGATCCAGTCTCTCTACAGTCTCACCAGTATTTGTTGTTTTGTGTTTTTGGATTAGGGCCAACCTTGTTGGGGTCACAATGTAGCTCATTGCAGTTTTGCTTCATATTTCTCTAATGGCTAATGATTATGAGCATTTCCTCATTCGTGTTTTGGCTGCCTGGAAGTCCATATCCTTTGCTGATTGTTTAATTTGGGTATTTGTCTTTTTCTTGTAAATATTTTGCAATACCTTGTCAATTATGGAGATCAGATGTTGAACAGGTAGCATGGTCATCAAATATTTTTTTTCCAGTCTGTAGATATCTTGACTCTCTTGATGAAGTCTTTGGATGAGCATAAATATTTAATTTTTAGCGGTTTCTATTTATCTATTTTCTCTTCTCTTGTTTGTGCATTGTTAGTAAGATTTTGTGATCTGTTAAAGCCATGTATTAGAACTTCCAGTGTTGTGCCTAATTTGTCTTCCATAATCTTCATCCTTTTAGATTTGATATTTAGGTCTTTGATCCATTTTGAGATAGTTTTTGCGTAAAGTGTAAGATACGGTTTTTGTTTCAGTTTTTTTGCAGATGGATATCCAATTTTGCCAACATCACTTGTTAAAGAGATTGTTATTTCCTCAGTTCATGGCCTTTGGGCATTTGTCAAACACCAGCTTTTTGTAGGTGGATGATATTACTTCTGGATTCTCTTTTCTGTTCCATTGGTCTATATATCTGTTTTTGTACCGGTGTCAGGCTGTTTTGACTACTTTGGCAGTCTAATATGTTCTACAAAGTCTTTAATTTTTTTTAACTCATTATTTAGTGTGGACATTTTTTCATTTAATATTTTTCTGCATTAATATTTTAATAACCATATAATATTCCATGATATGGGAATATTATAGTTTATTGAATTATCTCATATTGATGGATATTTGACTTCAAATTTTTAATGGACAGTAGGGTAATGACTATCCCAGTAAATACATTTATGTTCATATCCATCAATAATTCATTAGGATAACTTCTTAGAAGTACAATTTCTAGGTCAAAGAGTAATCAAAGCCACAAATTTTTCAGGGCATTACCAAATTGTGCATGGCAGCAATTTAAGTTCTTTTTATAGTACAGTCTATACTCAAGACACTGTAAGCAAGTTGAATGAAAGATTTTCACACTGCATGTGTTTAGTTTATCCCCATATTTGTTGGAAGTAAAAAAGTAATGTACCAACTACATGTCTTGTTCCAAATGCTTTTGTTAAAATTTGCAATTAGTCAGGGCTTGTGAATTTGAATCAAGAACTTGTTTTCCACCAGGAAGATAAAATACTTAGGAATAAATCTAACCAGAGATTAAAATAACTATGAAAAGAGAATTGCAAGACACTACTGCAAGAAACCAAAAGAGGCCTATGTACATAGACGAACCTACTTTGCTCATAGATAGGAAGACTCAACATTGTGAAACTGTCCACCCTACACAAAGAAATCTATAGATCAATGCAGTCCCAACCCAAATTGCAATGGCATTTTTTTAATAAGGTAGAGAAGCAAATCACTACCTTCATATGGGAAGAGAAGAAGCCATTAATAAGTAAAGTATTCCTGAAAAAGAAGAACAAAATGGGAGACTTCACTCTACCTGACTTTAGAACTTATTACACTGCCACGGTAGTCAAAACAGCCTGGTACTAGTCCAATAACAGATATATAGATCAGGGAAATCGAGTTGAGAATCCAGGCATAAAATCACCCACCTATGAGCAAATGATAGTTAACAAAGGCCAAGAGTCTGTAAACTGGAGATGAGACAATTTCTTTAACAAATGGTGCTGGCATAAATGGATCTCCATCTGCAAAAAAGAAAAGAAAAAGAGAAGAAATAAGACCTGTACCTCACAGCATGCACAAAAATTAACTAAATGGATCAAAAGACCTAAATACAAAATGTAAAATGATACAGATCATAGAAAAAAAAATAGGACAATGCTGGGAGCCCTAATGCCAAGCCAAGTGCCATCGAGTGGGATCCGACTCATGGTGACCCTAGTACAAGGCATAAATAGAATCAAAAACATTATTAACAATGCACAAACACCAGAAAAGAAAACAAATAACTAGAAACTCCAAAAAATCAAACATGATCATCCAAAGACTTCACCAAAAGAGAAAAAAAAAAATCAACCTACAGACTGGGAAAAAAAATTTGGATTTGATAAATCAGATCAGCATCTGATCTTCAAAATCTATAAGATACTCTGAAACCTCAGCAACAAAAAGGCAAATAAGCCAATTGAAAAGTAGGAAAAGGATATGAACAGGCACCTCCTGAAAGAAGACGTACAGGCAGCTAACAGTTAAATGAGGAGATGTTCACGACTATTAGCTATGACAGAAATCCAAATCAAAACTACAATGTGACATTGTCTCAATGCAACAAGGCTTATGTTAGTCCAAAAAATAGAAAATAATAGATGTTGGAGAGGCTGTGTAGAGGCTGGAACACTTACATACTGCTGGTTGGAATACAGAATGTTGTAACTGCTTTGGAGGTTGGTCTGGCACTTTCTTAAAAAAGCTACATAGAAGTAACGTATGATCAACGAATCCCACTTCTTGGAACACATCCTAGAGAAGTAAGGGCTGTCACACAAATAGACATGTGCACACCAATACTTATTACAGCGTTATTCACAATAACAAAAAGATAGAATAACATAGATGCCCATCAAGAGCTGAATGAATAAACTATGGTATATTCACACAGTGGAATACTATACAATGATAAAGAACAACGATGAATTTGGGAAACAACATGGAGCAATCTGGAAGATATTATGCTGAGTGAAATTAGTCAGTTGCAGAAGGACAAATATTGTAAAACACCACTTTATAAGGACTCAAGAAAAGGCTAAATCACAGAATAAAATAGTCTTTGATTTTTATAAGGGTGGGAAGGAGGGAGAGGGCTATTTGTTAATTAGATAGCAGACAAAAATTAATTTAGGTGAAGGGATGACAACACATAGTAAGGAAGAAGTTAGTATAACTGGACTAAACCAAAAGCCAACAAGTGTCCTAATTGTAACTAACACTTCAAAGGAGAGATGGGCAGGGGCAGGGGGCTGGGGACCATGATTTCTGAGAACATCTAGGTCTATTGGCATAACAAATTTTTTAAAGAAAATGTTTTGCATTCCAGTTTGGTGAGTAGTGTCTGGGGTCTTCAAAGCTTCAACAAAATACTAATTGGTCCCAAACCACCTGGATCAGTAGAGAATGAAGGACATCAAAGGCATAAGGAAAGTAAGAGCCCAAGAGACAGAAAGGGCCACATAAGCCAGAAACTACGTCAGCATGAGGCCAGAAGAACTAGATGATACCTGGCCAACACCAATGACTGCTCTGACAGGAAACACATGAGATGTGGAACTTGAAACCTATGAAGAAGACGAGACTTGAGGTCCAACAGATTGAACAGTCCCTGGAAGAAATAAGTCTCAGGACTCTCTGTTAGCCTAGACCTGATAGGATTCCCAAAGCCAACTCTTCAGATAAAGATTGGATTCAAGTATAATACATAAAAGAATACTAGTGAACAGTGTGGTTCTTGGCTGAAGTAGACACATGAGACAATCTGGGCTGCTCCTGTCCGGAGTTGAGATAAAAAGGAAGAAGCGGACAGCAGCTAGTTGAACATATATGGGAAATGGAGGGTAGAAAGGTGAGGAGAGTGCTCTCACCATTTGGGGAGAGCAGCTAGTTTCATAGCAATGTATGTGTAAGTTTTTGTATAATAAAGTTATTTCTGTTGTACATATTCACTTAGATCGCAATAAAATATACATTTTTAAAGAATTTGTTCTAAAATCACTAGTAGATCTATATTAATCAGATTCCCTAATTTATTAATAATACAGTAGAGTAAATAAAAGTTTACCCATCCAGCCATCTAAACATCTGACAAATAAATCTGCTGCACATAAAAAACAATTCCTGTGCCCATCATTTAACAGCTATTAAAAAGAAAAGAATAGAAGAAAAAAATCATAGGGAGATATAAAAGAACATTAATATTTTCCTTTTAAAACTTACAGAAGGTAATATTAGAATTGGCTAACTGTTGGAACTTCTTACGGTAAGTAATTTCCATTTCATAGTAGTCTGAAACATAAGCATATTCCCACTTGCTGCAGAAACCAAGGAGTTATAGTGAATGTAAGCAAAACAAAGTGACAGAAAAAAAAATCCAGATAACATATTTCTCTGAATTTCTTTCTCTTCTCTGTTGATGTTCATGAGAATTTGCCTTGGTAGAGAAATCGTGAGTGCACTGAATACCAGAGAATTCTTATTCCCTTTGTGGTCTTTGGGTTTCTAGTGAGATGAACATTATGGCAGAGTTGGAACCATTTTGTTTTTGTTTGATACAATTGTTGGTTAAACATTGAAATCCTACGAACTACTTTTCACACTCAACTCTGATTCTTCCTTTTTAAATTTCTAACACTATCTTGCCCAATACCATGTATAGACATATCTCAGAGATATTGTGAGTTTGGTTCCAGACCATCACAACAGAGGAAATACAGCAATAAAACACTTCACATGAATTTTTTGGTTTCTCAGTTCATATAAAAATTATATTTGCACTGTACTGTGTTCCAGTTAATGTGCAATATCATTATGCATATGAATATGTACTTACTTTAATTTAAAATACTTGTTTGCTAAAAATACTAACCATAACCTGCACCTTCAATGACTTGTAATCTTTTCACACATAGAGGGTCCTTCCTTGATATTAATGGCTGTGATTAAGGTGGTACCTGCTGAGTGTTGGGGTGGCTGTGCAATTTCTCAAAGTAAGACAGCAGTGATGTTTGCCAGGTTGACTGACTCTTCCACTCACGGAAGATTTCTATGCATGCAGTGCTGTTTGATGTTTTCCCCACAATAAAATGTCTTGTAGGATTGGAGTTAATTCTCTTAGATTTGCCACTGCTCTAGCAACTAAGTTTATGTAGTATTCTAAGTCCTTTATTATCATTTCAACAATATTCACAGCATCTACACTTAGGAGTAGATTATGTCTCAAGGAACCACATTCTTTGCTCACCCATGATAGTAACTCCTCATTGATTCAACTTTTATCATGATATTGCAGCAATTCAGTCACTCCTGAAGCCTCCACTTCTAATTATCTTCGTGTTTCCACTATACCAGCTATTACTTCCTCCACTGAAGTCTAGAACCCCTCTCAGAGTCATCCACGAAGGCTGGAATCAGCTTCCTCCAAAATCCTGTTCATGTTGACATTTTCACCTCCTCCCCTGAATCTCGAATGTTCTTGACATCTAGAACGCTGATATCTTCCAGAAGATTTTCATTTTACATTGCCCAGATCCGTTAGAGCAATCACTATCTATGGCAGGCATAGCTTTACAGAATGTATTTCTTAAATAACAAGACTTGAAAGTCGAAATGACTCCTTGATCCATGGACTGCAGAATGGGTGTTGTGTCATCAAGTTGGTTCTGATTCGCAATGCTGTGTAACACTGACCCGTCCAGTGCCTTCCTCACAATCATTGTGATGCTTAAGGCCATTAATCCATCTCATACTTCTTTTTCACTGACTGTGCTTTGCCAAGCATGATGTCCTTCTCCAGCTACCGATCCCTCCAGGCAACATGACCAAAGTATGTGAGGTGCCTTCTCGCTGTCCTTGCTTTTAAGGAACATTGTAGTTTTGCCTCTTCCAAGATGGATTTGTTCTTTCTCTTTGTAGTTGAATTCAATATTCTTCTCCAACACCACAATTCAAAGACATCAATTCTTTTTTTATCTGTTTTTTACTTTATTATCACAGAATAGAAACACAGTAAAGATTTGTTGAATGAATCTACTCATCCTTCACAAACTTAGCATTTTCTTATAGTATTTTTTGTCTTTTTTTTCATTATTATGACTGAGTGAAAATGTACATTCCTGTATAAATTTACATGCCCACCTATATGCAGCTTCCACTGCTCTCCCTGTCCGGTGACAGCACACTATTCCTCTCTGCTCCATACATGTCTCATCCTCCCAACAGCCTCCTTTCCACTCCTCTCCACCCACTTGCCTTCCTCCAGCCAGAGGTCAGCAGGGTGATATCCTATAGATGCATAGAACCATAAAATGCATCCAATATATGGTCACTCTGCATCACCAAGTCCAATCCATTCGTGTCCGAAGAGTAGACCTTCATTATGATTTATGGGCAAGGGCAGCATCAGGGCCAGGGGCCATGCTCCCAGGGGAACCCTGAAAGCACTGGACTGTCAGTTGAGGTCTTTTAGTGGTGATCTCAGGGTGCACCCCTTTTTATTCTTGTGTTGCCAGTGAGACTCAATTTAGTGAGCTCCATTGCAGCTATCATTGGTGGTGGCCGGGCACCATCCGGTTCTTCCGGTCCCAAGTCAATGTAGTCACCCACTAATGTGGGTCTCTCTATCTTCTGGGTTGTCTTTGCCCCGTGTCATTTTGGTCCTCAGTGAGCATCCATTCCTGCTGAGTTGGGACCATTTGCTGTGCCTAAAGACATCAATGTTTTTTCTCCTTTATTCATCATCCAACTTTCATATGCATAGGAGACTATTGAAATCACTATGGCTTGGATCAGGTGCATTTTAGACTTCAAGGTGACATCTTTGTTTCTCAACACTTTACAGACATCTTTTTGCAGCAAATTTGCCCAGTGCAATACATCTTTTGATTTCTTGATTCTTGCTGCTTCCACAGGTGTTCATTGTGGATCCATGAAAATACTAAAATCCTTGACAACTTTAGTCTTTTCTCCCTTTATCATGATTTTGCTTAATAGTCCAGTTGTGAGGATTTTTGTTTTCTTTGTGTTGAAGTATAATCCATGTTGAAGGCTGTGGTCTTTGATCTTCATCAGTGAGTGCTTCAAGTCCTCATTTTCAGCACACAAAGTTGTGTCATTTGTGTAACACAGGTTGTTAATGAGTCTTCCTGCAATCCTGATGCTGCATTTTTCTTCACGTAGTCCCGCTTCTTGGATTATTTGCTCAGGATATTGAATGGGACACACTGATGCACACCTTTCCTAATGTTTGAGACAGGCACTATCCCTCTATTGTGTTTGAAGGACTCTCATTCGATCTATGTACAGGTTTCTCATGAGCACAGTTAAGTGTTCTGAAATTTCCATTCTTTGCAATATTATCCATAATTTGTTATAAGTCACCCCACTGAATGTCTTTGCCTAGTCAGTAATACACAGGTAAATGTCTTTATAGTATTCTCTGCTATCAGTCAGGATCCATTTGATATTAACACTGATATCTGTGGTTCCAGTTCCTCTTCTAAATGTGGCTTGAATTTCTGGCAGTTCATGTCTGTAGCTTCTTTTGAGCAATCTTCAGCAAAATTTTGCTTAATGATATTGTTTGATAATTTCCACATTTGGTTGGATCACATTTCTTGGGAATATGCATAAATATGGATCTCTTGCAGTCGGTTGGCCAGGCAGCTATATTCTAAATTTATTGGGCATAGATGAATGAGCGCTTGCATGGCTGCATCTCTATTTGTTGAAACATCTCAATTGAATGTTGTTTTAGAGAGCATGAAAACAACCTTAATTCCCTTGTACATCGTTCTCGCAGCTCTTGGGTAACCGGGTACATTGTCAATGAGTGGTGATATTCTGAAATGAATGACTTATTCCTAGCGTAGGTCTCAAAGGTGGGCTTAAAATATTCAGTGAACCATGTTGTAAACAAGTGTGCTGTCATTCAGGCTTTCTTGTTCTGTTTGTAGAGCACAGGAGGAGTAGCTTTAGCATAATTCTTAACGGGCCTTAGGATTTTCAGAATAATAAATGAGCACTGGCTTCAACTTCGTGTCACCAGCTGCATTAGCCCGTAACAAGAGTCAGTCTGTGTTTGAAGCTTTGAAGGGAGGCATTGACTTCCCTTTTGCCATGAAAGCCGTAGATGGCATCTTCTTCCAGTATAAGGCTGTTTTGTCAGCCTTGAAAATTTGTTCTTTAGTGTCGTCATCTTCATCAGTTATCTTAGCTATATCTCCCAGAAAGCTTGTTGTAGCTTTCTACATCAGTACCTGCTGCTTTACCTTGTATTTGTGTGTTATGAAAATGGCTTCTTAAACCTCATGAGACAACCTCTGCCAGCTTCTGACTTTCTTCTGTAGCTTCCTGTTTCTCAGTCTTGATAGAATTGAAGAGAATTAGGGCCTTGCTCTGTACTAGGCTCTGGCTGAAAGGAATGTTGTGGCTGAAATATGCTCCGTATCAGCACTGTGGCTGTCTCACTTTCTCATCATTCCTGTGTTCCCTGTAGTGACACTCTTTAATTTCCTCAAGAACTTTTCCTTTGCTTTCACAATTTGGTTAACGGTTTAGCTCCAGAGGCCTATCTGTCTTCTTATTTCAACTTTCAACATGCCTTCTGCATTAAGTTTAACTATATCTAGCTTTTGATCTAAAGTGAGAGATGTGGGACCTTCCTTTCACTAGAAGACTTAGAAGTCATTGTAGGGTTATTAACTGGAATAATTTCAATATTGTTGTGTCCCATAGAATAGCAAAGCCCAAGGAGAGGGAGACAGATGGAGAAATGGAACAGCTGGTCAGTGTAGCAGTGAGAACACACATTTACTAGGTTTGCTACCTTTTATGGGTGTGGTTTGTGATACTCCCAATTACTGTAGTAGCATCAAAGATCACTGATCACAGATAACTGTAATAAAATGATGATAATAATGACAAAGTTTAAAATATTTGAGAATTACCACAATGTGAAACAGAGACACCAAATGAGCACATGCTGTTGGAAAAATAGACTTGCTCAATACAGGGTTGCTGCAAACCTTCAATTTGTGAAAAATGCGGTATTTGTGGAAGCACAATAAAGAAAAGTCCAAAAAAACAAGGTATGCCTGCATATAGTGGATGCTTAATAAATGCTTGATTAAATTTATTGACCTGAAAATCGTTATGGATCTGTGACATTGTTAATATTAGTAAATGATAGCAAAATATTCTTTGTTGGTGCCAGAAAAGCATATGTGATGTAATCAAAGTGGCATGAGTAGTTTCGAATCACACTGGCATTCTGGATAGTGACAGCAGCTCTTAATACCTCAGTAAACTTTACTGTGACCACAAGCTTTAAGAAATCCACTTCTTACTCATACTTACAGTTTCCCAATTATCTTGTTTTCTCACATAGTTAAAAAAAAAAAAAGGTTAGTCAGAGGTGGTCACCAAAAGATAGCCTAGCCAGACCCTAACCGAGTAATCAAAACCAAGATTTATTTCTTTGGGGCTTCCCAGGCCCCCATTTAATAGTCCTCTCCTCTCTGTTACTCTACTTGTAGAATACTGTGGCTACTCTGGTGTCTCAATAGGCAAGACGTTTCTCTCTGTTAAATCCTTTTCAACTGACACTTCAGAAGAGTTTAAGGTATTAGTATTTTCAAGAGTGATTACATTTTATTAGAGAGACTTTTGAAAAGGAAAAACGTGCATGGCTCAAAGTAGTATGCATAATGGAGGAAATTTTAGGTGATGATCTAAAATTGGTACCATTTTTTAAGATTCTTTTAAAGATGTATTCATGGAAAAGTGCTTTTCCAGCATCTCTCAAATAACACTTGAGAAGCTAATGCCAACAAGACTGAAACTTCTCTGAGAATTCTCTTTCCCTTGAATTACGAAGAAGCTTGGATTCTTTCTGTAATCTTGCTTCTATTCCTACCCTTCTCTTGAAAACTGTGATGACTCAGTGGCCAAATCCCATGGGTAGTTTTCAGCCCCTATCTGATTTGACATCTCCTTGTTAATAAGTTTTCCTTTTGAAACTTAATTTAGTATTAGCAGATCATTCTCTTGGTTCCATTTCCACCACTGTGTTTTCCCAACCAGCCTCACTAGCTTTACTTCTTTCCCCTGCGTGCTGATAATGGTATTTCCCATGTGTAAGCAAGTCTGTAGTCTTCTTTCATTAGAGTTTCAACTTGGATGATTTCCTTCAATTATTATCTTCAATTATTATCTCGATACCTAGGGCTCACAGCTAGATCACTCTCTTTGGAGCTTCAGAGACCCTCCTTTCTGTATATTGCTTCCTGTATCTTCTTAATGTGTAGATGTAGCAAGTCTTGATCAAACTTATTATCTCAAAGTTCATCCATTCTTATATCCTCTCTTGCATTTTTTCTTAGTAAATGCTAACAGCATTCATTAAACAACTCCTACTCCAAATCTGTTAGATAGTTCATATTTATCATTGAACTCTCACTTACACATCCAGTTGGCACTCAGATTCTTTTTTAGTTCTTTTAAATTAATGCAACTACTCTTAATCCTCATTGCTCCTTCTTTCATTTATACCTTCACCTCCTGTCACCTGTCTTATTGCAAAAAACCTAGTAACTATAAGCAAAGTGTCACCAGTAATGATTTAGCCACACTGCTATCAGATATGATCACTTGCCTATTGATTTAAAATTTTGACAGCTACCCTAATTTACAAGAGAAAACAGGCCTCTCATTTACTTATTCACTCATTCATTTGCTTATTTAATTCATGTTTATTGAATATCTACCACGATGCTTGCATTGGATAAATATTGGTGAACACATTAATACTCTGTCTTTTGCTGCACTCAATAATCTGATTCTAATATACTTCAGTGGGGTTTAGTTATCTCTTCCTCAACAATACCCCCTAATACCTGCACCTCCCACTGCCTCATTCTTTATAGTCTGTACTCTAGCTGCTCAAATACATCATACATTCAGCAAAGACATCATGATCTACTATCCTTGGGGCCTCCTGTTGTTGGAAGACAATTTACTTTTGTACCGTTGGTGAGCAGAGGTACTGATGACCTTTGTTTGGATTAGTCTTTCAAACATGTTTGCATGGCAACTCTCTTAGTTATTTAGTGCCACTATAACCAAAATATGACAAATGGATGGTTTTAACAAAGCAAAATTTATTTTCCCACAGTTAGTAGCTAGGCATCCAAATTCAGGGCATCATCTCCCAAAGAAGGCTTTTTCTCTGTTGGTTCTGGAGGAAGGTTCTTGTTATCAGTCCTCCTCTGGACTAGGAGTTTCTCTGCACAGGAACTCCAGGTCCATAGAACTTGTCCTACTCCTGATACCACTTTCTTTGTCATATGAGGTCACTACTCTCAGATCACTTTCATTTGCTTTTATCTGTTGTAAGATAAAAGGTTATGCAGGCTGTACCCCAGGAAAACTCTGTTTACATTGGATCAGGGATGTGAACATAAAAAGGGTATTATAATCCCACCCTAATCCTCTTCGACATAATCCAGTCTTGTGTTATTAACCACAGGCAGAGATTAGAATTTATAAGACATAGGAAAATTACAATAACAAAATGGAGGACAAGCACACAATGCTGAGAATCATGGACTAACCAAGTTGGCACGTATTTTGGGGAGACATAATTCAATCTGTGACAGTGATCGTCCTTGGAAGATGCAATTTCTCCCTCTGAAGCGAAACCCATTACAGAAGAGTCAATTTTGACTCCTAATGACCCTATAGAACAGAATAGAACTGCAGCACAGTGTTTTCAGGGAGTGGCTGGTGAATTTAAATGGCTAAGCTCTTAATCGTTGAAATACCAAGGCTCCAAGAACAAGCACATTGACTGCCTATTATTAAAAAAAAAAAAGTTAGGCTCACTGAACTCAGGGTTTATCCTCCTGTAATGCAACCCGCTGTGTGTATACTTGCCATCTGGCTCTCTTTACATCAGCCTTGGGAATTGAGGCACAGAGAACTAATGCAAGAAACTGCTGATACTCTGGCTACCATTATTGTTGTAAGAAAGTCCTTTGTCTTTGACCCTGGAAATTCATGTTTTCTGCCAGCATCCATGAAATGGCTGCAAGTTAACTTGTTAGCTGACAAGGAGGGCAGACTCTCAGATCTTGCACAGTTCTTGACATTTCATCTTTCCAGATCCAACTCAAATGATTCATCTTTGACAAAGATGTTGCTGATTCTTCCAGGCAAAATTATTCTTGTGGATCTGTAATCTTCAAGTGCATTGTTCTATATAATTGACACATTTTATTGTGATTATATCTTTGCAAGTTTGTCCCTTTGCTAGATTAATAGTCCTCCAAATCACATGGCCAAATCTAGTCATCTCTTATCCTTTATCTTTGAAAACACACTTTAAGATCTTTGAGAAGCATCAATAAATCAATGAAAGTAATCCCCCTTATTTTTCTGATTTTCTCCTACGTAAACTCATCTTTCTAATACATGAGGTGTTGAGGAAGTTGTTTAAATTTTCCTTTCAAAACATGTCTAATATCTTTATTCTACTCTTATCCTTTAGACACTAGATGCTTCTTTTGTAGCCTGTAGCATGATCAGAAATGTCTTGTCATGGAAATGTGTGTATGTTTGAATTGTTGCTCAAGTTCTGTTGTAAAGGTCAAAGTTCCACAAGTACAGTGTATAGATTGCCATTCAACATCCTTGATGCCAACGTTTCACATAAAAATGATTTTATTTTTTTGCATATGTCCTTGTACTATTACGAAATCTTCTTTCAAATGTTTGCAATTTTCTTTTTTAACCTTTGTGATGTCGTAAGTCACAGCTTGACTTTGGCTGAATAAATACATTCTTGACTCTAATCTGTGAATTGGGGCATCACACTGTGATCAGGCTGTTTTAGTTGCTGCTATTCATAACTCTTCTTTGAGTTTGTCACCATCCAGGTTTTATTATGCAAGCCATGTTTTCTACAGTACTGGTTATTATCTATTTCTTTTTAGAGTGGGTCATTTAAAAAAAAAAAAAAAAAAAAAAAAAAAACAGGCCAGATAATCATATTTGTGAGAATGGTAGAAAGTGTAGTAGAAAAAAAATGAGTTCAAACAAGTATCATCCAGGATAGGACAATCCTATGCTTTATAGGTAGAAGTCCCCTAATCTAATTGTCAGGATTATTCAAAAGAAGAAAAATTTATGCTTTAGTAAAAACAAGCTCCCAGATCTCAGCAGGTCTAGGTACTCTTCAGAAAAGCTGTCCTCTGTATAGTAACTTGGCAATTGTAGCTCCATAATCTCATCTCACTAGAAGACCTCAGCAGGGGAAGAGAGTAGATGGAGAGTTCATAACCCTTTACAATCCTATTGGCCAAGCTAGCCACATGACCCCTGAAAACCACAATGGCTAAGAAAAGTGGTGAACATTATCAGTGACCACAGATCTAAATTTATCTCAATTTTGAGTTGAAGAGTTGAATTATGTGAAAGAACGTCAAGTCTGTGGGAAATCAAATTTATTGAGCAACTACTTCAGAAGTTCATCAATTTTTTCAATTCCCAGTACCCTTGTATCTTGGTATCTTTTTCATTGACTCCTAGCCCAAAACAAATATCTAATCATGTTGTTGAGTAAGTGGTTAAGTCTAACAAATCTAACAAAACTAAATGTATTTTACACTAATAATGTAGTGGCTGTTTGAAAAAAAATACATAATTTGAAAGAAAATATGTATTTTAGGCTTAATCACAATTATTTACTAGTGAGATATGTGTGCTTCTTGGGCATTGCATTACACAACTCTTAGACCTTGAAATCAGTTTGGACACCACCAAAACTCAGCTTTGTGAAGATGTGACATCACTGAACGGTTTGTAATATGATCTAATGTGAACACTGTGAACTACAGTAGTTCACACAGTATGTGGCAGATTTTCAGTATTATATTTTCCTCAAAACTTTAGAATACTTCATCATGCCTCTGTAAATGCTACAGTGCTGTGGGGTGTCTCAGTGCACACTTTGGGAACCATGATGATATTGTCCTAGGTACTATACGTAGACAGACCACTTACTGCTAAGACTGAAAAAGGACATCAAGCCTGTCCTAAGCTTCCTAGTTCGTAATCAGTAGAGTAAGGGCTTCAAGCTAAGTCATCTGACTCCAAACTTCATGACATCATGCCATGTGTCATTAGATTTGTAGGATTAAGGTTTTCACAGCTTCCTCTTCTCGTGACCATTCCTGGTTTCAAGCAACACTGAAATGACTTTTTTTTAAAAAAAAAAAAAAACATGTGGAAATGTTTGAAACTCATGGAAATTATTTTAAGTCATGTCTACTTTTTTCACTTTCAGACACACCTGCTAGAAAATAAATTCACTTGAGTAGAGATTAAAGAGATTTAAAATGGCCCTGAGAAAGATGGTTTAAGCTTTGAAATCAAGACAGTAAATTCCTAATTAACTTGTAATTATTTTACTGCTGATTTTCAATGTGACATGAAGTATGGGCCACATATCACTTTTTCTCCAGCTGCCACAAGCATCCCTATAAACTGAACCTTCTTCACCAGCTGTTGCCTAATTCTGTAGGGTACTCACTGGAATTTTTCCAACTCTGCCTGCATATAATTTCTAAATCTCAACAGACTCCTGCAAAAAAAATGACCCATACTATGATCTTTCGTGTTACTCATAGTTCTTTTTAATTATCTGAAATACTACCTGATAAATAGTGCAATCAGAAGAATTCCAGTTTAACAGTAACTACTTCCACATCACTTTTCTACACTCATCTAATTTGAAACAGGCTTTGGATTACTACCTCTAAATTATGTAAACTCCAATCAATGATTAATTTAAGATTCTTGAATTGCTCTTTCTTGCTTGCTTGCTTTCTCTGTCTCTGTTTCTCTTTCTGTCTTTTTCGTGGCTTCAAAGTGTCAATAAATTCAGGGCTAGTCAAATGAGAAATTCCTCCTCTATCCTTTATAGGCTTTTGTTTCCTGTAGCAGTGGTTGTAGGAACGAAGGAGAGGTGTGTGGAACTAAGGAAAAGTAAATTCTTACAACAGAAAATTGATTTCAAAGAAAACATCTCAACATGCACTTCTGTGTGCATGTGTATTAAACGCCTCGGATGCATATTATAGATGAGAGAAACTGTCTGAAGTTAAGTGGGAATAAATGTTCACCATTTAAAATCACATTTATCAACAACTGAAAAACGTAGTTGCTGTAGGTTTGATTTTGATTCATGTTGACCATATGTATTTTAGAGTAGAACTGTGCTCCATAGGATTTTCAGTCACTGTTTTTTCAGTAGTAGATCACCAGGCCGTTCTTCTGAGGCACTTCTGGGTGGACTCAAACAGATCCACTACTTTCATGAGCAGCTGAGCCTAAGAACATTTTGCGTCACCCAGGGATCCTAACAAATGAAGAGATGAATATTTATTGAGCACCTATAAATACCAGGTACCTTTGTTATTTGATCCTACTCACAACCATGGGAGGTCATTGTTGCTACCTTCATTTTGCAAATGAGGAAACTCACAGCTAGGTAGTCTGAGGAAATCTCCCCAAGATCACAAGTGAACAAATGGTAGAGCTGGGATTCAAGCTTGGGCTAGTCTGACTTCACAGCCACTGCTCCATCTGCAGGGCTATACTGCTCTTCTATCAGGCAATGTGGGGGTTCGCTAGTGTACTTTGTGTTTCATATGAAAATATGATACATGTTTATTTATCAAATACATATTTTTCAATATGGAATATTGATATTGTTTCAGTATCAAATACTTACATTGCACTAAGAGTGCTCTCCCACTTGTCTGTCAGTTTGTCACCCTGTGGGTGTTGCTGTGATGCTGGAAGCTATGCCACTTGTATTCACATACCAGCAGGGTCGCCCGTTGTGGACAGGTTTCAGCTGAACTTCCAGACTAAGAAAGACTAGGACAAAGGACCTGGCAGTCTACTTCTGAAAAGAACTAGCTAGTGAAAACTATGAATAACAATGGAACATTGTCAGAGATAGGGCCAGAAAAGGAGCCCCCAGGTTGGAAGGCACTCAAAAAATGATTGGGAAAGAGCTAGCTCCTCAAACTAGAGTAGACCTTAATGTCCTGGATGGAGTGAAGGCTTTGGGACCTTCATTTGCTGATGTGACATGACTGAAAATGGAAAAAAAAAAAAAAAAAGCTGCAAATATCCATTAATAATCAGAATGTGGAATGTAAGAAGTATGAATCTAGGGAAATTGGAAATGGAACATATAAACATTCATATCCTAGGTATTAGTGAACAGAAATGGAGTGGTATTTTGAATAGGATGATCATATAGTCTACTATGTCAGAAATGAAAACTTGAAGAGGAATTATGTTGCATTCATTGTCAAAAAGAACATTTCAAGGTCTGTCCTAAAGCACAATGCTGTTGGTGATAGGATAATATCGACATGCCTATAATGAAGGCCAGTTAATATGACTGTCATTGAAATTTACATACCAAACACTAAGGTCACAGATGAGGAAACTCAAGATTTTTACCAACTTCTAAAGTCTGAAACTGATCGAACAGACAATCAGGCTTGGCACTGATAATTACTTGTGATTAGAGTACAAAAGTTAGAAAGAAAGAAGGATCAGTAGATGAAAAATGCAGCCTTCATGACAAAAATGAGGCTGGAGGTAGCATGATAGAATTTTGCAAGACTAGTGAATTCTTCATTGCAATACCTTTTTTCACCAACATAAACAGTGGCTATACACAGGGACCAAATTGACTACACCTGTGGAAAGAGATGATACAAAAGTCAATAACATTAGTCAGAACAAGACCAGGTGCTGACTGTGGCACAGACCATCAACTACTCATGTGCAAGCTCAAATTGAAACTGAAGAAAATTAAAACAAGTCCACAAAAGCCAAGTATGACCTTAAGTATATCTCATCTCAGTTTAGAGATGATCTCAAGAACAGATTTGATGAGTTGAACACTGGTGACTGAAGAGGAAATGAGTTACAGAATGACATCAGAAACATCATGTATGAAGAAAGCAAGAGGTCATTAAAAACAGAAGAGACTCTAGTTTTTGAAAGTCCAGTAGCTAAAGCAAAAGGAAGAAATAATGAAGTAAAAGAGTAGAACAGGAGATTTTAACAGGTAGCATGAGAGGACAAAGTATCGTAATGACATGTGCAAAGAGCTGGAGATAGAAAGGCAGAAAGGAAGGACACGCTCTGCATTTATCAAGCTGAAAGAACAAAGAAAAAAATTCAATCCTCAAGTTGGAGTAGCGAAGGATTCTACAGGGAAAATATTGAGTAACTCCGGAAGCATCAAAAGAAGATGGAAAGAACACAAAGAGTCATTATACCAGAAAGATCTGGTTGATGTTCAACCATTTGGTAGAATATGATCAGGAATCGATAGTACTGAAGGCAAATGTTGAAGCTACATTGAAGGCATTTGTGAAAAGCAGGGCTCCGAGAATTGAAGAAATATCAATTGAGATGTTTCAGCAAATAGATGCAGCAGTGGAAATGCTTACTCATCTATGCCAGGAAATGTGGAAGATAGTTACCCAGTCAACTGATTGGAAGGTATTCGTATTTATGCCTATTCCTGGGAAAGGTAATCCAACCAAATGTAGAAATTATCAAACAGTAATATAAACAAGTAAAGTTTTGCTCAAGATTGTTCAATAACAACTGCAACTGTTTACATATATTGTTTACATATATTTACATATATTGACAACTGCCAAAAATTCAAGCTGGATTCAGAAGAGGACGGGGAACCAGGGATATCATTGCTGATGTTAGACGGATCTTGGCTGAAAGTAGAGAATATCAGAAAGATGTTTACCTATGCTTCATTGACTATGCAAGACATTTGACTGTGTGGATCATAACCAATTATGGAGATTGTTGCAGAGAATGGGAATTTCAAAACACTTAATTGTGCTCATGAAGTATCTGTGCATGGATCAAGAGGCAGTCGTGTGTATAGAACAAGGGGGCACTGTGTGGATTAAAGTCAGGAAACATGTGCATTAGGGTTGTATCTTTTCACCATATCTTTTCAGTCTGTTTTCAAAACAAATAATGCAAGAAGCTGGACTATATGAAGCATGCATCATGAGGACTGGGGGAAGACTCATTAATAACCTACCTAATGCAGATAATACAACCTTGTTTGCTGAAAGTGGAAACAGTTACTGATGAAGACTGAAGACCACAGACTTCAGTATGGGTTGCACCTCGATATTAAGAAAACAAAAATCCTTGCAACTGGATCAGTAAGCAACATCATCATAAATGGAACGAGAACTGAGGTTGTCAATGATTTGATTTTACTTGTTTGCACAATCAACACCCACGTAAGTAGCAGTCAAGAGACCAAAGGATCCATTGTATTGGGAAAATCTGCTGGGAAAGATCTCTTTAAAATGTTGAAAAGTAAAGATGTCACATGGAAGAGTAAAGTGTACTTGACCAAAGCCATGATATTTTCAGTTACATCATATATGTGTGAAAGCTGGACACTGAATAAGGAGGACAGAAGAAGAAGTGACACCTTTGAACCTACCTTGGACTGCAAAAAGAATGAACAGGTTTGTTCTGGAAGAACTACAACCAGAGTGCTCCTTGGGAGCAAGGATGGTGAGATTGTGTCTTACATACTTAGTACCTGTTTTCAGGAGGAATCTGTCCCTGGAGAAGGACATCGTGGTTGGTAAAGTGGAGGGTCAGCAGAAAAGAAGACCCTTAAGGAGATTTATTGACACAGTGGCTGGAACAATGGACTTAAGCATACAAATGCTTGTAAGTATGGCACAGAACTGGGTGGATAGAATTTTGTTCTGTTGTTCATAGGGTTGCTATGAATAGGAACTCACTCAACAGCACCTAACAACAACTGGAGTGCTAATTGTGAATATCAGTATTTCTTAAGCTGTATAAATTACAGTAGGACCCTGGTGGCATAGTGGTTCAGCATTTGGCTGCTAACCAAAAAGGTTGGTGGTTGGAATCCCTTAGCTGCACCTTTGAAGCCTCGTGGGTTTATTATCTACTCCATAGAGTTGCTATGAGGGTTGGAGCCACGATGGCAGAGTAACAACATGTCTCTGCTAACCCCTTCAACAACTAAGAACCTCAAAATTAATGAAATGCACCAAATACAGCAATCTAGGGGGACTAAACTGTGCTTAGAGAACCCGAAGTACAAAGAGTGCCCTGAACCATCTCAGATAAAACAACATGGCCTGGTCAGAGAGTATGTTAACTGAAGACAACCTCAGTGGGGAAAAAACCCACCTCTAGCAAATCTTAGCAACCAAATGAAGCCAAGAAACAAAGCTGGACCAACCTTGAGTTTGACTAAAGAGACCTGCCCTAGCTTAAGCATCCACAGCCCACAGCACAGACTTGAAGACCCCCACGAAGGTTAGAACACTCTTGGAGGAGGCCGGCTGTCAGTCAGTGACAGCCAGTCCCACTGGCCAGGCAGCCAGGTGCTGACTCGGAGCGGTGAGTGGCTGGGAGGGCGCAGGCGGAGAAGCAGGGAGATGGGGTGGGGAAAGTAGGAACAGGAAGCCAGGGTTCCCGGTGTCCCAGGGTGATAGGGCAGAAGAGGGCAGAGCTGGGGGGAGCACACAACTGCCTCTGCACAACAGGCCTTAGTTCCGTATGGGATTGGGAGGCCTGAGTTCATGTGCCCCAGGACTCCAGGGCAGGGTATCATGGGATGGGGGGGTGGGGTTGTGGTTGAGTAACTGGTTGTAGTTCTTCCAGAACAAATCTGGTTGTTCTTTTGGCAGTCCAAGGTAGATTCAAAGGTGTCAGTTCTTCTGTTCTCCTTATTCAGTGTCCAGCTTTCACATACATGTGATATGACTGAAAATACCATGGCTTGGGTCAAGTACACTTTACTCTTCCATGTGACATCCTTACTTTTCAACATTTTAAAGAGCAGGGGTGGTTCAGAGTGAATTGCCCTGCTATTGGCAGACCTGGGACTGGCCTTGGAGCCAATGGGTCAGGAAGCTCTGGGGTTCCACAGACTAGGGGTAGGGGGCTGAGAGAGTGCAACCACGGCTGGGAGAGGATTGGAGTAGCTTGGGCCAGTGAGGCTTGGGCTGAGGCAATCAGGCAAATCTAGAGGGATCACCCTAGCAGGTGCGCTGGCGTTGGAGCCTAGCCCTCCTAGGAGACCCGGGCTCAGGCAACCATGGAGAAAGGGCAGTGAGCACCAGAGTCTAGGCAGCCGTTAGTGCTGTGTACACCAGGAAGGCATTAGCTCAGGTGAACCAGGAGGAGGGCAGAGATTACCGCAGTGCCTAGGCAGCCATTGCAGCCAAGTGTACCAAAGTAGTCCGGGCTCAGGTGACCCTGGGGGAGTGCAGTGATAGCCCCAGTGCTAGGCAGCCATTAAAGCCAAATGCACCAGGAAGGTTTGAGCTGAAGTGACCGAGGGGGAGTGAAGTTATTAATGGGTCAGCCATTGGAGCCCTGGGCTCCAGGGAGATTTGGGCTTAGGGGACCATGGGGGAAGGGTAGTGAGTGCCAGCAGCTAGGCAGCCTCTAGCGCTGCATGTACCATGAAGGCTTGGGGTCAAGTGAACCAGGAGGAGCCGAGAGACTGTCCCAGCGGCTAGACAGCCATTGGAGCCAAGTGTGCCAGGGAGGTCTGTGCTCAGACAACTCTGGGGGTATGAAGTGATTGCCTCTGTGGCTAGGCAGCCATGTACAGCCCAGGAAAACTTGGCCTTGGGTGGCTACAAGTGGAGTAAAGTGGTGACCTCAGTATCTAGGCAACCACTGATGTCACATGTGCCAGGGAGGGTTGGGCTCAGGTGACCTGGGAGAAGGGAAGTGATCACCCTGGCAGCTAGGCAGTCACTGGAGCCAGGTGCAGTGGAGAGGCGTGGGCTCAGATGACTGTAGAGGAGTTAGGTTATCACCCCACTGGCTAGGCAGCCATTGGAGCTGAGTGCACTTGGGAGGCTTGGTCTCAGTGGAATCCAGAGCAAGAAAATGATGGCCCCAGAGGCTCCACAAAGGATCTGCCCAAATCAAAGGCAGCTGCTGCAGCTGCACTTGAGTCCTAGCCCCCTTGGAGTGACTGCAAAAGTGCAGTGCCTATGTAAGCCCCCGGCCAGCGCAGAGGCGGAAGTGGTGGTGCTGCTGCTGAAAGCAGGGGTGACTCTCCTATCCAGGAGCTGTACCATCAGCAACAGCAGACCAGTGCAGGACAGTAAGAGAAAGTGACATAAAATAATCAGACCGCATGGAGAATCTATAGTCCAGCCCCAACAGAGAGATGCTGGTCAGGCCAACCAAACTGTTAAGTCTCTTTCACTGCAATGACTTCTGGATGGTTCAGAGACAACAGTCAATCTCTAAACACATGAAGAAGCAGACTACCATGGCTTCCAAAAACTCCAGAAATAAAGCATCAATGGATTTCCCAGATGAAAAAGAGTTGCTGCAACTGTCAGAGACAGAATGCAAAAGATTGATGTACAAAGCTGTGCAAGATACCAGGAGAGAGATCAAGCAAAATGTAGCCGAGCACACTGAAAGATTAAATAAACTGCAAGAAATGCGTGAGCAGCAATGATCTGAAATTCATTTGAAATTCATCAGATTAACAATAAAACCTCTGAGTCTGATAATTCAACAGAAAGTCAAAGGAGCAAGATTGAGGACATGATAGGCAGAATTAGTGAGCTTGAAGACAAAGTAAATGATACCAGTATACATGACGAAAAATCAGATAAAAGACTCAACAAGAATGTGAAGAACCCCAAAGGGTGATATGGGATTCTATCAAGAGAAATAACACCCCTGAGACTGGAGTACCAGAACAAGGTAGGATACCTGAAAATAAAGAGTGAATAGTTGGGAGTTTCTATGAGTTGGAATCAACTCGATAGCAATGGATTTTGGTTTATATAACTTTTTTATTTTTCCATTTTTGTGTTATTTCCCATTAAGGATCACAAAGAATCTACAGTGTTAAAAAATGTTGGGCTGTATCTCAGAAGACCTTGGAATCACTGTTTGCCTCCTCTGTTTCCTATTCTGTGATCAAGAGAGTCTCTTGCTATACTAGAATCCAGTTCCTTTATTTCTATAGAAACAAGACTGGTATGTACAATCTCCAAGATTCTCCTGAGTACCAACTAATTTTACTAAGCACACCCCTGTTTTATAAGTAAACCCAGAGAGACATGTGAATGCAGTGAAATTCTGGTGGTGTACATCACTCAGAGCTGCAAGAAACACTTCCTAGACTTGGCTTTGGGAAGTACAAATGAGGTACAGTGAATGAAACTTTTAAATCATCCTACAAGTTGTATCAGTTTTTGATTGCTGTGTAATAAATTACCACAACTTTAGCAACTTGAAACAACATACATTTGTTATCTCAGCTTCCATTCGTCAAGGAGCCCGGGCATGAATTAGCTGCTCAGGTTCTCACAAGGCTTCAATCAAGGCATCATGCAGGCTGCTTTCATTACATGAGCTCAACGTCCACTTCCAAGCTCATGTGGTTGTTGGCAGAATTCAGTTCATGTGGTTGTAGGACTATGGTCCTGTTTTCCTTCTGATTGTTGGCCAAGACCAGGCAGCTTTCAGTTCCCGGAGGCTGCTCACTAGTTCTTGCCATGTGGCCCTCTTGTACTTAAGCCCTCTTAAAGCTTGGAAGCTTACTTCCTCAAAGCTGGTAGGGGATGGTCTCTCCCTTCAGTTGGCCAAGATGGAGCCTTATATAACAAAATGTAATCATGGGAGGGAAGAAAGGCCTACTTATACACTTCTGAAAATCAGCCAATGACAAGCTTATGGCAAGTGTGGATATCCATAACCAACATGACGATGGTGCAAAGTAGGCAGGCAGTGTTTCATTCCATTGTGCACAGGATCACCAGGACCTGTGTGCCAATCCCCTGTAACATCCCATCACCTTTGCCACATGATGTAACCTAATCAAGGGAGTGACATCCTATCACCATTGCCATTTTCTGTTGGTTAGGAGCAAATCGTAGAGTGCCCACACCCAAGGAGACAGGATTACCCAAGGGTAGAGGATTACCGAAGGGCATGATTCATTGGAAACCACTTCAGGAAGTATCCTCACCTTAGCACAAGCTTATGCTGTTTTATTTTGTGAGAGTGGGCTCTTCTGTTATGTAGGAACTGGATTAAGTTTAGATCCTAAGTCTCTTCTCATCTTTAATCTGAAGTTATTTGCAAACATGTTTTTTGAAGATCTATGTAAATGGCATTTTTAAAAAACTATAGGCTCATTTCTTTAAAGTCCATCGGTGTTGACATTTTATATACCCTTAATTGTTATTGTAAAATGGATTTGATGCTACTTTGGCTGCAAGTTGCTATAAAGAGTAAAGTTAATTGATTATTTGAAGCATAAAGTAGAGAAGCAAAGACATTTAGTAGCTAAATAAACTCTGGCAAAAACATCATTGTCTCTAAGAGGCACTGGTCCCTTGATTGATACTCCACTGAGCATATTAAAAGCTTATTAAGTATGCTTTGGAAACCTTGGAGGCATGGTGGTTAAGTGCTACTTCTGCTAACTAAGAAGTCAGCAGTTCAAATCCACAAGGCACTCCTTGGAAACTTTATGGGGCAACTCTACCCTGTCCTATAGGGTTGCAATCAGTAGAAATTGACTTGACAGTAGTGGGTTTTTACTTTTTTTGTTTATAAGTATGCTTGAGTATATCTTCACTATTCCAAATTACACAGTGATGTGGTCAAAGACAAGCTGAAACTTGTCAGATTATTGTCCTCAGATTGCCATCTCTAGGATACACTTACACTAAATTTCATTAGAGTCCACCCACGTTTATTAGATTTCACAGAGCTGCTGTTCAAGATTAGCAAGAATCGATAGAACAAAGCAGTGACTCTGTTTAACTGTTAGTAACCTTGTGGTTTTCACATCGATTCTTGAATCCAAGCCTCAAGCAATACTATGAAACGCAGTTGGATTTGTGAACTAATGTTCCAGACACATCTCTCATATTTTCCTGTGAATCTTTGTGGGCTGTCAGACAGACATGTGTTTTTCTTTGGATACTGCCATAGAGTTCCCTAATGGGATAGATTTCAAACCTTAGTCAGCCTTGGGGAAAAAGAAATGTTTCCCTATATATGAACTTAGTGTATATCATGTTGCATAACTATTCTGGGTTCGTGGTCCCTGTATATGCTGGATATTCTTTACAGTTCAAAACTTCAGAGATAGGTTGTTCGAAAATCTATTCTGTTTCATCAAAATAGAAATCTAAATGCTTTTATGTGTGGTTCTGTTAAAGTCAGATCCCTAAACTATTCTTGATTTTATAAAGACCACAATTAAAATTCTCTCTCCTTGCCAAATTCCTATCTTTAATACTTCATGAATAATCCTGCAGAGTATTGGTCTTCAATACTTTCAGAAAGAGGCATTTAGTGTTATAATTCCAGAAAGATTATTTGGGTAATATCAAACATGGTAATATAAAGTACATTTTAAGACTCTCATCTTAGAACTGCATTTTAATGGAATTATTTCATGCAAAGAAGTGCATATGGTCAAGTTCCCTAGCTCTGGAGTTTAGAAAAATGAGTACAGCATTCATTTTACTGACAAGTCCCTCATGAAACTTGGGTAATCAAAGGCAGCCTTTTCCTGGGTTTTCTGTGTTGGGTCTCTCTTTGAGAGATATCAGAATCCTGTAGATAAAATCACAGGCTCTGGAGTCAGTTGACCTGAGTTCATATTAGAGGTCTGGCACTTTCTAGCTGTGAAATGGAATAGTAGGATATATCTTAGGGATTTTGAAGGGGTTATGTATTGAATGTAAAGTACATACCATGAAGCCTAGCACTTAGAAAGTGTGTGGTGCATATTAGCTGAAAGCAATCAACAAAAATGAAATTTCAACTCAATACTTCCAAATGTCTGTGAAGCAAACCTAGGCTTTGGGAAATTTGCAAGCAGTCTTGGGTTTTCTTTGGCCTAGACTATTTTGGCCTCACTGAGATTTGTTGAAAGGAATGAACATTCACTGGACAAATACTGCATGTCAGATGATGTCCTAGAGTCTTTGTATAGATGATCAAATCAAGTTCTCAAAAGAAATTATGACACAGCCTTGTTTTCAAATAAGAAAACTGAAGATCAAATAATGATAAGCTACAAAGCTGTGAATTGAATCCAAGTTTGCCTGACTCCCAAATCCAAGCTCTTCCCACTCCACCACGCTGCCTTTCAGAAGGCAATCTCTCCTGAAGCTTGCCCATGTTACATGTCTTCTGTGTATCACAGACAACTAACAATGAAACATGACAAAGATTTCTACCCTACAAATACTTAGAGCTTCCTGTACATGCACAGATGATTTCAAATGGCAAGCAAACCAAGAAACTTTGGGGGAGAGGTTAAAACAGTAAGACATACATAACCAGACATACTCATATTTTTTGAGGTTCTGGTTATCAACCTCCTCAACTTTATCTTTCATACTTTGTTCATCTTTTTAGCATCTTCTATTCTTGGTTACCTCTTTTTTAGCCCTTGACTGTCTTCTTGGGTTTCACATTTACAGTGCTGCTTAGCAAGGACTTTTCATCTTCAGAGAATATTTCTGTACTAGTAATCCTGGAACCTTTTCTCTGGAATCAGCTCATATTATAAGAGACCATCGATGTGGTTGAACTGGCCAAAGCAGGCAGGCCGAGGAAGGAATTTCCCAGGGGAGCCATTGTTCCCAGCACTTGTGTCCAGTTTTCTTTCTCCATCACCAAAAGGGTTCTGGGTGTTGGATTACAGGTTCAAGTTTGTAGCAACTTCCATTTTGGAGCAGAGTGGCCCCCTGTGTGAAGGTAGTTCACATTTTCAGTAGACTCGCACACTTTTGACGTCAGGATAGTCTGGCTTTTAATTGACTGTGTATCATCTCTGGCTTTTACTTTAACTAGAGGTGATAGGATCCTGGAAAGAGTCACATATCCCTTTTTTTCTTTAGTAAATATGTTTCTAGACATCTGTCTGTTTTCTCTAGGTGTTCAAATTTGTTAGGGTATAATTTTTCATAGTATTCTGTTACGATTTTTTAATTTCAGTTGGGTATGTTATGATGTCTCCCATCTCGTTCTTATTTGGGCTGTTTACTTTTCTTGTTTTTCTTTTGTCAATTTGGCCAGTGATTTATTGATTTTGTTGACCTCTTCAATGAGCTAGCTTTTGGTCTTGTTAACTCTTTCAATATTTTTTTAATTCTCTAATTCATTTAGTTCTTCTCTAATTTGTATTATTTGCTTTTTTCTGGTGCCTGAGGGCTTCTTTGCTACTTTCTACTTTCTAGAGTGGGAGGGTTAATGCTTTAATTTGGGTCCTTTCTTCTGTTTGGATATATGTACTTACTGAGATGAATTGACGTAAAAGTTCTGGTAGAGTGTGTTTTCATTCTCTTTGATTCTGTCAATTTGTTTAATCTCTTGTTGATTTCTCCTATAATCCAGTAGTTTTTGATTAAGATGTTCAGTTTCTATATTGATTTTTTTTCCCTTGCTTTTTCTGTTGTTGATTTCCACTTTAACGGCTTTATGGTCTGAAGAGATGATAGCTTTGCCAATATTTGGATGTTTGGTATTTTGTTTAGGATTTCTTTATGAGCTAATACATGATCTATTCTGCAGAATGTTCCATATGTATTGGAGAAGAAAGCATACTTATTGCTACTGGGTGGAGTGTTCTATATATGTTCTATGAGGTCATGTTTGTTGATTGTGGCATTTATATCTTCCATGTCTTTATTGAGCATCTTTTTGGATGTTCTGTCTTGCACTGAAAGTGGTTTGTTGAAATCTACTGTTGTTGTGTAGCTGTCCATTTCTCTTTCCAATGCTGTTAGAATTAGTTTGACATGTTTCTGAGTCCTGTCATTGTGAGCATAGATATTTAATATGGTTGTGTCCTCCTGGTATATTGACCTTTTAATCACTATATAGTGTTCTTTCTTATCTGGTAGATTTTGTTCTACAGTCCATTTTACCAGAAATAAATATTGCCACTTCTGCTCTTTTATGAATGTTATTTGCTTGATATATGAGGACTGCCAATTGAGTTCACAAACTCATCCTAGAAAAAGTGTTACATGTCTCATTGCTGAATATCAGTATGGTAACCTTCACAGTACTCCCCTTGGGAAGTTATGCAGTGATGCCAGCACCTAGTCCACCCTTCAAAGAAATTTAGGAACTCTTTCTTTTCTGGATAGCTATCAGAGTTCTCAGTGCATTACTCTTGATGTCCTGAATGTCATCAAAATGTCTTCCTTTCAATATTTCCTGTATCTTTGGGTAAGTCACTGGGGACCATTTCAGGTGAGTAGGGAGGGTGTTCCAATACAGTTAGTTTAATGGCTAAAAGCTCCCTCACAAACAGTACAATTAAGTTCCTGAACTTTCCACAGTGCAGAATGGCCACTCTGGGAAGAGTTCCAAAATTGCTTTGAAGGATGGACTAGGTGCTGGCATCCCCGCGTGGCTTCCCAAGGGGAGTACTTTGAAGATGACTGTAGTAAGTTCTACCCTGGCCCCTAGGGTCGCCATGAGTCGGATCCGACTCGACGGCACTTGGCTTTGGCGTAGTAATATACAGCAGTGAGTTATGTAACACTTAGAATAATTAAGTTTGTGTACTTGCCAGACCTGATTTTATTTTATTTTTTTACATATTTTGAGTTTTAATTTGTTTGAGTCTTTAAAGTTCAAGGTGTGTCTCTTGCAGGCAGCATACTGATGGATCATGTTTTCTTATTCATTTGCCACTCTCTGTTTCTTTATGGGTGCATTTAATCTGTTTACATTCAGCCTAATTATAGATAAGCATGAGTTTGGGGCTATCATTTTGCTGTCATTTTTTTCATGTTGTTGATAGTTTTTGTTGTTGTTTCCTTAATTTTCTGTGCCAATTCATTTTTCTTCAGGTGTTTTCTTTCCATCTTTTTCATTGTTGTTTCATATTTGCTGAGACTTCATGTTTCTTCTGTTTTTTATTTTGATATGTAGGATTGTTAGTTTCCTTTGTGGTTATCTTAATATTTGTCCCTATATTTCTAATTTTAAACTTTAATTTCTTTGTATCATTTTGACTTCCTCTGTATAAAACATGCATAACTACATTTTTTTAGCCCTTTTTGTTATAATGGTATTTTTTACATATGGACGTCTTTGTTTCCCTATTTTCAGTGTTTTAGCTTTGATTTGTTTTTCTGATTTTTCTTCTCTAGGTTGGTATCCAGTTGCTCTGTCTTGAGTTCTAGTCTCACATTGTTATGTGATGTTACTTGTTTCTCTAATTGGAGGACTCTCTTTAATATTTCTTGTAATTTTGGTTTGTTTTATGTAAATTCTCTTAATTTCTATTCGTTGGAAATGTCATAATTTCACCCTCATATTTTTGCTGTTGTTGTTGTGAGTGAGTGAAGATGTACATTCCCATATAAATTTGCATGCCCGCTTATATGCAGCTCCCACTGCTCTCCCTGCCAGTGACAGCACACTCTTTCTCTCCATTCTATACATGTCATATCCTCCCCATAATCTCCTATCCCCTCCTTTCCACCCTCTTACCCACCTCCAGTAAGAAATCAGCAGGACGATATCCTATAGATGCATAGAGCCATAAAATGCACACATGATATGGTCCCTCAGTGTCGCCAGGTCCAATCCATTCCTGTCCGAAGAGTTGACCTCCATTATGATTTATGAACAGGGGCAGCATCAGGGCCAGAGGCCATGCTCTCAGGGGAACCCCGAGACCCCTGGACCATCAACTGTGGTCTTTTAGTGGAGATCTCAGGGTGTACTCCTTTTTATTCTTGTGTTGCCAGTGAGACTCAACACTGTGAGCCCCATCACGGCTATTGCTGGTGATGGCCGGGCACCATCCGGTTCTTCCAGCCACTTGTCGGTGTAGTCCCCCACTCTTGAGGGTCTCTCTGTCTTCTGGGTTCTTTTCCCCACATTGTTTTTGTCCTTGGTGATAAACTGTTCCTGTTGAGTTGGGACCATTTGTTGTATCTCAGATGGCAGCTTGGCAGCTTTTAAGACCCCAGACACCACTCACCAATGGGTGGTGCAGAAGACTCTCTTAGCAAAACACTAGTTGTGCTATCTGGCCTAATTTCTCCTGACAGCATGGCCCCCAGCGCCCTGCCCTAGCTACTCTGTCCTTGCAATACTGGGTTAAGATGGGAGGAGTAATCATGTTACGTTGAAGTCCACTTAAAATTGATCTTCTTTCTAATGTGTGCTCTCACTGATTTCACCCAACCAAATTTCTATCAGCTAATCTATACTCTACCCTCTCTCTCCCTCCCTCCCTTCCCCGCCTTGCAACTGTCAAAGAGTCTTTTCTTCTATGCATGAGTCTGTTTCTAAGTTCTTATTGTAAGGGTCTCACACAATAATTGCCCTTTTGTCACTGAGTACTTTCAATCAACGTAATATCCTCCAATTGAAACCAGGTTATGAGAGGTTTCCTAAAATCATCATTGTTCTTTATCATTGTGTAGTGTTCCATTGAGTATATATACGATAGTTTACCTATCAATTACTCTGTTGTTGGACATCCGGGTTGGTTCCATCCTTTTGCTGTTGTGGACTGTGCTGCGATAAACATTTGTGTGTATGTATCAGTTGGTGTGAACAGCCTTGATTCTGTAGGATACATTCCAAGCAGTGGAATTACTGTGTCAAATGATCTATCTATTTCCAGCTTTCTAAGGAAGCGCAAGATTGCTTTCAAAAGAGGTTGCACCATTTTGCAATCCACCAACAGCGTAGTGTAGGAGTTCCAATTTCTCCACAGCCTTTCCAGCATTTGCTGTTTTGTGTTTTTTGGATCATGGCCAACCTTGTTGGGGTGAGATGGTATCTCATCATAGTTTTGATTTGAATTTCTTTAGCTAATGATCATGAGCACGTCTGCATGTGTTTTTTGGCTGCCTAGATCTCCTCTTTAGAGAAGTGTTTGTCCATCTCCTTTGTCCATTGCCCAATTCGATTATTTATCTTTTACTTATTGATATTTTGTAGTACCTTATAGATTATGGAGATGAGACGTCAGTGTGATGTACAGTTGCCAAATATTTTTTCCCGTTTTGTAGGTGGCCTTTTAGTTCTTTTGGTAAAGTCTTTGGATGAGCAAAAGTGTTTCTTAGTAGTTCCCTTTTGTCTATTTTCTCTTCTGTTGATTGTGGTTTGTTTGTCAGCTTTTGAAGTCTGTCTATGTTATATATTAAAACTTCCATTGTTGATCCTATTTTTTCTTGGATGAGCTTTATCAAAGTTTTAGATTTGATATTTAGGTCTTTTATTCAGTTTGAGTTGGCTTTTGTATAAGGTGTGAGATATGAGTCTTGTTTATTGCAGATGGATATCCAGTTTTGCCAGCACATTTGTTAAAGAAACCGTTTTTACCTGGTTTAAATTAGGGCCTTTGGCTAATATCAGCTGTTCATAGGAGAATGGTCACATCTCTGAGGTCTCAATTTTGTTCCATTGATCTATCTGTCTCTTTTTGTACCAGACCAGGCTGTTTTGACAACTGTGGCAGTGTAATAGATTCTAAAGTTGAGTAGTGAGAAGCCTGCCAGTGTGTTGTTGTTCTTCAGTAGTGCTTTACTTATCCGAGTTTTTTTCCTTTCCAAATAAAGTTGGTGATTTGTTTCTCCATCTCCTTAAAAAAATTCACAGGAATTTGTACTGGGATTGCATTATATAAGTAGATTGTTTTGGGTAAAACAGTCATTTCCACAATGGTAAATCTTCCTATCCATGAGCAGGGTAGGTTTCTCCATTTATGTAAGTCTCTTTTAGTTTCTTGTAGTAAGATTTTGTCGCTCTCTTTGTAAAGGTCTGTTACTTCTCTGGTTAGATTTATCATAGGTATTTTATCTTCTTGAGACCTATAGTAAATGGTGTTGATTTGGTGGTTTCTTCTTTAACAATATCATTGTTGATTAAAGGAAGCCTGCTGATTTACTTTGTTTATCTTGTATCTTGAGACTTTGCTGAACTCTTCTATCAGTTTGAATAGTTTACTTATGGCTTCCTTAGGATTCTCTGCATATACAATCATGCCATCTGTAAACGGGGAGTTTTTTACTTCCTGTTTGCTGATGCACATGCCCTTTATTTCTTCACTGGCCAGAGCTTTTAGTACAAGGTTGAATAGGAGCGGTAAGAGTGGGAATATGTTTTAGTCAGCTAGGGCTGCTCTAACAGAAATACCACAGAGTGGATGGCTTTAACAAAGGAAGATTTATTCTTACACAGTCCGGTAGGCTACAAGTCCAAATTCAGGATGTCCATTCCAGGGGAAGGCTTTCCCCCTTGTCAGCTCTGGATGAAAGTCCAGTATTGCATCAGTATTTGTCCAGGGAGCACTTCAGCAGAAACCTTGGGTCTGAAACACCCGCTCTCTCCTGGTGCTGCTTTCTTGATGGTGTGATGTTCCCAACTCTACTTGCTTCTCTTTCTTTTTATCTCTTGTAGGATGAGAGGATTAAGGGTGGTACAAACCATACTCCAGGGAAACTCCCTTTACAGTGGAGCAGGGAGGTAATCCTATGAAAGGATTTACAGTCCCACCTTAATCCTTCAACATACAGCACAGGTAAAATTGCAAAATGGAGGACAATCACAGAATGTTGGGAATCATGGCCCAGTGACATGGCTATGCATATTTTTGGGGGGACACAATTCAATCCATGACAGCATCCTTGTCTACTTCCTGTTCTCTAGGGGAAGTGTTTCAGTCTCTCTCCAATCAGGATGATGTAGGCAGTTGGCTTTGTATAAATGGCTCTTATTGCATTGAGGAATTGGCCATCTATTCCTATTTTGCTGAGAGTTTTTAGCATGAATGGGTGTTGGACTTTATCAAATGCCTTTTCTACATCAATAGACAAAATCAGGTGATTCTTGTCTTTTTTGTATTTATGTGGTTGATCACATGAATTGGTTTTCTGATGTTGAACCTGCTTTGCATCCTTGGTATGAATCCAACTTAGTCATGATGAATTATTTTTTTGATTTGTTGTTATATTCTGTTGGCAAGTATTTTGTTGAAGATTTTTGCATCTAGATTCATGAGTGATATTGGTCTGTAGTTCTACTTTTTTGTTGGGTCCTGGCTTTGGTATCAGGTTTATGCTGGTTTCATAGAATGAATTTGGGAGTATTCCATCACTTTCTATGTTGTGAAATAGTCTCACTAGTATTGGAGATAACTCTTGTCTAAAAGCTTGGTAGAGTTCTGCAGTGAAGGCATCTGGCATTTTTTGGTTGGTAGTTTTTTGATGACTTTTTCAATCTCTTCCTTTGTGATGGGTTTATTAAATTGTTCTTCTTCACCTTGTGATAATTTATGTAAGTGATACGAATCCAGGAATTTGTCCATTTCCTCTAGGTTTTTGAAGTTGATAGAGTAGTCTTTCATAGTATTCTGTTGTGATAGTTTTGATTTCTGTTGTATCTGTTGTGCCAACTCCTCTCTCATTTGTGTTATTTGTTTCCTTTCCTGTTTTTCTTTAGTAAGTTTAGCCAGTGATTTGTCCATTTTGTTGATCTTTTTAAAAAATCCACTTTTGGTGTTTTCAGTTGTTCTGTTATTCTCTACTTCATTTAGTTCTGCTCTAATCTTTATGATCTGTTTTCTTCTCGTGCCTGAGGGCTTGCCATCATATTTGAGAGATGGTTTTATTGGATATATAGTTCTTGAATGGCAATTTTTGTCCTTCAGGGTTTTGTATATGTCATCCCATTGCCTTCTTTCCTATGTAGTTTTGCTGAGTAGTCTGAGCTTAGTCATACTGACTTTCCCTTGTAAATTGCTTTTCATGTATTCCTAGCAGCTTTTAAAATTGTCTCCTTATCTTTAGTTTTGTCAAGTTTGATTATGATATGTCTTGGTGTCTTTCTTTTGGGCTGTACCATTTGTTTATTTCAATGAGCATCTTGGGTAAGTACCATCTTGCCTTTCATGATATCAGGGAACTTTTCTGCCAACAAATCTTCAGTGGTGCTCTCTGTATCACCCGATGTCCCTTATTGGTACTCCAATCACTCATAGACTATTCCTCTCTACAGAGTCCCACATAATTCTTAGTGTTTATTTTTTAAAACTCTTTTATCTTAGTTTTCCTCATACATGTAGGTGTTGAGTTGTTATTTTTCCTTCAGTCTCACTAATTTTGGCTTCTGTTATCTCAGTTCTACTTCTTTGACTTTTTGTAGAGTTGTCTAACTCTGTAAGTTTATTACTAATGTTCTAAATCTCTGAGTGCTGTTTGTTATGCTTTCTTGCATTTTGTTAAGTTCGTCATCATGCTCTATTGTGTTTTGCCTAATCTTCTTCCTGATCTCTTCAAAAGTTCTAAATACTACCTGTGATAATTCCAGGAAGTTATCTTCATGGGGAAAATTTTGTGTTTTTTTGTTTTGTCTTGGGAGTCTTTTGAAGACATCATAGTCTTCCCCTTTAAGGGATTTGATATTGGCTGTTGTCTCTAAGTAATAATAAGTTGTTATATTTATTTATTTTATGTTTGCCTACTGTGTTGTAGCTTCTTGTTTTGTTTTGAAATGCCTAAGTAAGCTAGTCATGTGAGCTAGTTTGATTATTGGTGCCTTTGAGCCTCTAACGTCTTTTCACCAGATGATCAGAGCTGTTACTGGGCCAGTGGGCTCAGGCATCCATTTATATTTTTTGCAGTGTTCAGCTCAGGTTCCCAGGTAATTGGTCAACAAATATGTAGTGCAGGCTCTCTCCTTCAGTTCTAGATGGACAAAGATGATTGGTGCAGGCAAAGGAATCTGGCTACATGCATTGAAAAAAGCAGGGGGCTGACAGCCATCAGTGAATGTTTGCAAGGAAGGTGTGCCCCCTTATGCCTGAGTTTTGCTAGGCAAAATAACTGTTTTTGCCTGAGTTCCTAGCTTACGGGAGCTGACAGCTCATTTTATTTATTTATTCCCCCCTTACCTTCACCTCTTGTTTGTTAAATTGTTCTCTCTCTAAGTCTAGTCATTTTGAATGTTATGTTGTGAGACTTTTGTTCTTATTCACATCCTAGGGTGGTGTAGTGGTTAAGTGCTACATCTGTTAACGAAAAGATTTACAGTTCAAATCCACTAGGCACTCCTTAGAAACTCTATGGGGCAGTTCTACCCTGTTCTATGGGGTTGCTATGAGTTGGATTAGACTCAACAGCACTGAGTTTGGGGTACATCCTAAAGAGACTGTTGCTATCTTTGGCTTAGTAATCAATGGTCCCAGTAGAGTCAGGCAACAAGTTCTGTCCAGCCTCTGGATTTCCATAAAGCCTTTTCAGTTGAGTTCTCTGTATACATCACACAATGATCAGTGTGGGCTCTATCAGTTTAAGTCTCAAAGTCTTTGTTATGCTAATTAATATCAACACTACATGAACAGCTTGGGAGGAGAGCTGAGACCAAGAGTTCATAAACAAATTTATGGGGTCACTTTCCCTAGCTATTGCCTGTATCCAGTACTTTCTGATTTCCTGGTGCTCCCATTGTTGGCCTTCTGGCTAGAAATCTAGAGCTTTATTTACCTTCTTTGTTGCATAGTTCTCATAATTGCATATTAATTTGTGGCCAATTAGTGAGGAGAGAGAGAGAGAGAGAGAGAGAGAGAGAGAAAAGAAATGTGAGAGTTTTGTCCTACCCTTTCTGGGATGCAGTTCCTCTGATCTGAGAGGAAGGTTTCCCTTTTGCTGCCAGGAGACCCCAATCCTACTCCTCAGACCAGAAGTGGCACTCTGTTTACCAGTGTTGATGCTACTTCTGAGTTTTAGGTCAAGTTGAGACTAGACAAGATGTTAATACAGGAAAAAATACTGTAATCTTACCAGCAAGTGGGGTTCCTAATTGTCTTCTTCCCCCATCTGCATGCTGCTGGTCACTTTCCATATTCCTCTAACAGTTCTTTATTGCCTTCTTTCCAGGTTTGACATCTACATTCAGTGGGAGAAACAGTGGAATTGTCTCACTCCATCTTACTTAGACCTAGAAATAATGATTTCTTTTAGAATTCACAATGAACTGATGAACTATACTTGACTTACTATTGGTTTTAAAGACGTTCCTTGTTCCCAAGAAACCAGTGCATCATGTACAAAAATGAAGGCCCGAGTGGTTTAAAACAAGAATTTCTGCTTGGAATTCAGGAAACCTGGGTTATCATCTGTTTGCTACCAACTGGGCTTAAGTAAATTACCTTAGGTCTGTTAGTCTGAATTTTCTTATAGTTGTTGCCAAGTGGGTTCCAGCTCTAAAACATTTTCTGTCTAGCATTTTTATAGTTTTTACATCTTTCTGAAATAGGTTTACAAGGGGAAGTCATTTCACTGAGCACTTATACCTATCCCATTTAAATCAAGAGCCTGTATCTGGTACCAAACTTAGGAAGCAAATGGTAGGGTAAGTACCACATACTAAAGCAATTCCTTGCACAACAAATAACTGTGGTAAGCGGGACGTGATGGCCCAAGATGGCGCCCAGGGCCAGAACAGCACCCCAACCACACCCTTGTTTACCAGACCTAGGGCTTTCATGGCGCATGCCTGTGGGCAGTGGCTTCCCGCTAGCCTATCGTGGGCCTCCATCTTGGGAGAGCATGGCACATGAGGATTGGAGGAATCTAGGGTATAAATTGAGCAAGCACCAGGAAAGAAATAGAAGAAGAAGAAGAAAGTCAGCAACCAGCAAGGCGGCTCGCATCCGTGTGTCCTGTCTTCTTTCCGCCGGCGGACAGTTAGGCAGCGACAAATAACAGCTCTAAACTGAACCATCAGGCAAAAGATGAGGTAGCAGGAAAGGCAAAGAGAAGTGTGAAAGAGAATAGTATATCCCAGTGGGTATTGGCCCTGACGTTCAAGCTAAAATTCTGCCATGACTAAATGAAGCTCAGTTAGTGCACAATATTTTTTTTTTTTTGTTAGAGACTTTAGAAGCTATTATTCTAAATCCTATGGTAGCTTTGTAAACCCTAGTGACATAGTGGGTAAGTGCTACATCTGCTAACCAAAAAGTCAGCAATTGAAATCTGCCAGGCTCTCTGTCCTATAGGGTTGTTATGAGTTGGAATTGATTTGATGGCAATAGGTTTTTTGGGAGATAGTGGCTTTCCTTTTGTAGACCTTATGTCTATTTCCAATCACATTTCCAAAGTGGGTGAATAACTCAAACATCTCATTTTTGATGTTCCTGAAATGTCTATGAACTTTGAAGTAATGAAGACTAGTCCTTTTAGCTACATTCTTGCTGCTTTTCCAAAGTACAGGATACAGAAGAATCTATCCAGGGATAGAGAAATTCTCTAAAAATCTAATTTAATGAGAATAAAATATTTAAGAAGTATTACCCGTTTTAGACCCTAAACTTGAAACTTAAAACCATGTGACTGGTTATCAGAATAAAAATAAAATGATTTCTGAAAAATAAACAGACCCTTCTAATGGTGCTTAAAAATGATGTCATTGAAACCTGAAAACTCTCTTTAACAGTTTATGTTTATATAATGATGTCCTGCTGATGTCTGATGTAAGAAAAAACAAAAAACCTCTTAGAGAAAATGAGCTACTTGAACCTGGGCTGCTGAATGCATTTATTAACTCCTGTGATTTTGGCAGAGTATCACATCATCTAAATGGAGGAGATAAACTTGAGGTGTAAGGGATATGAAATGCAGTTTGCGTTCCTGCCTCTCTAGACAGTAGATTTTGCAAGGTGATAAGTTAAAGCTTCTGAGGAAAAAGGTAAACTAACTTTGGAGCTGCCAGTGATCTATTCTGACTGGACTAAAAATTAAGGCATTTTCATTAGCCCAGGCAGTCTGAAAGCTATTGACATGAAACTCTTATTTTTAAAAGAGAATCTCCACGTTATTAGTACATCAGGAATTCTCGTTATTGAAGGTCTTGCAGTAGGGTCAGCCAAAGCCAAGTGCCGTTCAGTCGGATCCAACTCATGCATTCAAAATAGCTGATCTTTTCAGCAATAAGAAAAAAATAACCTTGAGCATAAGTAACATGAAAATAGATATTTAACTAAGTAATAAAGACATAAACAAGGTGTACCTTAAAGGAATTACGGTGGCATAGAGATTTTCTAGAATAAACAAACAATTCAACTGGAAGCTCTTTTAATGAAAAATGCCCTATAAAAGAACCCTACCTTGGACATAGTTCAATCCAGCAAGTTTGGTATTGTCTGCTTCCAAATGTTTTAAAATCTAATGTATAGTCAATTAATTTTTAGTAAATCTAAAACATGTTTTTAATTACATTTATAAATTTAACTTATTTTCAAACATTTGCCAAAACTGGAAACATACCCATTGACTCTCAGTTTTCTTAATAAGTCAGTTTGAAAACCTGAGTTATGTTGACTCTTTTTCACTTTAGCGGTGATTCATCCTCTCATTTTAGCCCCAGTACTTTCAGCTGCTTAGTCCAGAATCAAAATACTTACTCACTCTTTTGAGACTATTATACCTTTAGAGGGAAGACTTAAAATGATTTTTTTTTTAAATTTTGCATCTTTTGAATTACTTCTAGTTTTGGCCATTGAGCTTGACAGTCAACATTTCAGTTCTTTTTTGTAACGCACCGAAGTGGTGGGGAAAAGTTTAGACAGGAGTTTCAAGTTTAAGTGTGAACGTCATAAAGAAAGTATTGAGCATTGGCTATTCTGAGCAGACTATTAGGACTAAGGAAAATTTGGTCCCCTGCTTTATACTCCCACAATATGTGGTGATAATGGTGCTCAGTACATAACCTTCTGAATGATTGAAATGATGGTCAGTTTTGCCTACATTTGTTTTTCTCTTCCCCCTCAACTAAAACACAGACCCCTCTTCTGTCTGTCCTTGAAAATTCAGCTCAGGTCATAGCTCCTTTCTTGAAAAACTTGCCACTATGTTCCCTTTCTGTTTATGGTATCCATGATCTCTCCTTTTATGGTGGGTTCGTAGGAGTTCTTGTCTGTCCCACTAGATGAAGACATAGAAAATATCACTGATTGTTTTGCTTCCCTGGCCAACAGTGCTGAGTATAAGTATTTATTTGCTTATTCACTATGCTTAAGTGATTCAAATGTGTGACTCCAAATCTATGATTCGCTAAAAGCTTTGTTCATTGTTTTTGTGAATCAGAGTTGGTCTTTCCAGGCATTTATACACAAGGTGTTTTGAACATAAAGATGTAATGTTTTCACTCTTTCAGGTTTACTTATGCATCCCTTATGTATGGCCCAAGGCTCCCTAAAAGCCTGGGCTTGGTGTGTCTCAACTCTTACTCAGATGTTATTTTCATTTTAGAATGAATAGCAGAAATGCTACTTTGCTTTATTAAATCTGAAACATTGAGGTTTAGTCTGTGTTTATTGAAAGGTTTTCAACGACAGTTGGAGAGCTAGGAGAGCTTCTCTGGGCTCTAACTTCCAGAATTAACTAACTCTCTGCCTATACCTTCTGTGTTCTCTTGGGGAAATCAGAAACTATTGTTAAACTCACTGGAACTCAATAAAAATTGAAGACTTTATAGCAATCTGCAGTTCAGTGAGTATTCTGTTAATAATTAGATGATGAGAACTGCTGCTTCAAGAGCAGGGTAAGAAAGAGACATATAAGAAACTAGAAGACCACCCTGTTGAACACTTACAAAAGGAGATTCTTAGTGATGAAGACAGAGTGTCCTGAGGTTTTATTCTTATGCGTGAAACCCAGATTTCCTGGAAACGACTCTCCTGAGGGTTTGGGCTTGCACAAACTGTGGCATCCTTACACAGATGTATCAGAGGAACCTAGCCTGTAAGATCATGTTTGGACTTCCTCCAATTGGTCACTCTTATTGCCCAGCCTGCAGACAAACTCCTCCTCGTGAATCCCCTCACTTCTGGCTACTGCCAGCAAACACTGCTTCTAAGTGGATGACTGAAAAAAATAGAGGTCGAAAACAAAGTATAGCTAATGACAGAGCTTTTTACATTCCAGGGTTCCAAAAGGACCCAGTGTGAGCCTCACTAATAACACATTTCCCCAGAATCCTGTTACAGACACGTGAACAGATGTTCTGGGCCTTCTTCTCTTTAGTAAAATCGTGACCTTTTGCTTAGTCTCTGTAAATAGAGGCAAAGTATTAGTTTTGTGAAAACCCTGGTGGCGTAGTGGTTAAGTGCTGCATTGGCTAGCCAGAAGGTCGGCACTTCAAATCTGCCAGGTGCTCCTTGTAAACCCTATGGGGCAATTCTACTGTGATTTTTGAGAGTCACTGAGTCAGACATACTTAACAGCAGTGAGCTTTCTTTTCTTTTTTAAATTGGTTTGCATTGAATAGGAAAGAGAAACTGTAGTTAGATTTGCCTCTGGCTACCACAGGAGTTGGATACCCTGGTGATGTATTGGTTAAGTGTTACATCTGCTAAACAAAAGCTCTGGAGTTTGAATCTACCAGGCGCTCCTTCTCGAAACTTTGTGGAGCAGCTCGGAGCAGCTCTAGTCTGTCCTATAGGGTCTCTATGAGTCAGAATCTACTCAGTGTCAGTGGGTTTGGTTTTTTTACATTATCTCAAGAGTTTGAGAACATTTTGTAGGATTTCCCTCCCAAATATAAGTATATTCCAACCCTTCTAAAATACTCTCATTCACTTAGTTTTGAAATGATTCCCTAGGTTATCATTTTTGCCCAGATCATACTATGTGAAAGGCACGTGTTTCATTTTTGTCCAGCAAACAAGGGCTACAACTGAAACCCCATCAGAGGCACAGTCCTTGCCTAAGTTACTTAGTACTGCTATGAAAGAAATGCCACAACAGAGTGGCTTCAAGAAACAAATTTATTTTCTCTTAGTTTAAAAAAAAAACCACTACTGTTGAGTTGGGTCCAACTAATAGTGACCCTATAGGTCAAAGTACAACTGCCCTAAAGAGTTACCGAGGAGCACCTGGTGGATTTGAAGGGCCCACTTTTTGGTTAGCAGATGTAGCACTTAACCCACTATGCCACCAGGGTTTCCTCCTCTTAGTTTAGGGGGCTAGAAATCCAAATTCAGGGCATGGCTCTAGGATGAGGTCCTTGCTGGTTAGCTCCATGAATGACACTGGATTCCTTGACATCGGTCTTCCCCCTGTGCATGTCTGTATCTGTCCTGCTCTTATGACTTACAAGTGTTTAGGTTTAGATTCCATTCTACTCTTATATGACTCGTTAACATAACAAAAGAAAACTCTAATTTCCAGTAAGGCATGATGGCACGGTGGTCAGCTGTTTAGTTGCTAACCAAAAGGTCATCAGCTTGAGTCTACCAGCTGCTCCTTGGAAACCTTACGGGCAGTTCTACTTCGTTTAATAGGCTCATTATCAGTCAGAATCTACTTGATGCAATGGGTTTTTGTTTGTGTAAGGGTCACAATTTCAGTACACATTTTGGGAAGATACAGTTCAGTTCATAACAGCCCTGCTATTTTTCTTTGTGCCAACTAACTCACTAGGGTTAAAAATCCTCAGACTTACGTGGAATTTGAGTCTCCATGGAGGTGACATAGTATGCTTCTGGGAGTCGTCCAGCTGCCATGTGTTCAGAGTAACACTTCCCCACAAGCTGATTATATCATCCCTGTGTAACCACACACATTTATTAGAAACTTATAGGGGGATGCTAATGAACACAACCCACACAGTCTTTCCAAGGACACTGAAGTAGGTTTCCATTGCCTATTACTTCTTAGTAACCAAAGGGAGGGGAAAGGGAAAGAATTAAACTGGTACCCATTTTCTAAAATTCTGGAAGGTTTTGCAAAGACTTCATTAGGGTGGGGACATGCCCACTCCACCTCTTTTCCCCAGTTTTTTTTTTCTTATTGGAATAGAATTATTGCCAGAGCAAATCAAAACATTTTCTCTCTCTCTCTATCCCTGTCACACACAGAAACACACAGACACACACACACAACAACAACAAAAACTCAACCTTGAACCTTGTCATGGATTGATCTGTGTCCTCCAAAAATGTGTGTAGTCTTTTGGCTGAGCCATGATCCCCAATATTTTATGATTGTGCTCTATTTTATGATTTTCCTATGCTGTGTGTTAAATAGGAATAAGATGGGACTGTAAATCCCTTCATAAGGTCACTTCCCTGCTGTACTGTAAAGGGAGTTTCCTGGGGTATGTCTTGTACCACCCTTTATCCTTTTATCTTACAAGAGATAAAAGGAAAGGGAAACAATCAAAAAAATTGGAAAACTTACACCAACAAGAAAGCAGCACTGGGAGAAAAGCGTGTCTTTCAGACCAGAGGTTCCTGTGCCTAGATGCTCACCAACCAAAGACTGATGTAACATAAGGACTTTCCTCCAGAGTTGACAGAGGTAAAGCTGTTCCCCTGGAGTCGGACACCCTGAACACGGATTTGTAATCGACTGGGCTATGTGAGAATGAAGTTTTTTTTAAAATTATAATTGAATGAAAATGTACATTCCCATATAAATTTGCATGCTGACCTACATGCAGCTTCCACTGCTCTCCCTGCATGGTGACAGCACACTCTTCCTCTCAGCTCCATACATGTCTTATCTTCCCAACAGTCTCCTATCTTCTCCTCTCCACCCAATCCCCTTTTTCCAGTGTGAGATCAACAGGATGACCTCCTATAGATGCCTAGAACTATAAAGTGTCCACACAATATGGTCACTCTGCGTCACCAAGTCCAATCCAATGCTGTTTGAAAAGTTGACCTTCAATATGATTTATGGACAGGGGCAGCATCAGGGCCAGGGATCCTGCTTCCAGGAAAACTTTGAGGCCCCTGGACCATCATTTAAAGTATTTTAGTGGAGATCTCAGGGTGCACCCCTGTTTATGCTTGTGTTGCCAGTGAGACTCAACTTTGTGAGCTCCGTCGTGGCTATCACTGGTAGTAGCGGGGCACCATCTGGTTCTTCTGGTCACAAGTCGATGTAGACATCCACTTATGTGGGTCTCTCTGTCTTCTGGATTCTCTTTCCCCCATGTCGTTATGGATCTTGGTGATCATCCATTCCTGCTGAGTTGGGACTATTTGCTGTACCCTCAGATGACAGCTTGGCAGCTTTTGAGACCCCAGACGCCACTCTCCAATGTGGGCTGTGGAGAGACCTCATTAGCAAAGTGCAGTTGTGCCAGTTGGCCTCGATTTCCCCTGAGAGCACAGTCCCCTGCCCCCTGCCTCCTGCCCCAGCTACTCCATCCTTGTAATATTGAGTTAAGATGGGAGGAGTACACAAGTTGTGTTGAATTCCCGTTAATATTGATCTTCTTACTAGTGTGTGCTGTCACCAATTTCAGCCAACCAAATTTCTAACAGTTCTCTAAACCTTCTCCCCTCACCCTCCCACCCTCCCCACCCTTGCAGCCATCAAAGAGTCTTTTCTGTTATGCATGAGTCTGCTTTTAAGTTCTTATCGTAGGTGTCTCATACAATATTTGTCCTTCTGTTGCTGACTACTTTCACTCAACATAATGTCCTCCAGTTGAAACCAGGTAAAAGACGTTTTCTGCTATCATGTTTGTTCTTTATCATTGCATAGTGTTCCATTGAGTATATATACCATAGTTTACCTATCCATTCTTCTGTTGTTGGGCATCTGGGTTGATTCCATCTTTTTGCTACTGTGGACTGTGCTGCGATGAACATTTGCATGTATGTATCAGTTGGTGTGAATGGCCTTGGTTCTGTAGGATATATTCCAAGCAGTGGAATTACTGGGTCAAATGGTATATCTATATCCATTATTTTAGGATAGCGCCAGATTGCTTTCCAAAGAGGTTGCACCATTTTGCAGTCCACCAACAGTGTAGTGTAAGAGACTTTCAATCTCTCCACAGCCTCTGCAGCATTTAGTGTTTTGTGTTTTTTAGATCATGGCCAACCTTGTTGGGGTGAGATGGTATCTCATCGTAGTTTTGATTTGAATTTCTTTGATAGCTAATGGTTGTGAGCATGTCTGCATGTGTTTTTTGGCTGCCTGGATCTCCTCTTTAGAGAAGTGCCTGTCCATCTTCTTTGCCCATTGCTTAATTGGATGATTTATCTTTTGCTTGTTGATATTTTGTAGTACCTTATAGATTATGGAGATCAGGCATTGGTCTAACATAGAGTTGCCAAATATTTTTTCCCATTCTGTAGGTGGCCTTTTAATTCTATTAATAAAGTCTTTGGATGAGCAAAAGTGATTGATTCTTAGCAGTTCCCATTTATCTATTTTCTGTTGTTTGTGGTTTGTTTGACAGATTTTCAAGTCTGTCTATGTTGTGTATTAAACTTTCCATTGTTGTTCCTACTTTTTCTTGGATGAGCTGTATCGTTTTAGATTTCATATTTAGGTCTTTTATCCAGTTTGAGTTGGTTTTTGTATAAGGTGTAAGATATGGGTCTTGTTTCAATTTAGTGCAGATGGGCATCCAATTTTGCCAGCACCATTTGTTGAAGAGATTGTTTTCACCCCAGTTTAATGTCTTAGGGCCTTTGTCCAAATATCAACTGTTCATAGGCAGATGATGTCATCTCTGGGGTCTCAATTCTGTTCCACTGAGTGATCTGTCTGTTTTTGTACCAGTACCAGGCTGTTTGGACTACTGTGGCAGTGTAACAGGTTCTAAGGGCAAGTAATGAGAGGCCTCCCAGTGTGTTCTTCTTCTTTAGTAATGCTTTACTTATCTGGGGCTTCTTCCCTTTCTGACAAAGTTGGTAATTTGTTCCTCCATCTGATTAAAAAATGTAGCTGGAACTTGTATTGGGATTGCATTATATAAGTAGATTGCTTTGGGTAAAGTAGACAGTTTTACAATGTTAAGTCTTCGTATCCATGAGCAGGGTAGATCTCTCCATTTATGTAACTCTCTCTTAGTTTCTTGTAGTAAGAGTTTGTAGTTCTTTTTGTAAAGGTCTATTATTTCTATGATTAGATTTATTCCTAGATACTTTATCTTCTTAGGGGCTATAGTAAATGGTATTGACTTGGTGATTTCTTCCTTAATAATCTCATTGTTGGTATAAAGGAATCCTACTGATTTACTTACATTTATCTTGCATCCTGAGACTTTAACAAACTCCTTTATCAGGTTGAGTAGTTTCCTTATGGATTCTTTGGGATTCTCTGCATATACAATCATATCATCTGCAAATAGGGAGATTTTTAGTTTTTCTTTGCTGATACAGATGCCCTTTATTTCTTGATCTTGTCTAATTGCTCTGGCTGGGGCTTCTAGTACAATGTTGAATAGGAGAGTTGAGAGTGGGCATCCTTGTCTAGTTCCTGTTCTCAAGGGAAACTGTCAGTCTCTCTCCATTCAGGATGACGTAGGCAGTTGGCTTTGTATAAATGGCTCTTATTGCATTGAGGAATTGGCCATCTATTCCAATTTTGTTGAGAGTTTTTAGCATGAATGGGTGTTGGACTTTATCAAATGCTTTTTCTACATCAATAGACAAGATCAGGTGATTCTTGTCTTTTGTGTTATTTATGTGGTTGATCACATTAACTGTTTTTCTGATGTTGAACCAGCCTTGTATCCCTGGTATAAATCCAACTTGGTCATGATGGATTATTTTTTTGATATGTGGTTGTATTCTATTGGCAAGAATTTTGTTGAAGATTTTTGCATCTAGATTCGTGAGTGTTATCAGTCTGCAGTTCTCCTTTTTTGTTGGGTCTTTCCCTGGTTTTGGTATCAGGGTTATGCTGGCTTCATAGAATGAATTTGGGAGTATTCCATCACTTTCTATGTTGTGAAATAGTCTCAGTAGTATTGGAGATAACTCTTGTCTAAAAGCTTGGTAGAGTTCTGCAGTGAAGGCATCTGGCATTTTTTGGTTGGTAGCTTTTTGATAACTTTTTCAATCTCTTCCTTTGTGATGGGTTTATTAAGTTGTTCTTCTTCACCTTGTGATAATTTTGGTAGGTGATATGAGTCAAGGAATTTGTCCATTTCCTCTAAGTTTTTGAATTTGTTAGAATACAGTCTTTCATAGTATTCAGCTATGATATTTTTGATTTCTGCTGGATCTGTTGTGTGACAACTCCCCTCTCATTTCTTATTTGGGTTATTTGTTTCCTTTCCTGTTTTTCTTTAGTAAGTTTAGCCAACGGTTTGTCAGTTTTGTTGATCTTTTCAAAAAAAACCAGCTTTTGGTCTTTTCAATTTTTTTAATTGTTCTTTTATTCTCTAACTCGTTTAGTTCTACTCTGATCTTTATGATCTGTTTTCCTCTAGTGCCTGAGGAGTTGCTCTCTTGTTCTCTCTCTACTTGTTCAAGCTGTTGGGTCAGTTCTTTGATTTGGTTTCTTTCTTCCTTACAGATGTGTGCATTTATGGAGATAAACTAATCTCTGAGCACTGCTTTGGCTGTATCCCATAGGTTTTGGTAAGAAGTGTTTTCATTCTCATTGGAATCCATGAATTTCTTTATTTCATCCTTCGCTTCTTCTATAAACCATGGTTTTTTGAGTAAGGTGTTGTTCAGTTTCCACGAGTTCCACTTTCTATCTATGTTTTTCTGCTATTGATTTCAACTTTTATGGCTTTATGATCTGAGAAGATACTTTGCATTAATTCAGTGGTATGGGTTCTGTTGAGAATTGCTTTATGTCCTAACACATCGTCTATTCTGGAAAATGTTCCATGTGCACTGGAGAAGAAGGTGTAGTTCTCCGTTGATGGATAGAAAGTTCTGTATATGTCAATGGTTAATTGTGGCAATAAGTTCTGCTGTGTCTTTATTGAGCTTTTTTCTAGATGATCTGTCCAATATTGAGAGTGGAGTGTTGACGTCTCTTACTATTATTGTGGAGTGATCTATCTCATTTTTGAGTGTAGTCAGTGTTTCTTTGACATATTTAGGTGCCCTATCCAACTCGACAGCACTTGGCTTGGCTAATATTAGGTGTATATATATTTAACATTGTTAAGTCCTGCTTGTGTATTGTACCTTTCAGTAATAAATAGTGTCTATCCTTGTCCATGATGGTGGATTTTACATTAAAATTGATTTTATCTGAGATTAGAATTGCCCCACCTACTCTTCTTTGTTCATTGTTGGGTTGATATATGTTCTTCCATCCTTTAATTTTCAGTTTGTTCATATCTTTAGGTCTAAGGTCAGTTTCTTGTAGGCAACACATAGATGGCTCATGTCTTTTGATCCAAGATGTCACTCGATGTCTGTTTACTGGAGCATTCAGTCCATTCACATTCAATGTAATTATTGATAGATATGTGTTCAGTGCTGCTATTTTGATACATTTATTTTTGTGTTGATGTTCTCTCTGTTGTTTTTATTCATCTGTTGTACAACCTTCTTTTTAGCGAATTGATTCTTCACCTTGATCAGCATTGGTTTTGTGGTTGAGTCTCCTGTATTACATTACTTAATATGATATGTTGCTTCTTTATTATGCTTTATGGCTACCTCTGTGATCCCACTTAATAAACTACATATAACCCCAATTTTGATGCTACCAGTCTTGTCAACTTCCTCTCCATCTGGGAGGTCTATAACAACTGTAATAGAACCCTCTTTTTAATATTATGATATCATAATTTACGTGATATGATCACTGGATTGTTTCTTTCACTATTATAGCTTTGACTGTGTTTGGAGCCTTTGCTAACTGAGTAAGATTCTGGATAATGTGTCCTTCTAAAATACAAAGTTAGTGGTTTTGTTATTCCAACCCAAGAGATTCTTTCAGTATTTCTTGTAGTTTTGGTTTGGTTTTTACGAAATCTCTGAGTTTCTGTTTATCTGCGAATGTCTTAATTTCATTTTCATGTTTGAAAGATAGTTTTGCAGGACATATAATTCTTAGTTGGAAGTTCTTCTCCTTGAAGGCTTTGAATGTGTCATGCCACTGTCTCCGTGCCAGCATAGACGAAAGCCTGCAGGGTTTCCCTCTCAATGTTAGCTTTGCTTTGAGTCTTGCTGCCTTTAAGAGTTTCTGTTTATGTTTCATTTTCTTGAGCTTGATTATATTATGTCTTGGAGTCTTTCTATTGAGACCTATGTTGAGTGGTGTTTGATATGTATCTTGGATATCTATATTCTCTTCTTTCATAATTTCTAGGAAGTTTTCTGTCAGCAGCTTAGCAACAATACCCTCTGTGTTCTCAAGTGTCTTGCCCTGTTGAGGAATTCCAGTTAAACATAGATTGTTCTTCTTAATAGAGTCCCACATGCTTCTTAATGTTTCTTCATTTTTCTTGTTTCTTTTTTCTGATTACTACTCATAGATGCTGGGGTCAGTGGCTCTGTCTTCCAAATCAGAAATTCTCATTTCCATTTATTCCATTCTGTTTTCTTGGCTTTGAATTGAAGTTTCTATGTCTTTCATTTTGTTCTTGATCTGCTGGATTTCAGAGTACTGATGTTGCATCTGATCGAACAGCTTGCTTAATTTTTCATTTTGCTCTGCTGCATTTTGTATAAGGTCTAGTAGGGCTCTCTATATAATCCTTTTGATTAATCTTCTGATGGTTTCAGAAAAGCTTTTCATCTGGGTAATTCTGAGGTGGTTTCTTTTGGGGGTCTTCTGATGCCATTGCTGTCTTCTGGGTAACCACCCTCTCCATTCTGCTGCTTTTGGGGCATCATGCGGGTCAATAGAGGCTGGGAGAGATGCTGTGAAGATGTCCCACAGTTGTTTCTGTAGGCCATTTTAAGATGAGAAGTAAAAAGTATTTGGTACCTTCTAAAGTTAGTCAGGTTTTCAGGTATCTATGTCTGTCTTCCCATATAGAAGACGTCTGTCTTCTGTATTGAATACCTGATGTTACAGACTCCCTCAAAATACAGAAAGGTTACTGGCCTGCTGGCCTCTGCTGTTGGGCCCCAGCTGTAGGCGATATTGTGTAGAACTCTGCTTTTCTAACAGAAAAGCAGTCTCTTCTGGGTAGGAACTGCCTCTCAGCCCAGGAATTAGGTCCAGCTGAGGCTTCCATGTGGATGACCCCGCCTCCAAGAAAAACAAGATGGCATCCCACATAAGCTCACCAGCCAGCCAAGAGTGCCGAAATGCGCAGAGTCCACAGCCTCTGCTGCTGGGCCCAGCCGTAGTGGACAGTGTGCAAAACACTGCCTCCCTGCTTGAAAAATGCTCTCCCCCTGGCTGGAGCCACCTCCCAGCCTAAGAACCAAGTCTAGCCAGGGCCTCTGCCTGGGCTGGCTAGAGGAGCCATGGTGTATAGAGTCCAAAGTCAGGCTCTCAGAACCTGACAATTATGCTTGCTCGTGCCACCAGCAGTGCATCCAAGACCAGCAGCTAGTCAAGTCCCAGTTCTGCCTGCCAGCCTAGACAGAGGAAAAAAAAAATCAAAATGGTGAGTTACCTTAGATCTGTGCAAGCCTGTGCTCTCGAAGAGAGGAGTCAATGAAAAAGAGGAGGTTTTGCGTTCTGTGGTATGAAGTTCAAATTAACAGCCCTATGCCACATCCCAGGGCTCACTAGGTGTCCAGAAGGCTCCTTTTAACTATCATATCAGGTCTTGGTTTCCAGAGGGATTTAGGGAGATGTGCGTTTAGTCCACCATATTGACTCTGGCCCAAGAATGAACTTTTCTTTGTTAAAGCCATCCACTCGTGATATTTCTGTTAGAGCAGTACCAGATAACTAAAACAAACCCACAATCATACATCAGACCTTCCCCACAGCATGTTTCCTGTGTGGTACAAAAAGCAGAAACCTCTCCACACACACTAGAGATGGATAACTTATTAGGTAAAGGTTTAGCTATCAGTGAGTCTTTCTGTTTTCCACGTAGCACATTTGAGATAGGTTGCAGTTTGAACCATTTTTCTTTCATTTGATCTCTATCCAGGGATAAGTGACACAATCACCTGGAAGTTGTTAGGTAATAGTCAGTGTAGAGGATTTTCTCTTCCCTTGGTGGAAGACACTAAGAATTGTGTTCTAGTTTGCAGGTTGTGAGTCTGCAAAGGCCTGACCCTTGATAAGTAGCAGGGACTTGGTCTCACGTATGCTGCATTGGATAGAGAGTCTCAACATTTGGCTGGTTGGATAGGTAGGTTTGTTATAAAGACATACTGTACTTTCTGCTTTTTTTTTTTGCACCTCTTCATGTACCTGCTGTCTCCCTATTTTACATCTGCCAGCATCATTTCTAGAAATCTTGGTGGTGTAATACTTAAGTGCTACAGCTGTTAACCAGAAGGTTGGCAGTTCAAATCTGCCAGGAACTCAGTGGAAACTCCATGGGACAGTTCTACTCTGTCTATAGGGTTGTTGTGAGATCAAATTGACTTGATGGCAGTTGTTTTTTTTTTTTTTTATTTTTGGTTTTGGTATAATTTCTACTGAAGTTCTAGAGTGGTAGCACATCTTATTGTCCTTCAGATACATAAAACCTCAGTTACAGTGGCATTCCAACCCCTTCACAGTATTTGCAAATATTGTCTCTTTGTAATACTGCCTCCAAATTTCAAGTGAATTTTAAGAGGAGAGACTGCTCAGTGAACAAATTCACACTTAAGTGTAAATAATTGATAGCTTTCTTATTGTTCCCAGCGTGTTTGCATTTTAAGAAGAGTTGGACTGCCTAAAAGAATTGATAATTGAAGATACTCCAGAAACCATGAAGTAAGTCAAACTAGGCAGTTTAGGCAAGAGTTCCTGGAGAGTAAAGACAGTGGGTAGCTGTTTTATTTAGCTCTGGAGCAAGGCAAGAAGAAAGGCCTATCATGTTGAAAAAGCTGCCCAGTGAAGGCTAGTACTGGGCAACCACAAAGCCTGAGAGGTGCTGGTTTGACAGTAAGAAAAGAGGGTGCCCTGTGAAAAGTAAACCTCCCCCAAATAAGATAGAACTGGAAGTTTAGAGATTTTCTGGGCCCACCTTCTCATTTATGGGTGTCCTAGTTTCTTAGTGTTGCTGTAAGAACAGTGCTACAAGTTGATGACTTTAACAAAAAGAAGTTTGTTTTCTGACACTATATGTATACACACACGCACACACACACATATATACACATATTACCTTTGAGCTGATTTGACTCATAGTAACCCTATAGCACAGAATAGAACTGCCCCATGAGGTTTCTGAGGCTGCCATCTTTTTGGTGGCATAATGGTTAAGAGCTATGGCTAACCAAAAGGTTCCTTAGGAACCCCATGGGGCAGTTCTACTCTGTCCCATAGGGTTGCTTTGAGTCACAGTCAACTTGATATCGACAGGTGTGGTTTGGGTTTTGGTATCTTTTTAGGAACAGATCACCACATCTTTTCCCTACAGAGTGGCTAGTGGATTTAAACTGCTGACTTTTTGATTGGCAGCTGAGTGCTTAACCACTGGACTATCAAGCTCCTTTTCTCACAGTTGATGAGAAGGAAGAATTTGGGTGCTGACTCTAGGGGAAGACTGTGTTAGCTTTCGGGCAAGGTCCTCACCACTTTGAAGCTACAGTTCTTTGGCAATCTTCATGCAGAGCGTATCTTCCCTATCATTTGTGCTGCCTTCTTTGTGCCTAATCTGTTCTTTCAATATCTCAGAGGTGGTTGTTGTAAACCACACTTATGACCTCACTACGCTAAAAAAAAAGAAAGTCTTATTCCCAAATGGGATCACATCAATAGGTATAGGGGTTTAGGATTTAAAACACATATGTTTTGAGGGGACATAATTAAATCCATAACAGTGGGTAAACAAACTATCTGTTAAGAATTGCTGGAATTGATGGCAATGGACTTTTCTTTGGTTTATCACTCAAGCTGACCTCTGGCTGGAGAAAAGAGAGTGGGTGGAGAGGAGGGGAAAGGAGACTGTTGGGAGGATGAGACATGTATGGAGCAGAGAGGAATAGTGTGCTGTCACCGGACAGAGAGAGCAGTGGAAGCTGCATTTAAGTGGGCCTGTAAATTTATACGGGAATGTACATTTTCTCTCAGTCATAATAAATAATAAAATAAAATAAAATACATAAATAAATTAACACTAAAAAAAAAGAGAAAGAGACACTGGAGTCATTTGGCTGTCCCCCCAAAAGGAGGAATTAGAGATTATTAATTTGAAATCTGTAGTTGCATTTTACTTCTGCTGGGGAAGTGATTTAATTCCTACATTTCCTGCTTCATTGAATCTGTCAGTCATTTTACAGAGGGAAGAACATAGGAGACAAAGTCAGAAAGGGGAATACAAATGGTTGTGGCCACTGGCTTCCTGATCTCTAATACAGCATTTCATCTTTCGGGGCTTGGCACTTCCTCTGTTATAATGGGTAACGATAAAACATGCTGTGCAGCCTGTTGTGCTGTGAGAATTCATTGAGGTCGTGCAGGTCTCGGGGAATGACAAGATTGGGCACCACTTCAAAGTTAAGATGTTGTCTTTCTTGATCTTCATTAACACTTCTTAACTCAAAGGGCACCTGGCTCTTGAGATCCCAAAGACACACTGGGTGTTGAGTAGGCCTTCTAAAACACTGATTTTTACATTTAAGTGTCTGTATGAATGTCATTCTGCATGTAGAGTTAAAGGTAGGAGAGTCCCAGAATTTCTAAATCATAGATCTGACTTTGCAATTGGACCCTGAAGTAAATACTGGTGATTGTAAAATCTGTTTGCATTGTGTCAGCTCAAAAGAGATCATACAGATTCCTCATACCTGTAGAAACCCCAGTCTAAACATGATAAAGGGCAGGGCGGGCAAGAGCACTGCACGGCTTTTATTCAGTCTTGCTCATGTAATCATCCCAGCTCTCACAAAGACCAAACAGTATCTCATGAACGTCTCTCATCTGGAGGATTGCTGTTCCTGCTAGCATGAAACTTTGCCATTTCTCAAGACTGCATCACACTGCTAAACAATCATGAGTCTCTTTGTGTTCTTATTCACTCATGACTTCTAGCCATGCTAATTCAATTCTCCTTATCCTTACAGCTACTTTCGCTTACTCCTCTTTTCTTCCTCTCTGCACAGATGTGTGTTTTCCAGAGGTCTAACTGCAGTCACGTGACCATTTTTCTTATTGTGAGCCTGAAGCTGTAGGGAAATGAGATAATTCAGTCAGCTGAAGTTTCTTTTGGGGAACAGAAAGGATTCAGCGAGCTTTAGGAAGATGTGACAAACATCAGTCACACTAGTACAGATTCCATTAAAAAAAAATGCTGTTGATGACTGAACTTGGGAATTCATCATGATTCACCAAATGTATCATTTGTCCATATGAAAAGCCAGCTGAAAGTCTCAAACAGGTTTATTGAGGCAGAAAAAAACCTTCATATGTTCAGGGTTGGCAAGATACCTGTAGTGGGGAGAGGAGAGTTTATTTTCTCATAGTCTAGGAGGCTAGAAGTCTCAATTCAGGGCATCACTTCCAGGGGAAGGATTTCTCTCTATGTCAGCTCTGGAGGAAGGTCCTTGTCATCAGCGTTCCCCGGGTCTAGGAGCTTCCCCATACAGAAACCTCAGGTCCAAAAAGGACATGTTGTACGTTCAGTGATGCTGTCTTGGTATGTGGTCTCCATGTCTTTCTCCTTAACTCCCTTCTTTTATATCCCCAAAGAGATTGGCTCACAATCTAATCTCATAGATTGAATCTTGCATCAACAAAATAACTGCTGACAATCCTATCTTATTAATATCATAGAGATTGGATCTGTAACTTAGGAAATGCACCTCAGATGACAAAATGGTGGACAATCATGCAATATTGAGAATCATGGGCCAGCCAAGTTGACAGATGTTCTTGGGGAGACAATTCATGCCTCAAGACTGCAGCATAGCTATCCAGCCAGGATTTCCAGGCTACCATCCAACTACTGATCCTGGACACAAGACTGCTGGAGTTTCCAGACTGTTGCATGATCTTGGGCTTGCTAGCCTCGACAGTTACATTAGTCAATTCCTTAAAATAAACCTGTGTCTTTCTTTCCTTCTCTCTCTCTGTATTTTTTCTCTCTTACACCCAGTATTAACAATGCCTGTCAGTCATCACTCGCTACTTTGACTCTCTTAAGAAGTGCCTATCACATAGACTGCAGTTTGTTCTACCTGAGCTCTTACAACTCCTTCCACCCTTCAGGGTTTTCTGGCTTCTTTCTTATTGGTGAAGGAAAAAAAAAAAAAAACCTTACAAATGAAATCTTTAATAGGGCACCCTGTTTTTTATCCCTATATCCTTTTGTTGTGGGCTAGAGGACAGGTTGCATTTTTACCCAACAATTCTACTTCAGTATTTATATCAACACAATGACTAAGTAGTATTATTTCTAATGGCCAGTATTTACTGTCTACCTACCATAATTGTGTTTTAAGTACTTTTATGAATTTTTTAAATCCACGAAACAAACTTATGAGATAAAGACTTTACAAATGGAAATGAAAAAACAGGTAGGGTGGATATGTTGCTTAAAGTAACCCTTTTTAGAAAATGGTACAATCAAGACCTTAACTCAGTCTTTATTATTTTGCTGTAATGACAGCACTGGGTTATAATGTTTCATCTAAATATTTACAATCTTAATATTGTGGTCATTTTCTCTTTGTAACAGTCAACAGGGGTTGGCAAATGAAAGCTCACAGGTCATATCTATCTTGCTGCTTGTTTTTACTAACAGAGTTTTATTGGAACTCATCTATGCCCATTTATGTATTTATGTATTGTCTATGGTGTGTTTACATTATAATAGCAGATTTGAATTGCTTAGACAGAGACTGCATGACCTACAAACCTAAAATACTTTAATTAACTTTAAATAAACTGTTAGGTTCAGTTGTCTGATGTTTTATTTCAGGATTTTGCATCTATGTTTCTAAGTCAATGTTACTGTGATTTATTTTTATTATTGTTCATCTAATTTTTGACTCAAGGTTACATTAGTATTATAAAATTACTTGGGCAGACTTCCATTTTCTTCTGTTTTTCTGGAATAACTTGTGTGAGAAAGGGATTATCTGTTCTTGTATAACAAATTTTGGTAGCACTCAACTGCAAAACCACGTAGGACCAGTGTTTGGTCATTTTTGGAGGGGTAGTCTTGTTAATCTACTTGAGTATTGTATTTCTCCTTTGGTTTATTTTGGCATTCTCTGTTTTTCCAGAAATGTATCCATTTAAGCTAGGTTTTCAAATATCTTGGCATACAGTTGTTAATAGTATTATATTATTTAAAAAAAAATATGCGTTACATTGATGGCTTATTTCTAGTTATTTTTCTACATTAAAAAATTGTTATTTCCAGAGTCTTGTCTTCTTTCTTAATCTAGTCCAAGAATTACCACTAATTTGTGTTAATCAACTTTATAAATAATGAACTTCATTTAAATGGCCCCTGGAAACCCTGACATAGTGGATTAAGTGCTAAATCTGCTAACCAAAAGGTCAGCCGTTCAAATCCACCAGGTGCTCCTTGGAAACCCTATGCTGCAGTTCCACTCTGACCTCTAGGGTTTCTGTGAGTTGGACTTGAGTTGACAGCAGTGGATTTGGTGGCTTTAAATGGTCTCTGGCTTTATTTTGTTCTTTTTCCTTCCTTTCCCTTTGTTTGGGTTTATTACGTTGTCTCTTATGTTAATTTATGAGTTAAAGCTAAGTCATTTGAAATATTTTCTTTAGTTTTTAAATAAAAACATGAAACTCTGAATGCCTTCTAAATGGAGCTTCAGCTTTGTCCTAATTTTAACATTTAGTGTTTTCATTGCATTTGGTTTGAAATATATTGTAATTTCCACATTATTTCCTCATAAGTACAAGGTTATTTTTAGTTTTTAGATTCCTTATATATGGAATTTTAAAATCATGAATCAGAATTGATTTTTAATTTTATTGCATTATGGTTAGAGAATGGAGTGTGTTAAGGATTTCTTGGTGTTGGTTGAGGTATCTTTTATACCCCATTAATTAGCTATGTTTTACAAATGCCCCTTGTGTGGAAAAAAAAAAAGTATATTATCTTATAGGGACTAAACTCATTGCTGTCAAATCAATTCCAGTTCATTGCTTCCCTATAGGACCGAGTAGAACCACCTCACCGAGTTTCCAAGGAGCAGCTGTTAGATTCAGACTGTAAAAGTTTTGACTATGTGGTCATAAATTTCAATCACTGTGTCACCAGAGCTCCAATGTAGTATAATTTTTCTACACATGTATTAGTTCACTGTCATTCACCATGTTTTTCAAATTTTTTACACCTTTGTTTATTTTCGATTACTTTAAATGATCAGTTTGTGAGAGGACTCCATTAAAACCTGAAACTATAAGTCTCTGAATAAGTTTTTGTTTCTTTATGTATACTTTGAGATCCTATTGTTAGGTATACATATATTCATGATCATGTTACATTCTCGATGTCATTTATTTTTCCTAGCACATAATTGTTGTACAGTTATTTCATCTGTGGCCTTTCTGGTGATGGTCTTATGACTCCCACCCAGGTGATTGGGTGGGACTGTGATAGGGTGATTGTGTCCTGTGCAGGAGATAGGTCAGTTTTGCCTTTAAAGAGAGCCAATTCCAGAACAGGGAGGAAGTCCTCCTATTCCCCACTATCAGGGAAGGAAAGAAGAGCAGAAGATACCTGGCAGCTGAGACCCAGCAGCAGGAGATGGTGCACTGGGCTTCCCAGCCTACAGAAAAAGAAAGTTGAATGCCTTTGGGCAGAAACTGAGGTCAGGGAGAGACATGCCTTCAAACATGGCTGGGAAGAGGCCATCCTGATGGAAGAACTATATCCTGAGTGTTTCTGAGTATGATTGTTTCTTCCCTAATACACCCCATATTTCTTAGGGTGAGTATGGTCTGTGAGTACTATATGACGATTGCAGTGAATTGTCAAACGTAGTAGAGAGTGCGGTAGGTGGGATGGTTGGTGTCAGGATTGGTGAAGATGGCACAGAAAAGACATATGTTTGACTTCCACCTCGTGGGAATCAGCCTTGAGCTGTTATCTTGTTTCTTCTTCCCCTAGTGTGGCTGGAGGAGGTTAGACACTGCCCCTATGATGCTTTTACATGGAAAATACATTAAACATCTGTGGTGGTCAAAAAGCATTATTATTTAGGCAAAAGATAATAGAAAGTTAAAAATTCAGTTATACAAAGTGGGAGACCATATAGCATAATATCACTTTTTTAGTAGCACTGAAATAACAGCCTTGGTATTTTTCTATTTGTTTATTTCAGAATCAATCTGACCCTACCATCAATACATAATTCTGGCATCTTCTCTTTTCATGACAGGTGTAAGTGACTGGTGCAAATAGCACCAGTGCACTTTTTTAGCATTTGTTCAAACACTAGGCCAATCACACATTAATTTCCTGGTGTATACGTTTCCTGCTGGAACATTCGTTTGAAGCCTAATCCACTCCATGTCTTAGGATTTTCTATTTTTGCAGTATAATGCAGTAGGTCTAACCTTTAAAAAATACTTGTTTAAGTACTACATATGGTGATGGGTAGATGTATACTAGTTCAAAAAGTAGAAACATGAATTTTGAGAAATTGTGCATCAAGTAATTGACTTACTACAAATTACTTTTTAAAGCTTACTTTAAATATGTATCATTCCCTCCCTGCCTCACTCCTTCTCTCCTTTCTCCTCCTGTAATATTATGGATGACTAGCTTTTAGTAGACCTAACTGATACTGCTGTGTTAGTGATTGAATTGTGTCCCCCCCACCCAAATATGTGCTCTACGAATACCTTTACCTGTGGTGGAAACCCTGGTGGCATGGTGGTTAATAGCTACCATTGCTAACCAAAAACACCCCACAGTTTGAATTTATCAGGTGTCCTCCTCAGAAACCACATGGGGCAGTTCTATTCTGGCCTATAGGGTCATAATGATTTGGAAATCACTAGACAGCAAGGGATTTTTGTATACCTGTGTGTGTAATTTGGCTTGGAAAATGGGTCTTCTTTGTTATGTTAATGGAGTCCTATTAGTACAGTGTGTGCCTTGAATCAGCCTGGAAGCGCTGGTGGTCATAGTGGTTAAGTACTATAACTGCTAACCAAAAGATTGGCAGTTCAAGCCCAGGAAGTGTTCCTTAGAAACTCTATGGAGCAGTTCTACCCTGACCTATAGGGTTGCTATGCGTTGGAATTGACTCGAGGGCAATGGTTTTGGTTTTGTTTTGTTGAATCAATCTCTTTTGAGATATGAAAGAGCAGATTAAGCAAGAAAGCAAGCAAGCAGAGATGGGAGAAGATGGATGCCATGTCTCACGATGATCACCTAGGAATCAAGCAATAGAAGCTGCTGACCGAAAGGCTGGCAGTTCAACCGCTCCTTGAAAACTCTTTGGGCAGTTCTACTCTGTCTACAGGATTGCTTTGAGTCTGAATCTTCTCGATGTCAGTGGGTTTATTCTTCTTCATGTACTAATTATCACTTTGTAGATTATGTATCCATTCGTTTATATGTTAATTTTCTCTCTTGCAATGAGATATAAATGCCACTGACCAAAAATTTTGTGTGTTCTTTTCATATTTTATCTTCAGCACTGAAAAATACCTGGTACATGGCATTCACTGAATGAATATGTGTTAAATGAAGGAACTACACACAGAGTTTTTTTTTTTTAATGTCCAAATTGTCACGACTTGTTCAGTGGTAGCCCTTTATGAAAATTTAACTTTTTACTTTTTTGTGCATTGCCCTGAGATATATTTGAATGTGTCTTGCTTTTTGACACCACAACTCAGGCATATCTTTATTTTTCCTGCCTTGAACATGGAGCTAGACATTCCTTAGGAAGCAGCTTTTTTTTTTTAAGGATTAACTAAAAAAAAAAAAAAGAGTTTTAATATTAAACAACTCAAACATACAGGTTTTGATGTTCTTGCAAAAAAGGAAAAAAAAATTCTTTTTAACTTAATAGGCACCAGTGGCTTTATCAATAGTATAGTAAGCAGCTCAGTGTTGAACATTTATTTTTTAATATTCAGATAAATATATATGCTTATTTAAATTTTTTAAAAGTCAAAAGTAAGTATGTCAGATAAATTAATAAAAGTAAAATTAAGAAATATAAGAGTCTTTAAAAACTTCTAAAATATTTAAGTGGAAAAAATTTTATGGGTCCATATTTTTACAACAGTGTCTAGATTTCACAGGAATAAACTTATTTTTAAAGAAGTGCATTTAGGTCATACCATATTTTAGTTATCCTTTTATATTAAACCTATATGCATACAAGTATATGCTGTTATACTTAAAATATATTATAGGTAATTTTATAATTATAAATATTATTTTTAGGTAGTTCACAATTTATTTACAAATAATTTCCAATGATTTCTGACCTATCTGCAGATTTTCTTTTGTTCCCACATTAAGCAGAGCGTTTAATCAGATATGATTACTGAAAAAACTTGGGGCAGAGATTGCAATGATTGCATGGCTTAAAAATGCCAGGTCTTCATCACCATTCTGGGTTGTAAACAATCACTGCATAGAGAAAAGATGACTACTTTTTTTCTGGTTTACTTGGTAAATAGTACCCAGCAAAATTACCAAACATGGGAAATGATTTTGCCGAAATTCAGACATGATCAGATACTGGAACTTTGTTATTTGGACAATGAATCCAGAGTCAGTAATTGATATTGTTAAGGAATTCCCAGAAATTTAACTGCTTTTAATGTACAATTTTCTTGAGAGATAGTAGCACTAGAGGTTGCTGCTTTGTGGGATTACTGATGCCACCATGTAGGCAAGGAAAACCCTACCAAAGACCCGTCTGCTCTTGTGTTCATAAAGGGCAGCTGGTCTCCTAGGACAGTAAGACTGGTGCATCTTGAGTTCATTTGCCATTTTCCCTGGGCCAGAGCATCCTGAGAATCTCTCATTAAAGCAAAAGCTGGACCGTGAATGAAGAAGACAGAAGAAGAATTGATGCCTTCGAATTGTGGTGCTGGAGAAGAACGTTGAATGTACCATGGACCACCAAAAGAACAAACATCTATTCTGGAAGAAGTCCAACCAGAGTGCTCCTTGGAAGCAAAGATATCAAGACCACATCTTACATATTTTGGACATGTTATTAGGAAAGGTCAGTCCCTGGAGAAGGACATCATGCTTGGGACAGTGGAGGGTTAGCAAAAAAGAGGAAGACCCTTGATGAGATGGATTGACACATTGGCCGCAACAATGATCTTAAACATAAAAATGATTGTGGACATGATGCAAGACTGGGCCATTCTGTTGTTTATAGGGTCCCTATGAGTTGGAACCAGCTCAATGGCACCTAACAACAATAACCTTCTCTTCTTTTGTGCTGCTCTTTATCCTAATAGCAGAGGAACATGATTTCCCTTTCACTAAGTCTTGGCTTTCTCCCCTATAGTATTCAGTGTCTCCTTCAGCATGGCTGGGTTGACATTATTTGGGGTGCAGTCAACTGGTCCACCTGGGCACTCAGCTACTTCTCTGTGTGTGTCTACATTAGCCTCCAAATTCAGGCCATTTCCAGCTCCTTTAGGGATTCCTTATGCTCAAGATTTGCCAACTAACTCTGACACTTTCCTTCAGTTCAGTGGATGTTTTTTTCCAGTGTCGCCACCATTTATTTAATATTCTTCCCTTCTAACCACCTTTTACATTTAAAGAACTTTTATAGCATTTTGCACCTTTTTATGAAAGAAAAGCGATGGTTGTTGAAAAGTAGCTCCAAAACTCAGTGTGTTCATGTTCTGAGTAACTGTGGCATTGAGTAAGAGTGTGTGTGTGTCCAAATCCTCCCACAATGCCTCGAAAATCTCATTGCTCTGGACAACATGGGGGGTATTGCCAGCCTTCTTTCCGTTAATATTTGTGCTGGACCAAGTAATCTTCCTCTGAACATGTGCTACTGAGAGTTGGTTTCAAGGAATAGTAGTACCAGCATCACCTGGGAGCTTGTCAGAAATAGATCTCATCTCTGAAATTAGACTGACTGTCTTAGCTATCTAGTGCTGCTGTAGCAGAAATATCCCATGGGATGGCTTTAACAAACAAGAGTTTATTCTCTCCCAGTACAGTAAGCTGGAAGTCCAAATTCAGGGCTCTGGCTCTAGGGGAAGGCTTCCTTTCGCTGTTGGTTCTGGTGGTAGGTTCTTGTCATTAGTTGTCCCTTGGTCTGGGAGCATCTGAGCACAAGAACCTCAAATCCAAAGGACACATTATGCTACTGGCACTGCTTCCTTGGTAGTATGAGGTTCCTCACTCTTTGCTTGCTTCCCTTGCCTTTTATTCCTTGTAAGATAAAAGTGGTGCAGGCCACACTCCAGGGAAACTCCATTTTCACTGGATCAGGGATGTGAACTTGGGAAGGTTGTTAAAAAACAACAGCAACGACCACCAGTGCTTTTGAGGCAATGCCGACTCATGGCAACCCTATAGGACAGACTAGAACTGCCCCATAGAGTTTCCAAGGAGCGCCTGGCAGATTTGAATTGCTGACCTTTTGGTTAGCAGAGGTACCGTTTCACCACTATGCCACCAAGATTTCTAAGGTTTTTAAGTGATTCCCTGTGTTGTGTGGTTGTCCTCCGTTTTGTGATTGATTTTCCTATATGTTGTAAATATTAGTCTCTACCTGTGGTTAATGAGGCAAGATTGGACTACTTACAACATGTAAAAAAATTAATCACAAGGAGGACAACTACACAACACTGGGAATCACAGCCTAACCAAGCTGACATGTATTTTAGGGGAACATAATTCAGTCCATGACTCCTACCAAATCAGAGTCTTCTTTTATTTTTTTCTTTCAGTAAGAAACCCTCATGAACTTCAAACTCTGTAATCATCACCTTCTGGTTAGGAAGTTATCATTCTTTCTAGAACTACTCTGGAGGTTGCCTGGAGACTTTCCTGATGCTGAGGTACTGTGGTGGTCACGATCACTCTTATACTCCTTTCTAATGGTTTTCAGTTTTAACTCTGCAGAACTTTAAGTTTCCTTGAAAAGGGTCCAGCACTTACCTCAGGGATGACATGTCCCTAATGGGAGGAGTTCTACTCTTGAGAAAACTTTGAACCATAATAGCTTTCCATTTTGTATCCATATAACATACACTTGAAAAAAGAATTTCTTTATTTGTGCTGGTAGAAATGAGAAGAAGCAGCGGGGCAGAAACCAATTTCTTGATCTCTGAGTTTAAAGAGAAAGGAAAAAAAATCATTATTGTGTCAATTCCAACTCATAGTGACCCTATAGGACGCAGTAGAACTATCCCGCAGAGTTTCCAAGCAGTAGCTCTTAAATTTGAACTGCTAACCTTTCGGTTAGCAGTCAAGGTCTCAGCTACTGCACCACCAGGGATCCTGGTACAGGAAGAGAATTCTTTCACTGAGTAGCAGTGTGTTCTCAATGCCCCACGCATTTCCAGGTGATATGGTTTTTCATTTGACACATTTTAATTACTATTTCCTCTTGTTCCTCTTCTTGCCTAGAATCTTTATGGGGCTTGGGAAAATTACAAATTCCATGATATCATTTGATATTGTGTTCAAAAGCATTCACCTTCACAAATATCCCAGCCAGGGGACCAGGGAACTGCGTTGACTCCCCTTCCTTTCAAAATGAGTTGTTTTCCGAAACAGTCTGTTGCCTGGACTTTATGTAAGAGCTATTGTTCCCAGACTTCTCTGGGGCTACTATTCTGTTCCAGGAGACCCCAGTTATGTTTTTTTTTTTTAATGCCGTAAAGCTCATAGAGTCCTCATGGAAATGACACCAGTAGAGTTCCCTTCCACTTTTACCTCAAGACACACCTGGAATACTTAGTTCACATATTACTAGAAGTCACTGAAAAATAAAAAAAAAATTGAGATGATATACAATTTTGTTTTAGGCATAACTACTTTGTTTGGAAGGAAAAAAATAAGCAACATTATTTTATAAGCTTCTAAAAGATCATGTATAATTTCTAAATCCAAGAAGTCAGAGTTTCCCACTGGTATAGGCTAAAAATTAATGGTTGAATGGATTAGTAGAGCTAATTAGATCATTTAAAATTATTGCTTTTACTCTTTTTAATTACAATTATTAATATTTTCACACAACAATTATAGTTTAAATAAACAAAAGAATGTGGTGACTTATTTGAAAGAGAGATTCATAATACTGTTTTATAATTTAAAAATTTAGCTCCATTCAGTGAATGTTACTGGGATTTAGTGAGTTTATTTCCTTTTTGGTTTTAATTAGGAAACCTGACCAGAATCATGGGTAGCTGTACAAGCTAAAAGAGTTTATGTGCTCTTATTCAAATACATTAGAGATTAATGATTTTTTTATTTCATAAAATTTCAGCAAAAATATCACCATGTCAACTGATTTTTTTTTTTTAAAGAATTGAGGAAAGGAAAATCAATAGTTACAAAAGCATTTTGGATATTGTAAAAGTATATACTTACTGAGAAAATTTAATTTTCTCCACAAATGCTCTTAAATTTCTGTGTTTCTACTCTATGTCAGTTTGAGACTGGGCCTTGTGAATGTCCAAGTAAACAAAATATGCTTTCAGAAAAACACCCTTTTATTTGTGGTGGTAAGCAGAGGCGAGAAAGAGGGAAAAGATCTTAGAGTAGATGAACGGTGCCTTGAAATTTTTGAGAAGGGGCCACTTAGAATTCCTTTAAGATTTTTCAGTCACAAATATGTACATTTCTGCATTATTCCATGAACTTACCCTCTGCCTCCAAAACTGAGAATCAAAGAAACCATCAGTAACATGGGTTTAGCAATGATGCTTAGAATTGCCAATGGTTTGCGACCCTACCAAGGTTACAATATAAACTGTTCCTGAATAGTTCACCTCTGTCATGCAGTTACTAAGGTCAGAACTCCTTCCTCTACAACTCCCCTGCAGCTGGTAGACAGTGTCCTGTATCAGACCTCCTTCACCCTGAAACCCGCTATGAAGGCTGTAAGCACAGATCCCTTGTGAGCTGTCTCCTCATGAAGTCTGCCACCTTTTTATCCTTAACGGATGCCATCTTTTCATTTTAGAAAAACACTCTTAGATTTTCATCTCTTTTTTTAAACTCTTCATTCACTTTTATTGAATTAAACTAAACTTTGTGTATTCTGGAAGTCAATTTGCTTCACTGTTTGTTTTATAGATGAAGATGATGAAGTCCAGGTAAATTAACTCATATGGCCAAGGGTACATCGCTTTAGGAACTTCACATGCTTCTCGCATTGGTTAATATGATTATTTCATTTATAATATTAATAATTTGTCTTCAACCAAAATCAAATCCAGTGCTGTTGAGTCAATTCCAACTCATAAGATTACGTTTATTAAGATATGTATAATATAAAAGTAGAAGTGATAGTGTTGTGACTTTAACTCAGTTAACAAGTTTATTGAACATAGACTATATGACAATAATTGTTCTAAATGGGAACTCAGCTGCAAAGAAAGTGGGGAAAAAAGCCAATCTCATGGACTTCACAGAAACCCTGGCGGCATAGTGCCGAAGTGTTACATTTGCTAACCAAGAGACTGGCAGTTCAGATCCTCCAGGAGCTCCTTGGAAACTCTGGGGTGGTTCTACTCCGTCCTTTAGGGTTGCTATGAGTCAGAATCATCTTCACTGCAGTGCTTTTTGGTTTTGCTCCTGTTCTTATGGACTTTGCATTCCTGTAGAAGATACATTCAAAACTGACAAGTAAGTGAAATGCAGAAAATTCAAGCAAGAAAATGAAGAGAAGAGTAGGGAATCATTGTGTCTGCCTGTACATGAGTTTGTATGTAACCAAGACTTCAGAAGTGAGGAAGCAGAATATGCTGGAATTGAATCCAAGAAGCAGCTGTCTTTCTTGATTTAATTTTTACTATTGAAGAAGGATTATCAAATATAATCCTTTCAAAACATTCTGTTTTTTTCTTCCACCTGATAGGACCACTATAAAACTTTGTCAGAGGGGAGTGTGGTGAGAGAGTGGCCTCGGGGCTATCCTCATCACCTTCATTTCTTTTTGAGAATCTCATTTATCAAGAAGTCATGATTCCCCTACTGACACAGCAGTCATTAGCTCAGCAAATTAAAACCTAGAGCTCACATTTTTTTCATTTTCAAGAACTGAGTTTCTTGTTTAGAGGGAAACAGTATGTGCTCAAGGCTGCATGTAGAAGAAATCTGGATGCAGGAGAGGCCAGGAGCTGCGGAAACCACAGCTAAGCTATTCATGATGCTTGAAATTTGTGCGCAAGAACGGCGAGGGCAGAGGAGGGGTAACAGGTCTGGTGACTCAGACAACAGAGAAGTATGTACTGGCCAAGCCTCTCTGTTTTCCTGTCCACTGAGTGACAAACTGTTCTGTGACCACTTAAAAAGCTGGGCTTCTTTCCTGTACCTTTCTTCCTTTCTTCCTCCCTCCATCTCTTTTTCCACACATCCTTCCCTCCTTCCTGTCTGGTTACTTTTTTCTTTCTCTATTAAATATTAGTGTCTTCTTGTTTTCTATTGCTTTGTAATAATTCACTATAAATATACTGGTTTCAAACAACATAGATTTATTATCTTGGATTTCTGTAAGTTAGAAATCTAGATGGACTCACCTGGGTTCTGTGCCTAGAGTTTCACAATACACTGAATTTAAGGTATTATCTAAACTAAGTTCTTTATCTGGAGCTTTAGGAAAGAAATCTACCTGCAAGCTCATTCAGGTTGTGGACAGAATTCAGTCCTTGTGGCTGTAGCAGTGAGGTCTATATTTCCTTGTAAGTTGTTAGTGAGAGATGTCTCTCAGCTCCTGGAGGCTGGCCACATTCCTTTTCACTTGGCTGTCTGCATCTTCAAGCCAGTGACAACACGTCAAATCCACCCTTGGGCCTCTTGTGCTATCAGCCAGAGAAAGTACTCTACTTTTAAGGATTCATGTAGTCAGATCATGCCCACCCAGATAATTTTTCTATCTTAAGGGCAGTTATGCTATATAAACTTATCACAGTCATTGGAGTGATATATTATATTCACAGGTTCCAGGAATTAAGATATAACTTTAGAAATCCTGATCACCACAAATGTGCATTTATTATATAAAATAATTATAATAAAAATAAATACAAGAATAATAAATAAATTCTAATGTTTTACCCTTACTTTCTGCTTTCTTATCTAGAATGTACTGTTTGTACATTCTCCTGCAGTTTCTGTTATGTTTAACAGTGTTGAGCAAATACTACATATTCCACGTGTACATAAAGTATATAAAAGCAAATTTGAAAATTTTTCTCTTTTTATATGATTATTATTTACCTAGCATTTACTATGTAACAGGTACTGCTTTGAATGTTTTTAATTCATCTACTCTTTTTGAGCCAACGTATGGGCTGGTGCTATTACCAGCAGTTTATAGATGAAGGTGTGACATTGAAAAACAGAAAGGAAAATACTCACTGCTTCACAAACAGTAAGTGAGCCAGGGTTTGAATCCAGGTAGTCTGAGTGCAAATGCTGTGTTTTCCCTATTTGTGTTTTTCAGACTCAGCAAATTGCTCCGGCTGGTCAATCTCTGCCCAGAGAAGATGCTGGCCATCACATGGAAATCTAGCAGATCTGGTCTAGCAGGTCGACCAGTCAGTTCTCTTGTGTTTCACTAATAAACCTGCAAATGGGCAGATGGCTCCCAGTAGTAGTAGGGGAGTAACTTCCCAGTGATTTAAAATAAGCTGTTAATTAACACTGTTCAGATTTTAGAAGACTTAAATGACCAGAGAGGCTCAATAACAGCATATTATTTATTAAAATCTGTTAGCGTAATGGTTAAGTGCTATGGCTGCTAATCAAGAGGTTGGCAGTTCAAATTCACCATGGGGTTAATGATCACTCATGACATAGCTGCCCAATAAAGGACTTAGCTTTGTCCGTCTCAGCAGGTTGGCAAAGATCAGACTACCAGTGTTGCCCTAATTTTCTAAGAGTGATGAATAGAAGCTTTTTCAAAACAATGGAATTTTCTGCCTTTGGCACTATAGGAACAGTGCCAAAGCAGCTGCTCCTTGGAAACTAACTCTATGGGGCAATTATATGCTGTCCTATAGGGTCACTCTGATTTGGATCGACACAACAGAAATGAGTATTTCTATTCCTTGCTAACATGATTGAATAAGATGCTTCCAAACAGTTTGACAGTTTGCTCATGACCAAATCCCACTAATCACAGCATACTAGACAAATGATTTAGATACGAGGGGAGGAGGAGATGAAGAGTGTTGCATGATCTAATGTGGTTTTCTCATCTCCAAATTTAATAATACTTCAGAAGTGTATATGTGATTTGAAGTACATTAATATTATAATCAAAAAGGTCTGTTTTGGCCACCAAATCCAATTGCAGTTGGTATGGTGTATTTCGGCTTTTGTATACCTGCCTGATTATTCTGAGAAAATCTGTCCTGGGCTCTGGATTAGGCATGGGACGATACTTTGCCTCTGGAGGTCTGAGTTACTGAGTGGCTGAGGGACCTCTAGGAGGTCACAGTATCTCCTAGTTCCTTATTGTCCTGATTGTCCACTCATTCATTCATTCATTCTTGATACTTGTTAACTCTTTGCTGAATGAGTGAATGAAAAAAAATTATAACAATCCCCTTGAAACAGTGTTTCTCAACATCATTGTAAGCAGGTCGGGAGGACAAAAGTGCCAGGATGAAGATCTAGACTTCTTTCTGAAAGAGCATTTTTCAAAGGAACTTGATCAAACACAGCACAGAAGCCAGTTAGGGGAAAGGACTGTGTCCTGTGTGAGGGAAAAAGAACCTATTTATGATTTTCCACAAGCCACGTCTAGGGTCAGAATTCTGGACTTACTCTCCAGAACCACTTGTTTGCCCACATAGTGTATTAGAGTGGCTTTTATAGGTCAAGAGGCATGCCATCAGAAAAAAAATCAGCAGCTAGGTCCCGAAGCCCTTACACAAGTCATGCAGTATCTAAGAGTGATGGCAAAGTCAGGCTTGGAGACTCCACCAAGAGAGGAACATGGGATTAGTGATCACTCATGACATAGCTGCCCAATAAAGTACTTAAGCTTTGTCCATCTCAGCAGGTTGGCAAAGGTCAGACCACTAGTTTTGCCCTAATTTTCTGAGAGTGATGAATAGAAGCTTTTTGAAAACAATGGAATTTTCTGCCTTTGGCACTGTGGGAGCAGTGTCTAGGAACCATAAGATTTTCAGAGGCCTGGTGACAGGGGCGGGGAGAGCAAAAAATTAATTGATTCCAAATTTGAAATGGCAACCTCAGAACGGTTTTTAATAAATGTTTAATTCAACAGCTATAAAAGATAACTTGCTATTCTATTACTAGTTAAATTTCCCATTAATGCAACATTGATTTCATTTCAAAATAATTTGCAGCTTGGATACTATGTCATCTTGCCCAGATTTTCAAGTATAAGTGATGTCTACAGAGAACTGGTTGCTATTTCCAAATGAAATGAATCATGTGTGCTAAATAATCTCTAAAATAAAGGCATAAAGATTTTGCAAAATTATACTTCTTTAACAAGAAGTACAGAGGGATTTTTGGATGCCTTGATGGTGTCATGGTTAAGTGGTGCAGCTGCTAACCAAAAGGTCAGGAGTTCGAATCTACCAGGCGTTCCTTGGAAGCTCTATGGGACAGTTCTAGTTTGTCCTCTAGGATCACTAGGAATGAAAATCAACTCACCGGTATGTGATTTGGTTTTTTGGTTGTTTAAAAAAAAAAAAAAAGCCACTGCCATTGAGTTGGTTCTGACTCATAATGACACTATAGGACAGAGTAGAACTGTTCCATAGACTTCTCAGGGTAGCGCCTGGCAGATTCAAACTGCCAGCCTTTTGGATAGCAGACATCACATTCAACCGCTATGAACCGGGGTGTCCTTTTTGGTTATAGAGGGATTTTAATATGTTTGATGCAACATGTGCGATGATTCTAAAATGGAAGGTTGTTCAGGGCTAACCCAAATTTTGAATCAGTCCTCTGTAGTCAGAGTGTGATCATAATCCACAGAACACCATCCATGCAGACAGTGTTAATGAAGTTCAAGGAAAAGTCTCTGAGGATTCTAACTGGAATGCAGAGTCTAGAGACAGAGACTAAGTAGTGTAACGGTAGGTTGTCAGTGGAGAGCTGGACCACAGGATTGCTTTCCCCACTATGCCTCACCTCCACCAAGAGAGAATTAGGAACAATAAGTGATGGCCCATGGCCTTAGAGGACCAAAATTGTGTTCAGGATCAGAGATTTTTCTGAGAATTAAGTTGGGGCTCTTACAAGCTAGCCCACTCCTTTGCAGCAACTTGGAGTTACTAATGAGTCCCAGAGGTTTTAAGCCAGAACTGTGTTTCTCCTCTGACGAGGAATGGATCTCAGGAGTTGGAGAATGGTACACACGTGGAATGAGTTTCCATCAGTCAATAGATTAGTTAATAATCACCTACTGTGTGCCAGACGTTGAGCTAAGTACTGGAGATACAGAACAATTATGATGTTCAGAGGCCGCAGTGCTTACCACCTAATGAGAAGAAGATATTAAATAACAAGTAGGATAGGTGATAAAGAAGGAGGAAAAAGATTGTAAAAGTGAGAGACACAGGGAGGGCATTACTGCAAAATACAAGTGTGAGGCAAGTGCCCAGACCTAAGAGCCTTATTGATAGGCAATCTTTGGCCAGCAGAGGGCGTCATGGCAGACGTTGCCGCTGAGCCAGACAGGAGCTGGGCCTGGAGGCCTGGCTCTGGATTTTGCGTGACTGCTGTGAGAATCAGGACTAAAGAACTCTGGGTTAGTTCTGACATGGGCAAGACCTTCCCAGGGGTTATACATGATGCTGAGATATGTTCTCTTGAAATATATTTGAGGGGCTCTGGGCAACTGATTTCGCTCATGAATGAGCTATCATTTAACATTTTTTGTCTTATTAACACTTCCTGTCAGACACTGTGGCTACTCTACTTACAAGTGATCAGTAAATGTCAGCCTGTTGGACTGTCCTGCTGAGAAATCTTTTTTTATTTTTATTTTTTATCTTTAGCATGTCACTGAGGCCCTTGGAGTCTTGGGCATCTCTAACGTGTAATTCTTAGGAAAACATAAACAAGCTGTTTTCAACACCAGTTAACATCATCATCAAAAATATTGTGCATGACACACACTCACACAAGCAGCAAGTGCTGGCTGTGCAAAGTTCTGTAAATTGTAACCCTCCGACCCAAATGACATTGCACTGAGAAAATAAATAGCAGTGAGTGAGAAGCGTGATCTAGGTACTGTACAGTTTTTTATTTTTTATTTTGGTACTACTAGCAGCCCCTAGCTCCATACTCTGCTCCTTAAATGTTTGTTAAAATGATAACAGTACAGATCTTGATGTTTATTTCCAACATCACTTTTGATTTTGAATGTCAACCAGTCCACTGAGCATGTACTATCTGAAAGGTCATTGTGTAAGTGCCGTGAGCTTCAGAGAAGGATGTTCATTGTTAGTTTTCAGTACTTGAAGATGAGCTCACCAACAGGTTTTGTCTAAGCATGTGACGGTTAGGGTTATGTGTCCCCTAGGCCAAGCCAGGATTCTTGGTGGTTTGACAGATACTGTGTAATCATTCTCCCCTCTGTAATGTGGTGTGAGCGGCCAGTCAGTTGACAAGGAAGTTTCTTTGTGGGTGGGGTCTGCATCCCACATGTGTGGATGTTCTGGCAACACATATTCCCTCTTGACGCTACATTTGATTCTTCATCCTCAGACCTCTGGCTTTTGGGATGTTAGCCTTTAGCCTGTCATGTGATCTAAAGAGTTTTGGATTTGCTAATACCTAAAACCCATTTGGGAACCTTGGTGGCGTAGTGGTTAAGTGCTACACCTGCTAACTGAAAAGTCAGCGGTTCAAATCTTCCAGGTGCTTCATGGAAACTTTATGGAGCAGTTCTTCTCTGTCGTATAGGGTCATTATGAATCTGGAATTGACTGGGCATTGGATTTGGTTTATGTGCCAGTACCCTGCCATCTGACCTGCTGATTTTGAGTTCATCAGCCCCTGCAGCCATGTGAGTCAGAGGAAGCCTCCAGTGTAACACCTGACCCAAGAAACTGAAACCTGCCAACCTCCACAGCTGCACAAGCCATTGCCTGGAAATGAATTTCTGTTGTATACAGATACACTTCACTGGTTTTCTTCTCTGAAAATCCCAACTTATGACAGTGTCTGAAAGGGCTCTGGTCACTGCAGTGTGTGGGAAGACTTTGCCTTGGTTTATGGTGAAAGCCTATTTGCAATGCCTGGGCTGGTAGCACTTCAGACTACCTGGCAGGATGAGCTGTTACCCGCTCACCAGGTTCCTCCACTAGCAGGTGCTCTATTCCAGAATTCCACAGGTACTGAGAAGGAGATTCTGTCATCTCAAGCTTTTGTTCTGTTTTGAGGCACTTTGGGGCCTCTGACAGCAGCTCTCATTTTGCAGAGTAAGATGTTACTGCAGATTTGCTAACAGTTAATTTTTAAATGGATTCTAGGCTGCTATATGCAGCATCTCTGTTGGTATTTGAATCATTTGGCACATAACCCCGTTGTTAGGTATCTTTTTTTTTTTTTGGATGAAATTTTTGTTGGTCACCTTCAAGGCTGCATCAATCCCTTGGTAATGGAAAAAAAAGTCAATGTAATGATCTGCTTTGAAAATAAACAGTATAACTTGACTTTGGCGTGGACAGCCTATTATCATGTGGTAACATCATTCTACTCCAGTGACATTATCTGCTAAGGATATTATGATGGTGGAAAATATTTCAATTTTGTTATCGGAACAGTGAAGCTGTGATATTTAATTACAGGGAAGTATGTTTACTTTGGAGAGTCTGGTATGCTGCATGTCACAGTGTACTCCTCAGAAGACTGCAGGGGTAATCAGATGCGAGCAGAATGTTCTTCAGTGACCCTTGCCCCCCAAGTTATTGATCTAGCACTTCTGCTTTGGCAAGTCTTCCTTTTTGCAATTTGAATTCTTCCAGAAGCTTACTGATTAACAAGTTAGCTAATGAGATAATTGATATAGTGCTGTATTTAGCAGAGGAGGACTGGGGCTGGCCAGTTTGTAATTTGGGCTGTTTGAGTGATTGTATGAATAACAGAGCCCCCCCCCTCCCAAAAAGCCTCCAAACTGAAGTGTCAACAAATTAGGAAAAGCCTACTCTCTCTCTCACACATACGTATATATACTGTATTGAGAGAATAGAAAAAAAACAAAAGCAGACAGCAGTATGAATTAGACTGGTTAGAGTCCTATGTGATGAATCAAAACTGACCTTATAGTGACAGAGTAGGTGTCCATAGGGTAAGATTAGAAAGGCAAAGCAGGATGCTTCCCACTCTACAGTAACTGTCCTGTGACAATCAGTTGTGCCACCCTACCTTATTCAGTGGCTTTCAGTGACAGCCAGATATCATGCCTGACTTTAACGAATGACAGGAAAGGAGAAGGCAGATAGATGTCATAGTTGTCCAGTGCTGCTGTAACAGAAATGCCACAAGCAGGTGATTTGAACAAACATAAATTTATTGGCTCACAGCTTGCCAGCTAAGTCCAAACTCAGGACACAGGCTCTAGAGGAAGGCTTTCTTTCTCTGTGGGCTCTGGGAGAATGTCCTCACACCGTGAATCCTGAATGATTTTCATGTGGCTTGGCATCTGTCTTTTCTCAATGTCTACTTGCTTACTTGCTTGTTTCAGTGTCTTTTATATCTCAAAAGAAATTGATTTAAGACATACTTGAATATTGTCTCATTGACATAACAAAGAAAACTCCTTCCCAATGAGATTATAACCACAGACAGTGGATTTAGGGTTTACAGTGCATAATTTGGTGGAAGGGTACACAATCTATTCCACAGCAGCAGACATTGTCCTCAAGGAGTTCTCCATCTCGTGGGAGACAGCAAATCACTGTGCTTGCTGTTCACATGTGTTTGAGGATGGGAAAGAGGCCACTGGAAGTGGAAAAGGTGCAGAGGTGATGAAGGCCTTGCCATCCTCTTGGTAATGTACTAGCAAGAGCTTGTTTGTCAGAAAATTGTACAGTTGAGAGTTAGAGAAAGCTCAGAAAGCACATAGTCCAGTACTTGGTTTGACAGTGAAACCACTGAACATGTGAGAATCACAGTGGCTTTCTTAAGGTCACGGAGAAATCAGCAGCAGAACTAGGACCAGAGCAGTCTCCTGACCAATGTTCTTTTCACTGCATCACACTCCTTTGAGAGCTGAATTTCCACCTGGGGTCAAGGGGGTTGGAATTCTCCTGTGCAAGGACAGCAGGAAGGGACTTTGCCTTCTTCACGGTTCCTTTGTTATAAGCTCTGACATGAAACTTGTATACTTCCTTTTCATTTATCTGAGGGTGAAGGATAGTTTCCAAGGATAATGTCGCTAATGACAGGCTATTTCAGCAGCTGGGCCAGGGATGCTCGGGGCCCTGGCTTTGGATGCTGAAATACTCTGAATTACCAATCTGGAGTGTCCCCAGATTCACACTAGTGACACAGGGAATATGAAGTGTTACCTTTGTATACATGGAGGGTTGGGAAGAATGGAGGGGTGTACTGAGGGCTCCTAGTAAGTTCACATGAGAATTATGTTGGCTGATAGAGGATACACAGACACACAGGCCTTTTGCTTCTGGAGTGTGGCACAATGAACCTCAAGGTGGGTAACAGTAAACTAAAGAAAAGTAGCCCAGGCTAGAGCTGAGCCTGCACTGAGTGATTTGGGCAATTGACGGAAATATGACTTTCCTAGCTGACACCTCTCTACTTGAGCTCAATCCTTTTTGTAGGCTCTCAGTATAGCCAACATGTTGCAAATTTGGTTATTTAGGCAGAATGCATTTATGAAAGAATTAAAGAACTGTTTTGTTTTTTTTAAAATGCCCAGAAGTTTGACAGCTGGTTAATTCGAAAGTCTGTGCTGAATAGATATTGATGCTGTCACATTATTTGAAGCTTTGCTTTGCTCGTATACAAAGTCACTACATCTGTGGAAAAAGATGATGGAAAAGCTCCATATCAGCAGCCAGAACAAGACCAGGTGCTGACTGTGGCACAGATCATCAACTGCTCATATGCAAATTCAAATTGAATTGCTCATGCAAATTCAAGTTGAAACTGAAGAAAATTAGAACAAGTCCACAAGAGCCAAAGTATGACCTTATATATATCCCTCCTGAGTTTAAAGACTATCTGAAGAACAGATCTGATGTGTTGACCACTAATGACTGAAGACCAGATGAATTGTGGAATGACATCAAAGACATCATCCATGAAGAGAGCAAGAGGTCATTAAAAAGGCAGGAAAGAAAGACAAGACCAAATTGGATGTCAGAGGAGACTCTGAAACTTGCTCTTGCACGTCAAGCAGCTAAAGTAAAAGGAAAGAATGGTGAAGTAAAAGACCTAAACAGAAGATTTCAGAAAGCAGCTTGAGAAGACAAAAGAATTATAATAACATGTGCAAAGAGCTGGAAATGGAAAACCAGAAGGGAAGAACATATTCCGCATTTCTGAAGCTGAAAGAACTGAAGAAAAAATTCAAGCTCAAGTAGCAATAGTGAGGGATTCTACAGGGAAAATATTAAATGACTCAGAAAGCATCAAAAGAAGATGGAAGGAATACAGAGTTATTATACCAGAAAGAACTAGTTGATGTGCAGCCTTTTGAAGAGGGAGCATATGAACAGAAACCAATGGTACTGAAGAAAGAACTCGAAAGTGCATTGAGGGCATTGGCAAAAAACAAGGCTCCTGGAATATATGAAATACCAATTGAGATATTTCAACAAACAGATGCAGCACTGGAAGTACTCGCTTATCTATGCCAAGAAATTTGGAGGACAGCTTCCTGGACAACTCACTGGAAGAGATCCATATTTATGCCCATTCCAAAGAAAGGTGATCCAACTGAATGTGGAATTATTGAACGATATGATTGATATCACACACAAGTAAAATTGTTTGCTCAAGATCATTCAAAATGACCACAACAATATATTGACAAGGAACTGCCAGAAATTCAAGCTAGGTTCAGAAGAGGACGTGGAACCTGGGAAGTAATCACTGATGGATCTTGGCTGAAAGCAAAGAATACCAGCAAGATGTTTACTTGTGTTTCATCGACTACACAAAAGCATTTGACTTTGTGGATCATAGTAAACTATGGCTAACGTTGTGGAGAAGCGGAATTCCAGAACACCTAATTGTGCTCTTAAAGAATCTGTATGTGGATCAAGAGGCAGTTGTATGAAAAGAACAAGGGGACACTGCATAGTTTAAAGTCAGGAAAGGCATGTGTCAGGGTTGTGTCCTTTCACCATACCTTTTTAATCTGCATGCCGAGCAAATAATCCAAGACGCTGGATTTTAACTGAGAAGAAGGAGGCATCAGGATTGGAGGCCGACTCATTAACAACCTGTGTTATGCAGATGACACCACCCTACTTGCTGGAAACGAAGAAGATTTGAGGCATTTACTGATGAAGATCAAGGACCACAGCCTTCAGTATAGATTGCACCTCAACATCAGGGAAAAAAAAAATCCTCACAACTGGACCAATAAGCAACATTGTCACAAATGGAGAAAGGATGGAGGTTGTCAAGGATTTCATTTTTCTTGACTCAAGGATTTCATTTTCCTTGGGTCCACAATCAGTGCCCTTGGAAACAGCAGTTTAGAAATCAAAAGATGCATTGCACTGGGAAAATCTACTGCAAAGGACCTCTTCAAGGTATTTAAAAGTAAGGATGTTACCTTGAAGATTAAAACTTGCCTGACCCAAGCCATGGTATTTTCAGTCACTGACAAACAGACCTCAGCTAGTATCCCCATCCAGCTCCTACCGGCCATGGTCAGTTCTGCAGCCTCCCTGAACTGAATCACACAAGAGCTATGTAGCAGTCCCAAGGATCAAAGAAGCACGTCTGCCGAATTCAAAGCAATCCAGCAGGTAGTAGGTGGGACTGCCCTTTTAGTGGCGTAAGGCATACAGAAGGCCTGCCCACCCATCTCTGACTTTAAAATGGGAACACGTGAAAGTCAGAGAGGGGAAGGAAATGTATTGCTGCCTTATGCTGTTTGCTGCTAATTTTGTGTTCAGTTAATTAATTTTATTCAGTGTTCTTGTCAGATGTATTATTGCTATATTTTTAAATCTAATTCATAATATGAAAAGAAAACCCAGAACCCAAGCCCCATGCTGTCAATTCCAACTCAGTGCTATGAATTCATTAAGCCAAGCCAAAGCCAAGTGCCATCGAGTCATATCTGACTGTTGAATTCATTACATTACGTACTGTTTTAGTCAGCTAGGGCTGCTCTAACAGAAATACCACAGAGTGGATGGCTTTAACAAAGGAAGGTTTATTCTTAAACGCAGTCCAGCGGGCTGCAAGTTCATGTTCAGGGTGTCCGCTCCAGAGGAAGACTTTCCCCCTTGTCGACTCTGAAGGAAAGTCCGGTATTGTATCAGTCTTGGGGCATCTTGGTGCAGGAACCTCAGGTCTAAAGGACTTACTCTTCTCCCAGTGCGGCTTTCTTGATGGTGATGGTACAAGGTTCCCATTTCTCTACCTACTTTTCTGTCCTTTTATCTCTCGTAGGATGAAAGGATTAAGGGTGGGGCAAGCCATACTCCAGGGGAAACTCCCTTTACAGTGGAGCGGGGAGGTAATCCTATGAAGGAATTTACAGCCCCACCCTAATCCTTTAACATACAGCACAGGAAAACCACAAAATGGAGGGCAGTTACAAGATACTGGGAATCAGGGTCAAGCCACATAACTGCACATATTTTTGGGGGGACACAATTCGATCCATGACACATACTTACATAAAAAATGTGTAGCTAGATTGGGAACCTAGAGGGAGGAGTATCTGGGTTCTGGCAGTGAAAAGCAGACTGGGAGAGCTCAGGTACAAAGGTTTGGGACTCACTTGTTCCTTTCCCTACAAGGTGTAAATGGTGACGTAGGTGCTGGAACCCCTGGCTAAAGTGCAGAGCAGCGGATCAGGTCCCCAGCAGAGTGCTTTTGCCTTTGGACGGTAGATGTGAGAGTGTCTGCTCCTTTAGATATTACACTCCTGGTTTGCCCATCTCTTCAGTCTAAAGAAGAAAACTTTTTATTCATGAATAAATAAGCACATGAGGGCTGCCAATTAAGCTTCTGAACCCATCCTAGAAAAAGCGCTACATACCTCATCTCTAAATATCACTACAGTCACTTTGAAGTATTCCCCTTGGGAGGCTATGCCCCAATGCTAGTGCCTAGTCCACACTTCAAAGCAATTTTGGAACTCTTCTTCTGCAATGGCCATCAGAGCTGTTGTCATATTACCCTTGATGTCCTGAATGTCACAAAAATGTCTTCTTTTTAATATTTCTTTGTGTTTGTGTGAAGAATAAAGTCATTGGGGGCCAGATCAAGTGATAGAGAGGCTGTTCCAAAACAGTTATTCATTTACTGGCTAAAAACTCCCTCATAGACAACTATACAGTTAAGTTCACTGCCTCCCCACTGTGTGACTGCACACAATGGGCTTTCCGGAAAGAGCTCCAAAATTGCTTTGAAGGGGGGACTAGGCACTGACATCAGTGCTTAACTACCTTCAAGGGGAGTACTTTGAAGGTGACCTTAGTGATATTCAGCAATGAGTTGTGAAGCACTTAGAACAATTAAGCTTGCGGACTTCTTTGTCATACTCATATGTATCAGACACATACATACGAGAATACTTTCATTATTCTTTCCAAACACACAGGCAGGGCTTTAAAATTATATAGCAGGGCTTACTGAGATGAGTGAGCCTCAAGTAGGTATCCAGATACCTGTTCATATGAATGCCATGCCCTCGGACACCGTTGTCGGGAAATGTATGCATTGAAAAATGCCATGAGACTTTTGAATCTTCTGTTATGAATCAAAATGTGTTCACTTCGGTTGCATCTGCATCACCAAAACACAGGAGAAGGTTGCAAGCTGGAATCCTTTAATGGCTTAAGATATAAACACTGGACTATTAATAGTTGCTAAAATGCAATCACAATACAGTTCTGATGAGAAAGAACCAACTGGACAGGATGAGGTCATTGACCTGGTCATGTTATTATATTCTCACTGAAGTTTCTTAAGGCTGAACCATTTCAAAATGTCCTAGCTTAATGGGGGTGGATGTCTTCTATCTGCCTTTTAAGACATAGTCTTGTTCTTTATTTGAGTTCATTTCATTTTTCTGAACAACACACTTTTCTCAGAGCCATTGAGAGGTTTTCTTTTCAAGAACACGCACACACACACACATTCCTTGAGACCTTATGTATTATTCCAGCAAAATAATTATATGCACGTATATTCTACCAATCCACATGTGTAACTAACCAATTCTGTGCTCCTCCTCTTGAAATATACCCTTTATGCGATCATAGCATACTTTGAAAGAAGCTATTTTTACAGTGTTAAAATGGTAAAGTTAACTATAAAGTCAGAAGCTGAAATAATTAATTGAGCAAGTGAAATTGAGCTTTTTATTTCCCAACAGAAATAATACTCAGTTTGACGTATTTAGAACAGGAGTAGGTAAATTTTTCATTCCCTTGGTAGGAAGGGAAATTATCTCAATCCCATGTAAACGTTATCTTGTAATCGATGGGGTTTTGTTTGGTGATTAAGCTTCCCAAGAATAACAGAGCCATACTTCCCTGAGTAGTTTCTTTTTGGCTGTTCTATTCCAGCAAATTTTTTGGAAGATCTTTTGTAATTCTTGGAGAACACCTTCAGTAATATGCTTGTGTGATTAAGAGACACATCTCAGCTAGACAACTTAATACATGTCTGGTAGAACAATCCAGCATGGCTTGAAGTTGCTGGCAAACCATTGTCTTATTACCAGAAAGTAAAGGAGTGAACAAGAAATTTCCCAACTACATTTCCCTTCTAGCTTTATTTTTTGAATTAACAGAGAGAAATTGACTTCGTGCGTGTGTGTTTCTGTGAACTGAAACACGTGCATAGATTTGTGTAACCACTATCATAATTGGAATACAGAATCATTTTCACAGCCCCCTGTACGATGTAACTCTCTGTAGTCATATTTTTCACCCTTCCCCCAACCACAATTTCCATCATTAAAGTTTTAGCTTCTTTATAATGTCACATAAATGGAATCATGCAACATACAACTGAGACTAACTGCTTTCACTTAGTAAAATACCTTTGAAAGTCTTCCCAGTGGTGTGTATCAGTTGCTGATTCCTTTTTATTGCTCAACAGTATTCTACTCTATGATGTACTACAGTGTGTTTATCCATTGAAAGACATTTGAATTGTTTTCTTTTGGAGATTATAAATAGAGTTGCTGTGAACATTAATATATTGGCTTTTATGTGAACATAAATTTTCATTTCTAGGACAAGTAAATCTGCATTTATAAATATACACTGTCAATTTGTTTTCCAGAGCAGCTTTACCAATAACAGTTGCTCTGTATCTTTGTCAGCACTTGGTATTATCTGTATTTTTAATTTTAGCCATTCTAATATGTGTGCAGTGATATATTTTTGGTTTTAATTTTCATTTCTCAGTGGCTAATGGTGTGAATATATGAGGTCCTACAATTAAGTCCACGAACTTGATTGTTCTAAGTGTTAGATACCTCATGGCTGAATATCACTGCAGTCACCTCCAAAGTATTCCCTTTGGGAAGCTACACATTGAGGCCAGCACCTACTCCGCCCTTCAAAGCAATTTGTAACTCTTTCTGGAATGGCCATTGCATGCAGTAGCATGGTGGCAAGTTCACAAACTTAATCACATAGTTTTCTGTGAAGGAGTTTTTAGCCAGTAAACAAATAACTGGTTTGGAACACCCTGTCTTCTCACCGCATATTTTCATGTGTGTATTTGTCTCCCACATAGACTCTTTTTTTAATTTATATTTTGTTGTTCTTTAAGTGAAATTTTACAGTTCAGGTCAGTTTGTCAAATAAACACACAGTTACGTGGCTCTAGCTGCTCTCTTCGTACTATGACACAACATTTCTCCTCTCCTTCCTGTATTTCCCACTTCCATTCAGCCAGCTCCTGCCCCTCTCTGCCCCCTTATTTCAACTTCAGAAAGGAGCTACCGAATCTATTTCATGTATCTTCTTAAGCCAAGAAGCACACTCTTCACCAGTATCATTTTGTCTTACAGTCCAGTCAAATTGCTGTTTAAAGAGCTAGTTTTGGGAATGGTTTCAATTCTGGGCTAACAGAGTCTAACGGCCATGTTTTCTGGGGAATCCTGTCTGTCAGACCATCATGTCTGGTCTTTTCACTAGTTTGAGTTCTTCATTCTACTTTTGTTCCAGTACAGCAGGGAGTCTCTGTTATGTTCCATGTTAGGGTAGTCATCAGTGGGAGCTGGGCACCATCTAGTTTTTCTGGTCTCCTGCTGAAGTAATCCCTGGTTTATACAGCCCTTTCTATTTCTTGGGCTTATGTTTTCATTATGGTTTTTGTATTCTTCATTCTCCTTTGTTCCAGGTGTGTTGGGACCAATTGATGCTTCTTAGATGGCCACTTGCTAGCTTTTAAGACCCCAGATGCCACTCACCAAAGTGGGATGCAGTGCATTTTTTATTATTATTATGATTAAGTGCAAGTATACAATCCAAATCAATTCTGCATGCCCACTTATCTGCAGCTCCATCAGCTCCCTTCACTCTGTGCCAGCACATTCCTCCTTTTCACTCTACAGTTCTCACACCCTCTTAATTGAGTACCTGTCCCCTCCTGTCTACCCTCTTCTCTCCCATCTAGAAAGAAACCAGTAGGACAGTCTCCTATAAATGTATAAGTCCATAAAATACACACACTGTGTGGTCACACTGTGTCCCCAAGTCCAGTCCCTTCTTGTTTGAAGAGCTGACCTCAGTACTGGTTTCAGTTCAGGGCCAACAGCAAGTCTAGGGGCAAGGTTCCCATGGGGACCCTCTAAGCTGTTGGACCATCAGTTCTGGTCTTGTAGAAGAGTCTTGAACTGCACATCCCTTTTTCTCATGTTGCCCTGGGACTCTGTATTGTGTCCCCCATCAAGGCTACCTTTGGTGGTTGCCAAGCACCATCTGATTCTTCTTGTCTCATGATATTGCGGTCTCTCATTCATATGGGTCTTTTTCTTAATAGGCATTCTATGACAATTGATCTAGATGTCCCCTGAAATTATGGTCCCCAGACCCTGGCTCCTGCTACTGTGTCCCTTGAAATGTTTGGTTGTACTCAGGAACATTCTTAGCTTTTGGTTTTATCCAGTTGTGCTTATTTCTTCTGTACTGTGTGTTGTCCTTCTCTTTATCTAAAGTAATTCTTATTTGTTATCTACTTAGTGAATACCTCTCTTCCTCTCCACCCTCATAACCATTAAATCTTTTCTTGAGTTCTAATGATGTCTCTGAGATTCTTTCACATTATGAGATATTTCACAAATTCGTTGTTCTTTATTATTGTGTAGTATCTTATTGTATGAATATACCATAATTTATTTATCCATTCATCCATTGATGTGCACCTAGGTTGATTCCATCTTTTTTGCTATGTAGATAGTACTTTATGAATATTGGTGTGCATGTATCTATTCATGTGCCAGCTCTTATTTCTCTATAGTGTATGCCAAGTAGTGAGATCACTACATCATATAGGATTTGTACTTCTAGCTTTTAAAGGAAAAACAAATTGATTTCCAAAGTGGGTGTCATGGATTGAACTGTGTCCCCCCAAAAATGTAGTGCTGATTTGACTTGGTTTGGAGTTCCAACATGGTGCCCTTCCTCCCATGTGTTATGAATCCTGCCTCTGTGATATAATGATGGAGAATGGTTTTCAGTTGTGTTGGTGAGGCAGGACCCAAGCTACAAGCTTGTGGAATATAAGGGAGAGAAGTGAGCTGAGGAAGTTGGGAACCTCATTCCACCGAGAGAGAAGCACTGAGAGCAGAGCATGTCCTTTGGACCCGAGGTTCCTGTGCTGAGATACTCTCACTGGATGTGGACTCAGCCTACTGGACTGTGATGATTTCTCATTCTGAATGGACTTACAACTTTTTACTGGATTTGTGGTTTACCAGACTGTGACAATAAAGCTTCTCTTCTTGAAACCTTCCACTCGTGGTATTTTTCTGTTAGAGCAGTACCTGGTGACTAAAACAGTGGGTGTACCATTTTATATTTCCACCAGAGTGTATAAATATTTCAGCTTCTCCACAACCTTTCTAGCATTTTATTATTTCATGGTTTCTGGGTTAATGCTAGCCTTGTTGAGGTGAGACTGTATGTTACTGTAGTTTTGCTAAGCATTACTTTAATGGTTAATGATCATGAGCATTTGCTCATGTATCTGTTAGCTGTCTGGATGTCTTCTTTGGTGAGATGTCTGTTCACATCCTGTGCCCATTTTTAGTTATTTGTCTTTTTGTTGTCATATAGACTCTTTGGTGAATTGTTTTTTCAAGTCTTTTGCTCATTTTTAAATTGGATTGTTTTCTCCATATCTAAAAGATCTTTATATGTTGGATAGAAATTCTTTTTTGGATACATGATTTGTAAGCATTTTCTTCCAACTCTTTGTCTTTTCATTTTCTTAACAATTTCTTTTGGAGAGCAAATGTTTTTAAATTTGATAAAAGCCCATTGATTCATTTTCGTTGTCTGAAGTGTATTTTTGGTTTCCTGTTTAGGAACTCTTCACTGAACTCCAAATCAGGAAGATTTTTTTTCCTAGAAGCTTTATGGTTTTATGATTTATATATAAATTTAGGGTCCATTTTGGGTTAAGTTTTGTATAAAAGTATAAGATTTACTATGAAATTCATCTCTCTCTCTCTTTTTTTGCTTATGTGTGTCCAATTTTTCCTGCACTGTATGTTGAAAAGAATCCCTTTTGCAGTTTGGTTGGCCTTATTTGCAAAGACCTATTTTAGGACTTTCTAGTTTTTTTACATAGGTTTTTGTTTGCATCCTTTCATCAGAACTGCAATGTCTTGATTAGTATGCTTTTATAGAAAGCCTTCAGATCAGACAGTGGGATAACTCCAACTTTATTCCTATGTCTCGAAGTTGTTTAGTTAGTTCCTTTGCTTTTTAGTATAAATTTTGGAATAACTTTGTGTCTAAAACACACACAAAAAAAACTTTGTTTGGATTTTGATTGGAATTAAATTAAATGTGAAGATTAAGTTGGGAAGAATTAAATGTTTACAATGTTGTCTTTCAAGCCATAAATACAATATGCCTTTTCAATTTTTTAGGTCTTTTTAAAGAAATTCTTTCATTAGAATTTTGTAGCTTTTGGCAGACAGATTCTGCACAATTTTGTTAGATTTATACCTATATATTTTATTTTGTGGTACTATTGTAAAAAGTACATCATGCTTCTGAAAAAAGTAATTTTGGTTTCCAGCAGTTTCACTGTTAGCATAGAAATACTACTGATTTTGTGAGTTATCCTTTTATCCCGTGAATTTACTAAGCTCCTTCATGAGTCCTAGGAGTTGTGGTGGATTCCTAGGGTTGCTCTGTGTAGACAATTGTGATATTTGTGAATAGACAGTTTTCTTTCTTTCATTCCAATCCATATGCCTTTTATTGCTTCACCTTGCACTGGTTAGCACTTCTAGTTGATGTTGAATGGCAGTGGTGAGAATGGACATCTTTGCCTTGTTTCTGATCGTAGAGGAAATTTCCCCATTCTTTTTCCTCTGAGTCAGACCTAGAAGACATCTCCTGTGGCTCTCTTAACACATCATCAGTTAAACTGTACTCTAAATTCTGATCTTTTTCCTCAACTGTTTCTGCATTTCTTTACCTTTCGAGTATTCAAGTCCGTGTTGCCTCTCCAGGTTTAGTGGCTACATTCATTGGAAAAACAAACCAAAAAACAAAACAAAACTCACTGCCGTTGAGTTAATTCCAAGGCATAATGTCTCTATAGGGTAGAGAACAACTGCTCCATAGAGTTCCCAAGGAGGGTCTGGCAGATTCAGACTGCTGATTTTTTGATTAGCAGACATAGCACTTCACCACTATGCCACCTGGGTTTCCATTCATTGTAAACCAAAAACCAAACCAAGACCACTGCCATTGAGTTGATTCCAATTCACAGAGACTCCGCAGGACAGAGTAGAACTGCCCCATAGGGTTTAAAAGAGCATGGAAAGTGCTTCTTCCATCTTACCCAGAACTGGAACACTTTTATATTAGTATATTTTGTAAGTCCATTTTGCACCTGGCGGTGTAGTGGGTTAAGTGCTAGGTCTGCTAACCAAAAGGTCGGCAGTTCAGATCTGCCTGGCACTCCTTGGGACCTCTATGGGACAGTTCTACTCTGATCTCTGGGGTGGTTATGGGTCAGACTCAAATCGATGGAGGTGGGTGGTGGTGTTTTGTCCCTCAAATTATAGAGAAGGAAACAAAAGCTGTCAAAATTCTGAAAACAAAACAAAACTACAAAAATACTTTAGAAAAAAAGTTCTTCCCTGTGTATTTCTTTGTGTGTGTGTGTTTGTTGAGAGATAGTTTATACATTACAAATCTCAGTACTTAAGGCAAGCAGGCATGCAGGGTCCATTCAGAACAGAGCTTTACTATTCCTGTCACTTTATATCCAGATCGGCACACGCAGATGGGATAGGTTTTCCCTTGCCTTTCAATCAAAAGTTATATTAATCTTATTCCAGTCTTTGTTACCCTCAGATTAAAAATAACAACAACAACAAAAAGCTCTCCATTTGTGTTATTATACCAAACAATTCCAGTTTAGGAATTATGTTGTTCCCTATGTTATAATCAAAACTTCAGTCTTATTTTAAAGTTGAAGATTCTCCCTTGGGACAATCTCCAGAAGAGGCTCCTAGAAGGTCATGGTGACAGGAGTTGACACTTTTCTCTAGCATCGTTTTTCTTTATCTCCTCCACTCACTTTACAGCTTTTGACTATGCCAAGATTGAAGGGTAAGACAGCAAATGTCAATGAAATAAGGGTCAGGAAAAATGTTATTTGATGGCACTAATGTGAGCTGACACTGGCCCTAGTCTTGGCAAGTGTTTAAAGCCGACTGACTCTCAGACACTCCTTGTGCACTGCAGATCTCTCAGCTGCTAGTTGCCCAGCACAGGTGACGACACACACTTCCCCTAAACTCTCCACACTGAGTTTCTGTCACCCATCCAGGTGTCTATTTTAGGCAAAATTCATGTAAGATGATTCCAGGCTAGCCGGTGTGATCTCTCCCTCTCTTCACATACAGATGTGGTCTACAGTAAAATACACTTTATTTCCCAAAGCATTGTACAATACCCTGACGATTATAGCCCTTTGAATCTCCTGGATATGAGTCAGACTACAGTCTACCATATCCCCCAAACTCCTGGGTTGACAAATGAATCTATATGAGGTCTGACAAGTTTGCAAACTTGCCATGTGAGCTTAAATTGGCAGCACTGTACAAACAACTCAGTCAGGTTTCATAACCTTGGTATATCAGATACACATGGTGATATCTTGCTGAGTGGTATTCATTACTGTTGTTGTGTGTTTTTGTCTGCCGTTGCGAGAATGTTGAAGCTTGAATTAGAGCAACAAACAAACATTCAGTTTCTTGTTACACTTGGCAAGAGTGGAAGTGAAACCAGGGACAGGTTAGTACAAGTTTATGGGGATAATGCCTTGAAGAAAATGGCAGTGTAAAAAATGGATTAAACATTTTTCTGAGGGGAGGACAGCATCACTGATTAAGAGAGGCCAGTAATAAGCAGAACTGATGAAAACATGACAAAAATTTGTAGAATTGTGCTTCAAAATCGTTGGCAGACTATGAGAAGCACGGCAGACAAAGTAAACATCAGTAGAGAAACAGGAAAAATCTTAAATGAAAACAATTCATGGATCTTGCATCACGACAATGCATCAGCTCACATGGCACTGTTGGTGAGGGAGTTTTTAGACAGTAAACAAATAACTGTAGTGGAACACCCTAGCTGCTCACTTGATCTGGCCCCTAGTGACTTTTCTTTTTACCTGAAGATGAAGGAAATATTGAAAGAAGGACCTTTGGATGTTACTCAGGATGTCAAGGACAACATGATTATAGCTCTGATGGCCATTCCTGAAAAAGAATTCCAAAACTGCTTTAACGGGTAGACTAGGTACTGGTGTCAGAGCATAGCTTCTCAAGAGGAGTACTTAGAGGGTGACTGTAGTGATATTCAGCAATTAGTTATGTGGCACTTTTTTAAGGATGAGTTTATGAACTTAATTGTCAGACCTTGTGTATGTATTTTCTCGAATCTCTCTGCACTAGTCCCTCACCTTGTGGGACTTATAGTGCACAGATAACTTCCTTTTCCAAAGAAAAACTCCAGTTTTCTACTAACTTGTCTCAGACTCAGCCTATTTCATCAGGTAGAAGTTAATAATCAGCTGATGGTCACTGAGTGATTCTCTACTATCGCCTTTTTAAGTCCTACTTAGGTAATGTAGTAGCTCACTTTGTGATGTAAGTAGGTAGCTTAGCCAAAACTGAGAGAGGAAGTCTTTGTTTTAAACCTCCTTATGGATCCCTGGTGGTGCAGGGGAAAGTCTGGTGGCATACCAGTTAAACGCTGGAGCTGCTAACCGAAAAGGTCAGCAGTTCAAACCCACTAGGCTGTCCTTGGAAACTGCAACAGTTCCTCTCTGCCATGTAGCATCACTACGAGTCAGTAATGGGTTTTCTTGGTGGTGTAGTGGTGAAGAGCTGTAGCTGCTTACCAAAAAGTCAGCAGTTTGAATCTACCAGCTGCTTCTTGGAAATTCTACTGGGCAGTTCTACTTTGCTCTATAGTGCTGCCGTGAGTCTGAATTGAGTCAATGGCCACAAGTTTGTTTGTGTGTGTGTGTGTTGTATTTATTAACATTTCATTTGATCTTTACATGACTGACTACCACACATGTTAGCTGGAAGCAGATAAATCATGTGTAAAATATAACTGGGGACTTAGCAGAGAAAGAGATTGATTGACTATATGTAACAGGATACCAGTTAGATCTTCACCACGTAATTTTTATTCTATAGGTACTGGCTATCTCAAGTACCAAAGCAGCAATAAGGACTTTCTACACACATTCTTGGCTTGGCGATACACATTCTTCTCAGAATTGGCCATTACTGCAGAAATGAAGGAGAAAGAAAGGAATCATAGCCATGCTCTGAGTTTCAAAAGCCTGGAGATTTCAGGCTTTTGCATCATATACCAAAGTGCACGTAATCCTATTGTGTAAATTTTCTCATCATGCGCAGAGGAAATGAGAACCTTTCTCGGCAGTGGGATGGAGCTTAATAAGATTCTAAATCTAAGCCCAATGCCGTCGAGGTAACTCTGGCTGATAGTAACTCCACAGGACCAAATACAATTGCCTCATAGGGTTTCCAAGGAGCAACTGGTGGATTCAAACTGATGATTTTTGAATAACAGTTGAATGCTGAACCATGCTCTGAGCTTGGTAAGAAAGGGAAAAAGAAAAACAAAGGGCTGGAAGAAGTTGTGATAATCCTCAACACGCTTCTGTTGATCCAAGCCTAGGTTAGAAGAGAAGCTATAGATAGGCTTTAGGACCAAAAAGTGGAGATTTGTGTCTTATTTTCTAAGATTATCACTAGAAAGACTGTCTGTCACCTTTTAGACACCCCACATCCAGAAAAGAGTAGAGGTTAGAATAGTGAAGTAACAGGAAAGGGAAGGATAGAGAGACTTGAGATGAGCTCCTAAACTCTAGTGGCCTGGAAGAAAAATCAATTTTCACCTGGCCTTAAGAGAGCGACAGATGGGCCTGAAGAGACCTCATAGATCACACACTACACAGCCCTGGCTGCTGAACACTGTGCAGGACCACAGGTACTAACAGCTTCTGGAAACAGTGGCTTTGTATATTGATGGCCAAGACCAGGCAGACACTTAAGCCTCTCTAGGGCCTATTAAGGCTGGAAGATAACTATCGCCTGGACATGTCTCCACTCCCCTAGTTCTCATCTACCTGGATATTACAATGTTACAGAGCCTTTTCCCATACCAGGCCCACTCAAGAAGAAGGGAAGGGAAAAGAGTGAGACAAAGGCCCTGAATTAACTGACTTGTTACGAACAAAAAAATACTGTTCTAACCAGAACTTTCTCAAATGGCAAGATTAAGTTTTATATTACTGATCTGGACAGTCCAGTTTTGTAAATATGAATGTGACTGTGACATTAAAATCTACTGCATATGTGCACACTTGCCCACTAAATTGTAAGCAACTTGAGGACAGAGCTTGTCTTTAACAGATAATTTTATTCCTAAGATCAAACCAAACCCACTGCTGTCAAATTGATTCCAACTCATAGCAACCCTGTTTCAGTCAGCTCATGCTGCTCTAGCAGAGAAAAGTTCATTCTTACACAGTCCAGTAGGCTACAAGTCCAAATTCGGGAAGGCTTTCCCCCTTGTTGGCTGTGGAGGAAAGTTCTTGTGTTGCATCAGTCTTTATCCAGGGAGCATCTTAGCCCAGGAACCTCAGGTCTGAAGGACGCACTCTTCTCATGGTGCTGCTTTCTTGCTGGTGTGAGGTTCCCCATTTCTGTTTGCTTCCCTTTCCCTCTGTTTCTTGTAGGATGAAAGGATGAAAGGTAGTGCAAGCCATGCTCTAGGGAAATTCCCTTTACAGTGGAGCAGGGAGGTGACTCCATGAAGGGATTTACAGTTCCACCCTAATCCTTCCACATACAGCATAGGAAGAGCGCAAAATGGAGGACAATTGTAAAATATTGGAAATCACAGCCCAGCTACGCGGCTACACATAATTTTGTGGGGACACAATTCAATCCATGACAGACCCTAAAGGACAGAGGAGCGCTGCCCCGCAGGGCTTCTGAGGCTGTAATCTTTATGGAAGCAGACAGCCACATCTTTGTTTCACATAGCAGTTGATGAATTTGAACCTCTGATTTTTCTGTTAGCAACCGAGTGCTTTCACCGCTGTGCCATCAGGCTCCCTATTTTATTCCAGTACCTAGTAAAATACCCAAAAGAAACAAACTTAGATGTAACAGGTAATGTGTTAGATCAAATAGAAATAATAAAATCTCTTATCAGTGAATTGGTTAGCCTTCCTTTGTCTTAGTAAACAAATTGCTACCACTTTAATGAAATCTTCAGCTCTTCCGTTCATTTTTTTTTTCTCTGAAACAGGTCTAGCCTCTTTTTCTGACAGCAGATGAACTTCTGTGTTGATTTTCTCTGGTCTTTCGTTTTCTGTGTCTTTGCCTGTCTACTGTTCGCAGATGAGAGTTACCCACATGACTCATCTCTCTCTCCCAAAGAATAAGAACTTAACAGAGGCATGCAGAGCTGGAAAAAGGAATTAAAAGAGAACACCAAACATAATGAAAAGGGCTGTGACAAAATGAAGTACAGTAATTCTTTGCTGTAAAGGTACCCATAAAATTGTGTTTGGCCCATAACATGATTCTTCTATCACATTATGGAACAGTTTTCACAGAAGAGAAGTATGCCTCTCCTAGATACTTCTAAGCAGTCAACAAAATGTTTTGTTTTCTTTCTGCCATGTCAGGAAATCACTTCTCAGTATCATTTATTACTGATTCGTCTTCTACTTCAGCTACTATTTCTTTTATGAGAGAAAGAATGAGAGCAACTAGCAACCACTGGTAAGATAATAATAATAATTTTGTATTTAAAATACTTTTATTTTCAGTGTAATTTTTGGAAAACTTTAGGACTTCATTGATAAGAAGAATGGTTAATTCAAGGACAGTCTTTTGTTGTTTATACCAATATGAGAAGGATCTCCAGAAAACTAAGGGATCAAAGAATATTCTCAAAGCATTGCCTGGATTTACTATGAACTTTCTTGTAGAATTTGCTAAAATAATAATAGTTTGCATAATTTTGAGCATAAAATTCATTAAACATTAATCACCTGGAGTTTCTACATTCAGAGAAAATTTAATGGAGCTGTAGAGGAAGCTCCCTGATATTCAAAAAATTTTTGCCATGTTAAGAAAAAGACTACGAGGTCCAACAATTAAGTCTGAAAACTTTATTGTTCTAAGTGCTACATACCTCATTGTTGAATATTACTGTGATCACCTTCAAAGTACCCCTCTAGGGAAGCTATTCACTAGCGATAGCACCTAGTCCACCCTTCAAAGCAATTTTGGAATTCTTTCTGGAATGGTCTTTGCATGCGGTGGCACAGCGGCAAGTTTGCAAACTTAATTGTATGGTTGCCTGTGAGGAAGTTTTTAGCCAGTAAACAAATAACTATTGGAACACCCTACCTACTCATCTGATCTGGCCCCCAATGACTTTTTTGTTTACCTGAAGATAAAAGAAATATTGAAAGGATGACATTTTGAAGACATTCAGGACTTCAAGGGTAATATGATGACAGCTTTGATGGCTGTTGCAGAAAAAGAGTCTCAAAATTGCTTTGAAGGCTTAATCGTTGGTCCTCATATGTAGGTTTGATCCCAATCAGGAAGTTTCACTGTGAAAACCATGCAAGCAAGCAAGCAAACAAACAAACAAAATACCACTATGGCTGCAGGACACAAAATGATAGAATACAGAGGTGGCAGAAATGATGGTAACTTTCCGTAACATATGTTTTATTCTCTCTGTTTTTGAAATTGTATGCTAATGATAGCATAACTTGGATGAGATGAACAAGTGTTTCCTGATGATCAGAATAGAAAGATAATTCTTCTCTATGCCAAGAAGCCATTGCTAGTGAGTGTATTCAGACTACTAATGACCTTATAGGACAGAGTGGAACTGCCTTATAGGGTTTCCCAGGAGTGGCTAGTGGATTCCAACTGCCAACTTTTTGCTTAGCAGCCAAACTCTCATAAAATCATGAGTAAAATGTGAATTAGAGCCAAACTGCCGTAAATGGAAGCCCAGAGCCCTCACAGCTCTGATTTTGTGATCTCAAGCATGTGACTTTATCATCCAGTACCTGAGTCGCCTTGTGAATAAAATGGGAATACTAATGCATTTCACTGAAAGGATTGCTGTGAGGATTGAATACGTTCACACGTATAAAAGGATTAGAGCAGAACTTGGCACGCTGTAATCCCTTAATAGTGCTAGTTATTTTGAGTAATTACTGATAACTGAATTTCATTATCACACACTAGAAATAATCTCCAACCTTCAGTTAGATTTGCTGTATGTTATTGCCATAAAAGATAGCTTAAGATCTGCTCTCTAATATTTAAATAATCTACATGAGGGATGTCAACTCATGTTTACTTAGTTTATATCCAATAGTTTGTTATACCAAGCAAGTCATTTATTTACTCTGAGGATATAAAATGTTTATCTCGAAAATACATGCGTAGGCCGTATTTTCCCAAATTGACATTATCATTATATTAAGTCATTATAGTTGGCTTTCTCTGACCTGAGAAATGATTGGTAATTCCTGTCTTAGAATTTCCAAGCTGAATTCTTCTGGCTATGTTGTGTAGATTGAGCAGATTTAGAAATGTGGGGCCATGATTGATCACTCATCAATCTGTGACTTGAAACTGGGCCTGATTTATATCAGGAAACTGTGGGAACTGCATGTTAAGTAGTTTCTTGGTCATCCAAGTGAGGTAGCAGTTCATTGAGATTTGTGTCTTGACTCAATTTTATATAAGAAAGAGTTAATCTTACTTTTGGCCTGGTTGGTTGTTAAATATGTGACAGACTATTTGCAGTGAATGCCTTCCTTCGGAAATGCTGTTTGAACTTCAATAGCCAATTATTCCAAGTAGAAAGCTTCCCTGTGATAATATTTATGGAAAGTTACCTAAAGCAAGGACACAAGAATTTAAAGATATTCCATATTTCACTCTTAGCTAAAGCAACATCAGTAAGAGCAAGGTGATATTATAAAATCGATTTTATTGAGTAACATTTCAGCATTATTCCACTAGCCTATATTAAAAGACACTCTAGAAATATTTATTTAAAATTCACAATTGTGTTTAATGTAGGGGAATTGTTGAAGACACCTGCATGAAGTAAAGTTTTCTTCATGGAATTGCTGGAAAAATTATCCTCAGGTTTGAGAGGAAATTATGATTTCCTTTTCATCATAAATCTTTTTTTTTTTTAAGTCTTATTCTAGTTCCTTATTTGCTTTGACCACTAAAATTTTGGTGTTTCTAGCAACTTTTGAGGAACTATCTTCCTAAGTCTTTATTAAGTCATGGCAATGAGGAAAAAAAAGGGGGTGGGGGCAGGCTTGTAGATAGCCACAGGTAGACAACCCAGGGTTGAGTCACCCAGCTCCACGTGGCTTCACGGAGACTGGAGAAGACGATTGTGTTTGCACACTTAGAATCTACTCATAACATACCATTTGGAAATCTCCTCAATGTGGCATAGATTTATGTGATACGCTTTAAATTTTATGCAGATTAGAAGCAACTACAAAATCTTTGTAGGTGGAAGGCAGGAAAAAAAGACCAAATAATCAGTCAAAAGTAGAAAAGCAGCATGACCTTGAGTGCCAAGATTAGAGAAACACAGAGCAGAGCTTCAGCAGCGGCTAGGCCACTAGCATTTTACAGATTGTCTTAAAGGGAAGAAAGACTCCTTCAGTAATCCTGTGACTTGATACTTAAGAATGACCTTGGGTCCAATGCCTAGGCAAAGACTGAAAGAAATCTCTGAGTTGCAAGAGCCAGGGTATGGTAAAGACAATTGCCAGTACAGTTAAGTAGATACCAGAAGTTTGCAGAGATAAAGAAGCAGAAAGTCAGAACCTAGGAAACACAGGGAGGTATTCATATTGGATCAAAATATAGTCTACTTCTATAGGCATAACCAGATAGAAGTTTTTACAAGTTTTGTAAGAAAGAACTGGAAACTAACACTAGAAATGCACTAGAAATAATTTGAGATTAATGTTGAAATCTATGAGTGAGTCAGTATTTTAGTAAAATATATATAGCATGTAGCATGTTTGGTGAAAGGATACAAGGCTCACTCACAGCTTTCCTGGCTTTAAACCTTGGAGTGTCCCCTTCTCTGTTCCAATGATTGCTTCTTGATCCATGTACTGAGTCCTCATGAGCACAATTAAGTGTTATGGAATTCCCATTCTCCACAATGTTATCTATAATTTCCTATGATCCACACAGTAGAATGCCTTTGCATATCAATAAAACACAAGTAAACATCTTGCGAGTGTTCTGTTCTTTCAGCCAAGATCCATCTGACATCCGCAATGATATCCCTGGTTCCATGTCCTTTTATGAACCTGGTCTGAATTTCTTACAATTTCCTATCAATGTATTGTTGCAGTTGCTTTTAAATGACCTTCAGCAAAACTTTGTGTGTGATGTTAATGATGTTGTTCAACTATTTCTACGTCTGGTTAGATCACTTTTCTTGGGAATAGGTATAAATCTGGATCTCTTTCAGTCTGTTGGCCACGTAGCTGTCTTCCAAATTTCTTGGTGTAGAAAAGTGAGTGCATCCAGCACTGCACTCATTTGTTGAAACATCTCATTTGATATTCCATAGAGTCCTGAAGTCTGGTTTTTGCCATTGCATTCAATTCAGCTTCAACATCTTCCTTCAGTACCATTGGTTCCTGATCGTATGTATGGTTGAATATGGACCAGTTTTTTCTCGTATAATGACTCTGTGTATTCCTTCCATCTTCTTTTGATGTTTCCTGGTTCATTGAATATTTTCCCTGTAGAATCCTTCAATATTTCAACTCAAGGCTTGAAATTTTTCTTTAGTTCTTCCAGCTAGACACATGCTGACTGTGGTCTTCTCTTGGATTTTGTCTCCAGCTCTTTGCAAGTGTTGTCATGATTCTGTATGTTGTCTTCCCAAGCTTCCCTTTGAAATCTGCTCAGTTCTCGTACTTCATCAGTTCTTCTTTTTGCTTCAGCTTCTGGACATTCACAAGCAAGTTTCAGCATCTCTTCTGACGTCCAAGTTGGTTTTTTCTTTCTTTCCTGTCTTTTTAATGACCTGTTACTTTCTTCATGTATGATGTCATTCCACAACGCGTTTGCTCTGTGGTCATTAGTGTTGAATGCGTCAAATCAGTATATTTTTGATGGAGCCAACTGGATAGCACTTAACAACAACTGCAATGAAACATGGCATCAAGTTAGATCTGACTCACAGTGGCCCTAGAGACCAGAGTAGAACTGCCCTGCTACTCCTGGGGGCATAGTGGATTAAGTGCTACATCTGCTAACCAAAAGGTCAGCAGTTCAAATCCACCAGGAGGGAGGGAGAGATGGAGAGAGGGAGGGAAGAAGAAGAGATTAGGCCAGATTAAAAAAGATTAAGAAGAATAGTAAGAAAACTGGCTTGGCTGGAGTAAACGGCTACTTGGAGTCGGGAAAGTGTATTTGGAGACAAAGTTCATATTTAGAGAAATAAACACAAATACATACACACAGTGAGCTCTAACCTAAGGATCTAGAAAAAGCCCAGAAAGTCTTGTTTGAAACCACTAATTTGGGTGCAGGTTTGATTTTATGAAGCAAAGACATAAAATAAATAAACAAACAGATAGATGCCACTCAGCTTTACTCAAACAACCACATTTGCGTGTGTCACCACTGAGAATGCCAAATGTGTCAAATGTCACTGATTAGCTCTGGGAAACCTTGCCCCTCTAAGGGACAGTTCTTCTCTGACCTCTAGGGCTGCTATGAGTCAGATCCAGTTAGATGGCAGGGGGTTTGGTAAGCTCTGTAAGAGCTCTCTGATCTTTGTCATATTTGTTTACTGTGTATATTGAACAAAATAGCTTATACTAATAAGTTGCTGCAACAGTTCCTGAGATGTATGCTGTTCTCAAGATTGAACAAATATGTACCCATTCGCAGAAGAGAACACTGAGAATATTTTGAAAATGTAACTTACTTGCTCAGTATTTCATAGGAAGTATCAGAATTTACCTCAGGTCTTTAACTCCAAATCCAATGTTCTTTTCACTGTCCCATCATTCCTCCTAGACATTTAGACAGAGTTCTCATGGTGCATATCAGTGTTTCCCCAAGGAAACAGTTTGGCAGGGGTCTGAGTTAAGGTCTTGATTGCGCTACTGTGAAGTCAGAATCTGAGGACCACAGTTTTTCACCCACAGAAGAATGCAGTTGAGCTACATAATTCCTAAAATATACTCTAGAGCCAAACAAACTCAGTGGCACTTCCAAAAATGGCTCCCAAATCTTTAGCATCAGTTCAACTGAAAGTTATTGGCAGGACAAAGAAGTCTACCAAATATGCTGTTTTTTGATTCCAAACGACAGCCAAATCAAGTGACTTCATCAAGTAAGGGGCAAGGTTTCCCAGAGCTAATCAGTGACATTTGACACATTTGGCATTCTCAGTGGTGACACACGCAAATGTGGTTGTTTGAGTAAAGCTGAGTGGCATCTATCTGTTTGTTTATTTATTTTATGTCTTTGCTTCATAAAATCAAACCTGCACCCAAATTAGTGGTTTCAAACAAGACTTTCTGGGCTTTTTCTAGATCCTTAGGTTAGAGCTCACTGTGTGTATGTATTCGTGTTTATTTCTCTAAATATGAACTTTGTCTCCAAATACACTTTCCCGACTCCAAGTAGCCGTTTACTCCAGCCAAGCCAGTTTTCTTACTATTCTTCTTAATCTTTTTTAATCTGGCCTAACCTCTTCTTCTTCCCTCCCTCTCTCCATCTCTCCCTCCCTCCCTCTCTTCCTCTCTCCCTCTTTGTGCTACCTTTCCTCATACTGTTTTCCTCACGAAATCTTTTTCCCCTTTCTTTTTGGCAATCCTAGTCCATCACTATTTAACGACATAATTTACCTATGAGAAGTCTCCTCTGCCTGCTGCACTTCAGTCAGGAAACAAATTTTCTCTTCAACTCTGGAATTTATTGTTCTGGGTTCTAAGGACATATTTTCAAGGTGACTTCTTCACTCACATGTCAGGTTTGTTGGAGTTCCTTGGCCTGTCTCTCTGCATAGTGTCTTGTCCTGAAGGACTTTTTATGAGCCTTATGTTTCTCACAGCATGTTTGTCTTAGAGTAATGACAGTTATTGCATAATGGCTGACTCCCAAGACAAAGAAGTCAAAAACTCCTGGGCTAATTAAGAGCTATACCTGAACTGGCGCAGTGGCACTTCCACCATATTTTTCCATTGGTCAAAGTAATCACAAGGCCTCCCAGATTCAAGGAGGTGGAGAAATAGACTCCCATCTCTTGATTGGAAAGTAACAAAGACACACAGCAGGAGATCATGTGGTAAAGGAGTTATTTGTTGCAGTAATCTGAAAAACTACAGTGACTTAATTTGCAGAGGAAGTTCAATGGTTTTCTTTTAGAATTGCATCTGAGTAAAATGCACGGATTCCATTTGAAGAGTCAAATGTTATAATGACGAAAACAAATGTTATTTTAGGTCAACCATTCAATAAAAACTAACATATGAGGTCTGACAATTAAGTCCACAAACTTAGTTGTTCTAAGTGTGATGTAACTCATCGCTGACTATCATTGTGATAACATTTGAAATATTACACTTGGGAAGCTATGCATTGATGCCAGTGCCTAGTCTACCCTTCAAACAATTTTGGAAGTCTTTATGCAATGGGTGTTGTGCAGCATATTTGCGAACTTAATTGTATTGTTGTCTAGGAGGGAGTTTTTAGCCAGTAAACAAATAACTGCACTGAACACCCCCTCCTCCTACTCACCTGGTCTTCCTCCCAGTGACTTTTTTGCTTTACCTGAAGATAAAGGAAATATTGAAAGGAAGATATTTTGATGACATTGAGAACATCAAGGGTAATATGACGACAACTCAGATGGCCACTCCGTAAAAAGAGTTCCAAAATTGGTTTGAAGAGTGGACTAGGCCCTGGCATTGGTGCACAGCTTCCCAAGGGGAGTACTTCAAAGGTGACCATAGTAACATTTAACAATGAGTTATATAGCACTTTTTCTAGGATGAGTTCCTGAACTTAATTGGCAGTCCTCACATAGATCAATATTTCATTAAAAGGATCTACATAATTAGACTCTGCTCTCCAGTATTATGGGTTTACCTGATGACTATGGAATGATTTACTACTGATGTTATGGTTTGCTCTGTTCTTAGGTTAGATTGAATGTAAATCCTCGATATCGCTGTGGAAGCTCTTGTGGTATCAAAGACGGTGATGACACTTCAGTTGTGATGATCTCTCTGGAAATGGCCTAGAATTTAAAGTCTGACTTTTTAAAAGACTAGTACTAAAGTCTGGCTTTTCTGGTTAGCTCTTCAATCTCAATTGTCATTGATTCCAGTCTTACGGTTTGTTCTAGTAAGCTGTAATTCCACTCATATCCATCATCCTGTTCATGTTCCCATGATTATTCTCAAACTGTCTTCTGTGTCTTGTAGTCAAATCTTCCCACCTTCCTTTCCTCCCTCCTTTCATTCTCTTCCTGTTTCTTTAAATTTGAACTAAGCATCTATTAGATGTCAGACATTGTACTAAAGGCTAGGGATTTGTGAAGGTGAACTATATGTTGTCCTTCCCTACTGAAACTTACAGTGTAGTGAATTGAGTAACTTCTCCAAAATCAGACAACCCTTTAGATACGCAATTAGTGTTTCTGTCTAGGTCTGTATTATTCTTAAACTTGCGGTCTTTATGTTAACACAGTGTTAGGATACAAATAACATTTTCTATTATTATCCAAGATGTTGTTTTTAGTTCTGCCAATTAACCTGTAAAGCCAGCAGGAAACTAAGTTGTGTTTTATTTACTTATTCATTTAATTATTATTAAAAATCTGTTTTGAATACCTATTATGTTTAAAATACTTTATGTGCTATACAGAATAGTAAGTTAAATTTTGACTAAATTGAATTCGTTGTTGAAATCTGAGATTTTACAGTCTGTGTGAATGTGTGTTAGGATTTGAGTGAGGTTTTTGCTGTAGACCACATAGAGAACTAGTCAATTTTAAAGTTTTAAAGTAGAACATAGGTGTTATCTCATTGACTTTTACCCCACCTGCTAAACTAGAAGCTCTTTAAGGTCAGTACTAAGCCTCATCTGTCTCTCTTTTCTCCAGACTATAGAAACAGTACTTGGCACATTTTATGTACTCCGTAAATATTGACTACTCCACTGTTTGTATTGGAATTTCTATGCAAATAGGATTACTCTTACTGGTAAACTAATTCTGGTTTGGCCACACTGGGAGCTCCGAGTCACAATGGACTACTGTAACTTCCCAGAAACTCTAGGAAAACTTTTAATTCCCTCAGGATTGTTAGACCAATTGTCTTTTTGTTGAAGTGTGATATTCCTGAGTCTACCACTCTAGCCAAGCCAAGCCAAGCCAAGTGCCGTCGGTAAGTTTCCCTATTATTATACTCACTAACCTGCAGTCTTAAGAACTGCAAACGATAGAATCTTTCTGCAAGGTCTTGCAATCAAATATACTTCACTGAAACATTGCTGGATATGGAATGAATTAGAAACATGTGGATTAAATTTCCCTGAAAATTTCCTCAGTTATAAAAATTAAGGGAAAAAGTGTTTGGACAGATGCATTGTGGGTGATGCCAAACCCAAATTGTTTGAAAAATGTGTGTGCTGGTTAGAGAAACAAACAAATAAAAAATATAAACAAGCCTTAGTTCTCTCTCACCTGGTAAAACCTGACAGTCACTGTACAAATGTCAGGTCAGCTTGCGGCCAGGTGGTAAAGAGGATTTTAGAGAGTCTGTGATTTCGTCTTTGCCTGATTATTGCTGCAAAATAGCTGTGCAGAGAATGCAAGTCAGCAATGTTGATGTTTCTCCATGGTTTTTGATGGATTGAACCATGTCAGCTTTATTAGATTTATGAATGTTAACTGAAAATCTCATCTAAAGTAGGATGCTTTGTAAAAGAAGTTACTAATTTATTCAATTTAAACTATTCCTAAAATATTAAGAAGTTTAAATATTTTGGACATCATATACATATATGATAATACATGTAAATATAGATAGGATATATAAAGGCATACTGGTGGTGCAGTGGTTAAAGCAGCCTGTTGCTAACTAAAGGGTTGGTGGTTTCAATCCACTAGCCCCTCTGTGGGAGAAGATGTGGCAGTTAGCTTCCATAAAGCCTTTTAGCCTGGGGAACTCTGTGAAGAAGCTTGTCCCATAATGCCACTATGAGTCAGAATTGACAGCAATGAGTTTTATATAAATATATGTTGTTGTTAGGTGCCATTGAGTTGGTTTTAACTCACCAGTAACCTTACCGGATACAGTAGAGCTGCCTCACAAGGTTTCCAAGAACACCTGGCAGGTTTGAACTGATCACTGATAACTGGTTAATCACATATGCCCCTGTACCTGGCACTGTTTAAGATGAACTTCATGGATACAGTCTCTGACAATTAGAAAGACATTGCATATGTATAACCTGATACAGAGCAGAGAACGGAAGAAGGCAGGCATTAATAAATGCGCCATAAAATATCTGCCAGTGGCTCTTACACTTGAGTTAGCATAAGTGTCACTTGGAGACATTAAAAATACAGGTTTCAAAAGTCTTTTCCTCATCCAGATAGTCTGACCTGAATCAGAATTTAGGAATCTGCATTTTTAGCAAGGAACCACATTGATTCTGATGAAGACCATTGAAGTAGCACAAATATGGATTGAGAAGTGAGAGGAAAAAACTTATTGAGATGGCATTGGGAAGAACTGAGGCAATTCTGCTCCAACACGTAGAAAACCAACAACACTTGCTTCACTTAATGAGCACCAGTTTGTGTTTAAGCTATTTCTGGATTATAATTCTGAATTCCCATGAATGCATTTACACATTCAATCAATACTTACTAACTGCCTGATATGCCCCAGGCACTCTTCTGAAAATGTAAAAACACAAATCCACGCGCTTATGAATCTTACATTCTAGTTGGGGGAAGCTATCAATAAGCAAGTACATAAATAACATTTGTATAATAAGTAGTGATACATATCAAAGAAATATAAAAAAGTGGAATGTATGGGTAAACTTTTAGAAAGAGTGGAGCAAAAAAGCTTCATTGAGAAAGCGACATTTGAGTGAAACTTAATGGAGGCAAGGATACAACCAGCAGTCGTATAGATAGAAGGTGCAAAAGCATCCAGGCTAAGGGAGCAGCAAATGCAAAAGTCCTGAAGTGGAAAAGTGGTTGGTGCAGCTGTAACATAGAGGACTAGAAGAAAAAGTAGAAGGCAAAGATGTTAGAAAGTGCTTAAAGGGAAAGAGGAGTTTAGCAGATCACCTAGGCTTATAGTTCCAGTCTCTGGATAACTCCGGTGATCTAGGATGCCATTAGAGGGTTTTTAGTGAAAGCTAAACTCAGGCAGAATGTTCCCGTCCTGTTTTTCACTCTATTGCATTCATAGTGTGCAGTGTTTGTTTTTTTATTTTTATTTTTTGGATGGATGGTAGTGGGATACTGGAAAAGGCTGGATAAATGGGAAAACTCTGACCCTGTCTGTCCTCAGACAATACTACAATATACACTGGGATTATATAAATCATTCAGCAGCTGAATAATTATCATCCAGAAAGAGGCAATATTTGCTTCAATTTGCAGGATTTTTTAAAGCCTGTCAGTTTGCGGCATTTTCATTTAGTCATTAAAGAAATGGGAACTTGATCACACCGGAAGGGTATTTGAGATACATGGGTTGAAGTAGGGTGTATGCCTCTGTGGTAAATGATGTTTTAGCATCCCTGTTCAAAGAGAGAATTTTAAATCAGAGTAGCTAGTTTAAATAGTGTAAATAGTTTACCTCCTCAGCTGCTAACCTAAGAGTTAGCTTCAAGTCTATTCAGAGGTACCTTGGAAGGAAGGTCTGGTAGTCTGTTTCTGCAAAATAAGCCACGGCAAACCCTGTGAAGCACAATTCTACTCCAACACACATGGTGTCACGATGAGTTGGAGTTGACTCAACAGCAACTGTAAAAGCTTTAAATAAAACTTAAATTAATATCTGATCAGTAACATGAATAACAGAAACCAGAACCACCAAATTTGCTAAGCTAGGAGACAAGAAAATTCAAACAAATTGTGCAAAATATTACCAGTAAAGTGTTCCTGATCTTCTCTCCGACTTAATGTCCATTTAGTCACTTGTCAATTAAAGTTGATATTATAACCTATAGAGCCATGGGAATATTTGTTTTCCTATTTGCTAAAATGCACTGTACTCAGAGGAAACATAATGGTGATTAAAATAGATAATACTTTTATTGGAATGAGAGTCAATAAACTAATAAGAAATGATGACAAAGTTTGGTGAGGCAAGAAAAAAGCAACTAAATCCAGTGCTGTTGAGTTTGTTCTGACTCATAGCAACCCTATAGGCAAGGGCACTGGTATTTGTGATGGTCTGATTGCAGTCTGCCTCAGCAACATCTTTAATCTTATCTCTTCTCTAATGAATGAACAATGTGAAGTAATCAGCATGACTAAATATGTCTGTCAGTGAATCCATTTGTTATCTGTTACCATAAAGATACAGCTTCAAATATTTGTCCTTGACTGACAGGTAATTTTCCTAGGCATTAGCTCTTGAATTCTTTAAGTTCATGTTATCTCTAGGTTTGAAAAAACGGTTGTTAAAGCTACTGGCCGTATTTCTTAGGTGCCTGGACTTTAAGGATGGTAGAACTTACTTAACATCATTATAGTCCAAAAATATTAAAATAATACTTGTTATAGATTTATGAAATTTCATATGAATAACAAATAGTGACTACTTGAAAATCAAATTTTAGAAATTGAAAGACTGACTTCACTTTTCAGATGAGGAAGTGATGTTAGTTGACTTGCCCAGGTTCACATAGCTAACCAAAGTCAGCGCTGGGTCAAGTCTAGCTTATCTCATTTTCTGTATTGCACTCTGGAATGTTCTGCAAGATCAGAGCTTTAATAAGGATCTTCCAAGAACTGGTGGATGTTATGATCCAGTTACTGAAAGTCCTTAGACTAAGATAAAGTGATGTATTCAGTTCCATGTAAGCCTTTAATATAAAGGAATCACAAATTGTTAGAATGGGAAGGGGCCATGGGAAGGTAGTCTCTCATTCTCTATATAGGAAGTGTTCATGAGACTTTCATGCTCCAACCATATTGTAGCTCTATTTTGTTTCTTATTCAGGCTTATATTATTTTATAATTAAGTGGTCTTCTGTAAATTATCACAATCTAGACTTGCTTGACACAATTATTTGAATTACTCCAGCTAGTTATCTTCACCAGCGGCAAATGAAAAGTACAGATCTTTTTTTTAATAAGTCAAGTTTTCTGGTAATAATCTCAAAATTTTGCTACTTTGATAACTGGCCATTTTCTAGATTAGGAAAATAAAGAATTCAAGGAAAAAGAAGCAATATTTGGTTGAGTTGGCTGGGTTTTTTTATTCTTCTTTAATAATTCAAGTGGACAATTTGTACAATTTCCCTTGCTTTGATCTCAGCTGCCCACACTACCAAGTTGCAGGCACAAATTACTTGCCCATTCCCTCCATCCACACACTTTGAAGACCGTGGAAAAAAAAATCACCCATTGTGAAATTTCCAGACTGGAATTGTCTATAGTTTTTGCTGCTGCTGACTTGGACCACGTAAGAGGAGGTGGTTTCAGTAGGGCTGCCCCCAAGCCACCTACACTGCCAAAGCCCTCTCAGTCTTGCCAACATCATTTCCTGAACAATCAGGCTTCCCAAAGTGTGTCCACCAGCATGCCCTTGAAAGACCAGGAATATCCAATCAGGAACCAATTAATGTGGAGAAGAACGCAAGACAGAGATTGCTATTTAACTTGGAACTCTAACAACCACGAAATGGCTCTGGGTATTTTGTGAATCAGATTGCTGTCAAATCCCTGTGTTTTTTTTATTTGGATACACTTCAGTGATTGTACTGTTCTTTGCTAAGAGCTATTTGATGTTCAGAAACCTTGAAGCCATTTAGACTACTTTTTTCCCCTTTTCAAACAGAACGTTTGCACTGCGTGTATCATAAAGAGAATGCAAATACCAAAAGGTCTGAGTTCAGTGTAGAAGTCCAAAGCCACAAACTGTGATTGGTTTCTAACTTTGCCAGAAACATAACTCATGTTGAATGGCACAGTGTCTTACAGCATCACAGTGAAGAGACTGAAGACCAACTTATTTCAAATCCCTGGACTGTACATTTGGGAAAATTGTATTATCTTACTGAGCCTCAGGTTACTTCATCTTCCAAGTGGGTAAGAGTACCAACTTTTCGTAATATCGTAATAGAGTATTAAAGAGCCTGACACATGATAAGTTCTAAGCAATTTCTGAGACCACGACTTGTCTGCCAGTTTGTCATACTGCGGTGGCTTGCTAGTTGCTATGATGCTATGAGCTATGCAACTGATACATCAAAACGTGTACCAGGTCATCATGGTGGAGAAATTTTAGCAGAACCTCCACACTAAGACAGACAAGGAAGAAAGGTCTAGTGATATAGTTCTGAAAATTAGCCAGTGAAAACCCTATGAATCACAACAGACTTTTGTCTGGTACAGTACTGGAAAATGAACCTCTAGGTTGGTAAGCACTCAAAACACACAGTGGCTACAGTGGACTCCAGCATACCAGCAATTGTGAAGATGGCTCAGCACCAGACAACGTTTCGCTCTGTTGTGCGTGTGGTTGCCTTGACATGAAGTAGAGCTGACTCCATGGCAGCTAACAACAAGAACAATTTATGAGAAGATTGGGAAGAATTACCTTTTAGTAAGGTTTATATGGATGCTTTGTTTTTCCTGTAAATGAACTAAAATTACCTTTATTGATAAAGGAAACTAAAGAATTACAAAATACCACGAAGTGTCAATTTTAAAAATATTTTTGAATATATTGAATAAATACTACTTATAGAACAGTTGCTGTCCAATACATTGCAGGAGTCCTACTTTTGGCTCCAGTAAGAGTGTGAGACTCTAGAGCCAGGTGCACTGCCTCAGCCCATATGAAAAACTTTTTTCATGTTCACTAAACCCAAATCAACATTTCCCCTTCTAATTCTTAGTGTCCACATCCCTGGCTGCATGTACAGTGTATTTGACATTATTTTAGTTTGAATTCAAGAATATTTTCTGGATGCAGGACCAGATAGCAGAGTAGTCAGATGCTTTCTATGATCTTTCTAACAACAAAGATCTAAAATCAGCTATATATGACATTCTAGGAGCCCCGAACATCAGATGGAATGTGAAGAAAAGAACTGACTGATTGAGAAGGGAGAGTTGGTCTAGAAGTATCTAGGACTGGCCAAATCTGACTTCACTGGTAATCACTTGCAGTTAGTGTTATAAATGGAGGATTGGTATTCTGAAGGCATCCTCCGTCCTCAGCCACAGAGACAGAGCAGTGGAGAACACATTTGAGCCTCCAGAACCAGTGAAAACTGACATTCAGTTGTCTACAGCTAAGTGGCTTACATGTAACCTACTAGGTGAGAATCTAAATCTTTCCTTCAGGATAAATCTCTCTCCCTTTTCCCAGTGCTTCCCCCTCCCTTCTCTGCAGTGCACCAGAGTCTGAGGCTCTTACTGGAGCCAAAAGTGGGACTTCTTAGTGGTGCCCTGAGAAAAGAAATCTACTGACTCCTCTGCACTGGAAATTCAGGACAGAAACAGTTCCTACATCTAGAATCAGATGTAAGGAGACATATCTTCCTCACATATTCAGGGATGGCTGTTGTCCCCTTGCCTTTCTCAGTGCCTGTAGCCACCTACCTGTGCCTACACCAACCACACCTACCCATGTAGCACAGTAGGGGGAGAACCTGCACCAGACACTTGGTAAGTGACTACCTGGACACCGGAGCTTTATCCATACAGGAAAAGGAAATTTACTCCTGGACTTGCGTGTCTAGTAATAGCTGTAACTACTTGGTAACAGGTTTTTAGAGCTGAAAAGTTGTCGGTAAGCAAGCTAGCACATACAACCAGTCTATTTGAACATTTCAAAACAAAACAAGAAGTTAGAACACAGTTAGCAAACATAACATAAGTAAATTCAACAATTTATGGGCGGCGTGCAATCAACAGTCTACATCAGATTACTTAAAGAGGCAGACAACAACAGCTTCAGAAATCTCCCTAAACAGCCATGCTCTCAAGGGGTATTGAGGCCAGTTGGCATAAGTAGTGTATTGCTAAGAGAGTCTTCTGCACCCCATGTTGGTGAGTGGTGTCTGGGTTCTTAAAAGACAGCAAGCTGCCATCTGAGGTATACCAAATGTTCCCAATTCAATGGGAACAGCTGATCACCAAGAACCAAAATGACAGAGGGGAAAGAGAACTCAGAAGACAGACAGACCCACTTGAGTGGGTGACTACATTGACATGTGACCGGAGGAAACAGGAGGGGCCTGTCCACCACCAGGGATAGCCGTGATGGGGCTCACAAAGTTGGGTCTCACTGGTAACACAAAAATGAAAAGTAGAGCACCCTGAGATCTCCACTAAAAGACTGCAATTGATGGTCCAGGGGCCTCACAGTTCCCCTGGGAGCATGGTCCCAGTTCCTGATGGTGCCCCTGTCCATAAATCATTATTCAGGTCAACTGCTCTGACAGAAATGGATTGGACTTGTGGACACAGAGTGGCCATATCGTATGTGCACTTTATGGTTCTATGCATCTATAGGATGTCGTCCTGCTGGCCTCTTACTAGAGAGCAGGAAGAGGTGGACAGGAGGGAGCAGGACACTGTTAGGAGGATATGACATGTACAGAACACATAGGAGGAGTGTGCTGTCACCAGACAGGGGGAGCAGTGGGAGCTGCACAAAGGCAGACATGCAAATTTATCCTGGATTGTACACTTTCACTCAATCACAATATAAAAAAAAGGAAAGGGCCCAAAACAAAGAAGCAAGGAATTTTCCAGGTGAAGAGAATTTCCTGAAATTATCAGAGGTAGAATACAAAAGACTAATATTTAGAATTCTTCAAGAGATCAGGAAGACATAAGGCAAAATGAGCACAGCCTACTGACAAAGTGAATAAGCTGCAAGAAAGCATACAGAGAGAGAAAGTAGAAATTCAGAAAATTACAGAATTAGCCTAATAGAAACTCAAAGGTGCAGAATTGCGGCAGTAGAAGGCTGAATAAGTGAGACTGAAGATAAAGTAGGTGACGTCAACATATTTGAGGAAAAATCAGATAAAAGAATGAAAAAAATCAAGAAACATTAAGAATTATGTGGATGGGACTCTATCAGCAGGAATAATCTACAAGTGATTGGAGTACCAGAATAGGGGGAAGTAACAAAAATACAGAGAGAATTGTGCTGAAGATTCTGTTTATGCCCTATATTAGGGCTCCTCGCATTTTCCCTATGTTTTCTTCCAAGATGTTTATCATTTTAGGTTTTAGATTAAGGTCTTTGGTCCATTTTGAGATAGTTCTTGTACATGGAGAAAGATATAGATCTTGTTTCATATTTTTACATATGGATACCTAGTTATAGCATTACCATTTGTTAGAGACACCATCCTTTCCCCAGTTTATGGACTTGGAGCTTTTGTCAAATATCGGCTGCTCATAGGTGAACACTTTTATGTCTGGATTCTCAATTCTGTTTCACTGGTCTATGTGTCTGTTGTACCATTAACAAGTTGTTTGGTGAATACGACAGCGTAGTAGGTTCTAGGGTCTAGTAGTATGAGGCCTTGCACTTTATTCTTTTTCTTCAGTAATGCTTTACTTATCTGGGGCTACTTCCATTTTCATAGGAAGCCTGTGATTTGCTTCTGTGTCTCATTAAAAAATGCCATTAGAATTTGGATCAGGATTGGATTGTATCTATAGATCTCTTTCGGTAAAATAGGCATTTTCACAATGTTGAGTCTTCCTATCCATGAGCAAAGTAAGTTTCTCCACTCAGGTAGACCTCTTGGTTTTTTACAGTAGTGTTGTAGTTTTCTTTGCATAGGTCTTCTACATCTCTGGTTAGATTTATTCCTATGTGTTTTATCTTCTTGGAGTCTATTGTAAGTGGTATTGATTTGGTGATTTCTTCTTTGACATTCTCTTTGTTGGTGTAGAGGAATCTAACTAATTTTTTGTATGCTTAGCGTCTATTCTGATACTTTGCTGAACTCTTAAGTTTCAGTAGTGTGTGTGTTCTTTAGTTTTTTCTGTGTGTAAGATCATGTCATCTGCAAATAGATACTTACAATTCTTTCTTATTGATTTGGATTGCCTTTATTTCTTTTTCTAGCCTGTTTGGCTAGAACCTCCAGCACAATGCTGAATAAAAGTGGTGACAAAGAGCATCCTTCTCTAGTACCTGTTCTGAAGGTGAATGTTTTCAGATTTGCTCCATTTAAGATGATGTTGATTATTGGCTTTGCATAAATGCCCTGTATTATGTTGAGTAATTTACCTTCTATTCCAATTTTTCTGAGAGTTTTTGATATGAGTGGGTATTGGACTTTGTCAAATGCTGTTTCTGCATCAGTTGATAAAATCAAGTGGTTCTTGTCTTTTGTTTTATTTATGTGATGGACTACATGGTTTGTTTTTTTAATGTTGAACTATTTATGTGTACTGTGAGGGTCAGTTCTACCCTGGCCCCTAGGGTCGCCATGAGTTGGATCTGACTTGACTGCACTTGGCTGGCATATGAATCCCACTTAACCAAACCCAACACACTGCCATTAACTCAATTCCTGCTCAAAGCAACCCAATAGGACAGAGTAGAGCTGCTCAACTGAATTTGCAAGCAGTGCCTGGTGGATTTGAACTGCTGAAATTTTGGTTAGCAGACATAAAACTTAACCACTATACCACCAAGAAGGCAACTTAAACATGATGAACTTTTTTTTTTAAATAAGTTGCTGAATTTTATTGGCTAGAATTTTTTTATTGGCTAGGATTTTTTGTTTCTAAGTTCATGAGAGATATTAGCCTGTAATTTTCCTTTTTTTTTGTGATATCTTTATTTGGTTTTGGTATCAAAGTTTATGCTGGCTTCACATAATCATTTTTGTAGTATCCCATTCTTTCCTATACCCTGCAATACTTTCAATGATAGTGGTGTTAACAGTTCTCTGAAAATTTGGTAGAATTTTCCAGTGAAGTTATCAAGACCAAGGACTTTTTTTCTTTTTGGGTAAGTTTTTAATTACTTTTCCAATCTCTTCTTTAGTTACTGTAGATTTAATTGTTTTATATGTTTGTGTTAGTTTAGGTAGGGAGTGTTTTCCAGAAAATTTTCCATTTCATGTAGGCTTTCGAATTTATTCGGTTACAATTTTTTTGTAGTATTATTTTATTTATTTATTTATTTTAAATTTCAATTGGGTCTGTTGTGATGTTGCCTGTCTTCTTCATTATTCAGCTTATTTGTTTCCCCTCATTTTTCTTTTATCAATTTGGCCAATGGATTATAATTTTGTTGATCTTTTTGAAAACCAACTTTTGGTCTTACTAACTCTTTCAGTTGTTTTTCTATTCTCTAATTCGTATAGTTCTGTTTTACTTTTTATTATTTGCTTTCTTCTGGTGCCTGAAGAGTCCTTTTGCTGCTCTCTTTCTCCTCATTTGGGTTGTAGGGTTAATTCTTTGATTTGGGCCCTTTCTTCTTTTTGGATATGTTCATTTATTGAAATAAGTTGACCTCTGAGCACTATTTTTGATATATTTCAAAGAGTCTGGTGGGATGAATTTTCATTCTCATTTGATTCTGTGAATGTCTCTATTCCATGCTTGATTTCTTCTACAACTCAGTAATTTTGGAGCAAGATGTTGTTCAATTTCCATGTGTTTTATTAATTTTTTTTAAATTTATCATGATTGAGTGAAAGTGTACAATTCACTTCAAATTTGTGTGCCTGCCTGTATGCACCTCCTTCTTCTCTCCTTGCCTGGTGACAGCACACTCCTCCTTTCTGTTCTATACATGTCATATCCTCTTAACAATCTCTCCACCTTCTCCACTCCCCTCTAGTAAGAGGCCAGTAGGACGACATCCTATAGATGCAAAAACCATAAAGTGCACACATGATATGGTCACTTTGTGTCACTGAGTGAAATCCATTCCTGTCTGAGAAGTTGACCTCAGTAATGATTTATGATCTGGGAAATATATCAGACCAATGTCTGATCTCCATAATCCACAAGGTACTGCAAAATATCAATAAGAAAGGACAAATAATCCAATGAAGTGATGGGTAAAGGAAATGAACAGATACTTCTTTAAAGAGGATATCCAGGTAGGCAAAAGACACATGAGGAAATGGTCATGATAATTAGCTGTTAAAGAAATTCAAACTGAAACTATGATGAGATATCATCTCACCCCAACAGAGTTGGCCATGATCTTAGAAACACAAAACAACAAATTCTGGGGAGGCTGTGGAGAAATTGGAACTCGCCTACACTGCTGGTGGGATTCCAAAATGGTACAAACTCTTTGGAAAGCAATCTGGAGCTTCCTTAAAAATTGGAAATAGATACACCATTTGATCCAGTAGTCCCACTGCTCAGAATATATCCTACAGAATCAGGAGCATTCACACAAACAGATACATGCACATGAACATTTATTACAGCAGAGTTCAAAATAGTAAAAGGTGGAATCAACCCAGATGCCCAACAACAGATGAATGGATAAATAAACTATGGGATATATACTCAATGGAACACTATGCAATGATGAAGAACAATGATGATTTTTGGAAGCATCTCATAACCTGGTTTCAACGGGAAGAGATTATGTTGACTATTTGATTTTTTTCCCCCCTTGCTTTTCCTGTTATTGATTTCTACTTTAATGGCTTTGTGGTCTGAGAGACGCTTTGCAACATTGTCATGCTTTGGATTTTATTAAGGGCTTTCTGTTCTGGAGAATGTTCCATGCTTGTTGGAAAAGAAAATATACCTGACTGCTGTTGTGTGGAGTGTTCTATACATGTCTATGTGGTCAAAGTTCATTGATTGTGGCATTCAGATCTTCCATGATTTTATTGAGCTTCTTTCTAGATGTTCTGTCCTTCACCAAAAGTGATGTGTTTAAGTATCCTGCTATTGTTGGTTGTTTGATCTACTTACGAGCCTTAGCACTGGGTGAATAAGTATTAATATGGTTATGTCTTCCTGATGTATTGACCCCTTTAGTCATCATATAGTGTCCTTCCTTGGATTTTATTTTAAACTCTATTTTATCAGAAATTAAAATTCTACCCCTGCTCTTTTGTGAATGCTGCTGGCTTGGTATATAGATTTTTCATCCTTTGATTTTTAGTTTGATTGGGTCTGTAAGTCTAAGATGTCTCTTGTAGGCAGCATATAGATAGATTTTTTTAAAAAATACATTCTGCCACTATTTCTCTTTATTGTTGCTTTTAAGCCATTAACATTCAACATAGTTTTTGATAAGTATGAATTTAGTTTGTCATTTTAGTACCCTTTGGTACCCGTGAATCGTTGAGGCAGTTTCTTTGTTCCACCTAATTTTCTGTGCTGAGTCTTTTTTCTTTATGTATTTTTTTTTCATCTTTTTCTTTGTTGGTGGTTTTGTATTTTGCTTAGACTTCATGGTTTTCTTCATATATATATATAGGAGAGTTAATTTTCACTGTTGTTACTTAACATTTACAATAATTTTTAAATAAATTTAAACCAGTCTAATTTGTTTTTATCATATTGATGTCTTCTCTTTATAAAAGATCTACAACTACATTTTTTAAGTCATTCATTTTTTTGTTATTGTGCTGTCACATCTTACCTATTGACATCTCTGTTTCCCTATTTTCAATCATTTAGCTTTAATTTATTTTTGTAATTTCCTTATCAGGGTTAATATCTGTTTCCTCTGTCCTGCCTTCTAGACTTGGGTTCTGGGCTTATAGTGACCCTGTGTATAACTGAATGAAACACTGCTTGGTCCTATGCCATGCCCACAATTATTGTTGTGCTTAAACCCATTATTGTAGCCACTCTGTCAGTCCATCTTGTTGAAGGTCGTCCTTTTCACTGAGCCTCTATTTTAACAAGCATGATGTCTTTCTCCAGAGATTGATTCCTCCTGACAGTATATTCAAAGTATGTAAGATGTGGTCTTAACACCCTTGCTTTTAAGGACTCTCTGATTGTACTTCTTCTAAGACAGATCTTTTTGTACTTTTAGCAATTCATGGTATAGTCAATATTCTCAAACACCCCAATTCAAAGGCAGGAATTTTTCTTCTATTTTCCTAATTCATTGTCCAGCTTTTACACACATATGATACAATTGAAAATGCATTGGCTTGGGTTGGGTTCAGCTCAGTCTTTAAGATGGCATCTTTGCTTTTCAACACTTGAAAGAGATCTTTTGCAACAGATTTTTCCAAGTGTAATGCATTTTTTGATTTATTGACTTCTGCTTCTGTGGTTGTTGATAGTGGATCCAAGTCAAATCAAAATCCTTGACAACTTCCAATCTTTTCTCCATTTATCATGATGTTGTTTATTTGTGCATATGTGAAGATTATTGTTTTCTTGACGCTGAATTGTAATCCATACTCAAGGCTGTGGTCTTTGATTTTCATCAGTGTAGAGTTCAAGTCCTCTTCATTTTCAGCAAGCAAGGTTAATGAAGTAAGCATAATGCAGGTCATTAATGAAGCTTCCTTCAATCCTGATGCCCTGTTCTGCTTCGTAGACTCCAGCTTTTTGTAGTATTTGCTTAGCATACAGATTTTTCCTGTATTTTATTCTTAGATTATTGCCAGATGTTACTGATTTTTCTAACCAAAGAACTCCCATTATTATTTCTTGCAATTTTGGTTGGATTTTTTGCCAATTCCCTAGATTTCTGTTTATCTGGAGATGTCCTAAATTTGCCATCATATTTGAAAGACAATTTTTCTGGCTATGTAGTTCTTGGTTAGCAATTTTTTTCCTTCAGTGCTTTGTGTATGTCATCTCATTGCCTTCTTGCCAGCATGGCTTCTGCTGAGTAGACTGAACTTAGTCTTACTGGCTTTCCTTTATAGACTATTTTTTGTTTGTGTCTAGCCACTTTTAAAATTCTTTCCCTATCAGGCAGATCTGACTCGATGGCACTTGGCTTGGCTGGCTCCCTATCACTAGTTTTGGCAAGTATGATTATACTGTGCATTGCTGTCTTTCTTTTGGGATCTACCTTGTGTGGCATAAATGAGCATTTTGGGTAAATATCTTCTCATCTTTCGTGATGTGATGGAGGTTTTCTATCAACTCAACAATTCTCTGTTATTTTATGCTATTCCCATCCTGCTCTGTCACTGCAGTCACTTGTAAATTATTTTTCTTGGTCAAGTTGCATGTAACGTTTCTTCACTTTTTAAAATTATTGTATCTGATTTTTCCTCAAATATGTTGGTATCAATTATTTGTCTTCAATCTCACTACTTCTTGCTTTCGTTGCCTCAGTTCCACTCCTTTGACTTTACATAAGTTGCCTAATTCTATAGTAATCTGCTAAATTTTTGATTGCTTTCTGTCAAGGATTTTTTGTAGCCTGTTCAGTTTGTCATTATGCTTTGCTGCATTTTGCCTAATCTCCTTCTTGATATCTTGAAGAGTTTTTATTTTTCATATTCTACCTCCAATAATTCCAGAAAGTTCTCTTCATCTGGGATTTTTCTCCAAACTTTGTTTTGGAAGCTGTCTTGAGCCAGTGTGTTCTGACTCTTTAAGTAATATGATATTGACCGACGTCCCCAAACCATCAGTGAGTTGTTGTACTTATTTATGTTTGCTTTCTGTCTTCTAAATTTTTTTGTTTTGTTTTGTTTTGAAATGCCTGAATAGGTTGTTTGTGTGAGCTAGTTTGGTTGTTGGTGCCTTGTAAGTTCTAGTATCCTATCACCGGGTAGCTAGAGCTGTTCCTAGGCATGTGGCCCTAGACATCTATTTACTTTTCTTCTACGTATTCAGCTCAGGAACCCACACAGCAGTCAGAAAGTATGTGGTGCAGACTATTACATAAGGTTCCTAGGTGGGCAGAGGTGATTGGTGTAGGCACAGGTAACTGGCTACACATGCTGAGGAGAGTAGGGGCCTGACAGCCATATGTCAGAAAGGCTTGTCCTTGTACCTTAATGAGAGTAGGTAGATAGGTTTTGCTGCAGAATCATGGGCATCTTGGATGCTTTATGCAGTGCTGGAAGGCTTTCCAGGTCTGTGGACCCCTTATCTCTAAGCCTAGGCACAGGACCTGTTTCTGTCCTGAGTTCCTGGCTTAGGGGAGCTGGTAACATATTTTCTTTCCTATTCTTTAAATTGTTCCTTTTCCAAGTCTGGAAGAATGGCTTAGGGTGTGTAAGCAGTCCTATTTCAGGCCCAGGTGGTGCATTGGAATAATGAGCCTGGTTCAGTGCACAGAAGGGAGGGGGAAGCGCTGGGAAAAACAGAGAAGTTTAGCCCAAAGGAAAATTTTAGTTCTGCACACAGCAGGTTAGACAGAAACCACTTAGCTTTTGATGATTGAATACCACTTTTCACTGATTCTGGAGGCTTAAGTGGGCTTTCTGCTATTCAGTGTCTCCCATTAGGAAGACATTCTGCAAACGCCATTGCTTCACTCACCAGACTGGCTGCTCCTGATCCTCCTGTGTGGTGCAAATTCCTACCAGGTCAGGTCTGGCCAGTCCTAGGTACTTCTGGACCTACTCTCCCTCCCTGTTCCTCAGTCTGATTTCTCAGCTTTGCTTTTGGTGTTCAAGGCTCCCAGAATGTCATATATAATCGATCATTTCTTTCTTTCTTTTTTTTTTTTTTTGTGAATCTTTGTTGTTAGAGGGATCACAGGAAGTGTCTGATTACTCTAAAATCTTAGCCTTGCCTTTGCCACTTCTCTACTAATGCCAATCAAATTGTAATTTTTGTAGGCCCTTTTTCTCATGCTGTTACAGGTTGGCTTCTCCTAGAAGCAGATTCTAAGATAGAGATTAATGTGCAAGATATTTATTAGGAAGTACTTTTGGAATCAGTAACAGTTGAAGGAAGGGGAAGGAAGCTAAATTGGGCAGAGAGAGGAGTGGAGATGTGATGCACTCCCAACAAAGACCTCAATAGAGCCCTTGGGGAGTGCTAGGATCAGGCTGACGTTTCAGAGTTCTCCCATTTGGGGCAAGGCAGCTGGTTTTTAAATCCTGCAGTGATTGGAATTGGATGGGACCATTAGATAGGAGATTCTTCTCAAGGTAGGCATGATCTTAGATGGAGCCGTCTTCCTCAGCTCAGGTAATCCTTAAAGAGAAGTGGCAGCTGCGGGCCATCTTCTGGCAGCATTCCCAGCAGCTGGGAAGTAAATCTTTCAGTCTTGGAGGGGAATCTGGACAGCACTTCACTGCATCCTGCACAGGTACTTCCTCGATATTTGCTGTGGTTTCCTTTTGAAGGCAAAGAAAACGAAATACAAAAACTGTAAAGGAAACTTTATTCCACAAGATAGTATCAATCAGGCAGAATACTATGTTTAGCTGGAATCTCCATTGCATAAGCCCACCTTAACATTTAACTGCAATTGTGTATCACATTTTATTAGACATTTTTTAATCCTAAATTTCTATAAGTTTTAATGGAAAGTCTGGGAGAGTCTTTTTTTTAAAAAAAATAGAGTACATGAAATAGGCAATGATTATTTTTAGATATGCTGTACTGTACTGGAGTATGGGTTTCTGGTAGATACATGTATTTGGAGAAAAATTTCATTGCTGTGTTTCCACATTACCAGATCTTTAAAGCATACTGGCTTTCATACTGGCTTTCAATATGGGGAAATATGCTGGCATGCACCACCATAGAAGTGGGTTAAATTCTAATAATTTGTTTCTAGGCAGTTACTTAAACTGAGTTCTTGCATAGATTTTTATTTACATTCATTTATCATAGAATTTGTGTGGTTTTTTCTCTAATGTATAGCTTTTATTTTTCATAGTAGATAAGATTTTCGTAAACTTCTGAGTTAACAACCCTGTTCAAATAACCACTGTAAATTAAAGTGTCTGAGTTTGGTCAGTCTCATCTGAATATATACGTTTGTATATAGTGGTATGGCAGAACAGACAGGGGTGGAAAGCGCTAATCTGTTCCAGGGGTCTGAGAAGGCTTTCTTTTCTCAGTGTTACCTGAGTACTGAAGGATGAGCAGGAATTAACCAGGAAAAGATAAGATACAAAGGGGAAAACCTTGAAAAGAGACTTACAGATAGAGAACGGCATGTGCAAGGAAGCTGAAGTAAGAAAGAACAGATGTTCACTTACGTTTTCCGTTAGTTTGGCTGTTAAGTCTCAGGAAGCCTGGTGATTTCAGAACATAAAAGATACCATGGCAATGGATTTTGTTCAGTATCATCTTTAATTTTGACCGAGTTAGAAAGTCTGACAGACTGGAACACTAACACAGAGTCAGCTGCTAGTGCAGTATGCTTTAGAGTTTGGGTATGTAGGAAAGCACTGTACCCCACACTGTCTGAAAGGACTTCCTATCCTTCTATCAGACTGCCTAGAATTCCTCCCCTCGGACATCATGTGGTTGGCTTTTGAAGGCCTCTCTCTTTTATATGGAGTCTTCATTTAAAAAGCAGATATCCATGAGGGGCATAATCACTTAGCAGCAATTTACTTTTCCTAACAGATGATCTAACAGAAAGAACCCAGACCTCATGGAAATGGAACACAAGAATGAGTGAGGGAGAGAAAGCTGGAAACCAAGGCCTCAGAAAGGGTTTTTGAAAGAGGATGAAATGGCATAAATGAAACTTTTTACCTGCTTGAGAATTAAACTTCAGTACTCCCCTAACTGCGAGGAAGATTTAGCAGTACGACACTATGCTGTTTCTCAGGCAGTTTTCCTAAAGCCTTTTTCCTCCTCAATCCTCCCGTCTTCTGCCCTGGGATCACTAGTGCAGAAGGTCATCTCAGGAATATAGGCATATGATTGCATGAATTGGGATGCTAAGATTTTCTTGCAATTAAAGGAGTGGATATCTTTTCCTGTCTGTAGCTCCTTGAAGAAGGTGAAAGAGGAACCTGTCTTAAACAGGAAGTTTTTGTCCGTATAACTTAGGTTCTGATTTTGATGGAGATGATGGTCTAGACACTCTGCTCTCCTTACTGCCTAAGACACATCAAGCAAATCACAGAGTCTTTTATGCCTGTTAATGAAACCCAACCCACTGTCATCGAATCAATTGCTACTCAAAGTGGCCTTACAAGACAGAGCAGAACTGCGCCATGGAGTTTCCAAGGCTGTAAATCTTTATGGAAGCAGGTTGCCACATCTTTCTCCCAAGAAGACCCTGGTAGTTCACATTGCCAGCCTTTCGGTTTGCAGCTGAGCACGTTAACCAGTGAGTGATTGTCATGGATCGAATTGTGTTCCTCCCAAAATGCGTGTGGGAGTTTGGCTGGGCCATGATTCCTGGTGTTGGGTGATGTTCTTTCTAAAGAAAAAAAAATCATTTCCATCAGGGTGTTTCCTGTCTCGGCAATGTCTTGTGTTATAGAATGGAACCACACCACAGGTATTTCTTCCTTGGCACCTCTGGGTGGGTTTGAATTGCCAACCTTAGGCTAGCCATCAAGCACAAATTTTTTGCATTACCCAGGGACTCTATGTTGGAGGTCAAATATGACAATGATTGCTGCTGATGGGGCATGTACTAAGTATGCTACCAGTGTTATCCCATTTCATCTCCATATCAAATCCCAGTTCTTCAGATGAAGAGAAAGATTCAGAGAACTGAACAGTTTGCTTAAGACTCTATAAATGCTGATTTCTAGAGTCTGGCATCTGACAGTAATACATATTTTTGGCAATGTAGTGCTGCTATAGTGTTGTGGTTAAGAGTTTGGCTACTAACCAGATGGTCAGCAGTTTGAATCTACCAGCCACTCCTTGCCAATCCTGTTGGGCAGTTCTACTCTGATCTATAGGGTTGCTATGAGTCAGAATTAACCAGACAGAAATGAATCTGATTTTTTTGTTTTTGACATGTGCAACTGAAACACTGCAACCAGCTAAATGTTATCCACTGACATGACTTGAGACACTTTATATTCGGGGCAACTTCAGAACTGAAACATATGATAGGTCCTTGCTCTGTTATTTATAACTTTAGGCATCACGTAACTTCTTTGAGTTTGTTATAATTTCTGTAAAAAAAGGAATAATGATGTCTACTACATAAGGTAGTTTTGGTGATCCTCAGTAATTATGTATGTGTATCAAAAAAAACAAACCAAACCCGTTGCCATTGAGTCAATTCTTTTTATTTTGATTTTCTTTCATTATTATGACTGAGTGAAAATGTACATTCCCATATAAATTTACATGCCCACCTATATGCAGCTTCCACTGCTCTCCTGTTGGTGACAGCACACTATTCCTGTTTGCTCCATACATGTCTCATCCTCCCAAAAGCCTCCTTTCCCTTCCTCTCCACCCACTCTCCTTCCTCCAGCCAGAGGTCAGCAAGATGATATCCTATAGATGTACAGAACCATAAAGTGCATCCAATATATGGTCACTCTGCATCACCAAGTCCAATCCATTCCTGTCCGAAGAGTGGACCTTTGTTATGATTTATGGGCAAGGGCAGCATCAGGGCCAGGGGCCATGTTCCCAGGGGAACCCTGAAACCGCTGGACCATCAATTGAGAGACCCTATAGGACAGAGTAGAACTGCCACACGGGATTTCCAAGGAGCCATTGGTGGACTCAAACTGTCAACCTTTCGATTAGCAGCTGAACTCTTAAACACTGCACCAACAGAGTTCCATATATATGTAAGCACTTTATAATTCACTACTGTCGAAATTCAGTCATCCAAAACAGCAAAATTTTCAAAATGAGAGGCTGAGAGGCTGTATGAATGAAAACAGTGAAAGAAAGTTCAGATTAAAAGTTGTTTCATAATCAGATTTATGCATCGATGTGTTAGTTACCGACTGAAATCATTTCATGTCTCTAACATGTTACTGATTTAGATTTACTTCATAAACATTCATTAAATACTTATTGTTTACTAGGCATGCTTTATATGCTGGGAACATAAAGATGAAAGTAAGCGGGTACATTTCAAGTTGCTTAAAAGTCTAGGAACATAAACATTGGCTTTCAGAATTTTTTTTTGAAACAGAGGCAGGGAATTCATAGGGATGTTTTTTTATAAGTTTATTTTTTAAATTCTGCTCTCTTAACAGTTATAAAAACATACTCAGCAACTCACAATTTAGTTTTCCCTCTATTCATTTTCTAGACATAGTTAAATCTAAATGCTTTTAAGTTAATTTTGACTGTATGTCAAGACTCTCATGAAGACATATGCTCATTTATAGATGGACACCTCTATCTGCAAACTGAGCCTTTCCCAAATGCTGTGAAATATTTAGGTCTTCAAAACCATTAAGATTGTTAGCTTTGGCTGCAGATAAGGAGAATAAACAAATCCTTTCCCAAGAGGAGACTAATTCTGCTTCCTTTGTGAGCTTTTGAAGCTCGAGGAAGCCACAAGATTCAAATACTGCTTATCCCCCACACTGAGAGCTTCCTCATGGCCTTCATTATTTTGTTTCTAGTAGTTCTCACAGGTGCACATAGCATGAAGTTTCTATGTCGTCTGTGTGTAGCCTTTAATGGTTTCCTGATTTGTATTGATCTTTCCATTTCTATATAATGGGGTTTATATCTGCCCATCAAAAGATATGCCTGATACACATACAATAATTGTGTCCTTGCTTCTAAATAATAAGTCAGTATATCACGGTGGTTAAGAGCTCAGCTACTAGCCAAACGGCTTGGCAGCTCAAATCCATCAGCCCACTAGGGCTTATTTGAAGCATTATGAGACAGTTCTATTCTGTCCTATAAGGATTGATTAGGCAGCAATGAGTTTGGTTTTTCATTCTTCATATTGCAGAGTGGGAAAATGTTTCGTATTTCTAAGTTAATTTTTTTTCCTGTGAATTCATCAGTATTGATGCTTTCCTCTAACATGGTGGTTCTCAACGGTTATTTTTCTCCTAGGAAGACGTTTTTGGCAGATTGAGTGGCTACTGCCATCTCATAGGTCAGGGATGCTGCCAAAAATCCTGCAGCCCAAAGGGCAGCTCCTAGCAACAAAAGGTTATCTGACCCCAAACACTGATTGTCTCACCCACGGTTGAGAAGCCCTGCAAAAGCAAACTTATTCTTAATTTGAAAGCTCTAAGAGACAAAATTACATTCTTTAAGGTTAATTTTGTGGATCATGCTCTTAAATTTTGCAGGATAATCACAATATTACAAACTTATTAACAATGTTTCATCAGAAAAGAGAATCAGTAACACCCCAACCACTGGATTTTATCATTCCAATTGAAATAAATCAGAATTTTTACTTAGTCTGATTGATCTTTTTAGGCTATTTTCTTTAGTTTAGTTTTATGTGTGTAGACATTTATGTATGTATGGGAATGGCATGATAATCTTTTCCATGTTTAAGATCTCTAAAAGGTTAGCATGGCCTTGGATAGTCATTTAGGAAGATAGAAGAATCAGCATGACCACTATTTTCTAAAGCAACAAAAATTAGATGGCTACTGTGCCCTATTCTCCCTGGCTCCATAATCTTCTTGTGAGGGTTTTATCATGTTAAGACTCCTGTTCACATTTTTCTGCTTTCCCTTAACTATTGAAAATCAACCCATATTTCAAGACATGATTCTTTGTGAAATTCTTCTTAATAAATCCAAGAGAACTTAAAGAATTTTATGATTTCTAACACTCTTTCTGTGCTCCTTTGCTTTTTTTAAAAAATGAGGTATTTCTATTTTCAAAAAATTTTGAAAATTATTTTAAAAACATACATGCACTTGCTCATATGCATATTTAAAATATATAGTCTCTTCAACTACATTTTAAACTTAAGGTAAGGCGTTGAATTTTATATTTTTGGTTCTTTTTTTTTTTATAATATTTACCACACAACCTTGCCTGCTGAAGGTGAAGAGGACTTGAAGCACTTACTGATGAAGATGAAAGACTATAACTTTCAGTGTGGCTTACACCATAACACTAAGAAAACAGAAGTCTTCACATCTGGACCAATAGGCCACATCATGAAAAATGAAGAAGTTACCAAAACTTTCACTTTAAGGAGTCAAGAAACAAACAGGACACTGCATTGGATAAATGTACTGCAAAAGACCTATTTTAAGTGTTTAAAAGCAAAGATGTTACTTTAAGAACTAAGGCATACCTGGCCCAATCTGTGGCATTTTCAGTTGCCTCACACGTGTGTGAAAACAATACAGTGAATTGATGAACAATACAGTGTTGGCTAGGAATATTGAATATACTGTGGACTGCCAGAAACATGAACAAATCTGTCTTGAAAGAAGTGCAGCCAGAATGCTATACTCCTTAGAGGTGAAGATGGTGAGACTTGATCTCATGTATTTTGGACTTGTTATCAGGAAAGACCAGAACCTTGAAAAGAATATTATACAGGGTTAGCAAAAGTCAGCAAGACCGTCAAAGAGATGGATTGACAGAGTGATTGCAAAAATGGTCTCAGACATAGCACTGATTGTGTGGAGAGCAGAGAATTAGAGCAGTGTTTCATTCTGCTGTACAGAGAGTTGCTGTCTTAGTTATCCAGCACTGCTGTAACAGAAATATCACATACAGATGGCTTTAATGAAGTGAAATTTATTTTCTTGTGGGCTAGAAGGCTACAAGTCCAAATTCAGGGGGTCAGCTCCAGTGGAATGCTTTCTCTTTCTGTAGGTTCTAGAGGAAGACCATTGTCCTCAATCTTAGCTTGGTCAGAGTTTCTTAGGTGGGGATTCCAGGTCCAGAGAACACGCTGTCATCCTGGCACTTCCTTCTTGGTTGTATGCGGTCCCTCTTTCTCTCTAATTACTCTTCTCTTTTATTCTTAAAAGAGATTGGCTTAAGAGAATCTAGTCTTATAGATCTCATTGAGACAACTGCCACTAATCCATCTCATCCCCCAACTTGTTTGTCAGTTTGTAGTACTGTGGGGGCATGTGTGTTGCTGTGATGATGGATGCTATTCCACTGGTATTCACAGACCAGCATGGTCATCCAAGTTTCAGCTGTGTTTCCAGACTAAGGCAGACGAGGAAGAAAGAGCCGGTAGTCTACTTCTGAAAAGAATCATCCAGTGAAAACTTTACGAATAGCAGTGGAGCATTGTCTGATACAGTGCCAGGAGATGAGCCCCTCTAGGTTGGAAGGCATTCAGAAGACGTCTGGGGAACAGCTGCCTTCTGAAGATAGAGGTGACCTTAATGACATAGATGGATTCAAGCTTTGGCGGCCTTCATTTGCTGATGTGGCATGACTCAAATGAGATGAAACAACTGCAAGCATCCATCAATAATTAGAACGTGGAATGCATCAAGCATGAATTTAGGAAAATTGAAAATTGACTAAAATTAAACGAAATACCTACACATCAATATCCCAGGCATTAGTGAGCCGAAATGGACTAGAAGTGAACACTTTGAAACAGAAAATCATGTAGTCTGGTATGTTGGGAATGAAAACTTGAAGACAAATACTGTTGCATTCATTGTTAAAAAGAATATTTCAAAATCTGTCCTGAGGTACAATGCTGTCAGTGATAGGATAATATCCATGCACCTACAAGGCAGGCCAGTTAATGTGACTATTATGTAGCAATCCCTAAGGCCAAAGGTGATGAAATCGAAGATTTTTACCCACTTCTACAGCCTGAAATTGATTGAACATGCAATCAGGATACATTGATAATTACTGGTAATTGGAATGCAGAAACTGAAAACACAGAAGCATTGGCAGTTAGAAAATATTGCCTTGGTGATAGAAATGATGCCAAAGATTGCATGATAGAATTTTGCAAGATCAATGGCTTCTTCATCACACATGCCTTTTTTTCACCAACATAAACAGCAACTGTACACATACCAGATGGAATACACAGGAATCAAATTAACTACATTGTGGAAAGAGATGAAGGAATAGCTCAACATCATCAGTCAGAACACAACCAGGTGCTGACTGCAGCACAGATCGTCAACTGCTCATAAAAGCAAATCAAACCCACGCTGTTGAGTCGATTTTGACTTACGAAGACCATATAGGTCAGAGTAGAACCACCCTGTATAGTTTCCAAAGAGTGCCTGATGGATTTGAACTGCCAAACTTTTGCTGAGCAAACATAGCACTTAACTGCTATGCCTTGAAGGTTTCCAATTGCTCATAAGCAAGTTCAAATTGAAATTGAAGAAAACTAGAACAAGCCTATGAAAGCCAAAGTACGACCTTGAGTATCTCCCATCTGAATTTAGAAACCATCTTAAGAATAGGTTTGATGCACTGAACACTAATAACTGAAAACCAGATAAGTTGTAAAATGACATGAAAGACATCCATGAAGAAGGCAAGGAGTCATTAAAAAGGAAGCAAAGAAAGAAAAGACCAAATTGAATGTCAGAAGAGACTCTGAAACTTGCTCTTGGACATTGAGTAGCTAAAGCAAAAGGAAGTCATGATAAAGTAAAAGAACCGAACATAAGATTTCACAGCATGTCTCAAGAAGATAAAGTATTATAATGATACGTGTGACGAGTAGGAGATAAAAAACTAAAAGGGAACAACATGCTCTGCATTTCTCAAGCTGAAAGAAATGAAGAAAAAATTCAAGCCTTGAGTTGCGACAGAGAAGGATTGTACAGGGAAAACACTGAGTAACTCGGGAAGCAGCAAAAGAAAATGAAAGGAATACACAGAATATTGTACCATAAAGAATTGGTTGACATTTAGCCATTTCAAGAGGTAGCATATGATCAGGAACCTATGGCACTGAAAGAAGAAGTCAAAGCTGCATTGAAGGCTTTGGCAAAAATCAAGGCTTCAGGAACTGATGGAGTATCAATTCAGATGTTTAGACAAATGCACGCAGTGCTGGAAGTGCTCAGTCATCTGTGCCAAGAAATTTGGAAGACAGAAACCTGGCCAACTGACTGAAAGACATCCATATTTATGCCTATTGCCAAGAAAGGAGATCCAACCAAATGAGGAAACTATTGAACAATATCACTGATATCACAGGCAAGTAAAATTTTGATGAAGGTCATTCAAAAGTGATTGTAACAGTTTATTGACAAAGAACTGCCAGAAAATTAAGCCAGATCCAGAAGAAACCAGTGATATCATTGTTGATGTCTGATGAATCTTGGCTGAAAGCAGAGAACATTGGAAAGATGTTTACCTATGTTTTATTGACTATGCGAAGGCACTCAATTGTGTGGATCTTAATAAACAATGGATACCATTGCAGAGAATGAGAATTGCAGAACACATAACTGTGCTGTACATGTATTAAAAGGCAATGTTCAAACACAACAAGTGTATACTGCATAGTCTAAAGTCAGAAAAGGTGTGCATCAGGGTTGTATCCTTTCACCATACCTTTTCAGTCTTTACACTGGGCAAGTGTTCTGAGAAGTTCAATTATGTAAAGAAGAACAAGGTGTCAGGATTGGAGGAAGACTCATTAACAACATGTGTTACGCAGATGGCACAAATTTGCTTGCTGAGAATGAAGAGTATTCTAAATGCTGATGAAGATCAAAGACTACAGCCTTCAATATGGATTAAAGAATAAGGATCCTCACAGTAAGCAATATCATGATAAATGAAGAAAAGATTGAAGTTGTCAAAGAATTGATTTTACAATCAATGCCCATGGATGCATAAATCAAGAAATCAAGAGATGCATTCCATTGGCACAGTACGCTGCAAAAGACCTCTTTAAAGTGTTGAAAAGTAAAGATGTCACCTTAAAGACTAAGGCACATCTGATCCAAGCCATGGTGTTTTCACTGTATCACATGCAAATGAAATCTGGACAACAAATAAAGAAGACAAAAGAATTGATGCCTTCGAACTGTGATGTTGGAGAAAACTAATGAATGTACCATAGAATGCCAAAAGAACAAACAGATCTGTTCTGGAAGAAGTACAACCAGAGTGCTCCTTGGAAGCAAGGATGGTGAGACTGCACCTTACAAACTATAGACATGCTATCAAGAGGCATCAATTCCTGGAAAAAGCCATCATGTTTGGTAAAGTAGAGGTTCAGTAAAAAAGAGGAAGGCATTCAAGGAGATGGACTTACACAGTGGCAGCAACAATGGGCTTAAGCATGAAAATGATTGTGGGCATGGTACAGGACCAGCACTGCTTTGTTCTATTGTGCATAGGGTTGCTGTGAGTCAGAACCAACTCAACTATATCTAACAACAACAGTCTATCCCATTAACATCATAGTGGTAAGATTTACAAAACATAAGAAAATCACATTGGGTTGACAAAATGACTGACAATCATACAATACTGGGAATAATGGCCTACCTAAATTGGAAGACATTTTTTGGGTGCACAGTTCAATCTATGACAGTTGTTGTTAACTCGAATTAATAGCACCTAACAACGTCTGCTGAATATCCACTTAATCCAAAGCTAAAACCAAACTCATTGCCATCGAGTCAATTTGAACTCATAGCCACAGTATAGAACAGAGTAGAATTGCCTCAAATAGTTTCTAAGGAGTGCCTGATGAACACGAAGTGCTGACTTTTCAATTAGCAGCCATAGTTCTTAACCATTATGCCAGCAATTTTTCCATGCACTTAATAGTCAGTTAATAAATTTGGGTTGATTAATGGTTAGAGAGTTACACAGACACAAATTATTCTGTTCAGTTGGCAAATTTTGAAACCTTTGGGTTTTCTACAGTGTTTTCCTGCACAGTGTTCTTTTCTGGTAATGAAAACTGTAAAGGAAGGGAGGTGGAGGGTGAGGAGTGAGGCAAGCTAAGAATTTGGATGTATGCTTCTCACAGGGCAGCCAGTGGTGAGAGACTTTGACCTGGATTTGCAGAGCTTACCTACTGTGTTTGTTAAAGATGTGGAAGAAGGAACACAGAGAGTCGTGGACTGAGCTGCGTGCAACACAATTCAAGTACGTGCAAGGGTCTCAATAAACATGAAAGCAATGCACTCAGTTCTGCAATTCTACATTTGTAGCTTTAAAGGCTTTACTATGTTCATATCATAAAGAACAAATTAAAATATGATGAGGTAAACACTCTTTAGTCATGCAATGAGATCACAGTTAAACACTAACATATTGCTTTCCATTATTTCGTTGAAAGTGTTTTCATCTTTTGATGTCCAGTTCACAAATGGCTTTACTCTTCCCTTTTTAGTGTTAAAACTTCTTTTGTACTGTTCAAGTTTTCTTTTCCAAACAAAATGCAAAATTATATATTACAGATGTGAATTCTTTAGATTGAAAATAGGGTCACTGTTTAAGATTTACAAATAAACGCTAGCACTCAAAATCTTTGCAGCATATACTCGATCAATTATATATCATTTAATATCCCCAATGTGCTTATGCTATTGCCTACTGTGCAAAATAATTCTTGTTATATTGTTTGACTCTTGAGAAAACCTACTCATTTTTAAGATTCTCTACTCAATGAAGAAACAAGTCTGACTTTACTATGGGGATGTTGTAGTTAGTTGTGGAATCTGATATATTTAAGATGAAGTTTTATATTTGGAAAATACCAGTTACATCCTGTCGCAAACAAATGTATTCCTCAAATATGGCAGCAGTACGTTAGAGGTACACAGTAGGTCAAGTATACACGACACAAAATTTGTGTATGCCATGAACCACAGAAGAACAATTAGTGCATAAGTGAATCACTCAATAGTGTAGCCAGTTGACCCGATGACCTTAAAAAGTTCTATAACCTGATTTACTGGGAGTCAGAATCAGGATTGTTGCTAGTGGAGAACAATGCAACACCTTTTTCAGCCTCTGTCACTAGTCTCACTGATAAGGTGAAATTCTTCTAAAATAATAGCTCATTTATTATTATATTATTTTATATAGAATATTGTACTGATATTGGGGAAACCACTGCTTCCATTGTGTGACTTAAAACAAAATCCTTACATTAAATTTTGTTCTTGTTTCCCTTCTTATATTCACAGATTTTATGATATCATGTACCTCTTTATCTCAAGTAATTTATTTTCCTTTTGTCAGCTTATATACGTAGTCAAAGCCTGGAGATACTCCCACCCCCTAGATGGGCCATAGGGAGCTTTTTTCAGTATTAATCATTGCCATGTGACAATTTTATCTTTAAGTTAATTATTTATTTGTGCTGTGAAGGAGCTCATCAGTTTTTTTTTTTTTTTTGGTGCCTCACCAAATGGGGCACTATTTTCCCACTACGTCTCATACAGTTTTGGGCAGCTGTGGGTAGAAACGGCCGCACAGGAGGTCTGGGCCAGTGGCCTCTCGGCTAAAACGTCATTGAGAATCTGATATGGAACATGGTTGTACACAATGCTATCATCCTTCTTGACTCTTGAGTGAAGACAAGAGGCTGTGACTGTGAGATTTCCATTTGTTTAAATGTATTCTGTAAAAATTCAAAGTTTTTTTGGTGGAAACATTATATATATACAACCTGTCCATTAGGCACCTCATACATTTTATTATCACTTCATACTTTATTTTCTTCCTTTGACCTCAGGAAGATTCCCAAGCAATTCTAAAACCCATTAGTATCTCTGAACACTCACAAAAGATCCATAAATGATTTCTTAATGGTTGTTACTAACAGGTATTAAGCAATCTTGAACTGATTAGAAGTTACTGTGTGGAGACTTTAAAAAAAATCCATAGTGTGCCTATTATTCTCTTTTGTTAAGATATAATCTGCCTTTTTAGTGTGTTAAAGTAATACAAAATGTTTGTACTCAGTAAAACCAGTATAATAAAAGTGGCTAATTCCATCTTCACTCTCTATTGTTAACTGGGACTTTTAGAAAGAATTCCCTGGTGATTTCCGGCTGGTCCCTTGAGTAAAGCAGCTATAAACAAAGGGATTAGTAATGCTGAATTTAAATCCTGTTCCCACTTCCTTGCTGGCACCTGTCCCGTCTGAGGAATAATCTCAAGTGATTTGGGATATAGTATAACACAGAAACAGGGATTTAGAACAATATAGATGGTGTTCAAATCCTGGCTGCAAGATTTCTAGTTGTCTGCTTTGGTCAAGCCACCAGTAAAGTGTAGATAGTAATAACACTGAGTTGATGTAGTAAAGACTTAATGAGATAATGAATAAAAACTGGTGCAGTGTCTGTTACATAGAAAGCAGTCAGCAAAGGTCAACCATTGCTCTCATTCTCACTGAGGGTGAGAATATACCTGAGGGTGCACATTGAGGGAGACTTGTCATACTCAGAGGAAGACCTGTGCACTCGCTAAAGGGGTACAACAGCAGAGTTAAGAGGAAATGTCCAAAATGAGAAATAGAATTTTCACTGAGACTACAGGGTAGGGAATGGTTTTGTTTATTATACCTAATTAACAGCCACTGGTAACTACACCAATTAAAAGTTCATAGAATAGCCTACAGTTTTACTCTCTAAGTAATGTTAGACATCTTTACTTATCTTAACGTATTAGCAAACAATCTATCCAAAGTGCAAAATGTCAAATCTGCAATCATCTGAAGTTACAACACTTTAAAACAGTCGAGTTATTTTAAACCCATCTAATGAAATGTTTGGTCAGCAATTCTAGTCCACCAGTCACACCTTGGAAACCCTGTGGGACAGTTCTACTCTGTCCTGTAAGGTTGCTATGAGTGGGAATTGACTCAATGGTAATGGGTTTTCTTTGGGGTTTTGGACCATCTGTTAGAGATATACAAACTACTGAAGGATCTTTTTGTGACATTGCTACTGTTATTTGTAAGAGCTGGGAATTTTCTTCCTGTTTAATACGTGGGAGCACACCTACTCTGATTAGAAAAGAGGGAATGGAGAAGGTATTTGTTTAAATGCTTTCCATATTCACTCTGGAAAGTCAATATAGGTAATTGTCAGGGTGAACTTGGCTTTGGCTTGTTTAACAGGAACCTTTCTAATTCCTAAATTTGATTAGGAAATTATGGACAGTTGTGCTCCAGCTAGCTGACCACTATGTAGAATGTTGTTTAGACTAGCTGTTGTTAGCCAAGCCTCTTAGAGAAGTCAGACAAAGGGAGTAACTATGATAGTGGAGGACTGATGCCTGAGAAAGAATTTGGTATCTCCAGATCCCATCATCTTTGGCTTAGTGTTTCCTTTTCTTGGTCTGTCCCCACTTTAGCTGCATAATTAAAGAGAAGAATCATTGGCTTCACTAGTTAAGGAGGCAGAATAGTATGGTCAGGTGGTTGGGCATTCTCTATCTGAAGTTAGGCTATTAAATTCAAATTCTAACTTGGTCACTTAATTCTAGTACCTTTAGGAACAATGTATTAACCTTTTAGCTCTAATTTCTCTGTCTCTACCAAAAGTCAAACACCAAATACGCTGTCATTGAGTCAGTTCAAACTCCAAATAGCTGCAAAGTGTTCCCAAACTGTAAATCCTTGTGAGAACAGATTGCTATATCTTTCTTCTGCAGTGAGGTAAAGATAGGATCTACTTTGCAGATTATGGGGGGGGGGTGTATAAAATGAGATAATGAGGGTAAAGCACTTAGCACATTTGGTGAAATATTTTAGGTGCTCAACCTAGCCAGTAGTTCAGACTGGAAGTACAGTGGCAAGATGTTATGGAGTCTAAGAAAACAAAATAAATTATAATGTGTAGAAGCCTTGGATGCTCAGTAGGGTGCAAGGATACTGTCCTTCAACATCATAAAGCCGCTGTGTCCAAAACCTTGAGTACTTCATATAAATTGGCGCCCAAAAGAGTTCATGAGGATACGGTGATGGGAGGCAGTAACGTGTGAAACAAGCTGGGGATTCCTGGATCTCAAAACTATGGTCACAGTCTCCAAGCCAGGAAAGGTGACTCAGGAGATTTTCCACTTTAAGTGTGGTTTGATCCTGTTGAATCCCTTTATTTTACCTTTTCAAGGATTTTTTTGGAGCATGGTGGGAATAGTTCTATTTTCTTTCCACGTGTTATCAAAAGTGTGTTCAAAGGACTCAAGTTATTTATATAGGGAATTGATTTGGTTTAAGACAAATGAGAAGAGGAAGCCATGAACGTTACTTTTGATTTACTTTTTCTTTGTGTGTTTTCATAAATAAAACTCAAATGGTTGGAAACATGAAATAGACATATTCCAACTTTTGTTTTGATCCATGCAGACCACTTGCTTTTTAAATAGTTATATGAAATTAATTAGTAATGTATTTATCCAGTACATTTATTGTCAGGTATTTATTGAACACATGCTATACATCAGGCACTGGAATCCATAGGCATTAGGACTTGAAGGTCAGATAAGACTTGGTTCCCTTCTTTATAGGAGTTCAAGAGGGATCCAGGCAGACAAATAAAAGGCTGAAGCAGTGTGTAATAGCAACTAAATAGCTCAGGAGTAGGAGCACACAGCCTGTAGGGACTCAGGCTATGACAGTCTTCAAGGTCTAAATGATGCCTTAACCAAGTATAATCATATCTCCCAGCTAGGAAAATGGAGGTAGAGACAAACAAAGGGAGACTCACACTGTGAGGGTGTAATGCATGCAGTGGCACAGGGGACCAAAAGAACATGCCACAGGTACTTTGAGCATGAATCATGGTTTTCAAGGTTATATATGGCCCAGGGGACGATGGGTGGCTATAACTAGAGGTGATGTAGGATAGAGGGAATGATAGCTTTGAGAAAGGAAAGGTAGTCACTTGTAGAAAAAGAACTAATTTGGGAGTTACAGCTTATGAATTAATTCAGTAAATATTTAACTCCTAAAATATGTTTGAATTAGGGAGGTGGTACAGTGGTCATTTGGATCTGGGAAAAGACATGGGTTCATGTCTTGGCCGTGTCCTGTCTTTGCTCAGTAGTTTCTAAATAAGTCACCAAACTGAAGTGGAAGCCTATGCCCTTCAATTCCCTCCTTGGTAAAAGACAGGTAGACCAGGATTGCTAAGATCTCTCTTCTAAATTGATTCTGCCACTAACATTGAGAATAATAAATTCTTCTAGTTTACATGGGTAAAAATGCTGGGTAACATTCATTCCTACTAGCCCTGATGGTACAATAGTTAAGCTCCTGATTTCCTAACAGAGAGGCCAGCACTTGGAACTCATCAGCTGTTCCACTGGGGAAATGATGTGATAGTTGGCTTCTGTAAGAAGTAAAACAAACAAAAAAATGAAACCCATTGCTATTGAGTCAATTCTGATGGACAGCAACCTTATAGGACAGAGTAGAGCTTCCCCATAGAGTTTCCAAAGAGCAGCTGGTAGATTCAACCTGCCAACCTTCTGATTACCAGCAGTAGCATTTAGCCACTATGCCACCAGGTTACAGTCTTGCAAACTCTTCAGGGCCGTTCTACTCTGCTCTACAGGGTCACTTGAGTCAGAGACAACTCTATGTCAGTGGGTTATTCATTAACTGAATGTTTTGTCTCAGAGTACCCTGGGCTCGCAGTACACTGAGTTAATAATTCCATTCCAGGAAGAAGAGTGTTAAAATAACAATCCATTAGACAGCATCCCTCTCTCCCAGAGTAATAAAAATTGTACATTTATGACTTGTGTGACATAAAAACTGTGAGCTTTCATTATTCCTGAGGAAAATCTGTCATTTCTCTGTGGAAACTGGTTTTTATCACTCAGAAGGTACTGTGATAGTCATAGACCCTTTTTTATACCATTTTACACTGTCTGTTTTCCCAAGAAACAATGAGATTTTTTTATACATCTTTACAAGCAATTATGACTCCGTTGTGAAAATATTAAGTGCTAAGAGGTAAGAAGCATGGTTGGCCTTGGGGAAATTTCTTAAGCAAATACAATGAGCTGGTATTCCCATTTCTATATGAGCATGCTAAGTATCTTTCCTTTTCTGTATGAGAATTCTGAATTTATTTAACTACTCTCATCTCTGTGTGTCTTTTTTATTAAGGTTTGTTGATGATGACTAACACTTATCAGCCATTAGTTACAAACTTACGAGAATGATCTCACGTACTCCTTATGGTAATCCAGGATGAAAATAATATTACCCTCTAATCTTGATGGGCAAACCCTGGTTGCATAGTAGCTAAATGCTAAATCTGCTAAAAGAAAGATCAGCAGTTCAAACCCACCTCGGAAACTCTATGGTGCAGTTCTACACTATGAATTAAAATCCAATCAGTGGCAGTGGGTTTTAGATTTGGAACCCTGGTAGCCTTGAGGTTGAGTACCGTGACTGCTAACTAAAAGGTCAGCAGTTGAAATCTACCAAGTGCTCCTTGGAAACGCTATGGGGCAGTTCTAGTATGTCCTATAGGGTTGCTATAAATCAGCACTCACTTGACAGCAGTAGATTTTTTTGTTTGTTTGTTTGTTTTGTTTTGTCAGTGTAAGGGAACAGAAACTCTGAAAAATTAGATAATCTTCCAAAGGCCATATAACTAGCAAGTGCCAGGGCTGGTATTTGAAACCCAGTTTGGTCCATATGACAGTCCTATTCTTATTCACTTTACCACCCTCTCTTTCTACAAAAGTTTTGTGCTTATTAGCCACCATCAATTCAGCCTTGACATATGGTGGCCCCACGCACAACAAAACTGGACTGTTGTGATCCATAGGGTTTGTTTTAGCCATCTGGCACTGCTCAAACAGAAACAAATTGTGTCTTGTTCAGCTAGTGCTGCTTTAACAGAAATACCACAAGTGGATGTCTTTAAAAAGAGAAATTGTGTTTTGTCATGGTACAGTAGGCTAAAAGTCCAAATTCGGGGTGTCAGCTCCATGGGAAGATTTTCTTTGCTGGATCTAGAGGACGGTACCTGTTATCAATCTTCCCCTGGACTAGAGGCTTCTGAGGTGCAGGGACCCTAGTCCTTTCAAAGGACATGCTTCTTGGAGGTAGGAGGTCCCCAAATTTCTCTGCTATCTTCTTTCCTTTATATCTCAAGAGAGTGCCTGAAGGCACAAAACAATCTTACACATTGAGCCCTGCCCAACCAACGCAACTGCCACTCATCCACCCATCAAGATCCTAGAGGAGGAACAGAACACAACACCAGAAATCATGGCCTAGATAAATTTCTTCACAGATTTTTGGGGGAACACAATTCAATCTAGGACAAAGTTTTTATTGACTGATGATTGAATGTAGCTTACCAGGCCTTTCTTTTTAACCCATCTTATTCTGGGAGGGACACTGAACCTTCTCAGCATCACAGCAATGACATGCAAGACTCCACCGACATATAGCAGAGCATAGCTGCTCATGAAATGCTTTGGCCAAGAGTCAAACAAGGATCTCCTGCTAAGAAGATGAGAATTCTACTGCTAAACTATGTTCCCAATGGGGTGATTCTCTTAGTCAGATTAATTCTCTTAAGATCCAAAGGAGATTGAAAGGTAAACCAAATGAACTGTAATTTTAGGCAGCACAGTGCTGTCTGATTGCTCATCTCCTCCCTTGTCACACCTCCCTCTGAACAGCCAGCAACAGGTAAGCCTTCTGTGACACACGAAGCATGTGATTCTCATGTGCTGTCCTACATTGCTGCAGACACTTCACATTGTGCAACAGAGCACACTTGTGGAGTTGTAGGTATTAATACTGATTTCCAAACAGTAGTTCACACTCTGTCGTGGAGCTTTACCATGTTCCTTACACCTCATTGGTGGGGACCACCTCCATGAACAAGTTTGGAGGAAAAAGACCTCTTCTTTCTTCTGTGATGTCTGGCTTACACCTTCTACTGTGTTCGTTTTTAGAAACAATTAAGCATTATTTGGATAGTGTGTTTACTGTTTTACTTGGTTTTAATGGGAAGATAACTTGGTAGAAAATCTGAAGACAGCTATCTTTCTGAGAAGAGAAGATAAGACAACAGCAAAGAATTTACCAAGTAGAAGATGATAGAAAACAATGACAAGTTGACCCCACGATTTGACATTTCATATGGCCATCAGAAGAAAAGGAACTGTGTGGGCACAGGACACAAAGCAGTCTGCCACAGTGTTTTCAAGGCTGCATGACATGACCATTTTAGAGAAGGAATCAGAACAGAAATAGATAACAACTGAAAAAAAAAAACATTAATAACCACCCCTCCCCCCCAAAAACGGTATTTAACAAATGACAGCTGATGGAACAAGCCTACAAAGATGCTTAAATAACAGGAAGGAAAACACAAAATCATGTTTCTGTGTTTGTACAAGGAGATGCTTGGCATGTTGTAGCACTGGTCAGCTTATATTCAACGAAGTACTACCCTTACTCCTCCGTATAAATTGTTCCCAGTGAGGTACATTAGCCTGAAATTCAGTAATCGTTGTGAAAAGAGACAGCATTGCGGGCTTGTTGTACTTCTCAAGATATTTTGTAGGATAAAACTACCCACCAGTGGAAAGGATATTCAGCTCTTTCAAACCTGTTTCTTTGGAAATGGAGAGACTGTCTCCACTCCCTTTACTTTGGCAATATGGCTGTTTTTTCAGTGAATTCTTTAAGAAAACCAAGACTGCAGCTACTCTTTGGGTATCTGAGAGAGGGCTTCCCTCATGCTGACATTGCAGCTGCCCTGGACGCCTGGGTAGCTCAGGCCCTGTTGTTTTTCTGCCATCCAAATGACCTCAACTCACGGCAGCCCTGTGCACAATGGAATGGGATCATTGAGATCCAGAAGATTTTCATTGGTAGTTTTCAGAAGTAGATTGCTAGACTTTTCTTCTTCCTCTGTCTTAGTCTGGAAACACTGCTGAAATCCATCTACCTTCAGAGCAACATGCAAGCCTCCAAAGACTAGAATATAGCTAATGACTATGAGTTTGCATGGTATTATATTCACGGCACCCAAGGCCCCCAGACACTGAAAACTGAAGAATTCAGCACTGTAGCCTGGACAATAAGAGGTGATCTGAGAGCTTTTTGCTGGCTTCCAAGTCTTTGCTGTGGCATAGGGGGCTGCCAAGAAGATTCCCCTCCCTTCCTCCTTCCTTCTTTCCCTCCTTTCCTCCTCCCCTCCTCCCCTCTCTCCCTCCTCTCCTCCTTGCCCTCCTCTCCTCCCTCCTTTCTTCCCTCCCTCCCTCCTTGTTTTTATCACCATGGCTGGCCTTCATTATGCATCCATCGTCACTTCCAGCCCGAATTCCACATCTGCCTTTGAGTCACTCATTGCCTATCTATTGTATCTCTTCACAATTTAAAATTTATCATGGCCAAGCCAGATCCTTCCTTCACCTTCTACACTCAACTAACCCCTTTCTGAATCTCTTATATTTGTGTTATAAAAGTAATTTTTGGCTTCTTTCTAAATTCCTTTCCCTGAACTCACTTAAAAACAAACACATGAAAATACAATTGCTTCTTCCTCCACAGTATGTCTAGTCTTAGTTCCTTGTTTATTCCTGCCTGTGCTCCCCCAGACTTTGCATCTCAGAGAATGTACTCATGTCCTAGCTAATACTGCTGCCTCTGGTCTTTTCTTCCTCTGATCCTGGTTACATACTATACAGTTACCCTCTTTTTAAGAAAATATTTTCCTTGAGTCAGTTCATAAGCCTTAAGTAGGATCTGGAATCTCCTGAATCAGCTCTGAATGCTTTCTGATTTTTAAGATCTTCTAGAACCTTCTCCATATTTATCAAATCTCATTTCCTATCACCCCTTTAATTCAGACAAGAAATTCTTATTCACTTTATTAGCATTGCATTTATTTTAAGTGTTCATATGTCACCTCACAAGACCTTTAAAAATACTTGAGTGTATCTGAGTCCTACACAAATCTCCGCTCAAGTCCCTTTTCATGATGCTTTCTCTGACCACTCAAGTTTACACACAACACTTTAACTAATTTTTCATTTTTTGAATTTCTTTTGATCTCTCTTTTCTGATTGAATGTTGTGTTATTCTTGAATATTTTAATAATAATTAATTTCATGTAAGCTCACTGAAGATCAGAAACTTTTCTAGATTTTCTTTCAAATGGACAGGGAGACCAGTTTTTCTGATGTCCATACCCTATCACCTGACAAATTTACTACCATTTATATTTAAACAACCATTTAAGCTCTTCAGAATCCTTTTATGTACATTATTACCAAATAGGAAGCTCTGCCAGAATTTAACTCATTTATATTCTTTACTAGAAAAACCTGTGGACCACTCATTGTACAGTGTCAGGGTCACCCTGGAGGAGACTTTAGTACCTGTGTGTTACATGGCAAAGGGGACAGTACATAAGTGATTAAGTTAGAGATCTTAAAGTGAGTCAATTATCCTGGGTTATCCAAGTGGTCCCCATGTAATTAGAAAAGTCCTTAGAAGCGGGACATAGGCGGTTGGCATCAGTAAAAGAGATGTAAGAACAGAAGCAGGTCAAAGAGAGAGAGATTTTATGATATTATGGCGCCAGCTCTGAAGAGGGAGCCATGAGCCAAGGAATGCAGGTAGACTGGAAGCTGGAAAAGGCAGGGAAATGGATACTTCCTTCCTTAGAGCCTTAAAAAATAAAACAGCAGAGGCCTAACTAGGGAGGGGCAAGAAGAGTGCATGACCTGGGTGCCACTCAAAGTGGGCACTGTTAGCAGTTTCTGTTGGCTGTCATAGTTCTCATTGTTAGCTGTGGAAAATCATTCAGTAATTTAGCAATAATTGCCCTTGGTGCTCATTCTATACTTAGGCCTGTGGAAGGCCGTGCTGCCAACACTACTTATGATCTCCAGAATTGTATAACAACAAAATTATATTGTTTGAAGCAACTAAATAAGTGGTAATTTGTTCCATCGGTAAGAGAAAAGTAGTATACCAGGGCAAGAAACAAATAGTTACAGGTCTTTAGTAACAAGACTGATGATGTCATTTATTTTGTGGTCTGTGTTTAGGAGTAGAACACCAAGTTCATGAGATAATTGATGGAAAGAAGTTATTTGGTGCTCACCTGCCTGATAGGCTCACTGTGTATGTCTCATTTCTAGGCATCAGTGTCCTCTCTCTTCTCAGACACATTCAGCTAACTCAGCCTGACTCTGTGTGTACGTGTGTGTACACATGTCTGCATATTTCACACTTTGGCATAAAAGTACAGCTGTGATTAGGTCCAGTAAATATTTTGAAGGGTCAGTGAAAACTTCTGCTGGCTTAAAGATTTTTCAAGCTATTTTCAAGGTCTAATAATACTGTGTCATTTTTCAGTTATTGATGGAAAACAAGAATTTGCTTTTTTTGACCCTACAAAGCACTCTGTTTAGAAACTTTTATGTACTTTTCAACTTCTTGGGGTTGATGCACAGAATTTTCAAGGTTGTCTATTGAACTTCATTAGAGAAGAAATGACTTTGACCACAAAACACGTTTTTCTTGTTTTTTTTACAAAGAGTTTATTTTATTGCTTGTAAGGTTCTAGTAAAACTCATGTTCTTCACACCACCATCATTCCATACTCTGTTATATTCAGCTGTACCAAAGTCCATTGCCCTCCAGTTGATACTGACCCATAGCAATTCTGTAGGACAGTAGAACTTCCCCATAGTGTTTCCAAGGCTGTAAATCTTTATGGAAATAGAATGTCACATCTTTCTCTCACTGAGAGACTCATGGGTTCAAACCTTTGAACTTGCAGTTAGCAGCTGAGTGTTTAACCCTGTGCTGCCAGGGCTCCTTTCAGCTGTGTGAGATAACTAATTTGAAATAACATGCATAAGCTCTTACTTCTCATGATCTCTTACAACTACTGAGCTCTTACTCTATACTAGGGGTCTTGATGGTGCAGTAGTTAGGACCTCAGCTCCTAACTAAAAGCGAGGCAGTTCTAATCCACCAGGCACTCCTTGGAAATGCTATGGGGCAGTTCGATTCTGTCACTAATGGTTGCTATGATGCAATGAGCCATAATTTACTCAAAGGCAATGAGTTTCACAAAGTCTTTTTTTTTTTTTTTACTGTATGTATTTTACATTTATTAGCATGAGTGATTATCAGAACACCTCTACAATATAGGGTTGTAGATTGGTTGTATTAATGGCCCCAGTGTTTCACAAGTCTGTGTATCTACACCCTTTAATTGTTTCCTACACTACGGACTCCTGAATTGGCACGTAGCTTGATCTTGCCAGTGAAACAGTACTAAACTTGATACAAGGAGAGGCTTAACAAATCCCTTGGACATTGCCCTTCTGTCTCCTGAATCTCTACAACCCCAGTAGACAGGCATGGACTAATGAAGTAGAAATGAAGAAGAGCTAAGATGTCTGAAGCAAAGCCACCCTTGGTACCCAGCCCCAAATACCCTTCCAGGTGATTTTGGAAGACTGTGTGAGCCCAGTTGCGATCAGCTAAGCCCCATTCAAATGCTGAGCAAGAATAAATGGTTACTGATCGAAACACAAAGTTTCCAAGTGGTTTATTACTCAGCAAAGGCTAACTGAAACATGTTGCTATTGTCAGCTGCCATCGAATTGGTCCCTGACTAATTCTGTGCTCAACAGAATGAAATGTCTTCTGGTCAGGTGTATCCCCATAATGGGCTGTGGATTGAAAACCACTGAGATCTGCAGGGTTTTCAGAGGTTGGAAGTAGATCACCGGTAGATCACCAGTCCTTTCTTCCTAGTCCATTTTAGCCTGAAATCATTTCCACATCATAGCAGCATGCCAGCATCTACTAGCAGATAGATGGGGGCAGCACGTGAAGTGCATTGGCTGGAAATTGAACCCACCTTCTCCACATGCTCTTAGGTGCCATAAAGTCTGTTTTAACTCATAGTGACTCCTTGTTACAGAGTAGAATTGTCCCATCAGGTTTTCTATTTGTAATCTTTAAGGAAGTAGATCTCCAGGTCTTTCTCCTGCAGACTGGCTAAGCAGGTTTGAACTGCCACCCTTTTAGTTAGTAGCCAAGTACTTTGTTGTTGGGCCACCAAGTCTCTTTGCCTCCCTCCTAGAAGATGAGGATTCTATCACTGAATCACCACTGCCCCATCTGATACCTGTTGATGCCAGTGTTATTCTCATTAGAATAAACTGCACTTTAGGATTGGTAACTCACTCAAAGTAGCTTGTGTTTTGAATTCAGAGCTCATGACTCCAAAGTGCAATAAAACCGCAGTGCACCAAGTCATGGAATGTGAAGTGAACTGTCTGACCTAGCACTGGTGGAGTACACACACACACACACACACACACACACACACACACACACACACACACACACAGAGAAGCATGCACATATAAAACATCCCAGTTGCGCAAAGGTTAAGTGCTCAGCTACTAACAGAAGAGTTGGCAGTTTGAACCCACCCAGTAGCTCCATAGAAAGAAGAACTGGCAATGCACTCCTGTAAAGATTACTTTCTAGAAAGCCCTAGGGGATAGGTCAGCGTGGTCATGTGGGGTGACCACGAGTTGAAATCCACCCAATGGCACCTAGCAGCAGCAGCAACAACAACACACATGTTGCTGTCTGTCCACTCCAAGTCATGGCTGCTTCGTGTCTGCCACAGTAAAACTGTTTTCCATGGCAAATTTTTAGGAATTAGCTTAAAAGGCCCTTTTCAGAAGTGCCTTTTAACATTATCAGGGATTGAATTTTTTCCTTTAAAAACTGTGTGTAATAATTTGCCTGAGCTGGTGATTCCCAGTATTGTGTGATTGCCCTCCATTTTGTGATTTTCCTATGCTATAAATCCTAATCTCTGCTTGTGGTTAATAGGGTTGATTATGTTAGAGAGCAGTAGGCTGGAACTGTACCCTTCCTAAGGTCAGCTGTTGGCTCCAGTGTAAAGGGAATTGCCCTAGAGTGTGGCTTGCACCACCTTTTATCCTAAAAGAGATAAAAAAAAAAAGGAAAGGGAAGCAAGCAGAGTGGGGAACTCACCCTGTTAAGAAGGCAGCACGAGGATTTGAGTATGTCCTTCAAACCTGAGATACTTGTGTCAAGATGCTCCCTTACCAATGAATGTTGCAACGCAAGGACCTTCTTTCAGAGCAGACAGGGAGGAGAAAGGCTTCCCCTGGTGCTAACATCCTCAATTCAGACTTGTAGCCTACTGCACTGCGTAAGAATAAACTTTTCTTTGCTAAAGCCGTCCACTTGTGTTATCTCTGTTAGAGCAAAAACCCTCTGCCATTTAGTCGATTCCAACTCTGAGAGACCTCATCGAGTTTCCAAGGAGCACCTGGTGGGTTTGAACTGCCGACCTTTTTATTAACAGCCGTATCACTTAACTGCTACACCAAGAGCAGCATCAGGTAACTACAACAAGCCTCTAGTTTGGAAATAACCAAAACTTGATTACTTTGGGACTCGGTCACTTTGTCAGTCATTGGAGATACCTCTCCTATGTTTCCTGTCTCATTTGCAAGCCCCTCCAACATTTATAATAATCACTTCTTAAATTTCCTTAAACTTTTCCCTCCCAGAAGTGTTTTCCTAGTCAAGACAGCTTTATCTTAACCATTTTTCAGCATGGCATATCAGCCTCTTTCAGTCTGCAGGTACCCTCTCCTTTCCATCCTCTCTCTCTACCTCCCTCCTCATAATTTATATGTTGAAGAGCCTTGGGTATTCAGGCCTGGGGCCGTAAATACGTGAGGTGAGCGTTTTTTGTTTGAGAAAAAACATGGCAAATCATTTCTATAATCAGCCTCCGTGTAGTTTATCGAGTCTGTCATTACTTTGCATTGTTTCAGAAAACTATCATTTTGATACAATTCAGGTCTTAAAATAACGACCCCACTAACTTTCTTCAATTAGCATCAGGGCCAAAGAACACATTATGTTACACAGCGATGTTAATAATATTTTCCAAACAGCAAGCCTGGATTGGCTTCCAGGGAAGCTATTAAGCAGAGCTCAGTTCAGCCTGTCTCTCTTCAGGAACGACATCATCACTTGAGCCCTTTGCTTATCACTTTTTCAATCTAGAATGATATAAAAAATAGTTTTTGCTTCAATACTTTCTCCCTGATCAATTACTGTTTCATACCTTTTCCCTCCCAAATGGGGGAAAAAAAAGAATGGAAGTCTTTTCATGATGTGGATCGTGATGCTCCAGTTTGGGCTGCTTTTAACCTTAATCCTCTGCATTAAGTTAGGATGATTTTAGAATATCAGTTTACACTATAATTTGGAAGATACTTAGCTACTTATTCTTTTGAAGCTGGCAGGTAAGTTGATTGCCTGGAAGTCTGATTGCTACTTAAAACCAACAAAATGTGTTTGTTTTCTGATTATAGCAGCAATACATATTCATTACAGAAAACTTTGGAAAAAATGCAAAAGTACAAAGGTAAAAAGTAAAAAAAAATCATGGAACACAGTCTCACAGATTTCATTGTCCTTATTTTCCTTTTAGGAGCCTTTCTTCAGTCATCACCTCTCAGGGGTAGTATGGTGATTCTACTGCCCCAGTAGAGTCTTGTTAGTGTACCAGCACTTCCTTCCAGCCTCGCTGATGTGTTCTCCTCTCTCCTTCTGTGTGTCCTAACCGCTGCTGTGCTCTGGAGGTTGACCACTGTTAGAGGTCACCTGATACGTGAACTTATCTGCAACATAGCTTTCTCCATGATCAACATGGGACTGTCTCCTGCCACACTCTTATCTTGGATTGCAGTGAACATTCCTTCAAATTGGCAGACTTGTATGACAGTTTCTCTGGCTACACCTGAGTCTGGCTGGTCAATTAGGATGTAAAATAACACTAAACATATAAATCTATCGCCCAGGTTAATAATCTTTTCTGGAATGCTAACTCTCGCCCAAATTCTTCCCTTCATCTCAAGTTGTGAAAAATTTGATCATTAATGTGTTTTGTAAACTTTGTTTTCCATGTGATTTCATAGCTTTCTAGGTCTCTAAGGAAGCACTCGACTGCCCCCAAAGATGAAGTCAGCATGATATGAAAGTAATGACGAGCTTTTACTTGACACTGTGCCTGGTACAGTGAAAAGTGAATGGATGTTAACAAATACAACACCAGAAGGGAAAGTTTTTAATTGCAGGATCCATGTACCATCCAAATCAGTATGTACGCAGTTAAACAAAAAACCCACTGTTGTCGCAGTAGGAAGCTAGAAATTCAAAACCAAGATTAAAACACATAAATGTTCAGTTAGCCGGGTAAATGACTTGTTTCTCCATTTTTAACAATTCACCTGTCTTGCAATAAGGCTGGGCACCTCCAATGGCCTATGTGTTATCTGGATTACTCAGCAGCCAGTTATAACTTTGCCTGCTCATTCGCTAGTAGTTACTGGTGTCCAACAGATTCTATAGTAGGTTTAGAATTAATTAACTTAATATAGCTATTTAACCATAAGGTTTTAAGTACCAGGAAGGTATTTTATTCATCTGTCTAAGTTGCAAAGCTCCTATCAGATGGCCTAAAAATAGGTAGGTTTTTAATAAGCATTTAGTGAATTCATTAGCCACAAATTTAGCTACATAGTTATACTCATAAACCCTGCAGAATCTTACATCTGCTTTTAATTCCCATGGGAAAGTTTTGAGCTCAGAGGACTATTATAGCACCAAAGTTACTAAATTTATTTTAGGAATTGTTACATACTCGTGATGGCACTCAATGATAATCTGTGTAAGGCTAGAACAATAGTCATGGAGATGAAATAAATTATCTCTGCACTCATTCATATTTTGATTTATATTCGACAAATATTTATGAACACTCACTATGTTTCAGGCACTATATTAGGTCATGGGAATATATCACTGTGAAAGGCTTACACAGTTCCAGCTCTTATGGACTGTGCAGTCCTGTGTAGGACAGGCAAGCAAGTAATTGATTACAAGAGTATATAGTCAATTCTATAATAGAGAAATGCACAGCAAAAAATACTTTTCAAGCTTAGCAAGAATCACAATCACCCAAGAGGTTTGCTAAACCTCTGGGCCCCATGCCCAGAGCTTCTGATTCAGTATGTCTGGGAAGGTGCTGAAGAATTTTCATTTTAAGTTCCCAAGTAATGCTGATGCTTTGGGCTGAGGTCCACTTGGAGAATCATTACTTTGACAAAAAGGTCATTGGCTAAGCTAAGCTAAACTCTGTTATTATTTTAATCATAACTGGAGGGCAGGATAATGTATTGAAATATTATATTGATAGTTTCTTAAGTCATCTAGTGCTGCTATAACAGAAATACCACCAACGGACGGCATTAGCAAAGAGAAATTTGTTCTCTCACAGTCCAGTAGGCTGGAAATCCAAACTCAAGGCATCAGCTCCGTGGGAAGGCTTTGTCCGTCAGCTAAGGAGGAGGATGCTTGTTATATATCTTCCCTTGGTCTGACAGCAGTTCTGTGCACGAACCTCAGGTCCAGGATGCACTCTGTTCCTGACATTGCTTTCTTGGTGGTATGTGGTTCCCCACTCTCTGATGGCTTTCCATTTTTCTTAATCTCTTGAGAGACAAAAGATGCTGCAGGCCACACTCCAGAGAAACTCAGTTTACCCAGGTTCAGGGCTGTAACCTTAGCAAGAATGTTACAGTCCCACCCTAATCCTCTTTAACATAAATTACAGTCACAAAATTGAGGACAACCACACAATAGTGGGAATTGTGGCCCAGTCAAATTGAGACACACATTTTGGGGAGATGTAATTCAATCCATGGCAGATATATTTCCTTTTTCCTGTCTTTTGAAAGAGAAAGCTTGATCTTTAGCAGTTTCTTGCCATGTGCATTTTTAGCAAAATGGAAGACAGAAGCTATTTGAAGTCAGGGAACTTTTATGAATACCTACAATCAATTTTAAAGAACCTACCTATGTCAGAGTTTGTGAGGGACGGAGGTGAAGGGGAGTCTCTGTGAGAGCTAGCAGAAATGAGATATTTTGGTGAGGCGGGAAGAAATCTGAAATCTATGGATGCCCTGATTGGCGGGGAAGCTTGCTCCGTTTTATGATAGTATTTTAGAAGCATGGCAAGATCTCCAAAACTGGAATATCAAGGAAGAATAGTCCGGGAATAGGGGCTCCCAATCATGCCCAAGATTTCTCCCATCCCCAAGCATGGGGTCAAGAAGCAGCAGAACATTCAGTCTGGCTGAGACCATGCAAGCTGTGCCCACAGATGCATGAAGATTCTGAGTGGTGACTAAGGGACATCACCTACCCCAATCCCCAGTAATCTGGTGCTGTGGAAGACCTTGGGCTTCTGATAACCCCAGAGGAGAGAAACACCATGATAACAGAATGAGTTTCTTGCCAGTAGAAGATATGGAAGGCTTGGATGAGGATTTAAACAGATTTAAGAAAATAAATATATTTTTTACACACACGAGTTTCTAGACTGAGAGTTATCCCTTCTTCTCTTAGTTAATAAAGGAGCCCTGGTCACATGTAGTTAAGTGTTCAGCCATGAACTGAAAGGTAGGTGGCTCAGACCCACTAGTTGCTTCATGAGAGAAAGATGTGACAGTCTGCTTCCTTCAAGATTTACAGCCTTGGAAACTGTGTAGGGTAGAGTTCTACTTTGTCCTATAGGGTTGCTAGGAGTCAGAATTGACAGCGGTGGTTTTTTTCTGCCAGTTAAGAAGGAATTTACAAAATTATTTTAAGAGAAATTTGGAAACCTATTAAATAACTACTTCAGATACATTTTCTGTGGTATTTTAGAGGAAAGCTTTGTAAAGAATGTCATACTTAACATGTGCTCAAGAAATAGTTAACTTGAAATGACTTTGTCAAGATGTTTCTAAATTATTCACATGCATCTATGCCAAATATTCGCATTAGGAAGAGGGATGTAGTGCATTACAACAGAGGCCGTGTAGTGTTGTGCTTTGGAGAATAATTTCAGGAATCATCTGCATAGATTCCAGTCATGACTATGCTGTATGATAATTACACAACCTTGAATAAAGTTAGCGCTGTACCCAATTTTCCATATGAAAAATTACTATAATAATAGTCTCTATCTCTCAGAGTTGTTGTAAGGATTAAATGCAGCACATGTTTGCATTTTTAAATGTAAGAATTGAACATTAATGATAACTTGTTACCTATATAGTTAATTTGCATGGGTGGTAATTACATGAATGAGTTGTGACAAGAATGTACCTTTTAATTTACATTCTCCTTGGAGGATTAGAATTCAGATACTTCCTCAAAAAGCCTAGAATTTGTTGTTAAACTGTAATATGGCTAACATCATGATGGAGAGTCTGCAAAATATTCAATGCATTAGCAATGACAATTTTAACACTGGGATAGCAAACACACTCAGGATATTTAAACATTAACCAGTTTGATTGTTTTGGGACTTCAGTGCTGTCTTTATTCATTTTTGGCCTTAACAACTCGGTTATAAAAATATACATCACCTGGGCTTTAAAAAGGGGGGAGGGTATTCACACATATTTTGATTGCAGACTGCTGTGCTATTACATTGCAGAGTAACACAAGGAGGTGTTTCCTTCCTGGTTATTACATTGTATTCAGTATTTTGCATATTTCACTCAATTTTATATTATAGCTGGTTTCTTGGTTACAGGCATACAGAATTTCCTTTCCCCAAAGTTCTGTTTCTTGTAACTCACCATCTTCTTTTTGATTCCTTGATTCCACCGGCAATTTGGAGCAGGCTGCTTATTCATGTTATGTCTGCATTTCTGGAATCTTAGCCCTTGAGTCATGCAATTTTGGAAATCTTCGCTTTCTGCCGTATGTATTAACAGTGTTCAGGGAGCCCCTTAAGGCCTTCTTGGAAACATCCCAAAATATCCCAGCTTCTATTTTGCTTTCATTTGGAAGGAATTTCAGTGAAGTTCGCCTTGGGTGTCTAATTTTGACTGGCCATCCAACTAAAGACAGCCTCAGAGGGATCTAGCTTGGTAAGTCAGGACCTCTGGTGGCAATACATGCATTTCCCAAATGTCACACAATTGATTTGTGATACAAAGATTCCAAAATCACAACTTAACCACTATTTGTTGTAATTAGGTGCTGTTGAGTTGGTTCTGACTCATAACAATCCTATGTACAACCGAATGATAGCATTGTCCAGCCTTGTGCCATCCAAACAATCTTTGTTACGGTTGAGCCCATTGTTGCAACGACTGTGTCAACCCATCTTCTTGAGGGTCTTCCTCTTTTTCAACAGCCCTCTACTTCACTGAGCATGGTGCCCTTCTCCAGGGACTCCTGGATAGAGTATGTGAGACCAAGTCTCACTATCTTTGCTTCCAAGTTGCATTCTGGCTGTGTTTTTTCCAAAACAGATTGTTCATTTTTCGGGCAGTCCATGGTATAGTCAATATTCTTCTCCAACACCATAATTCAAAGTCATTGATTCTTCTTCCGCCTTCTCTACTCATTGTTCTACTTTCACGTGCATATGATGTGATTGAAAACACCATGATTTAGGTCAAGTGCACCTTAGTCCTTAAAGCGACATCCTCTCTTTGGAACACTTTAAAGAGTGTTGTTGTTGCTGTTGTTCTTTTTTCCCAGTGCATTTGCTCAATGCGGTGCATCTTTTGACTTCTTGACTGATACTTCCATGGGTGTTGATCATAGATCAAAGTAAAGTGAAATCCTTAGTAACTTTGATCTTTTTTCCATTGATCATAATATTGCTTTTTTTATCTAGTCATGAGGATTTTTTTTTCCCTTATGTTGTTGAAGTGTAATCCATATTAAAGGCTGTGGTAATTCCTTTCTTACCTATTTAGTCAATGAAAGTCTAAGATCCAACATAGGAAAAAGTATTCAGATACAGGATTAAAGATTCATTTATTCACAAATGTATTTTAATTAAACAGTAGTAGTAACTGATGACTGGAATTTATAAGACATTCATGAATACATGTACTCACTAATCTGATTAACCTACTGTCACGGATTGAATTGTGTCCCTCCCCAAAATGTATGTGTTGATTTGACTTGAACAGGAGTCCCAGTATGGTGCTGTTCCTCCCATGTGTTGTGAATCCTGCCTCTGCGATATTGATGACAGAGAATGGGCTGCAGTTTTGTTAATGAGGCAGGACTCAAGTTGCCAGTGTGGGGATACAAGGGTGAGAAGTCAGCACAGAGTTGGCAACCTAACACCACCAAGAAAGCATTACCGAGAGCAGAGCATGTCTTTTGGACCCGAGGTTCTTGTGCCAGGATGCTCACCTTGAATCTGGACTCTCGGCCTACCAGACTGTGATGATTTGTACTATTGAATGGACTTGTAACTTATGAATGGTTTTATGGCTTACTGGACTGTGACAATAAAATTTCTCTTGGTGACGCCTTCCACTCATGGTATTTTCCGTTAGAGCAGTACCAGGTGACTAAGATACCTACCACCACATGCAGAATGGAAACCCTGGTGTTATAGTGGTTAGGAGCTATGCGTGCTAACTGAAAGGTCAGCAGTTCAAATCCACCAGGTGCTCCTTGGAAACCCTATAGGGTAGATCTGCTCTGTCTTATAGGATTGCAGAGTCAGAATCAACTTGATGGCAAGAGGTTTTGTGTGTGTGTGTGTTTGCTTGTTTTGGGAATATGCAGAATATTAATAAGTCACTGGAGAAACAAGAGTAACTAAGTCCCATTTTCCACCTCCATAAAATCTAGGTGGAGGAATAAAAATATATATAGGTAATTTCAGTAAAATGAGTCAAGTGCTACATTAGGGCTAAGTTCTGGGCCTGATAAGACCAGGAGCATGGGGCTGGGCATCAAAGGTGGCCTCCTGAGGAGGTCTCATCTAAGCTAGAACAAGCTGGGGGTGAATAAATTAGCTAGGAAGATACAGACGCATTTTAAGCACTCTAGGCAGTGTGTATAAAGACATGGATTATTGCAGGCGGTGGTGGACTCATGTTGGGTTTCTCTCATGTATTACGCTAGTTACAGTAGACTCTAGAAATAACCACGAATTCTTCTTTTTGAATATATTCATTACAATGTGATGTTAAAGATCTCCCATAGATATGGAGTATATTTCTCTACTTCTTTTGAGCCTGATTAGCCATGTGACTTGATTTGGTGAGAGGTAAATGAGCGAATTTCACAGAGGCCAAGCTGAAACTTGATAATCACTTGTACACTGGGACCTGAACTCTTGCCTTGTTTAGAACACTGAAACCATCATGTTCTATGAGCTGAACTAGCTTGCTGGGAGAAAGAGAAGTCACATGGAGGAGAACTGAGGGTCTTTGCTGACAATCAGTCAACTGCTAGATACGTGATGGAAACCATGGGAGGCAAAACAAGGATCTCCTCAAAAAACGACCATGTCCTAATCCTTAGAGCCTGTGAGTGTACTACCTTACATAGCACAAGGGATGTTGCCAATAGATTGATTTAAAGATTTTGAGATGAAGGGAATATCTTTGATTATCTGGATGGGCCCAACATAATCACAACGTCCAGTGTAATCACAAGGGTATTATATGAGAGAGGCAGGAGGGTCAGTCAGAGCAAAATAGGTGATAATGGAAGAAAAGGTGAATGTTAGAAAGAAATCTGAGGATGCTCTGGCTGGCTTTGAAGGTGGAGGAAGGGACCATGAGCTGTAGAATTCAGGTTGTCTCCAGAAGTTGGAGAAAGAAATGGATTCTACTCTGGGAGCTCCAGAAGGAATGCGGCTTTGCTAGTGTCTTGATGATCTACTGGTCTATCTTCTTACCTACACAACTTCAAGATGATAAATTTGTTTTTTTAGGCCAGTGCATTTGTTTTAATGTGTTATAGTTGCAAAAAGGGATAATACACCATCCTAGATCATTAGCTGCCAGCCCATGAACTAGCTGACCCCAGATGCTTGGAAGAGCCCAGTGGGATTCAGTCAGGCTGGCACAGACCAGAAGAACCATCCAAACTATCCACAGGGTGGCAAACTACAGTAAGTATTTGTTGTTTTAAGTCACTAGGTTTTGGGGTGGTTTATTACACTAATCCATAAATTCATAAATTAGAATGGTATTTACATTCAGTTACTTTAAAATAGTGACTTCTGTAACTCTCTTATGGAAATTTTCAGAGTTCTTTACATCTTCTGAAATTCTAAATGAGGATTTCATCTGCTCTTTCATCTATTACGAAGTAATTTTCCATTGCCCCATTTTCCTCACTGGGCAAAACTGTTTTAAATGATCCTTCTAAAAAGTCAACAAAAAAAAAAAGTAAAGATATCTCACTGAGAACTAAGGCACACCTGACCCAAGTCTTGGTACTTTCAATCATCTCATATGCTTACAAAGAGGAGATCATATGCATGAATAAGGAAGACCAAGGTAGAACTGATGTCTTTGAATTAAGGGGTTTGTGAAGCATATTCACTATACCATGGACTTCCAGAAGAAAGAACCAGTCTATCTTGAAAGAGGTACGACCAGAATGTTCCTTAAAGGTGAGAATGGCTAAGCTTCTTTTCAAGTACTTTGGATATGTTATGAGGAGGGACTAGTCTCCATTATGCTTGATAAAGTAGAGGATCAGTGAAAAAGAAGACTCGCATGGGATGGATTGATACATGGGCTGCAGTAATCGGTTCAGGCACAACCAGGATTGTGAGGATGGCACAGAACTCAGCTGTGTTTCATTCTGTTGTACATAGGTTTGCTGTGAGTCAGAACCAAACTGATGACACCTAACAACAATAACATATAGTCTTGGGCTTGAATCTATCACAGATAGTAGAAATTTGGAACCCGTTTCTGCTCACAGGGAGTCTGTTATTCTTTTCCTTGAAGTTAGATCTTAAACATGTTCCTTGAAATCTCTAAACTTTAGCATCTTCATCTTCAAAAATCCAGTAATAACAGTAGTTGGTTGCTGCCGAGCCAATTCTGACTCACAGAGACCATGTAGACAGAGTAAAATTGCCCCACAGAGTCTTCAAGGAGCGCCTGGTGCATTTGTGCTGCCAATCTTTTGGTTAGCAGCCATAGCGTGTAACCACTATGCCACCAGAGTTTTAAGGATTGGATCAGAAAATGCTTGTAAAACACTTGCTTTTACGTGATATACAACAAATACTCAAGAAATATCCTACAAACTGAAAAAAGATGAGGAAAAGCTAAAAAGTAAAAGAAAAAGATATAATAGCAGTGAAAGACAATAATACAAGAAGTAACAGCAGCTACTACGCTGAATTAGGTGACAGCCAGTGTTCAACAGGACTGCCTTGTTTTTCTGGGTCTCATAATTTTTCTGTCATTGACAAGGCACGGTTTTACTACTTTTATATCACTCATTGTCCATGGAAAATATTTGAGTTTTCCATCTCTTAACAGATTTCTACCTGACACAGCTTCTGACTTTCACAGGTTTTACAGTGTTTAGTGTCTGTGGTGTTCCAGTTTGTTTGTTAATCCTGACAACAATCCAGCAAGGTAGATACTGCTGTCACCATTTCACAGATGCCAAAATTCATGTCTCACGAGTAGACAGAAGCCCCAGGCCTCTAACCCCACACTGTGTGATTCCACAGTCCTTCATCTGGACCAGGTGGCCCACAGTGGGTTGTAACTAAACAAGCCCCTGGCAAGGTGATCTCTTTAAAAGGAACATCTGACCCTGTCAGACCCTTTTTTTACAGCTCCCTATTGCTGTAGAAAAAGTCCAATGTTCTTCATGTGATCTATGGGACTTTATACTGCTTAACTTTCCTATCCTGTGTCTCTTCCCTGTGGTCTGTCATTCTGCCATCTGTGAGCAGCGTAAGTGAGTCTTGCTCTCTTCTACTCTGTGCTGTTCAGATGTGCTGTTCCTTCCTCTGGAATTCTTTCATTTTCACACGTCCTTTCAACCTCAGTCTAGGCATCATTTCCTTCCCTGACGTACTTACATTACTTAAACTTCTTTTTTAACACCTTTTAACACCTTCTTCTTTGATCCCTTATTCATCTTCCTTGCAGTTCTTTGCCTTGTTGCCAGTAGTTCTTGGTAAATGGAATGTCTTGGCACTATTTGGTGCAAGACTTTTCCTTTTACAGGAATTGTTCCCAGTTAGGCATGAGTGATCGCTTATAACCACATCTCTGCTTCTGAACTTGACTGCCAATCACCCCTCTTCTTCCAGTTGATCTAGAGGGAGGAAAACAACTTAGGCGGATCATTCAGTGTTTGTCTGCCAAGAATTTGGAATTTTGAGCAAAGAGATGCACAGCTTCAAGGGGGTTGGAGCTGAGCTATGCTAGTGGTGGCTTTCTAAAGCAAAGATTTAGCAACTCTTGCCTCTGAGTTCCCACTGTGTCCTGATTCTGTCCTCCCCATGCTTGACTGCCTAACTGTTCTTCAGATTCCATAATTTCTCTTCCAATAATATACACACACACACACACCCATTATCATCAGTTATGACTCAGAGATCCTATATCCTATACGACAGGCTAGAACTGCCCCCAGTTTCCAGGGCTGCAATCTTTATGGAAGGAGACTACCATGTCTTTTTCCCTCACAGCAGCTAGTAGGTTCTGACTGCCAATCTCACTATGAGTGGGAGTAGACTAGACATAAAAAGTTTGGTTTGCTTTATATTTCTCAGTGCTTATAACATTGCTTGGCACATAGTAGAAGCTCAAGAAATACTTGTTAAATGAGTGAGTGTTTTTCCTTGCTAAGGAACTTCTTTATTCATTGATTAACACTGTACCACTAAGACTCCTTTCCCTTCCAGTAGACCCCATTTTCCTTAAACTAGTCAGAACTGGTTTTGGTTATTACTTTTAGCATCGTGAATACAATTTGAGTATTCTTTCTCATTACACACTTGTTATACTAACATTTCTAACATTAAGCATGATAGGAAAGATATTAACTCATCTCTCAATTTACATGTTAAACATTCTAGTGTTTTTTTAGACTGTTAAAACTTTTATACTGATTTTGATTTCTTTAAAACAAGTCAGCATAAGCCTTGAGCTGCTTACAGAGAGTCTCTGTGTCTAAGAACATTGCTTGTCTCACACTCTACTGAGCTTAGACTAACTCATCTCTTTGGAATGCCATGAGAGGACATTCTATCCTTTGTTAAGGGACTTGACTGACCACAGTTATGTTATTATGCGTATGTCTGTTGAAACATTCCAGGGAAAGCTAGAAAGAATCACATGTGATTTTGGCTTGAATCAAATGAAACCAGTTTGCAGTAAAAAAAAAAGAAAATCAAAGATAATTTGAGTAGTTAAAGAAATTTCACAACTATGAAAAGCATCAATTTTACTGAAGACTTTTTCTTTCCTCGAACATCCTATAAAATGTACATACAGTGGTATATTTTTTAGACAGAAAAAATGATTTAGGGGCTAGAAAACCTAACTTTGGTTTCATGGTTTCATGGTATCTGGTTCTTCCACTTCTATTTAAATCCTAGCAGTATATTCTATCAACTTGTTACATTATATAATGATTTCTTAACCACTTTTCTTTTATATAGTTCTTTTGCTTAGTATGGATTCTATTGTCATCAATTCTGTGATATTCTTTCAAGAATCATTAACTTTATGACTCTCTTTCCTTCTTTCTCACCTAAACATTCCGTTCCTAACCCTTAATGTATTTAAGAACTAACCCTTACTGTATTTAAGAACTACTTTTTCCTTTCCAGTGTACAGGCTACTGAACATAGTTGAAACAAAACTGTATAATCACAGTCTGAAACTACAAAAATCCAGGATCTCCAAGCCCAGCGGGGCCCTCAGTGCCATTAGGCAGTTCTTTAGATGCTACCAGTTAATAGCTTTAACTCTTTCTCTTTTAGTAGATAATTTTGCCTCAGCCTTGGCAGAGAAGATTACCAGATTACCAGGTTACCAGATGTTGAATTTTTCTTTCTCACATTCTAAAAGTGTCTGTCTTAGGTTGGGTTCTTTAGAGAAGCAAAACCAGGAAAGAATATAAACAAAGAGAGAGAGAGTTATGTCAAGGAAGCAGCTCGTGTGATTGTGAAGGCTGGAATGTCCCAAGTCCATGGACTAGTTTAGAGGCCTATCTTGATTTACAAAACCACAGGGGCTGGCAAACTCCAGATCAGCATGTTAGAGGGCAGGGCTCTCACTCACAGGATGTGAAGACTGATGAATCCCAAAATCAACAGGAAGCAGGGACCACCAGTGGTGCAGTGGTTGAGTGCTTGACTGCTAACCGAAAGGTTCTTGGTTAGAATCCACTATCTGCTCCATGAGAGAAAGATGTGGTAGTCTGCTTCTGCGAAGATTACAGACTTGGAAACCCTGTGGAGCAGTTCTCTACTGTCCTAGAGAGTCACTATGACTTGGAGAGTCCTGGAGGGCAGTGGGTTCGGTTTGGGGTTGAGTACTCTTCCTTACTCATTCACCTCATTGCTGTCCCTTGAATATCTAGGCTTGTTTTGGACTTTGTTGTTGTTGTGACCCCACGTGACAGAGTAGAACTTCCCCGTAAGGTTTGCTTGGCTGCAATCTTTATGGAAACAGATCACCAGGTCTTTCTCTTGCAGAGCTTCTGGGTGAGTTTGAATCAACAACCTTTTGGTTAGCAGCCCAGTACTTGTTTGGGTCACCAGGGTTCCTTTGCTTTTGCCTTAAAGCAAGGCAACTCACTGCCATTGTGTTTTTTCTACTCAGCAGCCATCCTATAGGACAGAGTGGAACTGTTCCATAGGGATTCCAAGGTTGTAAAACTGTACGGAGGCAGATGGTCACATCTTTCTCCCCTAGATTCTAATCCCTGACATTTTTGGTAAGGCCGTTGGCCTCAGGCTTTTGCATTTGCTGTGCTGCCTGGGGAAGTCTTCCCATGATAATTGCCTACATTTTCCTTTATTTATTTCAGATGGTAGCTCAAATACTTTCTTTTTATTGATTTTTTTGATCACTTTATTTAAAATTGCTTCCTCACCTGATCCCACTGACAATCTTAAATCTTCCTTTTGTGTCTTCACAACATTGAGTGGCCATGTAACGTTTACTTCTTTTGTTCAATGTTTGTCTTGTCCCACTGGAATGTTGGGTGTGTATAAGAGGAATTTTTATTTATTTACCACCACATATCTCAGAAGGGCTGTGGTGGTGCAGTAGTTAAGTTTTTGCCTGCTAACTAAAAAGTCAGTGGTTTGAACCCACCAGCAGCTCTGCAGGAGAAAGATCACAGCCTACTCTGTTCTTTAGGGTCATTTAGGGTGTGAGTTGGAACAGACCAGACAGCAAGAGGTTTGGTTTCCTTTATATTTCTCAGGGCTCGTGACATTGCCTAACACACAGTAGAAGCTCAAGAAATAGTTGTTAAATAAGTGAGTGATTTTCATTGACAAGGAACTTCTTCACTAGTGCACTGAATTTGATCTCTACAGCGTCTTTAGAAACAGATTTATAGGCTGTTCTCAAATTTTCCTATATTTTTCCTCTAGATCAGTGTTTTCAGTCTACATATAGAGTTGAATATCATTAATCTTAAAAAAAAGTTTTCCCTGTGATTGTCAGTTCAAGCTGAGATCCCATTAAAGTTGTGGTAAGGGAACAACAGCAACAACAAAAAAGGAAAACACATAGGAAAGCTAGGAGGATGGGTGTCAAAAATGAGATTCCAAATATATATATACACACACTTTCTGGATATTGGAAAGGATATGAGAACAAGTTAGAAGTAAAACAGCAGAGGTAGATAAGTCTGACACACATGGAAGAAGGAATATCGATGTCTGTATATATGTGTTATGGAGGTGACATTACTGTTAACAACTCTTTTGGCAACCTAGAGAGCATTTGAACTCTCAGTTGACTGGTAGCAAAGGAGCGGTGAGACGGGCAGATAAAAGGAAGAGGGTTTTGAATTGTGTTGATGGAAAGGTGCGTCAACCTAGCCACCCATTTTCGCTCCCCACTGTTGTACACAGAACTGCTTTGGTGCCGTGCTAAGCAGTGTGCCGAGAGTACAGTAATTTCTCCATAGGCACGGTATTACAAGCCTGTGCCATGCAAAAAAAAAAAAAAAAAGATCATTGTGCCAAAATCAAATATATTTGCTCACACTCTAATAATTACTGAATAAGAAGTACATTTCAGCCTGCTTCATATTTAGGTCTTGACTTTTGGTATAGATGTTTGTTCTAGATTTTATAACCGATTTTTTTTCTTACTAAGAGAACAAATATATGCTTTGCCTGTGTTAATTCATTTAATTTTACAACATAACTAGGAGTTGGTAGAATGAAGCAATAAGAAACAAACAAAAAACAGCTGGAAACAATGGAAATTCCATCAAGTTACAAAAATATTGGTTAAATTATCTGTATTGTAATCTTTCCATGGAACATCATGCAGCTCTTCAAAGGGAATGAGGTCGATCTGTGTATACTGATACAAAAAAATATTAGATATATTTTCAGCTGGAAAAAAAAGGTCAGCACAGTACATAAAGCTGACTTATTGGTGTGTGTGTATGTAAACACACGTGTGTATTTTAAATGAATGTATCAATAAACGCCTTTATTTCTCTACATACAAATTTTCCTTTTCTTAAAATCCATTTTATGCCAATTTCAGAAGAGGAAGTAGAATGGGGGATATCATTGTTGACATCAGATAGATCTTGAATGAAAGCAGAGAATACCAGAAAGATGTTTATCTGCATTTACTGACTATGCAAAGGCATTTGACTGTGTCAGTGGTAGCAAGTTATGGGTAACAATGCAAAGAATGGGAATTCCAGAACACTTAACTGTGTTCTTGAGAAACTTGTACATAGACCAAGATGCAATCATTTGAAAGAACAAGCGGTTACTGCGTGATTTAAAGTTAGGGAAGGGGTGTGTCAGGGCGGTATCTTCTCCCCATACTTAATCAGCCTGTATGCCGAACAAGTATTCCAAGAAGCTACAGTATATGAAGAAGAAAACAGCATCAGAATCAGAAGAAGGCTCATTAACGACCTCTAATATGCAGAGGACACAAACGTTGCCTTCTGAAAGGCAAGAGGACTTGAAGCACTTAATGATGAATATCAAAGACTACAGATTTGGTATGAATTATAACTCAACATAAAGAAAATAAAAATCTTCACAAGTGGACCAATAAACAACATCATGATAAATGGAGAAAAAAGTGAAACTGACACCCTGCTTTGCATTGGACAAATACACTGCAGAAAATTTCTTTGAAGTCTTCAAAAGCAAAGGCATCACTTTGAGGATGAAAGTGCACCTGACTCAAGCCATGGTATCCTCAACCTTCTCATATGCAAACAAAAGCTAGACAATGGATAAGGAAGAATAAAGAACTGATGCATTTGAATTATGGTGTTGGCAAAGAATTTTGAATATACCATGGACTGCCAGAAGAATGAACAAGTCTATTACAGAAGAAGTACAGTCAGAATGCTCCTTAAAAGCAAGTATGGTGAGACTTCATCCCCCACACTTCAGACATGCTATTAGGAGGGTCCACTCCCTGAAAGAGAACATCATCCTTGATAAAGTAGAGGCTTACCAAAAACTAAATGGATTGCCATAGTGACTGCAACAGCAGGCTCACCATAGAGACAATTACGAGGATTATGCAGAACTGGGCAGTGTTTTGCTGTGTTGTACACAGGGTTGCTGTAAGTGGGAACCAACTCGATGACCTCAACAGTGGCAACGACAACAACACATAGGATTTATTCAGCACTGATTGGGTGTTAGGTATCACGCTAAATGCTTCACGCTTGTATTTTCACTTAACCTATTACATTCTCCTGAAAGGAAGTGAATGCTATTTATTCTTCCTCACTTACAGCAGAGGCTAAGAAATATCAAGTAACTTGCCCAATATTAGAAGGATAATAAGTTCTTGAGAAATAAGACTGAGGTTTGTCTAGATCTGGCCATCTTGTCAGCCACTAGCCACACACGGCTACTGGGATTTATTGACTAGGCTGTGATGGGTTTGGTTTTAGTTTGGGATCCGTAACAAATTTCAGAGATGGAATAAAAAACATGTAATATATCTCAATAATATTTTTTTATTAATTTTATTAAAAGAATAGCTGGATATTTTAAGTTAAATTATGAAAATTAATCTTACCTGTTTTTAAAAAATGTACTCATCTAATTTGCTGCTGTTGAGTTGATTCTGACCCATATTAACCCTATAGGACAGAGCAGAACTGCCACATAGGAGCTTCAGGGAGCCACTGATGGATCTGAACTGCCAACTTTTTTGTCAGCAGATATATAACATAACCATTGTGCAACCAGAGCTCCTTTAAAAATGTGGTTACTAGATAACTTGAAATTACACATGTGGCTTAGGCTTGTAGTTTGCATTGTATCTCTATTGGACAATGATGATATATTTCCATAGTCCATATCCTTAGCTGAAATGTTCTACAAGGACTTCTGATGCTTCTTGTGTGCTAGCTCTACCCACTAGTCCAGCCTCGACCTCTGACGCACTCTCCTTTCTACTTTCCCCCTAGTGATGCTGATTTATATTAGTGTACCTAATTTGGCCATGAATGGTCACCACTGGGCCTTTGCATGTGCTTTCTCTGCCTAGAAAGCCTCAGCCACCTCTTCTGTAACATCTGTTACTTTATGTATGTATTATGCAAATATATTCAAATTCAAATCCATTATTCAATACTATTCAAATAGATATTCTACTCTAAAGCTCCGTTGATACTCCAGCTACTCAGTTGTTCTTTTCTGTGCCCCCTACTGTCCCTGTGCAGTCTTTCCACTGCAGCTATTACCACATAGTAAAGTGAAGGTCTGTTTGTGTCTCTTTATTTCTCTATAAACTTTGATGCCAGTATCAGTACCCATGGTTTTTATCTGCTTATTAAATGGACATACGCAAGCAATTGCTTTCTTTTTTTACCTCCTAAAAGTGGCACTGTCACTAGAAACTTTGTTCTGTTGGGAGATTTGAGTGAGAAGACTAGTACCTGGCTAATTATTTTTACACCAGGAGTACATGAAAGACAGTTCTGTCCTGACAAACTTCACAGTTAAGTTGGTATTTCTCTAGGGGACCCAGAATGACCATTGTTCTCCTTGTGGCTAAACCACCAGTTTGCAAGTCTCTCTCTTTGATTTAACTATGTACTTTTCCTGGCTAGAAGCTAAGTCTTAGTATGTGGTCATTAGGTAATGTCGAGTTAATTTCAGCAGGGTAGAACTGCCTCAGAGGATTTCCTAAGAAACCCTGGTGGCATAGTGGGTTAAGCACTATGTCTGCTAACCAAAATGTCAGTAGTTCAAATCTCCCAGGCTCTCCTTGGAAACTCTAGGAGGACAGTTCTATTCTGACCTGTAGGATCGCTATAAGTTGGACACAACTCAATGGCAGTGGGTTTTTTTTTTTCTTTAGTCTTTACAGAAGCAATTTTCCAGATTTTCTCCCTCAAAGCCGCTAAGTGGGTTCGAATCACCAGCCTTCCTTAGCAGTCTAGTGTGTAATCCTTTGTACCACAGCAGCTTCTTCATCCTGGTGTCCAATCCCCCAAAACTGCATTCATACTCTCAACCCCACTCAGGGATGCTCAGAGAAACTCTGTAAATGCTTGGGTGATTAGCAAATGGGTATTACCCAGGTACGTAAGACCTGAACTACTGTAGTATTATTTCCATCTGCAGGTAAATAGTTGAGTCTCCAGTCCTGCTAAGTTGTTTATAAAACGATCTAAGCACATCATTTCACGCGTCATGAAGTTGGCCTCTTTTAGCCCCTTGGGTGTATTTCACTGTGAAGCAATTAGTTATGATAGCCCCACTTACAATATTTAATGTAGGCAACTCAGCTCATCAGGAGAACAGATTTCGACTGTTGCTTATTTCCTACATTTGTAGCTTCAGTTTGCCACATGTGGAATAGTTATAGTCACTGCGTTTCTTCTGTGCTACATACAACACATGAAAATAGTTTGCAGTTATGGGCAGTAACTAAATAAAATGGGTGGAGATCTCATGATGAAAAACGTAGTTTGATATTAAAAAGCAATCCTTCATTTCTAAAGATTGACTAGGATGGTACTTAGAAAAGAAACCCATATAGTTAAATTTAGAAACCTGAAAAAATTCTATGCAATAACCTACTCTCTAGCATTTTCATTTGATTATGATTTGGATACATTTTCATTTACTTTAAGCCTTTCTCTTGCGATTTGTATTCTGAGAGTCTTCAATCAGTGGCAAGAGAATTGTTGGCCCAGGGAGTAATGTCTCCCTTATACAAATGGTCTCTTTTAATTATATGACTCCCATTTAAAAGAGGCTCTGTGCAGCCAAGAAGCATTTAGTTTGAGATTATGCAAGAATTGTTTTACAGTTTTTGTCACTGAACCTAGTCTTTTTGCTCTTTCCCTTGCAACGCTTTTCTTTTTGTTGAGCATATCAGGGAAAAGATGAAGAGATTGAACATTTGTCTTTGTTTTCACTTTAAGATTGGAGCTTTTCAAAGAAAAGGGGTATTGACAAGGATCGTTGCTTATCACTTAGAATTTGAATATTTGTTCAGCAGACATTTAGGGAGGACACACTGTGAACCAGGTACTGAAGTACATACCTGCCGATGTGTCCAATGGGCCATGTCTCATGGGGAAGACATTGAAGGCTGTTAACAGGTCCTCATCAATGGCCTGAGTGCTGTGAATCTAAGTCGAAGGGGCTTTGGAAGCCTGGATGTCTAGCTTTGCCTTGATGGAAGTGGCCACCTTTCTCAGGTTAATGATACTACATCTTAGAAAAGTGAGAGTTAGCATGAAATTGAAGACGGAGTAATAATACACACGATGGAAACAGCCTTCTAAGAGACCAAAGTTTGTGAACCTGCAAGAAATCCTGTGTAGTTATGAGAAGCATGCAAAGAAGAGACTAATAAGAAATTAGACTGGTGAAAAAGATAATTCAACTATAAGAAGTTAGGATTTTCAATCTCCAGTTTTCTCTGAAATGTGTACCTCAAATAGTCTATTTTCTGCGTAGGATGAGAAACAGTGAAGGAAATGAAAAAGTTGAGGATTACTTCATGTACTAAAAAAGATGTATAGACCCACAACAACGGAAGTTCTAATAGACAGACTACAACATCTGACCATCAATTCACAAAAAGCAGAAGAAAAAACAGATAAATGGGAACTTCTAAGAATCAACCACTTATGCTCACCCAGAGACTTTATCAAGAGAGTTATACAATCACCTACAGAATGAGAAAAAGTATTTTGCAACTATGCATTGGATTGATGTCTGACTTCCATAATCTACAAGGTACTGCAAAATATCAACAAGAAAAAGGTAAACAACCCAATTATGCAATAGGCAAAGGAAATGGATAGACACTTCACCAATTAAGACATCCAGGCAGCCAAAAGACACATTAAGAAATGCTGATAATCATTAACTATTAGAGAAATTCAAATCAAAACTACAATGAGATACCATCTCACCCCAACAAGCTTGACCATAACCCAGAAAATGGAAAACAAATGATAGAGAGGCTACAGAGAGAGGATCCCACACTGCTGGTGGGATTGCAAAATGGTACAACCTCTTTGGAAAGCAATTTGGTGCTTCCTTAATTAAAAAGCTAGAAATAGAAATAGATTATCCAGCAGTCCCACTGCTCAAAATATACCCTACAGAAATAGAGGTGGTCACATGAACAAATACATGCACACAAATGTTTATTGCAGCACTGTCAGTAATAGCAAGAAAGGTGGAATCAATCTAGGTGCCCATCTACAGATGAATGGTTAAACAAACTATGCTCAGTGGAATACTACGCAGTGGTAAACAACAATGATGATTTTAGGAAGCATCTCACAGTCTGATTTCAACTAGAAGACATTACGCTGAGACAAAAGACTGAAAAACAGACTTAGTTACAGAAGAAAAGACTCTATGATGGCTACAAGGATAGGGAGGGAGGAGAGGGTTGGTCACAGATTACATAGCTGATAGGAGTTTGGTTAAGTGAAAGCAGTGACAGCACACAGTAGAGAGCAGATCAACGTAAATGAACCATATCGTAAACTGAAAGGTTTTCTTAACTCAACCCAGTATTTCAAAAGATAGAGTAGCAGAGACAGGGGTGTGGGGGCCATGTTTTCAGGGGCCATAGAGACCAAGTGGCATTGCTAGCCAACTGGTAAGAGAGCCTTCTGCACCCCATATTGGGGAGTGGCCTCTGGGGTCTTAAAAGCTATCTAGCTGATCTAAGGTATACCAAATAGTCCCAACTCATCTGGAACAGATGATGACTGAGAACAACAAAGACACGAGGCAAAAAGAGTCCAGGAGACAGAAGGTCCCATATGAATGAGAGACTATCAATATGAGACCAGAAGAACCAGACGGTGCCATCTACTACCAAAGGCAGCCATGGTGGGGGACACAATGTAGAGGCCCTGAGGTAACATGAGTAAAAGAGATTAGCAGCTCAGGAACTCTACTAAAAGACCAGTATTGATGGTCCTGCAGCCTGGAGGGTCCCCTGGAAACATGGCCCCAATACCTGCTGCTAGCCCTGACCAGAAATCAATATTGAGGTCAACTCTTCAGACAAGAGTGGACTGGACTTGGAGACACAGTGTGACCATATGGTGTGTGTACTTTGTGGATTTATATACAGTTATAGGAGGCTGTCCTACTGGTTTCTTTCTAGATGGGAAAGAAGAGGGTGGAGAGGAGAGGACACATACTAGTTAAGAGTGTGCCATGGATTGAATTGTGTTCCCACCAAAATAGGTGTAGCCATGATTCCCTGTATTCTATCATTGTCCTGCATTTTGTGATTTTCCTGTGCTGTATGTTAAAGGATTAGAGTGGAACTGTAAATCCCTTCAGAAGATCTCCTCCCTGCTCCACTGTAAAGGAAGTTTCCCTAGAGTATGGCTTGCCCCACCCTTAATCCTAACATCCTACAAGACATAAAAGGAAAGAGAAGCAAGCAGAGAATTGGGAACCTCACACCATCAAGAAAGCAGCACAGGGAGAAGAGTGCATCCTTCAGACCTGAGGTTCATGTGCCAAGATGCTCCTTGGACAGACTGATACAATACCAGACTTTCCTCCAGAGCCAACAAGGGGAAAGCCTTCCCCTGTAGCGGACATCCTGAATTTGGACATGTAGCCTACCGGGCTGTGTAAGAATAAACTTTCTTTTGTTAAAGACATCCACTGTGTGGTATTTCTGTTAGAGTAGCACTAGCTGACTAAACCAGAGGGTGCTGGAAATATAGAGTGAAAGAAGGAATTTATTGTCACTGGGGAAGGAGAACAGAAGGAGTTGCAGATAGGTGGGTGTGCAAAATTGATTTGGATAGAGACAGAAGCAGAGAGAGATGTTCAGAAGGAGGCTGAGGTGACAAGAAGTGGGAGAGATACAGCTCATAAAACAAGGGTGGATGTAGAGGAGGACTGTTTTTCTTTTACCCACACAGTCCATCACATAAAATCAGGCTTGCGTCATTCTGCTGGCCTTACACTGTGGCTGTCTGTATTCTGTATCATGTCAGCATTGAGAGATGAATGACTGAACAACAGAAAAGGAGAATAATATGGATTTTATAGACCATTTTGTGGTCACGTCTATGTCGTGAGCCATATTTACAGGCATCAAGATTTCAAAGACTTAGTGGCTGAAAACCAACCAACCAACAAAACAGAATCCTCCCCAAACACTGCATTATTTTTGCCACGTGAAGCAACACAGCATTATAAATAACTCCGACCAAGTGGCGCTGCTCTGTGCAAATGAACTCAGGCCATTTTGCGGCATCATGTCTCATGATTTTGTACATATTTATTTTCAAACCCAATCTTTGTTCAACTGTAATGGGCTTCTTAAGTCATGCATTTAAAAATAGTCAGGTTCATCTACACTCCCACAGAAACAATGGCTATTGCTCAAATTGATCCTTGCAAGGAGATGTCTAATTCCACCACACAGATCAATTTTATTTTTAAGGGGCTCAGGCAGTGTGGTTAAAGGGTCTATGTGTTTTTCAAAGCAGCTTGCAGCTGAAACCTTGTTGGTCTGGATTGAAAACAGTCCCGTGTTCTGGAATATTGAATATAGGTCCTACTTACATGACAGTTGTCTGGTTATTCCACTTCTCTGAATAGGCAAACAAGACTGACCAATCTCCCAGGTGTACCAAGGTGATGAATTAATACAATCTAATTAAACTTCTTTGGTTAGGATTTATCATTATACTAAAATGACGTATTTTCTTTTCATGATGTCCAGTGATGCATATTGATTAAATAATTCAATCTTGTCAGCTAGATGTATCAGTTGCTCATTCTAGAACATAGTTTTCTTTTCTATTTTTGTGTTCTTTTCTTCTCCACGATTAAAGATGTAGTCACAACCACAGACTTTCTAAGGAAAATCCTTATGTAAAGAAAGTAGTTGCAAGCAGCCATACTGCTCACCCAGTGACCCTGTACCATGTGACCTTCTCCAGGTGCTGAGACTAGATGGGCTGCTGAACCCAGGTTAGCCAATCACTGTCACAGGTAGCAGCCTATGATAAGCCATTGTCCAAAAGTTCTGTTGCAAAAAAGATGGAAGGTTATTAATTGAACCCACTGGATTTATCCTGTTAAGAATCTGTACTGTCAAGCATGACAAGCATGAACTAGAAGGTATCAGGATGAGAAGGAGACAGATAAAGAACAAGAGGTATGCAGGGAGTGGCTGACTCAGTTAAAAGGAATAGATCTGAAATGAAAAATCTATGAGGTGAAGTTGCTAGAATTGCCTTAGATTTTCAGTGATTTTTTGATGATACTTTCCATGAATTATACTCTTGATAACTGGTTCCTCAGCTTTCATTGACTCCTGGCTAAGTTGGTCGTATAAAAAGAGCCTGTTTTCTTATTTCCAAATAATAAAGATTTACTACTTAAAACAATTTTGGTTAAGTCTCTATACTTATGACAATAATAATAAAATAATGATAAAATAAATAATAAAAATTACAACAAAAATAATAAAATAAAAATTAATAAAAGCATAAGCAAATAGTGGCTTTGGACAAACACATTCTGAAATTTGTTTTAAATTGGAGTCACTTTCTGTTCTACTGCCTGACAAGGTTAACAGACTGTGCTCCTAGATTTTAACTGGGACAGCCAGTCTTCCAAAATTAATTGACCCGTAATATCTCATCTGTCATTCTGATTTCTCGAACTTGAGTTTTACCGTCCTCTGTCTTTTCTGTTCTTACACACATACAAAGCTATTCAAGGCTGAGAGCTGGGTTGCAATCTTTTACGAAGGAGGATGTGTGTTTATTGCTTGCTTATTTCATCTTAGATCTTTTCCCTGTCTTTATCTTTCTCTGTTTCATACAGCAGGGAACTAGGTTTCCAAAGCAGCTTTCCCAACTAGCCTCAAGAAGATTGGAGGGCAAGTGGACGGGCAACCCAGAGTATCTCTCCCTTCTTGGAATGTCAGAGATGGGTCTTCAGCATCTCCTCACTGGTTCTTATTCCCACCGAACATCTTCACCCTGTATAGTACAGACTCTGGGCCAGGTAGGCCTTCTGTGATGTCACCTTTCTCTGGGTGACCCTGGATTCTGGAAACACAATTTCTTATCTTTTTTTTTGTCCCTCTTTAGGGACCACAGAGGTTCTCTGTGCTCCCTTCTCTGTTGCTTCATCATTCCCCATTAGGTTTCTCAATTCTTCTACTTCTTGTGTAACCAATTTCCTGTATTAAATTTACTCTACTGAAATATCTATAGTTGTTTCTGTTTTCTCTCTGAATCCTGACTCATAAAAAGTACCAGTACATACTAAGTGTTCATTTTTAATAACAAATACAAGATGAATATATAATGGAAGAAAGTGTAGGAAAAATAAGTTTTGTACTCACACAGACTGGAGTGCAAATTCTAGCTCTCACCCTTATTCTGACCTCAGTCAGTTGTTTAGCTGAACGTAAAATCTCGTATCTGTAAAATGGAAAACAAAGCATACACTGAAATGTTGTTGAGAAAATCATGGCCTCAAACAAATACCAAGGGACTAAATGGGGTTGATTAACTTAAATAAGGAATAATCCAGGCCCCTAAGGTGGAGCTCAGCTTGTTAAAGTTTTGAAGTTAATCCTTTAACCCCCATGTACTGGGCCCAGATTTAGCACCTACGTTAAACAACAGTGGATGTGATAAAGCTGAGACAGTCTGTAACAACAACAGTGTCACAGTTAATCAACTTTTTCTACTTAACAGCAACTTGGTTGCCACAGCAATCTTACATTTCATAGCTTCAGTCCCTAGCAAAAGATTATATCACCTTTCCATTGGTCAGCAAGTCTAAACACCCCAGAGGAGGGCCTCTGTGACCATTTTCTGACCAATAAGCTATGGCCAAAGGTGATGGGTAGGGTTTATGCTGTACTAAGCAGGCGGATCTTAGCAGAACCATTTGGAAAGGAATTTTGGCACAGTTGTTAAGTGCTTGGCTGCCACCCACAAGAAAGGTTGGCGGTTCTAACTCACCAGCTGCTCTTTGGGAGAAAGATATGGTAGTCTAACCCTCCATAAAGTTCACAGTCTAGGAAACCCTAACGGGCAGTTCTACTCTGCCCTGTAGGGCTGCTGTGAGTCAGAATCAACTTGATGGTAACAGGGTATTAAGAAGACAACTACAGAACCATATGGAAGGGAGTGAGTGCATTGGCCAGTTCCTAGCAAAGAGTTCCTGGAACAGGAAATCTCACAAATGTCAGTTAAAAATATGCCTGAGGTTAGCAAGAGTCTAAAGATACAAAAGCCAAGGCCTGGGCCAACGCAGTAAAACTGAAATTGGAATAGAAAGGCTTATGGTGTTTAAGGGAAAGATTTTCAGTGAATGGCAGACAGAGTGCAAGAGAAAGAGTCAAAGGTAACTCCAAGATTCAAAACCTGAGTGCTTGAAGGAATTTCTTTCTAAAAACAATTATATCATACTTAACACTATACTAGATACATACAGTAAGCCATTTAACTCTTTATAAAAACCCTTTGTGGTAAAGAATTTGAGGCACACAGAGATTATGTAACTTTCGACACATCTAAAAGGTGGCAGGAGGAATGTACACTTATCAGGCTGGTATCACAATGGCAGAAGTTACGAGGTCGTGTCTGCTAAACCACCCTGGGGCTAGGATATGGTGTCTGATGATTGCTTCCACAGAAGAAAACATCTCCTCATGTTTCATTGACCTTGAGTGGGTTACATACCTATTCCTGAATGTGTCACAGTAGCTGGGGCTGTAAGCCATATGTGTGAGTAACTCACATACGTCAGGAGGAGGGTAATCCTGCTTAAGCAACTAGATTGAGAACAGAGGAGAAAACCAAAGAAAAACTGGATTGCCATTGCTAGAAGATTAGGAAATGGAGATTGCTGGGAAAAAAAATAGTGAATAAATACCGCAAAAAGGAAACAAAACTGAAGAAGGGCCATAGAAACCTCTACATTAAGAGAATATGAACTAGGGGGACCTCAGGATGGACAGAGGACAACTAAATGTCCCCTCTGTGGTCTTCCTGACGTAGCTGGAGAATATTTCAGGAAGGGCTAGTACTCTTCCTTGTGATTTTTGGTATCAAGATGAAAAAGCCCTACATTTTTACTCTTATGTTGTTGGTTTGTAAAGAACACATAGATCCTACAGTTGAGCAACTATTCCTCTTTATGCTGAAATATTTTCTTCCCTGAGCATTTCTTTACAGTTATTATATTTAAGTGCATTTATTTTACCTCCATGCATCCTTTCATTCTCATTTTAAGCAGAAAATAAAAAAGAATTTTCATAGATAATTTAACCTCGTAATACTGTATTTCAGCCTCAGAAAGCAAAAACAAAAACAAAACCCCCCAGCACTTCAACGGGGTGACTGATCAAGAGTAAACCAGAAGAGTACCAGAAGAGATCTCCATCTAGTCCATAAACTAAGCCCCATACACGCTGCCGTCAAGTCTATTTCAGTTCATAGCGATATTGTCGGACAGGGCAGAACAGCCCCATGAGATTTCCAAGGCTGCAACCTTTATGGAAGCCAGTAGCTGTGTCCTTCTCCCACAGGCTGCTGACCACTGACCTTTCAGTTAGCCCCAACCATTTACAGGGCTAATTCTTTGGCCCATGAAGAAACAAAAACAAAAACCCTCATTGCTGTCGAATCCACTGAACTCATGTTGTTGTTACGTGCCATAGAGTCACTTCCAAATCACAGCCACCCTATGCTGCAGTCACCATGTCAGTCCATCTCGTCTAGGGTCTTCTTTTTTTCTGACACTCTGCTTTACCAAACATGGTGACTTCCAGGACTACTCCCTCCTGATAACATGTCCAAGGTATGGGAGACAAAGTTGCTATATGTCTTAGTCATCTAATGTTGCTATAATAGAAATACCACAAGTGAATGGCTTAAACAAATTTGTCCTCTCACAATGTAGTAGGCTACGAGTCCAAACTTAGGGGATCAGCTGCAGAGAACTGCTTTCTCTGTCAGCTCTGGAGGGCAGTCTTCCCCTGGTATGGGAGCCGCTCTGTGCAGGAACCTCAGGTCCCAAAGATGTCCTCTGCTCCTGGCACTGCTTTCTTGTCTCTCTGCTTGCTTCTCTCTTTTATATCTCCAAAGATACTGGCTTAAGACAGAAAGGACACAACCTTGGTGCATAGCTTTCTTAACTTTAAAGTATACAGTATTCCCTTATTTGTTTGAATAACTGCTTCTTGGTTTAAGTACAGGTTCTTTGAGAACACAATTAAGAGTTCTGGAATTCCCATTCCTTGCAAAGTTATCCACAATTTGTTGTGTTCCACATAGCTGAACGCCTTTGCATAGTCAATAAAACAAAACCAGTAAAACACTGCTTTCCTCCAAGATCTATCTGGTGTCAGCAGTGATAGTCCTTGTTACATGTCCATTTCTGAATCTGACTTGAATTTCTTATAGTTCCCTGTTGATGTACTGCTACAGCTGCTTTTGAATGATCTTCAGCAAAATTTTACTTGCAAGTGACATTAATATTGTTCAGTAGTTTCCACATTTGTAGAATTGCCTTTCTTTGGAACAGGTACAAATACTGAGCTCTTCCAATCAGTTGACCTGGTAGCTGTCTTCCAAATTTCACAGCATAGATGAATGGGCGCTTCCAACACTGCATCCATTTGTTAAGACATCTCAGTTGACATTCCATCAATTCCTGGAATCTTCTTTTTCACCAATGCTTTCAGTGCAACTTAGGTTACTTCCTTCAGTGTCATTGATTCTTTATCATATGCTACCTCTTGTTTTGAACATCAATCTGTACTTTCTGATACAGTAACTCTTTATCCTTCCATTTTCTTTTGATGCTTCCTTCATTGTTGACTATTTTCCCATTTTTAATATAGAATATTTCAGTATTGCAAATGTGAAACCATCACCACTGAGTCGATTCTGACTTGTAGCACCATTATAGGCCAAAGCAGAAATGCTGCGCAGAGTTTTCGAGGAGCACTTGGTAGATTCAAACTGCTAGCCTTTGTTTAGCAGCTTTGCTTAACCAGTATGCCACCAGGATTTCCCTGCAACTCTTTGCAACCCATGTTTCTTCTGACATGTGTCTTATCTGTGCTCTCTGAAGTGGTCAATCTCAATTCAGCCTCAATTCAATCAATGTCTGAAACGAAAGGTTCTAAAGCCGTGATCTGAAGTTTGGAAGGGAAGGAAATATACGTAAACACTAAATTTCAGTCGCTTACCATTCTCTCAAAAATATGTTGTCTTACAAAATGACTTCTCATTCTCTGTAGTAAATAAGCAAGAAAGGAATGTTACCTCTAGATTTTAGTTAAAATGACTATCGATTACCAAGTAATTTTGATGCATCAATTTTTGTGGCTAATGAGAAGAAAGAATGTCAAAAATTATGGAAGTAGCTTGCTACTGTATTTAAACATAAATTTCCACATTATTGCTATGATAGGTAAGTTATCAGTCAGGCAGTGCTTAAAAACAGCGAGGCAGTATTTACTGATTTTAGTCATTTCCATAATAATCTGCTTATGATAAAGGGAATATCAAGTCTTAAAAAATTACTGTCTGGTGAGGTTCAGATCTTACATATTTTTGATGGTTTCAGTTCTCCTTTGTATACATACTTTGGAAAAGTAGTATTCCCAGCTCTTATTCATTTTTGGAATGTAAAATGTAGATTTTCCCTCTAAATTACAGCATTATGTTCTTTCCCCTCTTTAAATTGGAAGGAATTACGTCCCCAGGAGCTTCTCTGAGAGTGCTAAGGAGCAGGCTATCACTGTCGTCTGCTTCATTTTACAGACTCTGGTAATCTTCCTGCAGAAGGGTAACTGTTGATTAAATATTTTCCATGCCCCCTCCACCTTTCTTAGTTCTACAGCTCTTATTTCCCTGACTTAAAGCAAAAGTATTGCTTGGTTAAGACACTATGCTCTATTTCAAGTCAGTTTGACACAGTGTTTGGTTATTGGGATATCATTTAGAAGACAACCAACAAAAAAACCAAACCCACTGCTGTCAAGTTGATTCTAACTCACAGTGACCCTGTAGAACAGAATAGAACAGTCTCATAGAGTTTCCAAGGAGCACCTAGAGGGTTTCAACTGCCCCTTTTGATTAGCAGCTGTGGCACTTAACCACTATACCACCAGGGTTTCCAAACTATCCATATTTGAATATTACTACTCCAACTCGATTGGACTGGGTTCGGGTTTTTGATAGTGTAACCAAAGGTGAATCATGATACCACGGTGAGTTTAGTAAGTGACTTTTCAAAGATCTTTTCTGATTTTATTGCTTTTACAAATGTAATCTTAAGCTGATTCTTAGTTATTGTCTAATAAGTTCATCAAATCATGTACAAATATATAAAATCATATTTATGTTACCTACAATGTTTGCATATTCCAGATAGAGAACTGTTACATCTGTCAGCCACTATCTTGACAATAGTAACTGGTAGATTTTATTAGAGAAGTTACAGTGTTTTAGAGACATGTCGTAATGTCGTAGCAAACCAGCAACAAGAACACCTACTGCTACCTACCTCTGGTAATTCCGTCTCTATATATGCTCTATGAAGTCGGCCTGATAGTTACACTTATTCCCATTTTGAAGATGGGGGACTTGAAGCTAAGCACATTTCACTGACTTTTTCAAGGGGCATAACAAAGATAGAAGAAAGGAAATAAACCAGCTTTTCTAACTTTTAAAGATACGTATGTGGATATTGGATATTTTGCTATGACGACAGTACATACGTTGAGAAAGTGTGCACCTCATAGCAGCAAAACAAATCTCCCATTTGTATGAAAAGTACATTTATTTACATCAATCATGAGAAACCAAGCATTTTAGTGAGCATTATTGGCTTTCCCAATTCTGCAAAACACACATTGTAAAAATATTCCCTAAAGCTGTTGTTGTGTGCTGTTGAGTCAGTTCCGACTCACGACCCTATGAACAACAGAACAAGACACTGCTCAGTCTTGCGCCATGTCCACAATCACTTTTATGCTTAAGCCCATTGTTGCGTCCACTGTGTCAGTCAATCTCATCGAAGGTCTTCCTCCTTTTTGCTGACCCTCTAGTCTACCGAACATGATGTCCTTCTCCAGGGACTGATCTTTCCTGACAACATGTCCAAAGTATGTGAGATGCAGTCTTGCCATTTGGCTTCCAAGGCACTCTGGCTGTACTTCTTCCAGAACAGATCTGTTGGTTCTTTGGGTGGTCCATGGCACATTCAACATTCTTCTCCACCACCACAATTCAAAAGCATCAATTCTTCTCCTGTCTTCTTTGTTCATAGTCCAGCTTTCGCATGTGTATGATGCGATTGAAAATGCCATGGCTTAGGTTAGGCACATTTTAATCTTCAAGGTGACAGCCTTACTTTTGAATACTTTGAAGAGGTCGTTTGAAGCAGATTTTCCCATTGCAATGTGTCTTTTGATTTCTTGACTGCTGCTTCCAAGGTCATTGATTGTGGACCCAAGTAAAATGAAATCTTTGACAACCTCAGTCCTTTCTCCATTTATGACAGTGTTGCTTACTGGTCCAATTGTGAGGATTTTGTTTTCCTGATGGTGCAACCCCTAGTGAAGGATGTGGTCCTTGATCTTCATCAGTAATGTCTCAAATCATCTTAATTTCTGGCAAGTAAAGTGGTGCCATCTGTCTAACACAGGTTGTGCTTAGTCCGCAATCTTGACTCTGCCCCCCAACACAGGTTGTTAATGTTCAAAAGGAACATTTCAGGATCTGCCCTGAAGTACAATGCTGTCAGTGATAGGATAATATCCATGCACCTACAGAAGGCCAGTTAATATGACTATTATTCAAATTCATACACCAGCCACTAAGTCCAAAGCTGAAGAGGTTGAAGATTTTTACCAGCTTCTGCAGTCTGAAATTGATAATTACTGATGACTGGAAAACAAAATTTGGAAACAAAGAAGGATCAGTAGTTGGAAAATATGGCCTCGGTGACAGAAATAATGCCAGAGATCACATGATAGAATTTTGCAAGACTAACGACTTTTTCATTGCAAATATCTTTTTTAAGCAACACAAACAGTGACTGTACACTTGGACCTCGCCAGATGGAATACACAGGAACTAAATTGGCTACACCTGTGGGAAAAGACAATGGAAAAGCTCCATATCAGCAGTCGGAACAAGACCAGGTGCTGACTGTAGCACAGATCATCAGTTGCTCTTATGTAAATTCAAACTGAAACTGAAGAAAATTAGAACAAGTCCACAAGAGCCAAAGTATGACCTTGTATATATCCCTCCTGAGTTTAAAGGCCGTCTCAAGAACAGATTTGAGGTGTTGATCACTAATGACTGAAGACCACACGAATTGTGGAACGACATCAAAGACGTCATCCATGAAGAGAGCAAGAAGTCATTAAATAGATACGAAAGAAAGAAAAGACCAAATTGGATGTCAGAAGAGACTCTGAAACTTGCTCTTGCACATCGACCAGCTAAAGCAAAAGGAAGGAATGGCGAAGTAAAAAACCCAAACAGAAGATTTCAGAGAGCAGCTCAAGAAGACAAAAGAAAGTATTATAATGATAATGTGCATAGAGCTGGAAATGGAAAACCAAAAGGGAAGTCACTCTAATCCTACTTGATGCTAAAGCACTGGAGAAGCTGTTAGGATATCAGTCAATGGCCTGCCATTGTTGATCTGAGGTTTCGTGCTGGTCCAGTCCACAGGTCACTTCTATAGCTCTTTATGTGCTGTATTTGGAGCCTGAGAGCTGTAGTGCTCAGGATCCTGGCCCCTTGCACACACTGTCTTAGTTATCAATTGCTGTTAAAGCAGGAATACCACAGTGGGCAGCTGTAGAGAGCAGAGATTTGTTTTCTCAGTTCTGGAGGCTGAGATTACAGATCAGTCACAGCCTGATGGATTCTTCCCTTGTAGGAAGTCCTAAGTGTTCTGTTCTTTGGCCCGAAGATGAATCTACAAGGTGTCTCTCTTCCCTACATGTGTATTCATTTCTGTGTCTAATCTGCTGTTTTTATAACTCAAGAGTAACCGGGTTTAGAATTCACCCTACTTGGCTATCATCTAGGAACATAATGAGGAAACTCCTGTTTCCGAACACGATTGCATCCACAGGTGTAAGGCATAAGGAGATTCTGATACATTTTGTGAGAAGGCATATTTTAATTCTCCTCTGAGGTCTTGCCACTGTCTGAGGATGCTGTCATAGAGTGTATTTGAGCACTGGGCCAGGGGGCTGCCAGATGCCTCTCCTTTTTCAGGCTGTGTTTCATCTTATCGAAAGAATAATCTCTTCTTTCCCGCAGTACCTCCTGAACTTCTCAAGGCATCATTTTGAGAATTTCGAATTTCAAATCCTGGTGTTATAAAAAGTGGGCAATCTTCTCAAAAAGGACTAGATGCTGAGAGCACACACACACACACACATTATCCTGCCAAACCCACCATTATAAAAAGTAACCATTATTAGTCCTTTTAGTTACTTAAAATAATTTACAGATCCTTAAACCTTCCACTTTTTGTTTCAGGCTGAAATGCAGAGAAAAGTCTTCCGGTGGTATTTGCTTTGGCTGTGGGAGGGAGTATATACCATAATAACTTCTCTGATGTTTTCATCCCCTATTTCTTTGTGGTTGTTTGTGCCATCAAGTTGGGTCTGACTCATAGATGCCTCGTGTAATTGCAATATTTGGGAAAGCGTATTTTGGGGTCTGACAAGTAAATCCATGAACTTAATTGTTCTAAGTGCTGCATACCTCACTGATGAATATTACTGTGGTCACCTTCAAAGCACTGCCCTTGGGAAGCTATGTGCTGATGTCAGTGCCTAGTCTACCCTTCAAAGCGATTTTGGAACTCTTTCAGGAATGGCTGTTGTGCACAGCAGCATGGTAACAAGTTTGTGAGCTTAATTGTATAGTTGTCTGTGAAGGAATTTTCAGCCAATAAACAAATAACTGTATTGGAACACTCTCCATGCTTACCTGATCTGGCCCCCAGTGACTTTTCTCTTTACCGAAAGATAATGTTGAAAGGTAGACATTTTGATGACATTCAGGACCTCAAGTGTAATGCAATGACAGTTCTGATGGCCATTCCAGAAGAAGAGTTCCAAAACTGCTTTGAAGGGTAGACTAGGCTCTGGCGTCAGTGTATCGCTTCTGCAAGAGAGTACTTTGAAGGTTTCCATAGTGACATTCAGCAGTGAGGTATGTAGCACTTTCTCTACGATGAGATCAGGAACTTAACTAGTAGTCTTTGTGTGGAGCCACCGGTGGGTTCAAATCACCAGTCTTTCAGTTAGCGGCCAAGTGCTTTGCTATATCAGGGCTGCTGTGTAACAAGTGAAAATAATTTTAAATTCTGGTGGACTCTGGTTTGCAGCTTTGATGTGTTAGTTTTCTAATTTAATACATATTCAAAGTAAGAGCTTTCAAAAGCAGAGGAAAACATACACTCCAGTACGCCTTTTCTCTTGCTGGCTTATCATGGATGTCTGCAAATCATATAAAAGTGTTAGTTATCTCTAAACAAAAGGGGGTAGTCCTCAGAAGTGCCTCATATTTGTGTTTCCTGCACCCAGAAAAATGCTGATGGCAGAAGTATAAATAAGACATTCACTCTGAATTCAAACAAATTATTTGAGTTATTATCAAACATCTTTTCCCGACTGTGTGTTAAAAAATATTCACCCTTTAGTTTCATTCCCAGTCACCTGTGAATAACAGGCCAGTAGCAATGCTTTTTTTGGTGCTGTGTTCAACACTGACCTCCGGCCATTATCTAGGCAGTCTTTCTGATGCATTGTCTGCTCGATCTGTCTGCAAAGTCTTTGCAAAGAAAGAGATGTCTTAGTTTAATTCAATGTTACATACGTGAGAGCCGTGGGTCATTAACCATATTATGATTCTGAGTCTCCCATGTGCCACAGTGATATGTGGCTGTGGTAAGTCTTAATGCATCTTGTGATATCACTTCCCCATTTTGAAAAGAAATGTGGATCATGGTGATTTATTTTGATATTTTCAGTTTGATTCATTTACTTTGCTTACTTTCTCAACTCCCTGCAAGACTTTTTTAATGAAACTGGTCCAATCCTTTAGAAACAGATTCAGGAAACTTGTAAAGACATTATATCCAACAGTGAGTAAAGTACTGCTGGTTCAGAGTTTTGCAGAAGGCCCGGATAGACAGAGTTGAAAGATGGATGAATTTGGTGGCTTGTAAGATGTCACGAGGAAACTTTCTTTTTCTTCCCGTGTTTACTCTAGGATTAAGACCTAGAGATCGATAAGGACAAAAATCCTAGGAAACTAAATGCATTTTACACTGAAAAAAATAAAGGTGGGAAAAATAAAAAGAAATAAGAAAATAGAACATAATTGATTTGAAAATCTTTAAGGTTTACCTAAAATTTCAAAAACTGTATAAAAACCTCTTTCAGAACCATAGAGAATGACCAGTGACATGCGTTCAATAATAAGGAAGAACACTGGAAAAGTCAGGAGGATACCATATGTCTGCTTATTGATGTCATGTTTTTAAACTAAATATAAAGTTGGAAAAAAGATTATAAAGATGAAAAAAATAAAGCAATTTCATTAATCCCATCAAAGCATTTTTTTAAAAAAAAAAAAAAAACCTATAAAAGAACCTTGGACATGGTGAGGGTCCATAAAGTCCTTTGTTAAATGCAATTGTCCAATATGTGACCAGAATTTTTGGCAGAAACAAGTAATGGCCAGTTCTCAGTCTTGAGAGTATTTCATATTTGGCTAGGGGTTATTCAAATGTTTTTAAAAGGCACCCCAGACTGGGCACAGGAAAGAGTCAAAAGATGAGGTACTTACACAAGGTCACGCAATATCTTGGTTTTCTAAGTGGGCCTGAAAACAGCATTTCCACTCTGCCCACTGAGCTGTACCATCTTATTTCCAGGGTTAGAACTGTCCCACTGGGCCAAAAGCAACTGTTCTGGTTCTGTTTGTGTTTGGGCTAAAGGTGTTCCTGTGGCTAATGATTCCTGTGACCCAAAGAACAGCAGGTGCAATGGAGGTTAATGCAATACTGAAGTAAGGGGCTTGTCACAACGCTGGAAACTCTTCGCTGAGCTGGTTCTCCTGAAATGCTGAGTCCTGTTTTCCGTGGCACGATGCAACTGATGTTGTCACTGTGTGGTCAGGAGCAGGAAAGCTGGTGGGGTGGAGAGAGATTAGTGGTTAGAAAATATGTAATTGGTACTGCATGGCAGCAGGGAGTTGACAGCCCTCAGGGACCACAAACAGGACAGGACTAAGAACTCAAGTGAATGAAAACAAAGTGCCATTAGGGAAAGAGAGAGAGAGAGAGAGAGAAGTATATCTGAAATGATTAAGAATTTGATAACTTACAGATAAATTCCTCCTTTAAGAGATAAAGTATGAAATGAGATCACCTACCTAAGGAAGTTAACACGGTGGCGGTATCACAGTCATCGATTAAAAACTCGGCAGCTGTTAATGTTATTATGTATGAGGAAGCATGTCAGTACAGCTTAACTTTAATGACACTATTATTTCATTCGAATTTTCCCCAAATTGCACTAGAAAATCTTGACCCTCATTTCAGAGCTGGTACCTGACACTGAGGGTGGAAAAAGTCCACTCATGATTTGGGGAGGGCAGGCACACAGCTGCTGGAGCTGCCAGCCAGCTGAGCCTGGTTAGTTTGTATAATGGAAGCCAAGCAAAGCTCAGGCAGTGCTGGTACATGGATCCCTCTGTTAGACTAAATAAAGAACAGTAAGCCCATTTTCATGTTGGGGGAAGAAATTTTTTTTAAAATGTTTTTTCAGCGGTAGCAAATGGCTTATGTTTGGGAACTTCAGGCTGTGTCTAAATGTTACCAACCATCGACTTCAAACTGCACAAAAATTTACTCATTTGTCCAGATGTTTCCAGAAATTCAATCTTTTGATTTCATATATGTGAAATCAGAGGAAGATTAAATTTTTTTTCCTTTTTTCTGGCATTGTGAGACACAGTCTCAGCATCTTTTGAGTGCGTTAGAAGTTCTTTCTAGTTAGGTTTCAGTCACTGGCTCCTCCTAGATCAGCACGGCTATTTTCTGGGGTGTCAGTTCACTCCCAGTGCTGTTCCTGCACTTACAAAGTGCTGTTTGTTCTCCATGCGACCATGTGGTGTGTGTACTTTATGGTTCTATGCAACTGTAGGATGCTGTCCTACTGGCCTCTTCCTAGAGAGGAGAGGAGATGGTGGAGAGGAAGGATTGCTAAGAGGATACAACATATCTAGAACAAAAAGGAGTGTGTTATCACCAGGCAAGAAGAGCAAAAGGAGCCGCAGATAGGCAGACATGCAAACTTAATTTAGAATATATACTTTCACTTAATCACAATTTAAAAAAGGAGAAAAGGCTGTTTGTTCTGAGTAAAGTTTGCACAGGAGTGGAGCCTGGTTTTATGGTTGATTCATTGGAATGAGCCAGCTGAGTTTAGTCTCCTGATGGTTTCAAGTCAAAGGATTAAAAGCTATATTCAAAGTTTCCAACTTCCACCCATCCTCACAAATCTGTCTGAAGGAGATAAGCCAACAAAGATCCTTTTGAAGTTCAAAGAAGTTAAGATACTTCAAATCTGTAATAGTCTATGTCCTAGACCTGTTCTGTGCTAAGGGTAAGACCATAAAGAGCGCGCAGGAGGAGACGGGCTTAGTGCGACATCTCCCACAGAGAAGGTGCTCCAAATTTGGTTGATGAGTGAATGAGTTAGAATATTTCAAATAGAAGTGGTTTTGAAATAATAATCAAAATAATTAAACACAATTTTTCAATGCATATAGCAGAAATACAAATGGAAAAACATAATCTCAGTAGTCTGGAGGACAACAATTCAAGTCCTAAGGAAGTTACTTATCTTCTCTAAGTTTCAGTTTTCTCAACCATAAAAGATGTTGACTTGATAGAGATCAAATGAGATATTTATAAAGAGCTATACCTAACTCATAGTAGGTACTCAGTAAATAAATAAATAGTTCTCTCATCCAGTTGTGATTTGAAAAAAATAATTTATTTTATTTCTCTTATTGAGAATACATGGAAACCCTGGTAGTGTAGGGGTTAAAAGCTATGGTTGCTTATTAGAAGGTGGACAGTTTGAATCCACTAGGCACTCCTGGAAACTATAAGGGGCAGTTCTACTCTGACCTGTGAGAATATATGCCAATTCAACAATTCATTCATGTACTGTTCGGTGACATTAAATTTGTTGAGTTGTGCAACCATTCTCATCTTCCTTTTCCAATTTATTCTTCCCTCATTAACATAAGTGTAATACCCCCAAGTTTCCTATCTAATCATTTGGTTTTTGTTGTCAATTTGATCCCATATAGAAAGATTTTGAAAGAGCACAATGTTCATGGCAGACCTTCTTTACTAGTTAGTCTAAACTATTGGCTAGTTTGAAAGCCCTGGTGGCACAGTGGTTAAGTACTACATCTGCTAACCAGAAGTCCGGCAGTTTGAATCCACCAGGTGTTCCTTGGAAACTCTATGCAGCAGTTCTACTCTGTCTTGTAGGGTTGCTATGAGCTGAAATAGACTCAGTGGTGGTGGTTTTTTTTTTTTTTTTTTTATTGCTTGGTTTTAAGAAGACTTCAGGGAGAATTTTTGGTTTAAAGTTTAAAGATTTTCTCAGGACAATAGTTTCAGGTGTATGTTCATTCTCTGTGCTCCAGAAAGTATATATTCCATGAGAATTTAGAAATCTTTTCTGCATTTTACTCCTTTTGACCAAAGGCTCTTCTATAGAATCTTCGATCAAAATGCTCAGTAGTGGTAGCTAAGTGTAACTGTCTCTTGCATTCCTCATGTCAGGAAATATGGCCAGCAGTGAGAATCTATCCCAAAGATAGTTGTCTTAGGAAAACAGCCAAGTAATAGAGGCAAGCATTTGACAGAGAACATTAGAGGGAAACAAAACCAAAAACAACAGCAATCACATGACATCATAAAGACTCTACTTAAAGTGGGTTTTGAATAAACTCTGGGGGTGACGCAATCCCAGGGCGGATTGTTTGGAACCCAAATAAAACACTATGAGTTGTTGCTGTTGTTAGGAGCCGTCGAGTTGGCTCCAACACATCGCGACCCTATGCACAACAGAACAAAATGTTGCCCAGTCTTGCACCATGTCCACAATTGTTTTTAAGCTTATGCCCATTGTTGCAGACACTGTGTCAATCCATCTTGTTGAGGGTCTTTTTTGCTGACCCTTCACTCCACCAAACATGGTGTCTTTCTGCCAGGACTGATCACTCCTGACAATCTGCCCAAAGTATGTGAGATGCAGTCTTACTCTCTGCTTCCAAGGAACACTCTGTATTTCTTCCAGAACAGATCTATTTGTACTTTTGGCAGCCCATGGTATATTCATTATTCTTCTCCAATACTACATTTCAAAGATGTCTATTCTTCCACCTTCCTTATTCGTTTTCCAGCTTTCACATGCATATAATATAATTGAAAATACCACGGCTTGAGTCAGGTGCACCTTAGTCTTGAAGGTGACATCTTTACTTTTCAACACTTTAAAGAGGTCCTTTGAAGCAAATTTTCCCAGTGGAATGCATCTTTTGATTTCCTGACTGCTGCTTCCATGGATGTTGATTGTGAAACCAGGTAAAATGAAATTCTTGACAACCTCAATCCTTTCTCCATTTATGACGACGTTGCTTACTGGTCCAGTTGTGAGGATTTTTGTTTTCTTGATGTTGTGGTGTAATCCATACTGAAGGCTATGGTCATGGATCTTCATCAGTAAGTGTTTCAAATCTTCTTCACTTCTAGCAAGTAAGGTGGCATAGTCCATGTAAAACACGTTGTCTGTTTAAAACACGTTGTTAATGAGTCATCCTCCAATACTGATGCCTCATTCTTCTTCACATAATCCAGCGTCTTGGATTATTTGCTTGTCATACAGATTTAAAAGTTATGGTGAAAGGATACAACCCTGATGAACAGCTTTCCTGACTTTAAGCCATGCAGGTCCCCTGCTTATGAGAATACTTCAGTGTATTTGAGTTATTCCAAATCCTTCGGAGTTTCCTTCAGTGGATTCCAGTTGCCTGTATGACTAAATGGCATATCCTTTGTTGCCTGCTTTCCACTTCCCACATTACCTCCCTACTTTCTTTTTGCTATTACTATTCTTGCCAAATAAATTGCTTGAATTTGAATCTGTATCTCTGGATCTTCTGTAGGATCCTAAAGGGAAACAGAGTACAATCTGGATCATCTACTTAAAGTTTTCAAGTATGTGATTGAGATTGTTATTATTTTGGAGGAAAAGTCCTTGTCTCCTGGATGGCCACGAATAACTGCCAGGGTACAATGGACAGTCCTGCAAAATGTAGCAGGAAAACCTCTCCTTTACTATGTGTGCTCATTGAATAAACAATTTTAAATCCCAGTTAGGGGACCTAGCCAGTCACAAAGTGTTTAAATTCATGCTGTTGCTGTTTTCTACCCAATATTACAAGGTCTTTAGATCAATTTTGGTCACAACTTTACTTTGTTTTCAGAGTACATGGAAGTGAATAATGATAATAATAAACCTTAGTTTTTAGTCAGTCAAGGAGCTATGTGGCAGAAAAAAAAAAATTCAGAAGAAATCACACAGCAACCTAAGAGAGTGTGACATAGCAATTGCAAATACATTAGGAGATAGTGATTATGGTTGTCTATAGACAAATGGGGCGTAGACCTAGGCTAATGGTACTCATAGTTGTGAAAAGATTCCTGTTGCAGAAAAGATCACTTCTTTGGAATTGAGTGGGGTACATGATATTAAATGCAGTTTGTTATGGGAAATTATGAAAATGAGTAGTACTGTTTTTATTAGTTATAATAGCAAAATAATTTGACAAGAAAGAAAAGGATAATACAGTAAAAAAATTATAAACTGGCTCTTTACAAGAGGTGATAAAAACTGTAAAAGACTTACATAAAATTTTGGTGGACACATCGAATGAGCAGCATTAAAAGGTGAGGGTAGTTAAAGGGGAAAATTTGTTACAGAAGAGGAGGGAGAGGTATCAGGACTGGTTGGCAGAAATGGAATGTGGGAAATCAGTAAATTCAACAGAACATTTGTGGCTGTTCTTTGGTGTGGCTGAGTCGGTTCTGATTCATAGCAACCCTATGTACAACAAAACAAAACACTACCTGGTCCTGGGCCATCTTCACAATCGACCCATCTTGTTGGAGCTCTTCTTTTTCGCCAGTCCTCTACTTACAAAGCATCACGTGCTTCTTCAGGTACCAGTTCCTCCTGATAACATGTTCAGACAATGTGAGGCAGTGTCTTCCCTTTTTACTTCCAACAAGCGTTCTGACTGTACTTCTTCCAAAACAGATTTGCTCATTCTTCTGGCATCCCGTGATATATTCAGTATTGTTAACCAGTGCCATAACTCAAAGGTGTTTATTTTTCTTAGGCCATCCTTATTCACCGTACAGCTTTCACATACATCTGAAGTGACTGAGTCAGGTGTAACTTAGTCCTACAAGTGACATCTCTGCTTTTTTAACAGTTTTAAGAGTCCCCCCCCACCCCCCGCCCCCGAGCAGATACGTCCAGTACAATGCATCTTTTGATCTTTCAGCTGTTGCTTCCATGGGCATTGGTTGTGGATCCAAGTCAAATGAAATCCTGACAACTTCAACCTTTTCTTCATTTATCATGATGCTGCTTACTGGTCCAGTTGTCAGAGTTTTAGTCTCCTTTATGTTGAGATGTAATTCATATTGAAGGCTGTGGTCTTTGATCTTCATCAGTAAGTACTCCTGTCCTCTTCATTCTGAGCAAGCAATACTGTGTCATCTGTATATTGCAGGTTGTCAATGAGTCTTCCTCCAAGCCTGATGTGTCATTCTTCATCATATAATCTGGGTTCTGAGGTTATTTGCTCAACATACAGATTAAATAAGTGTCGTGAAAAGATGCATCCCCGATGGAAAGCTTTGTTGACTTTAAGCCATTCAGTATCCTCTTGTTCTATTCAGACAACTGCCTCTTGGCCTAAGCACAAGTTCCTTACGAGCACAATTAAGTGTTCAGGATTTCCCATTCTTTGCAATGTTATCCATAATTTCTTAGGGTTCACACAGGCCAATGCATTAGCATAGTCAATAAAATGCAGGTAAGCATCTTTCTGATGGTCTCTGCTTTGGGTCAAGATCCATCTGACGTCAGCAGTGATACCCCTTGTTCCACATCCTCTTCTGAATCTGGCTTGAGTCTTTGCAATTCTCTGTCATTGTAACTGCTTTTGAATGGTTTTCAGCATAATTTTACTTGTGTGTGATATTAATGATATTATACAATAATTTCCATAGTCGGAAGGATCTTCTTTCTTTGGAATGGGCATAAATATAGATCTTTTCCACTTTACTGGCCATGCATCTGTCCTTTAAATTTCTTGACATAGAAGAGTGAGCACCTCCAGGGCTGCATCTTTTTGTTGAAGCATCTCAAGTGGTATTCTGTCAATTCCTGGAGTGTTGTTTTTCGCCAGTGCCTTCAGTGAAGCTTGGACTACTTCCATTATATGTTACCTCCTGAAATAGTTGAACACTGGCTATTTTTGTTACAGTTGTTCTGTGTATTTCTTCTATCTTCTTTTGATGCCTCTTGTGTTGATTAATATTTTTCTCATAAAATCCTTCAGTACTGTGGTTAAAGTCTTCAATTTTTTTGATAGTTCCTTCAGCTTGAGAAATACCAAGCATGTTCTCCCCTTTTAGTTTTCTGAGTTCAGCTTCCTGCGTGTCTTTATAATACTTTATCTTCTCAAGCTGTGCTTTGAAATCTTCTATTCAATGCTTTTACTTCATCATGTCTTCTTTTTGCCTTAGCCACTTGACCTTCATGAGCAAGTGTCAGAGTCTCTTCTGACATCTATTTTGGTCTTTTCTTTCCTGTATTTTTAATGGTTTCTTGCTTTACTCACGTATGATGTCCTTGCCGTCACTCTACAACCTGTCTGGTTTTTAAATTCTGGTGGGATATACTCATGGTCATATTTGGGCTCTTGTTGACCTCATCTAAGTTTCTTCTGCTCCAATTAACACCTGCATATGAGCAACTGATGGTCTGCTCTTCAGTAGTCCTCTGGTCTTGTTATGACTCATGATATTGAGCTTCTCATTGGTCTCTTTGCTCAAATGTAGTTGATTTGATTCTTTTACAGTCCATCTGGCAAGGTCCACATGTATAGTAGACATATGTTGTTGATAAAAGGTATTTGCAATGAATTCATTGGTCTTGCAAAATTCTATCATGTGATCTCCAGCATTGTTTCTGTCACCAAGGTCACATTTTCCAGTTACTATTTGGAAACACTCTTTCTTCCTAGCTTTTGTATCCCAGTCACTATTAGGCATCTTTATGGAATGTTTGATCCATTTCAGACTGCAGAAATTGGTAAAAATCTTCCGTTTCTTCATCTTTGATCTTAGTGGTTGGTGCATAAATTCAAATAATAGTCATATTAACTGGTCTTTCTTGTAAGCAAACAGACATTATCCTATCACTGACAGCATTGCACTTCAGGATAGATCTTGAAATGGTCTTTTTGACTATAAATGCGGTGTCATTCCTCTTTGATTTGTCATTGCTGGCATAGTAGATGATGTGATTATGTGGTTCAGTATGGCCTATGCCAGTTCATTTCAACTCACTAATGCCTAGGATATGAATGTTTATGCATTCCATTTTTGACAACTTCCAATTTTTCTGCATTCATACTTCATACATTTTACGTGTTTTGATTATCAATGAATGTTTGCAGCTATTCTTTTCATTTTAAATCATACTACGTCATCAAATGAAGGTCCTGAAAAGACTTCATCTATGTCATTAAGGTCGACACTATTTTGAGGAGACAGCTCTTCCTCATTTGTGTTCTGAGTGCTTTTCAACCTGAGGGGATGATCATCCAGCTGTATGTCAGACAGTTTTCTACCACTATTCATAACATTTCACTGGCCAGTATTTTCAGGAATAGGCTCCCAGGTCCTTCTGCCTAGTCTGGCTTAGTCTGGAAGCCATGCTGAAACCTGGCCTTAAGGATGACTCTGCTGATATTTGAAATGCCAGTAGCAAATCTTCCAGTGTCACACTAACACACAGGCCACCACAGTGTGACAAACTGACAGATGCATGGTGGAATATAACATTTATAGGATACCAAAACTCTAGGAGCTCTGGTGGCACAATGATTCAGCATTCAGCTGCTAACTAAAAGGTCTGCAGTTCAACTCTGACAGTTCCCCCTTGGAAACCCCATGAGTAAGTTCTACCTATCCTATAGGGTTATTATTAGTTTGAATTGACTCAAAGTTAACAAAATTGATGTTTTGTTTTTTTAAAGCCCTTCAGAAGACCACTTCTACTGACTTATGTCATTGCTTGCCTCAAAAGATTCATATGGTTGTCTGTTTCCCACAGAACAAAAGTGAAAATTCCTCTAATTATCTACAGGATCTTCTATGGCCTTCCCACTCACCTATCTGTTTTCATCTCATAAGATTCTTCTTGTTTACTCATTTACAGATAGATTGGTTTCTTTCCTGAGCTCCAAACATGCCAAGTATGCTGGTCTCAGAGATATTGCACAGGCTAGTTCCACTCTTCACGGGGATAGTAACACGCTTTGCTCCTTCTTTTTGCCAGTCTTTCCTCACATGCTCGCATCTCTCCTTCTCAATGAATCCTGCCCTGACCATCCTATTTAAAATTTTATTTGTTTCCATGACAATTGTGCTTTATTTCTGCAGCTATATTTTCATCTTTATGTATCATGTTTATCTTTTATTATTTAACTCTTTCCACTAGCATGTAAGTACCTTGAGGGCTGGAATTTTGTGTGTGTGTTTTTCACTGATACATCTCAATCATTTAGGACAATGATATATATAATATTTTCGACGGCACTTGGCTATTGGCTTGGCATGGTATGAATGAATCAAAGCTGACCTATTGCTTCTGCTGACATCAGTACCTGGTACAAATGAATAGATGAATGAAAGAATCAGTGAACCTGTTATGGTCTTGATTTAGAAAGTCTTATATGTGTTTAAGTAAAACTATTATCTTTAACTTTAGTCATAAATGCTAAAATATAAAATAAAACATTATTGGAAGGTCAATTAATAATTGTTTCTTGCTACTGGCATTTATAGTTTAATCTTCAGCTATGAAATATGAGTCTGACAATTAAGTCCATTAACTTAATTGTTCTAAGTGCTACATAAGTCATGGCTGAATATCACTACTGCTACCTTCAAAGTACTGCCTTTGGGAAGCTAGGCACTGACGTCATCACCTATTTCACCTTTCAAAGCAATTTTGGAACTCTTTCTGGAATGGCCCATTGTACCCGGTGGCATGGTGGCAAGTTCATGCACCTAATTGCTTAGTTGTCTGTGAGGGACTTTTCCAGCCACTAAACAAATAACTCTAACTGTACTGGAACACCTTCCCTACTTACCTGATCTGGCCCCAGTGACTTTTTTCTTTACCTGAAGATAAAAGAAATATTCAAAGAAAGACATTTTAATGACATTCAGTACATCAAAGAGAACACAATGACAGCTCTGATGGGCCATTCCAGAAAAAGAGTTCCAAAATTGCTCAGCAGGGTAGACTAGGTACTAGCACTGGTGCACAGCTTCCCAAGGACAGTACTTGAACAGTGACTGTAGTGATATTCAGCAGTGAGGTATGTAGCACTTTTTCTAGGATGAGTTCACACATTTAATTGGTGGTCCTCATAAGTCATCATACATCTCTTGAGCCCAATATCCTGTTTTCCTAAGCTAAAAAATTAGAATTTTATTTGGGTAAAATTTGTAAGGTGAATACATGTTTTGAAAGGTAATTTCTGACATGGCCTACAGGGGGTCCAACTTGAAGAAAAGAGCACATAATCCAGTTTCTCTTCTTTCCATCCCATTAATTCCAAATAATCAGCCACTTAAATCCATATTTTCATAAATTTTTTTTTTACAAAACATTGCTTGTCTGAGGTGTTGGCTTCAGTACCGGTTTCAGCTCTGGGCTAGGAGCAAGTCTAGAGGCCATGTTCCCCAGGGATCCTCCAGATTGTCTGACCATCAATCAGCTCTTCAAATAGAGTTCTTGATCTGCAAACCCGTTTTTCTTTTTCTACATCAGAGACTCTACATTGTGTTCCCCATCAGCACTGTTTTTGGTATGGCCGGGAACAGAATGATGCAGGTGGTGTGTGTACTTTATGGTTTGATATATATATGGGGCTGTCCTACTGATTTCTTTTTAGAGCAGAGAGGAGAGAGTGGAGAGGTGGTGACAAGTGTTGGTTGACTGGATACTGAAAGTAAAGAGTAGAAAAGAAGAGTGCTGTCACAGGAGAGCAGACTGAGTTGCAGAGAGGCAGGAGCTCAGGGTTTTATATGGAAAATTGACTTGAACTGTAAACTTGCACTTAATCACAATAAAAAAATGAAAACCTTTTTATTGTATTTTAAGTGAAAGTTTACAATCCAAGTCAATTTGCATACAAAAACTTGCCACATAATTCTAGCTGCTCTGTGACAGCATACTCCTCCTTTCTACCCTGTATTTCCCATAGCCATGCAACCAACTCCTGTCCTTCTTCCACTTTCACATCCCACTTCTGGATAGGACCTGAACAGTTAGCCTCGTGTGTGTACGTAAGCCAAGAAGCACACTCTTCGCCAGTATCATTTTATGTCTTACAGTCCAGTCTGATCTTTGACTGAAGAGATGGCTTTGGGAATCATTTCAGCTCTAGGCTATGAGAGAATCTGTGGGCCATATCTTCCAGAGACACTCCAGTTTGTCAGACTACCAAGTCTGCTCTTTTATAGAGTTCTGGTTCTGCATGTCTATTTTTCTCCTGCTATGTCAGAGACTGTAGATTGTATTCTCTGTGAAGGCAGTCAATGGTGGTGACCAGACTCCATCTAATTCTTTTGGTCTCATGCTTATGTAGTCTATGGATTATATGACTATTTATGTCTCTTTGACATCTTTTCCCTAGGTCTTGATGTCTTTCATTTTCCTCTGCTCTAGATGGTTTGCAACAAATTAATGCTACTTAGATGTCCTCTTGCTAACTCTTAATATCCCAGATGCCACTGAGCAAAGTGGGATGCAGAATATTTTCTTGGAAAAAATTTTTGCTATGTCAGTTGACCTAGACATCCCCTGAAACCATGGTCTCCAGGCCCCTACCCCTGCTACTCTGTCCTTCAAATTGTTGACTTGTGAGAGGGATGGAGTAAAGATGCAGGACGAAACACACATCTCCCTAAATCTCTCTGGAAACAAAGACTTGAATTGGTAATTAAACAGAGCCTTCTGGACACCTAGTGAGCCCTAAGACATGGCATAAGGTTGTTAATTTGAACTTCACACCATGACTGGAAAGCTTCCTGTCTTTCACTGACCCCTAGTACTGGCTTTCACAGACCAAAGGTACCTTGCCATTTTAACTTCTTTTTCTTTGTCTTGGCCAGTGGGCGGAGCTGGGACTTGATTGGTGGCTGGTCTTGGACGCAATGCTGGTGGGATCGGTGGGCAAGATTGTCATATTTTGAGAGCCTGGCTTTGGACTCTGTGCATCTCAGTGGCTTTGGCCTCTCTCTCAGCCTCCACCATTTACTGGCCAGGTCTTGGGTAAGTGGGGAGCTTGTGAAGGATGTGATCTTGTTCCACTGGGAGGTGAATATACCCATATGGAGGCCTCAGCAGGACCTAATTCCTAGGCTGGGAGGCAGTGTCTGCCCAGAGGAGAGAGCTTTTTTGGCAGAAAAGCAGGATTCTACACAGTGTCGCCTATGATGGGGACCCAACAGTAGAGGTCAGCAGGGTAGTAGCCTTTCTGTATTTTGAACTAGTTTATAACATCTGGGGTTGGATATAGAGATGCTTACTTGGCCAGGTGGGAAGAGGGACCTGTACACCTGAAAACCTGATTGACTTTGGAAGTGGTCAGATACCTTTGACCTTTCATTTTAAGACAGCCTGCAGAAACAACTGCAGTCCATCCTAACAGCATCTCTCCCAGCCTCTATTGACTCATGTGATGTCCCAAAAGCAACAAACTCTGCATAAAAACATAACCAAGAAATCACCTATCACATCAGAAGGCCTCCAAAAGAAACAACCAAACAACTTCCCAGACAAAGACACCTTTCTGAAAGTATCAGAAGGTGTATGCAAAAGGATTACATATAGAGCCCTCCTAGACCTTATACAAAATGCAGCAGAACAAAATGAAAAATTAAGCAAGCTATTTGATCTCATGGAACACCAGTACTCTGAAATCCAGCAGATCAAGAACAAAGTCAGAGACACAGAAACTTCAAAGCTAAGAAAACAGAAGGGAACAAATGGGAAATTGACTTTCTGACTTGGAAGACAGAGCTACTGACTCCAATATCTATGAGGAGAAATCAGAAAAAAGAAACCAGAAAAATGGAGAAGCATTAAGAAGTATGTGGGACTCTATTAAGAAGAACAATCTATAATTAATTGAAGTTCCTGAACAGAGTGAGACACCTGAAAACACAGAAAGTACTGTTGCTGAGCTGCAGGCAGAAAATTTCCTAGAAATTTTGAAAAAAGAGAATATAGACATCCAAGATGAGTATCAAACACCACTCAATGTAGGTCTCGAAAGACTCCAAGACATATTATAATCAAGCTTAACAAAATGAAATATAAGCAGAAACTGTTAAAGGCAGCAGGAATCAAAGCAAAGCTAACATTCAGAGAAAAACTCTGTAGGCTTTCATCAGATTTCTAAGCAGAAACAATGCTGGCATGGAGCCAGTGGCATGACACATTCAAAGCCCTGAAGGAGAACATCCAACAAAGAATTATATATCCTGCAAAACTATCTTTCAAATATGAAAATGAAATTAAGACATTTGCAGATAAACAGAAACTCATAGACTTTGTAAAAACCAAACAAAAGCTACAAGAAATCCTGAAAGAATCTCTTGGCTTGGAATAACAAAACCACTAACTTTACATTTTAGAAGCAGATACAGGACACACCACCTAGAAACCTACTCAGTTAGGGAAAGCTGCAAACTCAATTAAAGCTATAATAATGAAAGAAATGATCTAGTGATCATATGATGAAAACTATGATGTTATCATATTAAAAAGAGGGAGGTACTACAGTCATTATAGGCCTTCTAGATGGAGAGAAAGTTAATAAGACTGGTGGTAATTAAAAATGGGTTTATACATAGTTTATTGAGGGGGATCGTAGGGGCATCTTTAAAGCACAGTAAAGATGGAACATATCAAATCAAGAAATGTAATACAAGAGTCTCAACAACAACAAAACCAACCTAGAAAAAGGCAAAAAATCAACTCACAAAGAAGAATATCCCAGAACAGGTTAATAAGAACAGCAGAGAAAACATCAACATAAAAACAAACATATCAAATGGCAGCACTGAGCACATATGTATCAATAATTACATTGAATGTGAATGGGCTGAGCACTCCAGTAAAGAGACATTGTGTGACATCTTGGATCAAAAGACATGACCCATGTATATGTTGTCTACAAGAAACTCAGCTTAGAATTAAAGATAGGAACAAACTGAAAGTGAAAGGATGGAAGAATATATATCAAGCTAATAATACAGAAAGAAGAGCAGATGTGGCAATTCTAATCTCAGATAAAATGAATTTTAATCTAAAATCCACCATCATGGACAAGGATGGACACTATTTATTGCTGAAAGGTTCCGTACACAAACAGGAAGTAACAATATTAAATGTTTATGTGCCTAATATTAGAGCACCTAAATACATTGAAGAAACACTGACTACACTCAAAAATGAGATAGATCATTCCACAGTAATAGTGGGAGGCTTCAACACTCCACTGTCAATATTGGACAGGTCATCTAGAAAAAAGCTTAGTGAGGACACAGAAGACCTTATTGCCACAATTAACCAAATAGACCTCATCGACATATTCAGAACTTTCTATCCATCCACAGACAACCACACCTTCTTCTCCAGTGCACATAGAAAATTCTCCAGAATAGACCATGTGTTAGGACATAAACCCATTCTCAACAAAATCCATACAACTGAATTAATGCAAAGCATCTTCTGCGATCATAAAGCCATAAAAGTCAAAATCAACAGCAGAAAAAACCTAGCTAGGAAGTACAACTCATGGAAACTGAACAACATCTTCCTAAAAAACCCATGGGTTATAGAAGAAATCAAGGATGAGATAAAGAAATTTATAGATTCCAATGAGAATGAAAGTACTTCCTATCAGAACCTATGGGATATAGCCAAAGCAGTGTTCAGAAGTCAGTTGCTCTTCATAAAGCACACATTTGGAAGGAAGAAAGAAACCATACCAAAGAACTAACACTACAGCTTGAACAAGTAGAGAGAGAACAACAGAGGAACCCCTCAGGCACCAGAAGAAAAGAAATCATAAGGATTAGAGCAGAACTAAAGGAATTAGAGAACAGAAGAACAATTGAAAAAAATTGAAAAGACCAAAATCTTGTTTTTTGAAAAGATCAGCAAAACTGACAAACCATTGGCTAAACTTACTAAATGAAAACAGGAAAGGAAACAAATAACCCAAATAAGAAATGAGAGGAGAGTTGTCACTATAGATCCAACAGAAATCAAAAATATCATAACAATACTATGAAAGACTGTACTCTAACAAATTTGAAAAACGAGAGGAGATGGGCAAATTCCTTGATTCATATCACCTACCAAAATTATCACAAGGTGAAGCAGAGCATCATAATAAATCCTTCACAAAGGAAGAGATTGAAAAAGTCACATAAAAACTAACAACGAAAAAAGCCCAGGCCCAGATGGAGTCACTGCAGAATTCTACCTAACTTTTAGAGAAGGGTTATCTCCAATACTACTGAGATTATTTCATAGTATAGAAAGGGATGGAATATTCCCAAATTCATTCTATGAAGCCAGCATAACCATGGCACCAAAGCCAGGGAAAGACCCAACCAAAAAGGAGAACTACAGACTAATATCATTAATGAATTCATCAAATCTTCAACAAAGTTCTTGGCAATAGAATACAACAACATATCAAAAACTAATCCACTATGACAAAGTTGGATTCATACCAGGGACGCAAGGCTGGTTCAATCTGAGAAAAACAATTAATGTGATCAACCACATAAATAACACAAAAGACAAGAATCACCTGACTTTGTCTATTGATGTAGAAAAGGCATTTGATAAAGTCCAACACCCATTCATGCTAAAAACTCAGCAAAATAGGAATAGATGGCAAATTCCTCAATGCAATAGGGCCATTTATACCAATCCAATGGCCTACATCATTCTAAATAGAGACCGAAACAATTTCCCTTGAGAACAGGAAGTAGACAAGGATGCCCACTGTCACCTCTCCTATTTAACATTGTACTGGATGTCCTAGCCAGAGCAGTTAGACCAGACCAAGAAATAAAGGGCATCTGCATCAGCAAAGAAGTAAAAAGCTCCCTATCTGCAGATGGTATGATTGTATATGCTGAGAATCCTAAAGAATCAATAAGGAAAGTACTTGGACTAGTAGAAGAGTTCAGCAAAGTCTCAGGACACAAGATAAACATAAGTAAATCAGTAGGAATCCTTCATACTAACAGTGAGATTATTAATGAAGACATCACCAAATCAATACCACGTACTATAGCCCCTAAGAAGATAAAGTACCTAGGAATAAATCAAACCAGAGAAACAGCTGACCTTTACAAAGAGAACTACAAGTCCTTACTACAAGAAACTAAGAGAGACTTAGATAAATGGAGAAAACCTACCCTACTCATGGATAGGAAGACTTAACATTGTGAAAATGTCTATTCTTCCCAAAGCAATCTACTTACATAACGCAATCTCAATACAAATTCCAGTGAAAATTTTAATGAGATGGAGAAACCAATCACCAACTTTGTCTGGAAAGGGAAGAAGCCCCAAATAAGTAAGGCACTACTGAAGAAGAAGAACACCCTGGAAGGCCTCTCCCTACCCAACTTTAGAACCTATTACACTGCCACTGTAGTCCAAGCAGCCTGGTACTGGTACAAAAACAGACAGATCAATCAGTGGAACAGAAGTGAGACCTTAGAGATGACACCATCTTCCTATGGACAGTTGATACTCGACAAAGGCCCTAAGACATTAAAATTGGGTAAAAACAATCTCTTCAACAAATGGTGCTGGCAAAACTGGATATCCATCTGCAACAAATTGAAACAAGACCTGTATCTTACACCTTATTCAAAAACCAACTCAAACTGGATAAAAGACCTAAATTGCAAATCTAAAATGATAAAGCTCATCCAAGAAAAAGTAGGAACAACAATGGAAGTTTTAATATACAATGTAGATAGAATTCAAAATCTGTCAAACAACAGAATAGAAAATAGATAAATGGGAACTACTAGGAATCAAATACTTTTGCTCATCCAAAGGCTTTATTAATTGAATTAAAAGGCAACCTACAGAATGGGAAAAAATATTTGGCAACTATATGTCAGACCAACATTTGATCTCCATAATCTATAAGGTACTACAAAATAGCAATAAGAAAAAGATAAATCATTCAATTATGCAAGGGACAAAGGAGATGAACAGACACTTCTCTAAAAAGGAGATCCAGGCAGCCAAAAAACCACATGAGGACATGCTCACAATCATTAGCTATTAAAGAAATTCAAATCAAAACTACAGTGAGATACCATCTCACCCCAACAAGGTTGGCCATGATCCAAAAAATGCACAAAAACAAATGCTGGAGAAGCTGTGGAGAAATACTCTCCTATACTGCTGGTGGGATTTCAAAATGGTGCAACCTCTTTGGAAAGCAATCTGGTGATTCCTTAAAAAGCTAGATTAGATATGTTGTTTGACCCAGTAATTCCACTGCTCGGAATATATCCTACAGAAGCAAGACCGTTCACAGCAACTGATACATGCACATAAATGTTTATTGCAGCACAGGCCACAATAGCAAAAAGATGGAATCAACCCCGAATGCCCCAAAACAGAGGAATGGATAGGTAAACTATGGTACATACACTCAGTGGAACACTATGCAACGATAGAGAACGACGATGATTTTAGGAAATGTCTCATAACCTGGTTTCAATCAGAGGACATTATGCGGAGTAAAAGTAGTCAGCGATAAAAGGACAAATACTGCATGAGACCCCTATGATAAGAACTTAAAAACAGACTCATGCATAGAAAAAAAATACTCTTTGACAGCTGCAAGGGGAGGAAGGGTGAAGGCGGGAGGGCTTAGATTAGGTAGTTGATAGAAATTTGATTGGGTGAAATCTGTGACAGCACACATTAGAAAGAAGATAAATATTAACTGTACTTCAACATAACATGATTACTCCTCCCATTTTAACCCAATATTTCAAGGACAGAGTAGCTGGGGCAGGTGACCGGGGGCCATACTCTCAGAGGAAATCAAGGCCAGTTGACACAACTAACGTTTTTCTGATACAGCCTTCTGCACCCCACATTGGTGAGTGGTGTCTGGTGTCTTAAAAGCTGCCAAGCTGCCATCTGAGGGTACAGCAAATGGTTCCAACTCAGCAGGAATAGATGATCACCCAAAACCAAAATAACATGGGGTAAAGAGAACTCGGAAGATAGAGAGAGGCAGATGAGTGGGTGACTACCTCTACTTGTGAATGGAAGAACCAGATGGTGCCCGGCCACCACCAGTGATAGCCATGGTGGAGCTCACAAAGTGGAGTCTCACTGGCAACACCAGAATAAAAAGGGGTGCACCCTGAGATCTGCACTAAAAGACCTCAGCTGATGGTCCAGGGGCTTCAGTGTTCCCCTGGGAGCATGGCCCCTGGCCCTGATGCTGCCCCTGTCCATAAATCATAATGAAGGTCTGCTCTTCAGACAGGAATGGATTGGACTTGGTGATGCAGAGTGACCATATCTTGGATACACTTCATGGTTCTATACATCTATAGGATATCATCCTGATGACCTTTTACTGGAGGTGGGGGAGTGGGTGGAGAGGAGGGGATAGGAGATTGTTGGGAGGATAAGACTTGTGGAATGGAGAGCAAGAGTGTGCTGTCACTGAGCAGGGAGAGCAATGGGAGCTGCATCTAGGTGGGCATGGAAATTTATATGGAAGTGTACATTCACATTCTATCATAATAATAATAATTTTTAAAAAAGTGTTGACTTGTATTTAGGAAAGCTCTTAGCTTTTGATTGAGTCCAGTTGTGGTGATGTCCCTTCTATTGCACACTGTCCTCCCTTCTCTTAATCCCATTCCTATTCACTCTGTAACCAACGAATGCCCTGCTTCTTCTCTCCCCACCCTTGTAACCATCATTGTAACTACCTGTGTAGTTTCATAAAGTTGTAAGGAAGTAAACACAATATTAATATTAATTAATATCAGTATTAATGGGATTTCAACACAACTTGCATACTCCTCCTCTGTTAACCCAATATTGTAATCACAGAGTATGTACGCTTTCATTTTTTGTTTAATAAAAAAAAAAAGAACTAAACACAGAGTGTAAATCATGGCCATGAATATAAAATATTAGTTTTCCTAAATAAAACATGTACTACTTTTAATTACACTGAGTATCATATAAGGTGCACTGTGCACATTCACGATTAGGTTAAAAAGTAGTCTAAAATATTTGAGAAATATTATAGTTTAAATTTAACATGAAACAAAAATCACTTTTGGCTGAAGTGAGCTTCAGAACAACCTTAAGTATTCTGACTTTCTCTGAAACAAATGAATCATACATAATTTAACCAGATGACTTTTTTTCCAGAAATGGCTCAAACTCTAGCCATGTTTCCAACATTACCAGAAAGCAAGAGGGGATATTGACAAGCAATGACAGTTACTTTGACTTTGTGATTTTGCCACAAAATCCATCTTTCTGTTCACATCAGCCTTTTATTTTTACTTAGGCCATGAGACTGAACTGGAGTAATGAGCTTTAGAGCCGTGAGTTTGGATCAGCCCAGGTCATTCCAGATGCTTTTTAATGTTAAATAAGGCCTACATTTAAAATACATTCATGTAGATGAGTGCAACAAGCTACAAGTGACTTGTGTTGTGACATGTTTATTTTTATTCTATCACCAACATTTAATGGCACTCTCAGTTCACACCATGGCCCTAAAAGTGATCCAAGTAGACAGTATGTTGACCATGGTGAAATGTAGATTTTAAGTAAGAAACCAGGTTTAATGCAGTTTTTGTCTGGAAGGACGTTACTTAACTATGATGTCTAATTTTCCTCCCAAAGTACTACAGTATAAAGCTTATTAGTCCTTCTTTACAGTTCCTGTGAATGACTATGAACAACAGTTTCCAAGGACTTCCAGAAGGATAAATAAATATGCCTTGGGAGAAGTACAGCTAGAACATTCCTTAGAAGGGAGGATGATAAGACTTTGTCTTTGGACATGTCACAGAAGAGACTGGTCCCTGGAGAAAGACTTCATGCTTTGTAAAGTAGACAGTGAGCAAAAAGGAAGTCCTTTAATAAGAAGGACTCACATACCAGCTGCAACCAAAGGCTGAAACACAGCAATGACTGTGAGGACGGCCCAGAACTGGACCTGATCTCGTTCCATTGTGTATTGTGTCACTATGAGTTAGAAGCGACTCAGCACCACTAAATAACAACAGTGTATGGCTATGTCCTTTTTAAACTTGTAATTACGTAGTAGAAATTTCCATAGACTGTTAAGAGAAAAGGGCAGATTATAAATAATAGACTCAAATTGCACAAAATATATAAAATTTGCAATTCTGGGATTTGAGATAATTTAGTGGCTCAAGGTTAGTTCTCAGGCAGTCACTGAAAGGTTGGCAGTTGGAACTCACCAGTGGTTCCAAACAAGAAAAGACCTGACTGTCCCCTCCTGTAGAGATCATAGCTGAGGAAACTCTATGGGACATTTCTACTTGGTCCTATAGGGGTGCCAAGAGTTGGAGGTGACTTGAGGAAATGCAACAATCAAAAAAATTGAAATTATCAAAAAACGCAATTATCATTTCATTTAGTTCAATTCTTAGGAACATATCTATGACAACAATTATTGATAGCTCTTCTAGGAGACGGTATAAGCCAGCCTATGGAGTACTGTGAAGAAAAGAGAGTATATGTTGTCACTGGGTGAACTGAAGTCAGACTCAGAGAAATGTGCACTCAAGTACAACAAGTTGTGAAGAGGCTGCGACAAGGCAAGGGGTGGGGTGTGGGTGATGAAGTACATAAACATTTCACCAGCAACTGACAAACAAATAATGTAGCAATGGGTTTGTTTTTTGTGGGGGTTATATTTTTAAACTAATTAACTACAATTTAACATTTTCTCCTGAAATCTGCATTTCCATTAGTATCTTCAGCTTGCCAACCACAGTTTTATCAGCCACGGTTCTTTTAGAAACGGAACCCCTGAGTTGAGAGAGATAGTTCTGTAAAATCTACGTTGTTGTTAGGTCCATTAAGTTGGTTCCAACTCCTAATAGATAAAGATGTACTGCAAATGTTGCAATGCTTATATCTGGGTGGGAGAAATTACAGGCAGTTTTTAAATTTTCATTTTAATCCTTTTTTATATTCCAAATTTTCTCATATGTCCACTTATTATTTTCATCATCAGAAAAATACTGTTAAAAAGTAACTAGAACATTTAGTGATATCAGTAGAAAGGGTCACTTGGTTATGTGATAGAATTTTAATACTGTAAATGGCTTACCACTTAAACTCAGTTCTAAAATATGTTCATATGTTGAACTTCTTTACCTGTAGGTAAGTTTTAAATTTATTTTATTTTTACCATTTTAACAATTTTGTTACTGACTACAGTGACATCTCTCTGATGGCCTAGGAAATTCCAGGGGTAATCTTGTGTGGTAGATGAGAAAAGGCTTGTGGCACTAAAATGGTTTAGACAGAGGGGATACTAGTTGGAAGGACACAGATCTACCTCTGCCAAGTGCACAGTCACTAACCTTTGGGAGATGTAACCTTTCCAAATCTCCCCTCTAGTAGATGCTGCCTTCATTCATTCCCTCCTCAATAAACAGTATCTCTATCCCCTCAAGTTCTGAGCTAGAAATCTCGACATCATCCTTGACATCTGTGGTCTTCCTTATAGCTTACATCAAAATCATCACTTAGTCATTTCAATTTTTTCTTAGAAAAACATCATCACTTGGAGTACACCTTGTCTTCTCTACCACCTTAGTTCAAGTCACCATTATTTCTTGAATGATACATGTCAGCAATTTCTAACTTCTTTCTCCATTTCCACCCTTGTCCCATTCCAATTTGTTCTCTTGGCCAAAGCCAGATGTGTCTTTTAGAAACATGGGTTAGATCATGTCAATCTTCAGCTTAAAGCCTTTCAGCAATTTCTCATTTTATTTAGAGTCAAGTTCAAAATACCCCATGGTGACTACAGGTTCACCACGCTTAGTCTTTGTCTACACCTCTGCTTCATATTTCCTTTATTGCTTAATTTGGTCTAGTCTCAGCATATCATCTTTCAGTTTCTGAGCTAGCTTGAGTCATTTCCGTCTCCAGAACTTTACTATCTTATTCTTTTACCCTCCTTGCCGTCCCTTCACCCCTTGTCTATTTAACTTCCATCACTGCTCATTACTTAAATATCACTTCTTGTGAGAGATTTTCTCTGATTTCCTGTCTAAGTCATTCTCCTTCATGGAACTCCACTTCCTTCTTCAATGTACATTGAACAATAAAAATTATTTATTCACATATCTTAATTTGTTTACTGTCTCTTTCCTCCACGAGACTGTAAGAACAACGAGGATGGAACCATACCTGTTTGGTTCACTACTACATCCTCAGCACGTACACAATAGGCACTCAAATATATTTACTTGGATGAATAAATAAAAGAAGGAAATAACAGAGGTCGCTTGGAATATTTCTAAGGTTCTAGCCACTTAATGCTTCTGGAGTTTATAATTAAATTTACCTTAATTTCAGTGACTGCTTTAACAAGCACATAAACTTACAGATCTCACGTGAATAAGCTCATTGTGCCTTAGTGGAGCTCTACAGACATTCAGTAAAGCACTCACTAAGGACCGATTGCTAAAACAGGAGCTGAGCTACATTAATAAGAGTCAGTGGGCATGAATAATATAGAACATAATATATATTTAACCATAGTAAGAATTTAGTGTTTTACTTTCTTTAGTAAGCACATTTTAAAAAGAGAGAAGATACAAACATTTGAAACAAGAAAAAATACATATCTAGAGATATGAAATTTAAGAAACCTTGAGAGAGTGCTATGTGTATTTTGTTGTTGTTATTGTTGCCAAAAAATGAGAAAATAATTTTAAAAAGAAAATAGATGACTCATAAGGGGGGAAAACACCAAAAAGATATCAATAACCTTATTAAAGATATACCCCTGTGGAGAACTAGTTCAAGATGAGTTTATAAGCCAGTTCAACCAATTCTTTAAGGAACAGATAATTACTTTGTTAAATAAACTTTGCAAAGCATTAAAAATAAAGTTGTAAAGCTTCAAATATCATTCAACTAAGCCCGCATAACTCTAATACAAACCAGAAAACAGAAGAGCAGTAGCAACAAAAAATACAGAGAAATTCATTTATAAACAAAAATACAAATATCTGAACTCAGATGTTCACAAATTCTCTTCTTTGAGCTGGCAGAATAACTGTTTGTTTTGTAGATTTCTCTCTCTCCCAACAGCAAAGTCCTAAGAGCTAGATCTTCAGGGAAGCAATAAAAAGCCTCTCTTTGGCTCCAGGTCAGATTACATTCTCTTACACAATGTAATGGAAGTTCTATATTTTTTTTGTGGGGATTACTCAACACTACCCAGCCAATATGAACTGATGCTCCGCATTTTCATCTTTCTGACTCCAAGCATATCCTCTCAATTTTTGAGAAATCCAAAGAGAAAGATGGTGAGTAATTAGTGCCCCAAATGTCCAAAAAGGAAGGTGCTTTATAGAACTTCAAAATAATCCAAAAAGCATAATGAGATTGTTACAACTGGAGTTTCAATATAATGGAAAAATTGTGTTGGAGTAATCAGCTATCCCTTTGCTTTAAGAAAAGCGTATCTCTACTTCACGGCAACTATGAAAATAAGCTTCAAATGATTAAGTAATTAAATACAAACACAAAAGATCTACAGATTTATTTAAGAAAATTAAGAAGATTATTTTGACAATCATGGAGTGAAGGTGATCTAGAAGACACAAAACTGAAAAACCATAAAAATGGACTGATTTTAACTGAATACATGTAATGATTTCTACACAATTAAAGATCCTTCAACAAAACTAAAAGGCAACAGACTGGGAGAAAAACTTGTAACAAACACAACAAAGAAAAAAGCATGACTTAAGGATTCCTATAGTTTAGGAAGAAAAAATAAACAATAAGAAAAAAGAACCTCTATTAATCAACAGTTCTTAGAAAAAATACAAATGGCACATTTGAAAACATGCTCTTAAACTCACTAGTGTCAAGAAAATTCATATCAAAGGGAAACAGACCTTTTTCTTCATCAGTTTATCAAAAAGTAGAAAGATTAGTAATTATCAATGCTGAAGAGCATGCCAGCCAGTGATGTCATGAACTCTTGGCTGGTATTTAAATCACCTCAACTCTTTTGAGGTCAGTTTGCTAATGTAGGCTCTCCTTGAATACTCTGGGGGTCAGTTCTACCCTGGCCCCTAGGGTCGCCATGAGTCAGATCTGACTCGACGGCACTTGGCTTGCTAATATCTTTCAAGCTTAAGATGCACATGCTCTTTGAACAACAGTTTTGTCTTAAAAATCCATGTTTGGTATCCTTTTCTTCTGCAGTAATAATGAACTAGCTAGATGCAATTCTTTACTGTGTAAAATCCCAACCCATACTCATGCTCAGTTCAGCCAAGAATATTCCCAAGGCAGAACTCTTAGGACCTCCTGACATGTTCAGCAAGGTTTTTTGTTTGTTTGTTTGTTTCTGTTTTTTACTTTATTTTTTTTATTGTGATTGGGTGAAAGTTTACAATACAATTCAAATTTGCATGCACGCCTATCTGCAGCTCCCTCTGTTCTCCTTGCCCACGACAGCACATTCCTCCTTTCTGTTCCAGACATATCGTATTCTCTTGACAATCTCCAGTCCCCTCCTCTCCACCCTCTCCACTCTCCTCTAGTAAGATACCAGTAGGATAACTTCCTATAGGTGCATAGAACCATAAAGTGTAGACATGATATGGTCACTCTGTGTCCCTGAGTCCAGTTCAAAAAGTTGACCTCACTAATGATCTATGATCAGGGGCAGCATCAGGTCTAAGGGACATGCTCCCAGGGGAACTCCTAGGCTTTTGGACTATCAGTTGTGATCTTTTAGTGAAGAATTTAGGGTGCAACCTCAACATTGTGAGCCCCATCACATCAGTCAGTTTCCTAATTATGGTCTTGCTGCTTTAGAAAGGACTGCCAGTCTCAGCTCCATGGCACACAGTAATTGGCATCTCTCCCTATAATCCCCTAGGCAAAAGGTCAAGAACTGAAATATCTGCTGCATCCTAGCAAGTAATCAAAATGAACTAAGCGAGGGAGAAAAGTCTCCTTTGGGGGCAAATAGAAAGCTTGTGCCCTCGCCAAAGGAATCCGTATTTATATGTGAAATCTCCTGACTTAATTGTTGGTTATAACTACTTGAAATACTATGGAGGACAAAGAGAACATAGTTCTGGGATTGATTTAACTCATGGGCAATTTCTTGATATATCCCTCAGTCTAGCCTTGGCTATCAGTCCAGTACAGGTAGTGTCCAACTTATAATAGGGTGTTCTTCCCATGAAACCCACTGAAGGTTGATTCCAACTTAAGTTGAATCTCTCATTTTTCTTAGTTTTCTTTATTATTGATTTTTATTACCAATATCTTTCTAAATCCAATCTATATTTGTATTTGAAGATTGGAAACTTTACATATAAACTCACAAATTTGATGACATCAGCAATTTGCATACTACAACCATGTATGTAGTACACATTACTAATAAGGTGTGCAGAGAAACAAAAAACAGACAGCTGTAAGTACAGTTTGTTGTAAGCGGAATATGTCTTAAGTTGAGGGCCACTAGTATTGCTAGTATATGAAATATATTATCAGTATAGTAATAATTTGTGGTCAGATTTTCCTTTGTGGTCCCTGACAATTCTGCCTTGCATACATGCCTTAGGTTGGACAGTTTTGATCCATTAGGTGTTCCAAAGGTTGAAAACCACCCCAAGTAAGCGATCCTATTGTGGTGGCCTTTCCAAGAAAGCAGAAATCTTGGTGGTTAAGAACTATGGCTGCTAACTGAAAGGTTAGCAGTTCAAATCCACCAGGTGCTTCTTGGGAACTCTATTGGGGAGCAGTTCTATTCTGTCCTATGGGGTAACTATGAATTGCAATTAACTTGACAGTAATGTTTTTTGGTTTTTCCCAGAAAGTATGTTGGCTTCTCTGAAGATATACGTATCTCTGCCTCAGGGACAAATGCTGCATGTAAAAAGGATGGAAGATAGAGGCAGACTGCCTGTAAGTAAGCCACTAAACAAACTGTCGCTTTTCCCGTAGACAAAGGTGCCTGATCATCTTTCCCCTGCCAGAAGCCACTCAAGTAACTCTTTCCAGAACAAAGTAAATGTTATACAACTTCAGTCTCTCTCTTCCCCTGATAAATGAAGAATTAAAAAATAAATAAATAAATTTCTGTGTGCTAAACTCCCAAGCATAGGATCGCCAGGTCAAAGCTTTATGTTTAAAGAAATGTGGACAAACAGCAAGTGCTGAATGTGTCTGTCTTCTTACAGAGAAAGAGTTAAGAGATGACAACCTCCAAGTTAAAGACTAAGGTTATTTTATCCAGTTAGGAAAGTAAGCACTGTTTTCAGAGAGTAATGAACCACATTTTTCTGCCCCATAGAGTTCTAATGCTGTCAAGTATGGTAAGACAGATGATCCTATTTAAAATCATATTTTACAAAGCAAAACAGATATAACTCAGTAACTGTGCATCTAATTGACTTAATTGCCTCATTTATCACATGACTTAAGTGAGCCGATGTTTTCTACTCTGCTTCATCCATGTAATTCTTGTAATATAAGAGCTGAGACGTGGTGCCAGGCATGAACGAGAAATCCCCTCTCCTGAGAAAAGATATCATTGGAGTGATGTTGGTTTTGGGTTCCAGTTTATTGAAAAATCAATGTCCATTTGTGCAACCAATGCATATGGCTTTCTTCCAGGCTGATGATGACTTCAGAAGGCTGGCTATCACCTAATGAAGTCAGATCAGCTTACCCAGCACCCGAGTTACAGTTGGCAAAGTGACTTTGTCATTAAAACAGGGTTTATCATTCCTGTTGGGTGTTTTTCTTCCCATTTCACCCCTCCTTCCATCTCTCCTGAATCCATGGTATTGTTTTTCTCTCCTGCAGATAACAAACCATTGGCTCCAAATTTTAACATCTCAAAGGGATTCAGTGTGATGTTTGGTACTCAAAAGATAAATAACTTTCTCATATGTCTGTATATCTCATCAGAGGTGGGGGGAAATAAATACTCGTGTGTGTGCATGTGTGTGTGTGTGTGTGTGTGTGTGTGTGTGTATCCTACTCAGTATTGACTCAGAATAGACATTTTTATACATTAGAGCCGGATTCACGACAGGCTAAAATGAAATTCATCAGCTTAGCTGTTTTGGGTAAATCAATAAGGCTAAGTTTGTCTAATCTGTTGCTAATGTTCCAGTAAACAGTCCAGGTGACATTTTACATGGGACTTTAAAAAAGTTAATTACTTGTAAAGTAATACTGTTTCCCCATTATTAAATGGAGTGGCAATCTAAATTGCAATGCTAGTTTATTCTTATTCTTTTAAATATTCTCTTTCCCTTGAAATTCTCACTCAAGTGGCTGTCGCTGACATCAGAAGTCACCGGGAAGACTGTGATTTATTTTTCCCCCTGAGAGCTACCAAGAGTAACAAATAATTCTGTTAGACAGTGCCAGCTTAGCCACCAAGCATAGTAAGCCAAGCCAAGCATGGGGTTCTTATTTGGACTCTTCAGAGAAAAATCTTCCTCTATATCAGCTAGGAATGTTTTGACGGCAGATAACAAAACTTCTAACTGTCTTATGTTTGAAAAAGAAAAGAAGCACAAACTTATATATATGCATATATGTGTGTGTATTGGGAAACCCTGGTGGCATCGTGGTTAAGTGTTACGGATGCCAACCAAAAGGTCAGCAGTTCAAATGCACCAGACATTCCTTGAAAACTTTATGAGGCAGTTCTAGTCGACTCTGTAGGGTCATTATCAGCCAGAATCAATGGCAACAGGTTTGGTTTTATACATATACATATATACATATTTATGTATATTTAGTATTATACACATATGTACATATAAACCTAAGGAACTCTGGTGGCACAGTAGTTGAGCAACAAAGGATTGATGGTACGAACCTTCTTAGTGGCATCATGGAACAAAGACCTGGCGGTCTGTTTACGTAAAGATTACAACCAAGGCACTCCTATAGGATTGTTCTGCTCTGTCACATGGGATCACTGTAGGTTGGAGTTGACTCGGCAGCACCCAATGGAAACATATATTAAAGGTATATACTAACATCACTTATTTAATTTGCCCACCTGTCTGTCTCTAATTAAGTTCGCAAACTTGCGACTGTAAGCTTATGTTGGCAGCACTGTGCAAACAACTTGGTAAGGTTTTGTAACCTTTGTATGTAACTGTCTCACAGCTGTGTTTGTGTCAATGTGTGGCAATGTCTTGCTGAGTGGTGTTCATTATTGTTGCAGTTTTGTGTGCTATCATGAGAATGTCAGAGCTCAAATTAGAGCAATGAACAAATACTGTATTTCTTGTTAAACTTGGGAAGAGCCAGGTGAGATAAGGGACATGGTAGTTCAAGTTTATACAGACAATACCATGAAGAAAATAGCAGAGTACAATTGGATTAAGTGTTTTTCTGAGGGGAGAGCATATCACTGATGAAGAGAGGTCAGGGCAGCCAGAAATCAGCAGAACTGATGAAAACATTACAAAAATTCATCAAATTTTGTGCCAAAATCATCATCTAACTGTAAAAAGCATACCAGACCAAGTAAACATTGAAAAAAAAAAACAAGAAAATCTTAACTGAATAGCTTGGCATGGGGAAGATGCCTGCAAAAATGGTCCCAGTGGAACTCTCTGATAACCAAAAGTAAGGAGAGTTGAAGTTTGCCAAGACTTTTAGGAGACACAAAATGATGTTTCAGGCCCTGCTATCACTGGTGATGAAACATGGGTGCACCAATATGACCCTGAAACAAAGTGTCAAAGGGCACAGTGGAAGTCAGACAGTTATCCACCACCGAAACAGTTCCATCAGTCCAAATCTAGAGTCAAAATGATGTTACTAGGGTTTTTTGATTTCAGAGGGATTGTTCCTTATGTATTTGTACCAACTGGACAGTTAAGCAAGTTTGCTATTTGGAAGTATTGAAAAGGCTGTGTGAAAAATTTAGATGAAAAAGATCTGAATTTTTTACCAACAATTCATGGCTTTTGCATCACAACAGTGCGCCAGCTCACACGGCCCTGTCTGTTGGGGAGTTTCTAGTCAGTAAACAAATAACTGTATTGGAACACCCTGCCTGCTTACCTGATCTGGCCTCCAATGACTTTTTCCTTTACCCAAAGATAAGGAAATATTGAAAGGAAGACATTTCAGCAACATGCAGGACATCATGGGTAATATGATGACAGCTCTGATGGCCACCGCAAATAAAGAGTTCCAAAATTGCTTTGAAGGATGGATTAGGTGCTAGCATCTTGCCTAGCTTTCAAGAGGAGTAGTTTGAGGTGATCATAGTGATATTCAGCAATGAGGTATGAAGTGCTTTTTCTAGGGTGGGTTTGCAAACTTAATTGTGCAAACATTGTAGCTATCTTTGCCAGAATTCTAGAAACTCACAGATTTTTTGTTTTGGAACAGGGAATTGAGTGTAGAGACTGGGTATGAACCTAGGCACTCCTATGCCAAAAGGCAAGAAACCGATGTCTTCCAGCCCAAACAGCCCGGTCTAGAGCTGCCCTTGCAGGACACCGTGGCTGCTGCTGTGAAGGAATCTAAATTGTACTTTCTGTCCTTGTGTTCCATGCTACAGAGCCACAGTTCCCTGGCAGAGACTCTGGTTCCCTGGGCATGGGACATTTGCTCAAGCTCTGAATAACACAGCTCCAAAGAGATATGATATGGTCTCTTTGGCTTTTTTTCTATAAGGAAAAAGGACTGGCATGTGGAACTATCCCAGTGAAAGGAGGAGCACCCAAACTGGGAGGTCATGAATGAAAAGAAATTCTGTAGTGTTCAGTATGTGTCTGGGTGCCCAGAACTTGTGATCAAAACAAGACATGGGAAGCACGAGAGAGTAATGTAGTCAGCTGAGTTCAGCATTCCTATACAGTTGAAATTTAAAATGAAAATCTCCAGTTTGTCAATGAGTACAGCAGCAAGAACTGGTAAATATTATAAGACGGAAGTGATCAGGGACATTCTGAAAGATTTAAGCTCACTATAATCTTGAACAGTGAAGAAATGTAGTCTACTGAGAGATTCAATAAAGAAACATGTAGAATGCTGCTTTAAAGCATAATAAAATATGAACAAAGAATAAGCAAGCTAGGAAGTAGAGTCTCCAATAAGTATCTTAAGATTAGGATGCAAGTTAAGCAAGAAATGAATTCAGCGTTCTATAGATGTATTGTAGTAAGGTATATCCCCAAATGGTTTTCGGAGATACATATAATTTCCATATATATGAAAATTGGTATTTTTACATAATATTTTATAGAACAATGAACAAAACTTCTTATGAAGCCTTTGTTCGACTCTGGTCAGGAGATTGATTTTAAAAGCTCTGTAGTAGGAGAAGTGAAAATGATCTACGTGTACTGAGTACTCGTGATGTTATCAGCATTTTCCACATCAGATCATGTAATCCTCACAACAGCCTCTCAAGATAGGCATGAGCTACCCATGTTACAAATAATGAGGAGCTGAGGTCCAAACAGTTTATGAGATTGCTCAAGTTCACAAATAGCAAAACCCATTTTTGTATGTGTGTGTATACATTAAAGAGCTATATGTGCACATGATTTTATGTTCTCATCTTCCATTTTCTGTCTTAGTTCTGGTCCCTTACTTTAGTAAAACAACTCTAACAAACATTAGCCTCCACGGTCATGTGACTAAATTCACTGGATATTTTTCAGTCTTCTTTTTTCAGGCTTACCAACATCTCTGCTGTTTCACAATTGTCCTTTATGGAGCACTTTCCTCTAAAGGGCGCTCTGCTTACATGGTTTTGTTACTCCCACGGTGACCACTTGTGTTTTCCGTTCTTTCCAGTACTCCTACCCCTAGCTTCATTGCTCTCTTCTTACTCTTCTTGTTGTTCCTAGACGAGGTGATTCATGCCCACCTTCACTGACCACCAGTAAGTTAATGTCACATGAACCGATCTCTGGATGATAGCACAGTTTTTTGAGTCCAGCCTAATCTACAAAACCGCCTGTTTGATACGCCTCCTTGGGGTAACAGTAATACTTTAAAATCAAAATATGAAAGCTGAACTTATAAATCACTCACCTCTTCAAAAAAGAAAATTCAACTAGCCAAACAAAATTAATAAATAAATCTGATCTTTTTTTTTTTTGTATTTTCCTTTCTTTGTAATGCTACTGCCCCAAGTCAGCCTTCCGGTTTTACATTTACTTGCATGACTTGTGAGTGTATCAATAACATACCCGCTGTCTGCTCCAAACTCATTGCTATCGAGTTGATTCTGACTGATAAGAACCCTATAGGATGAAGCAGAACTGCCCTCCAGGGCTTCCAAACTTTAAACCCCTGCACCACTAGGGCTCGCAGAGTTCCTGTTGTCAAGGAGGACACAGCCCACTGAGTGCACATGGACAACCCCCCCAAAATACAGCAATGTCACAGAATATGACCAAGAGAACTGCTTTTAGCTAGGGTGGTCAGTGAAGGCCCCTGAAAGGAGGAGCAAACAATTTGCTACTTGAAAGACAGTAAGGAGAAGTCAAATGACATTGTTGAGGAAGAATACACCAAACAGAAGGAATAACAGCTGTGAAAGTGCTGAGAAGGGAATGAGCTTTGTGTGTTCTAGGAGCTAAACCTAAGCTAGTGTAGCTGGAGTGTAGTGTATGAGAAGGATAGTAGAGAGAGTTAGGCAGAAAGTTTGATAAGACAATGACATTCAGCTCAGATATTTTGAGTAACAAGAAACAAAACAGCAACAAAAAAAGCTGATTGCGGCGTTGAAGAAAGAGTTACGTTTATGAGAAGACCTAAATGATGGCTCTTCACTGTACCCCTGAAACATGGTGAAAAGAGGAGGGGCCTGGAGTATACTAAGTTTTACTCTCTGCTTTCCTATTTATCCGTTTTTTATGGGAAGACTGAAGGTAGGATGTGATCGGTCTCCATCCAGTATCTCTGAAGTCACTCTACAGTGAAAAGGAAAAACCTGATGGCTTCAGAAACTTGTGCATGGACTGTAAATTTTGCTTAATATGTTCCTTCTAGACAAATAACTGAGCCTAGAAATTCTACAGATATCTGATTGCTGGCATGTGCATGCTGATAAGCATTACCAAATGCCTTTTTACTTAAGTCTAGTGTGATGTGCAAAGAAATGTTTCTCTGTTGGCTAAATGGTGAAAGCAGAAAACCTATTAACAGAACTATTCTCAGAGGCTGGATGCTAATTGATTTTATGTGCATGTCAAGAAACCAATCAATGGCAACCTTGTAGCAAAATAGCAGAGCAAAGAATAATATATGAAGCAGATTCTAGTCAAATGTGAAAACCATCTGATCTTATCACTAGAATGTCTAGTTCAGTGATTACACAGCTGTTCTTTATATCAGCTTGACACTACCAAGTCCAATGGCATCTCCTTCACTTTGAATAATCAAGGATGCAATCAAAATTTAAGGCGGGAAGAGAATAAGCCAAATCTGTGACTTCCTACATGGCAAGTGATGACGAGTTCTCCTTAAACTATACAGTTTTCTGAGTATAAGGACTATACCTTATTCATCTGTGTCTCCCCAGCCCACAAAAATTTTTTTAAAAGGCCACTGTATTGGCCTCCTTCTCAGTGAAGTAAAACTACTAAGGGATTATATATATTTTACGATGTATTACAGGAATTTGACTTTATCCATCTATGATTATGATAGCTGCTGCTGACTTAGCTCTGACTCATCGCAGACTTACGTACAAAACAACAAAACATTGCCAAATCCTGCGTCATGCTCATGATCACTGGCATGCTTGACGCTGTCACTGCAGCTATTGTGTCTGTCTGTCTCACCAAGAGCCTCCCTTGCCAGCCCTCTCTTTCACCAAATATGATGAGCTTATCCAGCAAGTGATCCTTCCTGATGCTGTGTCCAAAGCAAGCAAGTCAAACAACGTTCCCTTGCAATCCATGAGGTTTTCTTAGGCTCATTTTCAGTGCAGATCACCCAGCCTTAGTCTAGGTGAGGTTTAGTTTCTGAGTTTGATGCTGAAACTTGCTGACCGCAGGGCAGCAAAGATGGTTATAAAGTGGATGAGGCAAAGACAAATGAGCTTTGTTTCATTTGTGAACTTGAGCTGGAACTGGAGAGTGAACTGGAACTTGAATGGGTCCTTCGCCACCTCCAAGCTTCCAATTTTGATGATGATGGTGTCCTGCAGGAGAAGCTGGTGCTCCTTTGTTGTGGAGCTAAACACACATCTGGGCCTGGTGTTTGAGAAGTTAGAGCAAGGTATTAAATAAGATGCGAAGTTGCTAAGGGCCTTCACTTCTGCCTTCCACATCTCCTGGCTTATGTTGAACATGTGAAGGAAAGGTTGTTTCTGGGAAATCACAGTTCCAGTTCAGCTAAAGTGATGCAATACGAAGGTCTCATAACCAACAAAATACAAGGGAAATGTAAGAAGAATGCTCGGGAAACCACTTTTGTACTGCTTTGCCTACATAGGAGCCCTGGCTGGATAGTGGTTAAGAGCTCAGCTGCTAACCTAAAGGTCAGCAGTTCAAATCCACTAGCCATTCCTTTGAAACCTGATGGGACAGTCCTACTCTGCATTATAGGGTCTCTGTGAACTGGAATCAACTCAATGGCAACGAGTTTCTGTTTATCAGTTGGTTACCTACTAAAAGTGAGCACATTATTTCCTGAATGTCTTATATAGGGCGGAACAGAGAGTGTATCTGGCAGCACTGTTATTTCATTTTATACTCACAACAACCTATGATGTATTTACTTCCATTACAAAGATGAGGCAAGAGATGCACAAATCATTAAGTAACTTAATAAAATTCACGCAGGCAGCAAGTAGCCCATTATAAAGGTGAAGTTAGATCTATTCCAGTCCAGAGCCCATGCCTTGTCTACTATGTCAAATTGTTGCCAAAGTCCCTACTTTAATTTCCTCCACATTGTGTATTATTAAAATTTTCTGCTAGAAATGGAGAGAAGCTATACTTACTTACAGATGACTCAGTTCTGAAAGGTACACTTTCCAGCAATATCCTTCAGAGATAGTATGATCAACACCAGAACATGGGAATAACTTTTCTCCTTTCTTAGAAAGGAATTATTCTCTCACTCTCCCCTTTTTGATTTGTGCTTTTCTCTCTATTGTTAAATTCACTTCTGTCTCCCACTAACATGAAGCTGGACAGCGTATCAAATTTGCAGACACTTTTTATTAATTGGTTTGATGATGACTCCCATAAATCTCTACCAACAAGCGTATCTTTTTGAAATGACAAAATGCTTGATACTGTCATCAAAAGTTTTAATGCACAGCTTTACATTGTCAGTGAAACACATTCAATAGTTGTGTATATGATTTGTCAACATGAATATATAAGTAATACTAGTTAGCAGTTTTTGAGCACTTACAGTGTGTGTGCTTCTCGGCTAAGTTCTTCACGTAGATTATTATTAATTATCATTAATCTAAATAACTACTCATTGAAGGAGGTAATAACACATTGCATTTTGCAGATGAAAAATCTGAGGTTTAGAGAAGTTAAAAAAAACTTGCTCAAAGTTACAAGTAGTGAACTCACTAGGTCTGGTTGACCTCAAAGCACCTACTTTTAATCATTACGAAGTCTCATTGAAAACTCCCCCACTGTTCAACAAACATCCGTGAAGTATGTGTTAGGCATTCTGAGTGATGACAGCAAATTAAAACAGCAAAGTTAAAATGAGGAATATGATCACAATTGTACTTTTCATGTTCTAATAGTTGTCTTCAAAGTCATTTTTTCAAAAACACTCTAATATTTGATGGAAGAAAGCTCAGCTTTGAAGGGTTTCTTCGAGAAGGCTGAAGTACAGTGGTATCTCCCAAAGGCATTAGGATTGCTGATTTCATTTTGGTTGAGCAGCAATTAAATCAATCTTACAACTGCAGGCTTAATACATTAGATTTACTAAGTTCAAGCTTTTGTCTACTCCATTCAGTCAACCAAACAAAGGAGTAAAAAAGGTCTGATTTTCAACCAGTCTCCTTACTCGGCACTTTGAAGATAACGGTCTACAGCATATGGCAGACTCCAATTTATCTCAGCAAAATGCTTGTGAAGCTTTCTGGGGCCAGCACAGCCGCTCTCTTCTCTGGCTGTTTTACATTCTGCTTTTGCTACTTGTAGTATCATTTTTCACTCTTCTTTTCCTGATCATCTTAGATTTTTTTATCTTATTTTTCTTTTTTTAAAATGTCATTAAGCTTTAGATGCAAGATGAAAGTTTGCAGTGCAAATTAGTTCCTCATTCAAAAATTTGCAGTCTTATTGTTTAAGGTCGTTGGTTGCAATCCCCTCAGTGTTTCAGTACCCTCTGCTGTCCCTTTTCTATCCCTGGCTCCTTGTGTCCATTCATCAGTATTACTGTTCCTTCCTGCCTTCTGTAGTTTTGGACAGTTATTGTCCATTTGGTTCCATATTGATTGAAAGAAAAAGCACATTCCTCATGTGTGATGTTGTTTGCCTTATTGGTCTGCCTCACCTTTGGCTGAAAGATGAACTGAGGGAGTAGCTTCAGTTCTGAACTGGCAGGGTGTCTAGGGGCCACAGTCTCAGGGGTTCCTCCAGGCACTGCAGGCCAGTAATTCTGGTATTTTTTTTTTTTTTTTTTTTGTGAAATTGAATGTTGTTCCATATTTTTCTTCTGCTCTGCCCTGGACCCTCCATTGTTAGCCCTTTCAGAGTGGTCCATGGTGGCAGCTGGGCACCAGAGCGATTCTCCTGGGCTCAGGCTGATGGAAGCTGCAGTACATGTGTCACCTTAGCCCTTTGAACTAATCTTTTTCTTTTATCTTCGGTTCTCTTCATCCATCTTAAATTTTTGACTCAGTTCCCATGTTTCTAAATGTGGAGAATAAAGTTCAAAACTGACTCTCTGGAAAGCTAACCAGACAGCAGTGAACAAATCACCGTCCAGCAGGACAAGTTCCCGGACAAGCTGGGCAGGATCAGGGCTCCCACTTCCCATTTATCTCCAACCAGCCATGGCCCTACTTTCTGGGAATCACCACTGTTGCTTTCCATTTTCTTTCTGTCTCTGTCTGCTTCCCTCACTCCTTCTCTCCTCTCCTCCTTTCTTCACTCCTTCCTTCCATTCTTTCTTTTCTTCTATTAAAGAGTTTTATCAGACTTCAAAACCAAAATACAAAACCAACCCTTTGGCATGTTCAATGTCTTCAGTATTGTGTGTTATGTGTATATAAACTTGGACAGTGAGGACTCGAGTAAGAACTGTGTCTAGTGCCTGCTCTGGACCATATCTAAGCGATCAATGCCAACCATTAATGCCTAGAGCACTGAGTTGTTGAAGAAGACAATGTTTTCAAAAACAAAACAATATACAAATTCATCTGAGTAGTTCCTCTTAGTGCTCTATTACATTGATCAAGATATTTGGAGAAAAGTTACGTTGAAATAGTAACTATAAAAGTAATGAAATGCTTGGACTTCGCTTTCAGTTGCAAGAATTATCTCTGCAAAAAAAGGGGCAAGGAATACCTTCACCAGCACTCTGCCCTCTGCTTTGCTGGATGACATCCACTAAATGCACAACGGTCTTTACTATTTAAAATGCTGAGGTTGGTTTTAAGCCGTGATTTTGAATTTAGTGCTTCTGGATATTTGTCTACATGAGAAAAATTCTCACCTTGGTGAGATGAGCCAACCTTTCCCAGTTCTCTATTTAGTGCATTAACTGAATGGTCCTTTGGTCAGTGATTTCCAAACACAGGTCTGTCACAAAATTTCACTCAGATGAGGTAAAATGAGAAAAATAAGGATAGGGAGTTTGTCTTACATTCATTTGATTCAAGGGAAGGGAATTTACACTAAGATTATATCACGCTTATGTTTTTATGACAAAGAGGCATTTCTTTTTAGAAATAATCTACAAGGTAGAGAAGTTAGGAAACCATGGTCCTAGGTTTTGGAGAATGGGAAATGGAGGAACTGCTTCAGGTCACACACACTGCCTGGGTGCACATGTGTATGTCTGTGAGTATGTGTGTATGTATACATGGGAGTCTGTGTGTGTATGTGCGTGCGCGTGTGTGTGTGCGCGCGCTCGTGCGCACATGTGCATGTAAAAAACAACTCCGTCCTTACAAACTCGTAAGTTCGCATTACCTTTTGGGATATTATTTTCTTCCCCTAGACTGCCCTTGGCATCCTTTTTAACCCAATCTTACCTGAAGAAAATTATTCCCTAAGGATAAATTTGATGACGGGTCAACAGCTTAAAGGAGGAAATGACTCAGCAGAAAACATGTGATTTTGTCTGTAACAACAATGGTATGTGACATGGACACCACAGCTCAAGTTCTCTAGAAAACAGAGTGCACAGCTGGCTTGGCAGATGATGCATTATTGGAAAGTACAGTCCCAGGATAGTAAAAATTTAGAGAGAAAAAAGGAAAGACTCACATACACAGCACACTTAGTCATCTCAACAGGAATAAGATGACTGACGGACATAATCAAAGTTTTGAGAAGCTGCTTTTAAATATCGTTTTCAGATGTCCTTGAGTGTTCATGTGATAGACAAACGAGTGCATGTGCTCAGGAACGTGAATGACTGGCCTAGATTCACTTAGCTGGGCAGCTGGCAGAGCTGGATTCAAAATCAAGTTTGATTCCTAAGCCATGAACTTCCTTCCACATGTTCTGCTGATTGGTGGTACTGAGTCTTTTTTGAGGAATATCTGGAACACGAATTATTATTCTAGTTTTGGAGAAGGAAGACACAGACGCATGGGACAGCCTAGTTACATGTCTAAAAATGAAGTATGACAGATGGTGAGTAGTTGGGAATGAGGCTTAAAAAAGAGTAGCAGACCCATAGAGAGAGCGCTAGATGGGGAGAATGGAGAATTGGTTCTAGGTCCTGCTTTACAACTAATTAGTAGTGGGACTTTGGGAAAGTAACAGCCTCACTTACCCTCAGTTTCCTCATCTGCAATTGGAGCTGATGGGATAGGTGATCTCTAATGCCCCTTCTGTTTATTTTCTCTGTTTTGGGACAGACAATCAAGGCTCCTCTTGGAGAAGCTCCTGTGAGGTGGTAGAATTCCTGAGGAGCTGCACAGGCCCTTCTGCCTCAGTTACCTTCCTCACTACCTCGTGCTCCCAGTATTACAGAGTCTCTGTTTTGTGTTACAAAGTTCATCGTATGCCACGTTTTAAAGTGCAGGTTAATCCCTGCCCTACTCTGTTCTCTAGTACAGTTACCTTTAAAAATAGTATATGTGAAGGCAGAAGGTGAATTACTGTGCTTCTTTTCAGGAGAGGATTTGTTGTTGTTAGGACAGGGCAGTCGACAAACTCTGGTATACATCAGAAATGTTCTAGCTATTTGTTAAGTAAGTGGATAGATGAATCAATAATTGTAAAGAAAAGGGACGCAGAGCTAAGGAGACCTGTAGATGTGCAGAACTGTGTTAGGGAGATCCAAGGTGAGTAGACCCTAGAAAGGAGTGCAAAGAAGAATGCTCCAAAGATGCAGATCGGCCTGTTAACACTGAGGGCTGGGTCAGCTGTGAGAACCCACTCTATCCCTTGTCTATATCAGTCAGCACTGAGTACCTACCATGTGGCAAAAACTGCACTCAGGACTATGCATATCAGATTCAATAGTTAAGTCAACAAAACAGATGGAATCTTTTCTTCAAAGAGCTATTTGACTGTTCCTTTGCCAAATGCCCACACGATAGAGGAGTTTCAAGCATTCCACCCACTTTTCTATACTTGACATCCTATGTGTTGGCACCAAATTCAAGAAAGATTCATATGCCCTTTTTATCCAACCTCCCAAACTTCAATCCTTTTTTTTTTATGGAGGGAATTCTTGCTTTCTTTATTTTTCATTATGACTGAGTGAAAATGTACATTCCCGTATAAATTTACATGCCCACCTATATGCAGCTTCCACTGCTCTCCCTGCCCGGTGACAGCACACTATTCCTCTCTGCTCCATACATATCTCATCCTCCCAACAGTCTCCTTTCCCCTTCTCTCCGTCCACTCTCCTTCCTCCAGCCAGAGGTCAGCAGGATGATATCCTATAGATGTATAGAATCATAAAGTGCATCCAATACATGGTCACTCTGCATCGCCAAGTCCAATCCGTTCGTGTCCGAAGAGTGGACCAAACTTCAATTCTTTAAAGGCTAGCTAAAAGCAAACCTTTTTCTTGGTTCTACAATGAATAAATGCTGCCCTCTTCTGGAACATTGGCAAAAGTATAAAAGATTGATTTGTGGCAGTGAAAGTCCTCATAGTTTATGGAAAGGTAAGGTTAGAAAGGATGTTAGTTAAACCTCATTATTTTATCAGCAGACAGTGTGATGCATGGAGAGATAAGCTTGCCTACTTACAGCTTGGAAGACAGAAGACACAGTGACAACTGGGCATCAAAGAGGGGACTGAAGCCAGTTTTCTGACTCTTAATTCATGGTCCATCTTTTTAAGTTTAATAAACTGGGAATGTGATTATAGACAACAATGAGGAGAATGGAAGTTCCAGAACACTTAAATATGCTCGTGAGAAACTTGCGCATAGATCAAGAGGAAGTTATTCAAAGAGAACATCATTTAAAGCCAGGAAAGGTGTGCATCTGGGCTGTGTCCTTTCACTATCCTTATTCAGCCTATATGCTGAGCAAATAATCCAAGAAGCCAGACTATATGAAGAAGAATAAAGCATTAGGACTGGAGGAAGACCCATCAACATTGTGTGATACGCAGTAACACAACCTTGCTTGCTGAAAGTAAAGATGACTTGAAGCACTTACTGATGAGGACCAAGAACTACAGCCTGCAGCATAGATTGCAACTCAACATAAAGAAAACAAAAATTCTTAAAAATGGACCAGTAACAACATCATGATCTGTGGAGGAACATTGAAGTTGCCAAGATTTCATTTTACTCTGGTCCACAATTAGCACCCATGGTAGCAGCAGTCAAGAAATCAAATGACATACTGCATTGGGCAAATCTGACGCAAAAGACCAACTGGCACATCTAATTTTTATTTTCCTAAGAAATTGTTCTGCATTCCATATCGGTAAGTGGCTGCTGGGGTTTTAAAAGCTGAGAAGCTACCATCTAAGGAGCATCATTTGGGTCCAACCTATCCGGAGTAGATGAAAACCAAGAATATCAAAGACATGAGGAAAATCTGAGCCCAAGAGACAGAAAAGTCCATAGAATTGGGAGACTATATCAGAGGGAGACTAGAAGAATTAGATGGTGCCTAGCCACCACCAAAGGCTGCCCTGTGAAGGAACACTATGTATAGTTCATGATGTGGCACAAGAAAAAGGGTTGTGCAGATCATGAACTCTATTAAAAAACCAGACTTGATGGTATGACAGCCTGGACAGTCCCCTGAGAACATGGTCTCTGGACTTGCTGCTAGCCCAGATTGCTACTGAAGCCAGCACTTCAGACAAAGTTTGGACAGGACTTGAGGACACAGAGTGGTGCCAGTGGTGTGTGTGCTTTATACTTTAATATATATGTGAGGCATCCAATTGGTCTCTTTTTAAGAGTGGAGAGGAGAGGTTGGAGACGAGGGGACAGGTATCAGCTGAGTGGATATTGGAAGTACAGAGTGGAGGGAATGAGTGCTGTCACAAGGTGAGGAGAGAAGATAGAGTTGCATAGAAGTGGGTGCTTGGGTTTTTTAGGGAAAATTGAGTTGAAGTATAAACTGTCACTTAATCACAATAAAAAATTAAAAAAAAAATTTTTCTAGAACTAAAGTGAACCTGACCCAAGCCATGGTACTTTCAGTTGCCTCATGTGCAAGTGAAAGTTTGACCATGAATAAGGAAGGCCAAAAAAGAGTTGATGCCTTTGAGTTGTGGTGTTGCTGGAGGACCCTGAATATACCATGGACTATGAGAAAAATGAACACATTTGTCTTGGAAGAAGTACAGCCAGGATGCTCCTTAGAAGCAAGGATGACGAGACTTTATCTCACTTGCTTTGGTCACGTTATCAGGAGACACCATCCCATGGAAGAGGTCATCATGTTTGGAGAAGCAGAGGATCAGCAAAAAAAGAGGAAGACCCTCAATGAGATGGATTGACCCAGTGATGCAACAATGGGCGCAGACATAACACCAATCATAAGAATGACTTGGGAAGGACAAGATAGGGTTTTGTTGTGTTGTATATAGGATCACTATGAGTCATAACTGACACAACGGCATGTAACAACAACAACCTGTATGTGTTTGTTAAGACATTTCCCCTCATTTCTTGCCCATGTTTTCATCTCTTCTCTGTTCTTCATTTCATAGTGTAGTGATGGGAAGGCTCACCGTGAGGACCCCAAGGAGGTTAAATTCTATCTCAGCAATGTCTCTCTATGTGTGTCTGTTTGTCTTTCACCTTTTTTTCTCTGATAGCTTCTCTAGATTGCTGAATAAAGGAGCCAGCTTAATGATGTAAAAGTCTATTCCTTATTTTTGAGTTTAGGATTATAGGAAGAGATGACACTTTGTTTTCCTTTACATTCCGGCAGTCAGGTATTCAGCAACATTTGACTCCATACTGTGTGAGAGATGTTGTGAATACAACAACAAAGACATCGAGGTCTCTGTTCTCCAAGAGTTATTTATTGGAGAAGACCTAAAAGTAAGCAAAGGATAGGAGGCAACAGTGTCATGAGGATCCACAGAGAAACTTCCAGAACATGGAAATGCAAACAAACTCACTACTGTCAAGTCAATTTTGACTCATAGAAAGCCTAAAGGATAGAGTAGAATTTCCCCAGAGCATGGAAGGAGGCATCAGATCGGACTGGAGGAGAGGGAGGAGGCTGCCAGAGCAGCTGGTGTCTCATCTTCTAGCGTCTTAGGGACTACATCCATAATCAAGGGGATAAAAGTGCCAGACCACAGGCACAGCTTCATAGGTATTTCTGTTCTATTCTTCACCCCTGAGAGACCTCAGAGGTTTGTAAATCTCAAAGTAGGTAACACGTGCTCAGTGATTATTGAAATTCAAGATGTAATCATCTGATAGAATGTGAGGCCAAATTTGACAATTCAAATCATTCAGAAACTTCACTTTAATAAAATTGTGGTGGTAGCTAATGTTCTTTGCATCTGCTTCTGTAATTGATATTCATATGTTTATACAGTTTCGATTACTTCCACTGTTTTGAAACCCCTTTGCTTTAGTGAGAATCTGTGCTAACTTGTGATTAGCTTACCCTGTAGGGCATCTGAAAAACCTGTGGTCTAGTAGTTAGCCGCTGCGGCTGCTAACTAAAAGGCTGGCAGTTTGAATCCACCAGGGGCTCTTTGGAAACTCTATGGCGGCAGTCCGACTCTGTCGTATCGGGTAGCTTTGAGTCAGAATCGACTCAATGGCATTGGGTTTAGTTTTTGGTTTCGATGGGTCATCTAGTAGGCAACAAAAGCAAAAGTGAAAGGGGAAAAATTTCTAAAAGTGCGGTAGAAATCAACGAAGTTGGTGCTTATAAAGTGTTCTGAGAATGAAAGCTATTTATAAATAACACATTGGAGTCTGTGTTAGCGTACTGTAATGGAATGCAAATTTAATTAAGAAAATATTGATTAGGTGAGATAGAGAGGTAGTTAATTTCTCCAAGACCTCGATACGGGACTACTAGCTCAAATGGTGCCTTTGTGCAAATAAAAGAAGACAATGCCTCTTGGTGGGTATGGCCCTGCAGGCACTAGGTTGAGTGAACAGAACATTGGCTGGATCTCAGTTCTTTCACTGGCCTTAGTCTTGTGTCCTTGCGCAGTGAACAACCTGCTCAGTGTAGAGGCATATTCTCTGGCCAGACATCTCAGCAGTAAAATGGAGCTCTTACCCGCTTTTTGTACCTCACAAAGTTGCTTCAGAGGTCTCATGAAAAAAAGTATGTGCATGTAACACATGCATACACAAACAGCTGTTATTATACAGTTGTTATTATCAAAAGCTCCATGTTTGCAAGAAAGCGCTCAGAGGGTGCTATATCGACAATCGCAGATCTCTCATTAGAGATGTTTAGGAGAAGAGAACTCACAGTTGCTAATTAGACACCTGCTATAAATGTCATTCAGAATGGCCCGAGGGTGATCACGCTCTGTGGAGCACAGCAACGTCAATTTCTTGGAAGCCTTCTTTGGTTTGCTACCAACATTCCAAACAGCAACGCCAACAGCCATTTCTGAGCATTCTGAGTCCTGGAGCCTAAAGTCACAGGTGGCTGCAGGCAGAAGAGCACTGAGCTGGCAGCTGGTGACAGCAGGTGCTGAGAAACATCTCGGATCCATTAGGCGCACCAGAGACACCAGCTGAGCCCATGACCCAGAGCTCTCTTTTTTTATTTCCTCACTCCCCCGTCTTGATTGTTTCTTCTAGAAGAATTAACTCAGCATGTATCTGCTTTAAAACTGTTTCCAGTAATTAGATTTTAAGTTTAATGGTTCAGTTTAATTTAGGAAAATTCAAATGACTGAGGGAGAATAATTACATTTTCACCTTTTGGTGCAAAACTAGGGGATATTTTTTTCTGGTTTTGCACCTATAGACACACATTCGAGCATACTAGGCATGCTCGCACCTTAGAGCCTTTCAACTTCAGGTTTTTCTGCCTGGAACAACCTCGTTGGCATACCCACATGAATAACCCCTCGCCTCCTGCAAGGCTTTGTGGTTTGGCTTTAATGCTGTTGTCGTGCAATAAATATTTACTGAATTGAATACTAAAGGTGGTGGGAAGCAGTGACCCTGAAGTTTATTTTGGGTCTGATACTTTTTTGAAAATTACTTACAATGCTATCTCTATAATTGTACCTTCTATTTCAGGCTGATCTTTATTATACTCCATTATTCATGCATAACCTTAACTATCAGCATTTTCCCCAAGTGGATGTGCTCACCAATCATCTGGCAGACAAGCCAACTTGGCATTAACTTCTAGAGTTACCAGATGTGTGTGTGTATGTGTGTGTAAGAATATTTGAAATTGTTGGTAGTATCTACAACACTAGGACAGAAGTATAAAATGAAAATGGATGGATACAGAGCAAGCTGGATCTTGAATAGGCTTTAGGCAGCCTACTCCTCCAGAAGTCTCGAAGTACAGCTTTTGCCTGTACCTCATGTATTTTCATTACCCTGTGATCACAACCCTTGCCGAAAAGTTCTTTAAAATTACTTCAACTGAGCAAATTAAGATAGGAATCCTATTGCGCAAAGGGGGACACACCAAAATGTCAGCACTGGGTTTAAAGTTTACACAGAGAATCTGTTTTGTCTTTAGACAATCATATGGGCTCAGAACCTGTAGCTGTATCCTAGGATGCCTACATTTTAAAAACAAACTGCTTCTTTTTGTTGTTGTTGTTAAATAATTTTATTTTTGTTATTATTCATGCTATATACAGCTGAACATACACCAGTTCAACAGTGTCTACAGGTACAACTTTAGACATCAATTACATTCTTGGAGGTGAACAACCATTCTCACCCCCTTTTCTGAGTTCTTCCTCCCCCACTAACATAAACTCATCACTTTCTAAGTTTTCTCTTCAACCTTTTGAATTGCTGTTGTCAATCTGATGTCATAGGGATTGATTGATCTTTATATATAGCCAAGTGCCACTGAGTCGGATCCGGCTCGTGGCGACCCATATATATACATTATTATAGTTAAATGAAAATATACAATCCCATATAAATTTGAATACCCGCCAATGAGTGGCTCCCACTGCTCTCCCTGCCTGCTGGCATCACAGTCCTCTTCTCCGCTCTGTACATGTTGTATCCCTCTAACAATCTCCTATCCCCTCCTCTCCACCCTCTCCCCCGCATCCAGTAAGAGGTCAGCCAGATGACATCCTATAGATGCATAGAGCCATAAAGTGCACATATGATATGGTCACTCTGTGTCACCAAGTCCAATTAATTTCTGTCCAAAGAGTTGACACCCATTATGATTTATGGACAGGGGCAGCATCAGGACCAGGGGCCACACTCCCAGGGGAACCCCAAGGCCCAAACTACTTGTTTATTTGATTTTTAAAATATCCTTTGATTATCCTTAACAAAACAGCATCATGATTGTGAACTAGATCACATTACCTGGGTCATACCTCAGAGCCACTGCTCACCAGCAGTGGTGTTGCAAAGAGTTATGTGTCAGCTGCTAATGAAAAGATTGGAGGTTCACTAGCTACGTGCACACCAATGTTTGTTGCAACACTGTCCAAAAAGCTGACTCAACCCAGGTGCTCATCAACAGATGAATGATAAACAAGCTATGGGGTATTCACACGATGAAATACTGTACAATGATAAAGAACAACAATGATCTTAGGAAACATCTCAAAACACGGAGTCGTCGGGAAGACATTACGCTGAGTGAAATTAGCCAGTTGCAATAGGGAAAATACTGTACAATACCACTATTATAAGGACTTAAGAGAAGGTTTAAATGCAAAAGAAAATACTCTTTGATGGTTATAGGGGAATTGAGGGAGGGAGAAGTGTATTTATTGATTGGATTGATCGTAAGTAGATAGGAATTGGGTTAAGTGAAGGAAGTGACAGCCTGTAGAAGAAGGGAGGCTAACACAACTAGACTACACTAAAAGCTAAAAGGTTTTCTAAATAAAACCCAGCACTTGGAAGGACAGAGTAGCAGGGACAGGGGTCTAGAGACCATGGTTTCAGGGGACATCTAGACTAACTGGCAAGCTAAGTTTTTTTTTTAAGAAAATGTTCTGCATCCCATCTGGTGAGTGGTATCTGGGGTTTGAAAAGCTAGCAAGCAGCCATCTAAGTAGCATCAATTGGTCCTAACCTACCCCAAGCATAGGAGAATGAAAAACATCAAAGACATGAGGAATTTAGGAGCCCAGTAGACAGAAGGTGCCGTATGACTGGGAGACTATACCATAGGAGACAAGAAGACTTAGACAGTGCCTGGTCACTACCAGTGACAGCCCTGACAGGGAACACAACATAAAGTCCCTGGTGTAGTGGGAGAAAAATGGGTGGGCCGAACTAGAGCTCTATTAAAAGCCCAGACTTAATGGTCTGTCTGATGGGAGAGGCCCCTGAGGAAATGGCCCCCAGACTGTCTGTTACCCAAGATCTGAAACCAGTGCCGAAGCCAGCTCTACAGACAAAGACTGGATTGGACTGTGTGATACAGAGTGATGGCAGTGAAGAATGTGCATCTCAGCTTAGCTAAACACATGAGGCTGCCTGAGCAGCTCCTGCCCAGAGGTGAAATGAGAGGGTGGAGGGGACAGGAGTTGGTTGAATGGATACGGGAAGTATAGAGTGGAAAGGAAAAGTCTTCTGTCATGAGGAAGGGGAGGGAGCAGTATATGTGCAGAGTTTTATATGGAAAACTGATTTGGATTGTAAACTGTCTCTTAAAGCACCAAAAAATGTCTAAAAATAAAAAAGATTGGAGGTTCAAGTCTGTGCAGACAAGCATCATAAGAAAGGTCTGGTGATCTACTTATGAAACACCACCATCAAAAACCCTGTGCAGCACAGCTCTACTCTGACCCGCATGGGGCCACCACAAATTGGAGTTGACTTTACGGCAACAGGTTTTTGTTTGCTTGTTTTATGTCAGGGTCTCAGGTTTGCATCTGTAAAAGGAAGATAATAATAAGATTACTACATAGAGATACTGAGATTGCACAGTGAAGTGCAATCTCATTGCCGGGCATGTAGCAAATGCTGTGAAGCATTTCATGTACATATGAAACCCTGGTGTGTAGTGGTTAAGAGCCATGGCTGCTTACCCAAAGACTGGCAGTTTATATCTGTCAGGTACTCTAGGAAAGCCTACTGTGCAGTTCTACTCTGCCCTCTGGGTCACTATGAGTCAGAATGGACTTGATGGCAATGGGTTATGGGTTTTATATATGTGCATATGTATAACCTGGTGGCATAGTGGTTAAGTGCTGCATCTGGTAACCAAAAGGTTGACAATTCAAATCTGCCAGGTGTTCCTTGGAAACTCTATGGGGCAGCTCTACTTTGTCCTATAGAGCTGCTATGAGTCGGAATCAACTCTACTGCACTGGTTTTTTTTTTTTTTTTTCCTTTTTGGTGTGTGTGTAAATGCGTGTGTGCGTGTATATATATATAAGCTGTGTTTAGTATGTTCTTAAATGTTCTTCTCTAACATACCTTTGCTTTCATTACCTATCTTACCTATCTGTCTAGAAGGGTTATGTAACAAATCACTTCCTTCATAAATAGCAGTGAAGAAAAGTGTTAAGGAAGATGATGTTTGTATCTTCAGACTGCCAGCTTCTTATCTTAACATGTGATGTGAGCAGGAGATGTGTCATCTCCTGAACTGTTCCAGAATTTCAGTGTATCATTTGAAACCAGGCCAAGTCTTGCCAACACATTCTGCAACTGTCTGTCATGTGAAACTGAGTATGACTCCTGGTGTTCCTGAGTTCCGTTTCTTCCTCTCATTTCACGTTATTTCACTTTCAGAATGTCAAACAGCTAAGAGTAAGGGAGACCAAACTTCATTGGTGTTAGTATCTATTCTGTGCTGGAAATGGAGCAAGACTCTCTTTTCACCTCTGTCCTGCAGGCAGATATTATTACCCTACATTTCACAAATGAGAAACGTAGGAGTGGAAGTTAAGTGATTTACGCAAACTTGTCCAGTTGGCAAGTGGCCTATCTGAGGTTCCATTCCCACTCTCTCTTGCTCTAAAATTCCCTAAAAAAAAAAAAAAAGACAGTATTTTATTCTCAACTTCAAACAGACTGTTACTCCTACTCAAAACACTCTCCTATCTACTTTTCATACCCCACTTGTTCTTCAGATGTTAGCATGAGGGCTGCCTCAGTCCCTGCTTCACCGATGTCACCCTCCGTGATCTTCTTCATTTCTCATTCGATAGCCAGCATAGCTCGTGGTGCAGAACATGGACTTAAAGCCAGTTGGCCAGGGTAATTGTGAGATTTGGGGTCAAGTTATATAACCTCTTCATGCTCCTGTTTCTTCATTTGTAAAATCTCTGAGGGCTGTTGTGAGAATTAAATTAATTCACATGTGTAAAGAACTTACAACAGCACCTGGTACGTACTGAAAAACATATAGGGTCTTACTATTGTTTCCCCCAGTTGCCATCACTCTGACACCAACTACATACTGCACGTTGTTGTTGAGAGGTGCCGACGAGTCGGTACTGACTCATAGAGACCCTGTGTATAACAGAACAACATACTGCCCAGCCCCGTGACGTCCTCACAATCGTTGCTGTACTTGAGCTCATTGTTGCAGTCACTGTGCCAGTCCATCCCATTGAAAGCTTTCTTCTTTGGCACTAACTCTGCACTTTACCAGGCAGGATATCCTTTACGTGCAACTCGTAACATATCCAAAGTGTGTGACACAAAGTCTCACTGTCTTTGCTTCTAAATAGCATTCTGACTGTACTGCTTCCAAGACAGATTTATTCATTCTGGAAGTCCATGGTATGTCTGATGCCACATTACAAAGGCATTGATTCTTCAGTCTTTCTTAAGTGTTATCCAGCTTTTACATGGATGTGAGGCAATTGAAACAAGTGTGGCTTGGGTCAGGAGCACCTTAGTCCTCAAGATGACATCTTTGCTTTTTAACAGTTGAAAGCTGTCTTTTGCAGAGATTTGCCGCATGTAATATGTGATTTGATTTGCTGACTACTGCTTCTGTGGGCATTGATTGTGGACCAAAGTAAAATGAACTCCTTGACAGCTTCAGTATTTTCTCTGTTTATCATAGTGTTGTCTGTTGGTCCAGTTGTGAGGATTTTTTTTTCTTTTTCCCTTGAGGTGTGATATGTGTTGCCCGGATACATTATTAATTGTTATGTATACTTAATTTCCTTCACTAGACTTTCAGTGTCTAAATATCTTATATATTATATCACATTTCTGGGTGTAAGAAAATAATAACAAAATTTACTTTGCATACCCTTGTAGGATTATAAACTTGTATACAGACTTTGCTGAACTGTCTTGCCTTTGATCTTCACAATATTGTGAAGGGGCAGGGTGGTAGTTATTATTTACTAATAGTTTGGATAGATTATAATTGTAAATTAATTTTTATAAGCAGGTAGCATTGAGTAGTGTCAGAATTCAAACACATGAACCCTGATACTCAATCTTGCACTTTTCTTACTGAACTAGAATATCAGACACGTGATCTATAAGAAAAGTATACTTGGTAGTGCTTAGTTTTTCAGTAAATACCACGCCCTTACCATCTCCCAGACACCTTGGCAGGCACAGGGCAGGGAGTATGGTGGAGGATGGTATACGTAATTCAATCTCTATCCTCAAAAGCCTTGAAGCTACAAGTAACAGCTGAGTTGGGAAGTTCTGATACAATCCTGCCAGGTGGTGAGGTAACAGCTGGGCTAAGTGTGAGAAGATGGGACCTCCAATAAGCAGAAAACATGAAGCAATTAAATGTACAAAGATTTCATTGTGAGGGAAAATCGGGATCGAGTGCAGAAGAGCCTGAGAAAGCCATCAGATGCTGATTTAAGTTTAACCCTGAGAAGGAGAATTGGTGGACTTGTCCCACACCACGTTGAAGTCTAGGAAAAATTTGAAAGGCCTCTGGGGAATCTGCTAGCCATTCTTCAGCATCCAGTCATGGATCAGAATCCTTGCTGGGCTTAGTCACCAGCTGGAACGTGCCTGTGGAAGGCATGGCCTCTGTACCAGCAGTTAGGGCCCTTGGAAAAATAGTTCCCTATCATTGGAAGTGAAACTCTGGTAGTGTAGTGGTTAAGCGCTACATCTGCTAACCAAAAAGTTGGCAGTTTGAATCCTCCGGGAACTCCTTGGAAACTCTATGGAGCAGTTCTGATCTGTGTAATAGGGTCATTGTCAGTGAGAATCCACTCAATGGCAGTGGGTTTTGGGGTGTCATTGGAGGTGTACTCTCATGGCTGTCACAGGATAGCAACTTCAATGAATAAAGTTATGGAACTAGAAAAGGGTGTGGCATGTAAGTGACTTGTCCAGCATTCCAATATGACTGAAGTCTAAGGCATGGATGAGAAGGTTAGAGGATGGGAGGGCTACATGTACATGTTGAGAGAGGAGGGTACTTGTAGTGTAAGAGTGGTTCTCAAAGGGTGATCCCTAGACCATCAGCATCAGTGTCACCTAGCAATATTTAGGAAATGCTGATTCCAGGGTCACGTCATAGACTTTTACTGAATCAGAAACTTTGGGTGGGATCCAGAAACCTGTTTTAACAAATCCTTCATGTGATTATGACACACGTTCAAGTTTGGGACTCATTGATGTATCATAACATTGAAAAGCCAGGGGTAAGCTTGACCAGAAAAGACAATTAATCCGATGCCAAGCCTAAAAGGATAAACATGTGACTTTTCTAGTGCTTAAAATCAGAGCAGTGCTTCCAACCTGACTTATATATTGAAAATCTGAGAAGTAACATCTCTAGTACAGGTCCAGAAATAGAGCAGGAGAAAGAAGGGAGATGAGTTGTTACTAATCACTAAGTTAAAGAAAAGCTAAGGAGAAGAAGGAGAGGCTCAAAGGGAGACATCCTTGTTTCTGAGCTACACACTTACTGAATTTCAGAAACACTGCAATCATCCAAACAGTCTGGTGTTCCAGACACCTCACCGTATGATCTTACCCAGCTTTGCAATTCTCTCCTCCCACTTAAAAAAAAAATCATAATCTTATTTCACTTCTACGTATTCCATTCTCCCCACTGGGTCTCTATGTGTCTCATCTGCTGTGTATGAACTGTCTTGCAAGGCTGTTGAACATCTAACACTGTGTAATGTAACCTGTTAGTGGCACGTACTGTTCTGCAGTTCATGTACTGTGGTGCAGTGGTTAGGGACTTGAGTGACAACTGAAAGGTCAGTGGTTCAAACCCACTAGTTTTTCCCAGGAGGAAGATGTGGCAGTCTCTGCTTCCATGAAGATTACAATGTTAGAAAACCTATGTGGCAGTTCTACTCTGCCTACAGGGTCACTATGAGTTTATACAGACCCTGTGGCAATGGGTTTAGGCCCTAACAAAGATGGAATAAGACATGCAGAGCAGGCGAGACCTCTTCAGGGGTGGGGGGAACAACTCTCAAGTTACTCATGCTCACTATTTCTTTGATTTATAATAAGAATAGATTAATAAAAGAGGGAAAGAATCTAGCCATTTATTCACTGTCTACTGTGTCTTCCAGACCCTGGTGCGGAAGTTAACAAGCTTGGCTGCTAATAAAAAAAGTGTCAGTTAAAATCCCCCAGACATTCCTTGGAAACCCTATGGAGTCGTTCCACTCCATCCTAGAGTATCGCTATGAGTCAGAATCGACTTGTCACAAATGGGTTTGGGTTTTTGTTGTTGTTGTTGTTAAATTGTATGATCATCTCTATGATCAGAGCTTGGACTACTCAGAGCTCTGAACCAGTTCTATGCTGAGAATTTGCGTTTCTACCCCAGATATACTGAATCAGTATCCAGAGTTGAGCAAGATCTCTAGGTAATTCTTAAATATGACTTACTGGGAACTTTGTTAGAAATGCAAATTCTCAGCAGGGAGTTTGTTGGAAGTGTAAATAGGGATCTGAACCAGAAGGAGGCCTAGCATGCATTGACTTGTCGTTCATGCACCTGAAGGAAAAGGAATCCCAGTGGAAGGTAGCAAACCCACAAGTGTTCATCTTTGGAACTGCTGCATGGTCCAGGGACTTACGCAGCTGCGGGCTATACACAAACACACACAATCACAAATGAACTGGATCTCACATCAGATGGAGAATGATTGCAAGCAAGAGCTCCCAGACATAAGCCGCATGCAAAGTTCTGAGAAAGCCCTAGTTACTTGCTTAGGGGCGGTGCAGTCTCCTTAACCACATCTGCATTGACTTCTGACTGTTCTCAGTAAACTTTCCTATCCTGCCAGGGAAGTGCATTTTTATTCTTATGGATCAATGTGTCACTGTCATAAAATGTTAAGAAACAGGTATAAGCTGGTCTACAGAGCCCTGCAGTGGCTAAGTCCTTGGTTGCTAACCAGAAGGTCAATGGTTTGAACCCACTAGCAATTCCATGGGAGAAACACGTGACAGTCGATTTCCATAAAGATTTACAGCCTTTAATTAAGCCCTATGAGGCTGTTCTATTTTGTCCTATAAAAAAGGATGCCATGAGTCAGAACTGACTTTATGGCAGTGGGTTATAAACTGATCTGGTGACAAGATCTGACTTCTGTTTTAAAGGGATCACTCCACCTGCTGTATTGTGAATGGATCAAAGACTGACAGGAATAATAAGTGGTATATTAATACAGTTAGTTAATATAGTATGTGGAAATTCTTTAAATAAATAATAAATTCTTTAAATAAATCAAACATATACTGGAGGGTGCTCAAATTTACCACCAACAGTGCTGCGTGATTTAAAATGCCTGAAAAGCACTGTTCTCAACAGCAAGGAAACCAGGGGATGACTGGCACTGCCTGGGAGAAGGGCAGACTCCTTCTGCTCCCAGTTTCAAGAACTAATTTATGGTAAAACTTGCTAGAAGTGAAACACTTGCAGCATACTAGGATTTCTACAACAATGGCAGGAAGAGAGAAATTGGGGTTAAGTCCTTAACTGGGGAGAGGGAGCTGTGTGACAGCTTGAAGCTGAAATGCTTACATGTGTGTAGTTTTGTTCATGTTGTTATTTATTATTACAGCCAAGCCAGCCAAGTGCCATCGAGTTGGATCTGACTCATGGTGATCCTAGAAGCCAGAATAGAGCTGCCCTCTAGAGTATTTTTACAGGCTTTCAAAATAAAATTTAGACAATTCAACATTTAATACATCTGAAGTTTGAATCATTGTTGTTGTACGTAAGAAGAATGTTGAAATGGCGAGTGATTTGTTACATATATATTTTTCACCATACAATTGGAGGTGAGGCTAAAACGGGGGGCTAGCCACACATTTCCCCTAATCCTTCTAACAGCTAAGAACTCAGAAAACAACTACCTGAATAAAAAGGACGTTATAGGAGCCCCAAGATCAGGTGGAAAGCTGAGAGATCAGACTAGGCAATAGGAAGCGGAACAACAACTTTATCAGAAGCAGATCAACAGCTGCTGCTAGGATGGGAACAGAGCAGCAGCACAGGAACACAGCCCAGCTTTCTCAGCTGGTGAGCTGAGCTTTGGATGGTTGTATCTGAAAGCACTACTGGGGCTGGCAACCACGCAGGGCAGCAGTGCCTGAGTGAAGCATTGCTCTCTCAGCTGGGAAGCTCAGCTGAGGAGGGCCACTCCTACGGAAGACTGCAGCAGCTGGCAGCTGAGTGCATCTGTGGTGAGCAAGAGGAACACACCTTTCTTGGTGGGGAACCTGAGCTGCAAATCGCTGTGCTCACAAACTGAGGTGGCTCAAACCTTTTCTGAGTGCATTGATTTCTCTCCTTATCCCCAGCCCTGCCACCATCCACTTTCTGAGCTACACAAAGACTAAAGTCTGGTGTACTACCTAGACCAGAAGTGGGACATTTTATATGTGTGCCTTGAGCTTTTCTCCCAGACTTGGCGAGGGAAACAAAGGGAGAGTTGATAGAAGAGTTCCACTGGCTCCCGAGTGAGCAATTCCTGCTACATTTCTGAGTGCAATCACCATTCCAACCATCAGGTAAAAAGGTATCAGAAGAATCATTAAGGCTCCAATAATCACTGTAGCTCAAATGACTAGACTACTTGGGCAGTCAAAACCATACATATATACACGTATATACATATGCTAGATTGCGGCAACCTAATGAATCACAACCGTGTTCTGATAACTCAGAAACTACAATCAACTCCTAATTATTTAAAGATGCAGACCACCATGGCTTCAGAAAACTCCCCAAAGAATCAATAAATCTCCAAGATAAAGAAGTCTTCCAGCAGCTATTGAAGGTAGAATACAAAAGAATTATGTACAGAGCACCGGATAAGTAAAGCACTACTGAAGAAACAGAACACAGTGGGAGGCCTCACACTGCCTGGCTTTAGAACTTATTACACTGCCATGGCAGTCAAAACAGCCAGATACTGGTACAAAAACAGATCAATGGAACAGAATAGAGAATCCAGAAATAACACCATCTACCTATGAGCAGTGATATTTGACAAAGGCCCTAAATCTGTGAACTGAGGAAAAAACAATCTCTTTAACAAAGGGTGTTGGAAAAACTTGATATCCAACTGCAAAAAAAAACTGAAATAAGACCCATATCTCACACCTTGCACAAAAACTAACTCAAAATAGATCAAAGACCTAAATATCAAACCTAAAATGCTAACAACTATGGGAGAAAAAATAAGGACAACACTAGATACTCAATACATGGCACAAATAGACTACAAAATATTATTAACAGTGCATAAATAACAGAAGAGAAAATGGATAAATGGGGACTAGCAAAAGTCAAACACTTTTGCTCATCCAAAGACTTTATCAAATAAAGAGTAAAAAGACACCTTCAGACTGGGAAAAAATATTTTGCAACTATGAATCTGATCGATGTCTAATCTCCATCATCTACAAGGTACTGCAAGATATCAACAAGAAGAAGACAAATAGCTAAACAGTGGACAAGGGATACGGACAGACACTTCACCAAAGAAGACATTCAGGCAGCCGAAAGACATGTGAGGAAATGTTCTTGGTCATTAACCATCAGAGAAATCCAAATTAAAACTACAATGAGATATCATGTCACACCAGCAAGACTGGCATTAATCCAAAAAACATAAAATAACAAATGTTACAGAGGCTGCTGGTGTGAATGTCAAATGGTATATAACCTGTTGGAAAACAATGTGGTGCTTTCTTAAAAAGCTAGAAATAGAAATATCATATGATCCCCATGTTTGGAAAATATCATAGAGAAATAAGGGCTGTCACATGAACAGATACTTCCACATGGATGTTTATTGCAGCATGGTCCACCACAGCAAAAAGATGGAATCAACCTAGGTGTTCTTCAACAGATGAATGGATCAACAAACTATGGTACATTTACATGATGGAACACCATGCAATGATAAAGAACAATGATAATTTTATGAAACATCTCATAACCTGGAATCATCTGGAAATCATTAATGCTGGGTGAAATCAGTCGTCTGAAAGAGGACAAATACTGTATGAGACCAGTAATGTAAAGGCTTAAGAAAAGGTTTATGCAGAGAAGAAAATAATCTTTGACAACTTGAGGGTGCGAAGGAGGGAGAGAGTTATTCACAGATTAGTTGATAGGAATTCAATTAGGTAAGGAGAGTGATAGCATGCAGTAGAGGGAAGTCACAACTGGACTACACCATAAGTTAAAAGGTTTTCTAAATGCAACTGACTCGATGGCACTTGGCTGGCTTGGCAAATACAACCCAGTATTTTATAGGCTAAAGTAGCAGGGACAGGGGTCTAGGGACCATATTTTCAGGGGACATTGGGGTCATTGGCATAATCATTTTTTTTATGTAAGAAAATGTTCTGCATCCCATATTGGTGAATGGTTTCTGGGGTCTTGAAAGCAAGCAAGCCTCTATCTAAGGAACACCAATTGGTCCCTACCCACCTGGAATGGATGACAACCAAGAAAATCAAAAACACAAGGAAAATATGAGACAGAAGGGTCCATATGACTAGGTGACTACTTCAGTATGAAACCAGAAGAACTAGATGGTGCCCGGCCACCACCAAAGATAGCCCTGGCAGGGGACACAATGCAGAGTCCCTGATACAGTACAAGAAAATAGGGAGTACAGATCTAGAACTCCATTAAAAGACCAGACTTTATGGCCTGACATCCTGGAGGGTTTCCTAAAACATATCCCCTGGACTTGATGTTAGCTCCAAGTTGAAACTAGTACCGAAGACTACTCTTCAGACAAAATTGGACTGGACTATATGACATAGAGTGATGCAGGTGGTGTGTGTACTTCTTGGCTTAAATATATACATAAGATTGCACTACCAATTCCTCTCTAAAGGTGAGAGTGGAGTGTGGAGAGGAGAATACAAATGTTGGTTGAATGAATAACTGAAGTAAAGAGTGGACAGGAGGAGTGTGCTTTCACCAGGTGAGGAGAGCTGATGGAGTTTCATAGAAGTGTGTATTTGGGGTTCTATGTGGCAACTTGACTTGGATTATAAACTTCTACTTAATCACAATCACAGTAAAAAGAAAACACGATTAATGTACACCTTGTAGTACATTATTGTATAGATAGTTCTTAGTTTGTCTTCAACTTGTCCTCTAATATACTAAAATTTATTATTTAAAAATATTTTTATTCTCTCTAGATATAAGTTTTATTAGAATACTCTAGTGTGGATATACATATGTGGGTGTGAAGATAAATATGCACATGCATCACACACACACACACACAGTGTGCTGGTGCACAGCGGATAAAGCACTCTGCTGTTAACTGGAAGGTTGAGGATTCAAACTTACCAGCTGCTCAGCAGCAGAAAGATGTGTCAGTCTGCTTCTGCAAAGATTTACAGCCTTGAAACCAGTTTTACTCTGTCCAGAAGTATCATTAAGAGTTGGAATCGACTCAACTACAGTGAGTTTGATTTAGTTTATAGTATGTACATGTTTTAATTGGGGCAATACATAGACAAATGCAGATATGCGTATCTATCTACATATACATACATTTATGCGTATGCAAATACGTGTTGTGTTGTTCGGTGCTGGCGAGGTGATTCTGAGTCATAGCGACCCAGTATACAACAGAACAAAGTACTGCCTGGTCCTGCTTCATCCTCACGATCGCTGTTAAGCTTGACCCCATGGCTGCTGCCTCTATGATGTTTACAAAGAAGGATATCTGGCAGTTGTCCTGGTGAGGCAGAACTCAGTACATAAGACTGTATTGTGTCTTGTGGCAATCTCTTGGGACATAAAGGAAAGAAGTGTGCAGAGAGACCAGGAATCTCATACCACTGACACAGCAGCTCTGGGCACAGAGCGCATCCCTTGGAGTGGGAGTCCCTGCACAGAAAGCTCCTGTTCTAGAGGAACGTGGCTGACAGAGAAAGCCTTCTTCTTGAGCTGACACCCTAAATTTGGACTTTGCTGGAAACCCTGGTGCTGTAGTGATTAAGCGCTACATCTGTTAACCAAAAGGTTGACAGTTAGAATCTGCCAGATACTCCTTGGAAACTCTATGGAGAAGTTCTACTCTATCCCACAGGACCGCTGTGAGTCAGAATCAACACAACAAAAGTGGGCTTGGTTTTTGGTTTGCTGTAAGGAAATAAATTTCTTTTTGTGGAAGTCGTCCACTTTTCCGTTTAAAGTCACTGAGTAGTAGTAAAAACACCCAGGTCTTTGTCCTGCAAACAGAATGGGTGGCTTTCAACCACTAACCTTTCAGTTAGCAGCCTAGAGCTTAATCATTGCACCACTAGAGTTCCACAGTATTCCATGAATTTCTGCTCTAATGTATTGGACCAGGCTTCTATTTTGGAAGCTGAGTGTTGTTTAGGATTCGTCTCTACCATAAAGAGGACTACCCTTTCCATCTTACTGTAAAGAGGACTGCCCTTTCCAACCTACTATAATGAGGACTGCCCTTTCCGTCCTCCTTGGCCTGTCTTTGTCTCCTTGCCTAAATATTTTCTATTTTCTATTCTAATTAAATGAAGTCTACATTTCCCCAAGTGTCATATTTCACAGGAAGCCATCAGACAAATTTATTGCTTTAATATTTAATATGTGACTTTGTAATGGAGTAGAATGCACAATATTCCTACATTCTAAATACAAATCTGAAGTTCGAAAGAAATTTCAAATCATCAGCTTGCCCTTGGATACTGAGGAGTCTAGCAGGGGAGACTAGGGGTAAGGATACATACAGGTAGGGAGGAAATCATTTTCTTGCGTCATCCAAGTGTCTTTGATACACAAGTTTAGGAAGCACATAGGATATATGTCTAAAAGTAGAATTTCTAGGTCAGATGGCATACACATTTTTATGACTTTTGATGCATATTGCATAATTTCCTTCTTAGTAGATTATACCTCATTACCACAAATCTGAAAACAAAAAAGAATTTTAATTAGTGGAAGTATAATCTTCTATCAATTAGGATACCATTGGCTATATTTTAAAAAGAAAAAAATTCTCGACTATAAATGTCTACTTAATTGAGGTGTCTACATTTTTCTTTATTTTCACGGTACTTACAACACTATCTGAAGGTATCATTGATACAAACAACTTTTGAGTGTTTTGCTAATTTTCAGTAAATAAATGTTTTTCCTTTCTTTCTCTAACTTCAGTAAGTAGGGAAGTATTGAAGTGAATTTCAAAATCACTCCATGGGGGTGGTTGGAGCAGCTGCACCCAAACTTTGCAAAACTATGAGTATCCAAATTTATTTTCACTCTGCACTGACTTTGATTAAGGGAAAAAAAAATAGAAAAGAAAATCTTCCCTAGTTCTTCAGACAGCTGTCAGCCCAACTGCAGTTGGAAATGAATATTGTTTTTTGTGAGCATAGAAATGAGAACTGCTGAGTAGGCAACGCTGTATGTAGAAAACAGTTAAGTCATGCCCAAAATTCAATCTTGAATTAGAAATGGCATGGTAGTATACCTATTATGAGAGCACTAGGGTGCCTTTGTCATGTCAATATAATCTTTTATACTTTATGGATAGTTGGATTAATGACACTTGTTATTGGTGGTAAGTGCTGTTGAGTTCGTTCCTACTCATAGTGATCTGGTGCACAACAGAATGAACCACTGCCTGGTCTTGTGCCATGTCCACAATAGCTTTTATGCTTGAGCCCATCTTTGCAGGCACTGTAGTCCTTGTGAAAGTTTTTTGTTAGAAGCTGTATTTATGGTGTAAGCCCTAAAAAATTTGGTAGGCTATAAACTCCCTGAAAAGAGAACAGACTGTTAACTTCGTGTCTCTAGTGTTCAGCAGAGTGATAGGAATAAAGAAGGAATTCAATATAAGGTTCTTGAATAAGAGAAATGAAGCAAGTGACCCCCAAAATAATGCTTAAAGTTAAGTTACCCTTCATAGAGAATTTGTAAATTAGCTTATTTAATCAATATTAATTAAATGCTTGATACAAAACAGGCGCTGATGTTATGTTATTGTTGTTGTTAGGCGCCATCCAGTCGGTTCCAACTCATAGCGACCCTATGAACAACAGAACGAAACATTACCTGGTCTTGTGCCGTGTCCACAATAGCTTTTATGCTTAAGCCCATTGTTGCAGTCACCATGTCAATCCATCTCGTCTAGGGTCTTCTTTTTCGCTGACCCCTCCACTCTACCAAGTGTCTACTTCTCCAGGGACTGACCCTTCCTGACAATATGTCCAAAGTATGTAACACAAAGTCTTGCCATCTTTGTTTCCATGGAGAACTCTGGTTGTCCTTCTAGAACAGATCTGTTTGCTCTTTTGGTGGTCCATGGTACATTCAACATTCTTCTGCAATACCACAATTTAAAGCCATTAATTCTGTCTTCTTTGTTCACTCTCCAGCTTTCACAAGCATATAATGTGTAGTTTTCAAGGAGACATTTTCAAGGTGTTGTTGTTAAGCAGTGCCAAATTGATTTTGACTCATGGAGATCCACGTGATGGATGTATCCCATAAGAGTTTCCAGGATATATCCTTTATAGGAGTAGCTACCACAGCTTCCTCCTGTAGAACTGCTGGATGGGTTCAGGTCACCAACCTTTTGGTCAGTAGCTGAATCTTTGCCATTGTGTCACCAAGGCTACTTGCTAGTGCTATAAACCCCAAACCGAACCCACTGCTGTAGAGTTGATTCCAACCCATAGCAACCCAAAATAGAACTGTCCCATAGAGTTTCCAAGGTATGCCTAGTGGATTTGAACTGCATGCAAACCTTTTGGTTAGGAGATGTAGCAGTTAAACACCATACCAGCAGGATTTTCTTGCAGGAATTATATCCACTGACTGTCAAGTCAATTCCAACTCACAGGGACCCTATAGATTGAATAGAACTGCCACAAAAAGTTTCCACAGAGCCCCAGGTGGGCTTAAACTGCCAACCTACTGGTTAGCTGCTGTAGCACTTAACCACTAAGTCACCAGGCTTTCCTTTTTGGTGTTATAAACCCAAACCAAACCAAGCCCACTGCTGTTGAGTCTATTCTGACTCATAGCAACCCTATAGCACAGAATAGAAATGCCCTATAGAATTTCCAAGGAGTGCCTTGAGGATATGAACTACCAAGCAATGAGCAGATCGGACAGGGTCACCAATCCCTGTTTCCAAGAAACTAACAGCCTTTGTGTTGCTAATGAGACTGGCATGCTCCTTAAATTATATCTATAGTGGGAGAAATTATTTCAACTCACAGCAACCCTGTAGGACAGAGTAGACCTGCCCCACAGAGTTTCAAAGGAGTGCCTGGAGGATTCAAACTGCCAGACTTTTCGTTAGCAGATGTAGCAGTTAACTACTATGCAACCAGGGCACAGTTTGTCGGAATTTTATACAATTCCAGCAGGGTAACGCTGTAATCTACCATATACTGTAGTTATACTAACAAACAACTGCAACAACTCCACTCTTTCTCTTCCTTCGTTTCTTTGCTAACCTCTCAGTGTCGTCTCTCCACCATGGATTACACAAAACACTGACATTCTTAGGGACGTTGTATTTACTGTTCCATCTTCCTAAAATGTCCTGCCTCAGACCTTCTCGTTCAGGAATGGGAAGAATGAATGCTGAACAAAGCTTTATTATGAAAGCCCACCCAATTTGTGATGTAAAGACCATGGACTTTGGAGTCAGTGGGATTTAGATTTGAATGCTAAATTTTTTGAATATTTGCCTTATAACCTTGGACAAATGATTCACTCTCTATCTTCAGTTTTCTTATTCAATATAGGATGATAATGCTCATCAAGTGGATTAGTTTGAGAACTAAACAGATAGTGTAAGTTCAAATGCCTAGGCAGCATCTAGTGCTTAAAATGTATGAAGTTCATTTACCTTCTTTCGGGAGTCTCTTGCTCCCATTATGCTGTGTTTTCTGCACAAAGAACACTAGTTATCCCCCATGTTATGTCATTGGTCGCTATGCCTTGAAATCATCTCTGTACTAATATCATAGCTAAGGGTATATTGGTATAGAGATTAAGAGTCACAGAGCCCTAGGTTTAAATCTTGATGTCACTACATGTTAGCTATGTGAGAACAGGTCATTTGTTTATGCCTCAGTGTTCTCATCCCCTAAATATTGAGAGCAATAGGGCTTACCTACATTATTGAAAGTATAATGGAGGTTCATGTGACATGTTAATGACAAGGCTGAGCATATATGAGCCCTGACGATTAAGTTCATGAACTCATTCCAGGAAAAGTACCACATACCTCATTGCTGAATATCTTGCGATCACCTTCCAAGCACTCACCTTGGGAAGCTAGCACTGACACTGGTGCCTAGTCCACACTTCAAAGCAGTTTTGTAACTCTTTTTCTGGAATGGCCACCAGAGCTGTCTGTTACATTACTCTTGATGTCCTGAATGTCATCAAAATATCTTACTTTCAATATTTCCTTTATTTCAGGGTAAAGACAAAAGTGATTGGGGGCCAGATCAGGTGAGTAGGTAGGGTGTTGCAATACAGTTACTTGTTTACTGTCTAAAAGCTCCCTCCCAGACAACGATACAATGAATTCACAAACTTGCCTCTGTGCCACTGCGCACAATGGCCATTGCAGACAAAGTTCCATAAGTGCTTTGAAAGGTGGTCAAGGAGCTGGCATCGATGCCTAGCTTCCTAAGGGGCGTACTTCAAGGGTGACCGTAGTGATATTCAGCAATGAAGTATGTAGTACTTAACAACAATTCGGTTGGTGGACTTAATCGTCGGGGCTCATACGCAGCTTTTGCCTAGGTACCACAGGCTTTGTTGGTGCAGTGAGTTGATTTAACCCTTAGAGGGAGCTCCATGTGAGAGAGACTCCCGCTTTTGCAGATGAGCTAAGTGGTAAGTACTTACTTGGATTCTGTTTTTAGCAAAACTGATTAAGGATTGATTTAAATTGCTCAGATTCACAGCCATGTGACATTATATATGCATTGGTTAATCATGGAAGCAGAACATTAATTTAGGTTCACTCTGGGTTAGCCATAAGTTGAACTGTTTCACAAAATGCTCTAATGTTCTTGGCAAGATCACAAAATTCAGAGAACCTCACATTCCCAGTGGCTGACTAAATTTGCGAGTCCTACAATTTATAAAATGTCTTCAGTAGATACACGTAGGATTGCATTAAAATAGGCAAAGCAGGAATCCTTTTGAATCTTTCAAACCATAACCTTTGAAATAGATTAATTCTTCCTGCTGAGGCAATAAACTATAAACGGCTTTCACAGAGGCAAATCCAAATAGAAGAGAGTTACAATTAACGTCAGCATTCTGGATAACCCAGATTAGCCCTGAATTTATTTCCAGCTCATTGAAAAAAATAAAAATGTACAGCAAGAAATATGTCACATTCAACACTAAAACCAGAACCACATATTAATAAATAAAATAGAAGCATTAAAGGGGAAATCACTGTGAAATTTACTCCTCATGTGACAAGAAAAAGATCATGTCTTTTAAAAACATTTCTTCTAAGAAATTATTTAACTCAATCTGGAAAGCAGCTATAGGCGAGCAGTTTCCTCAAGTGAAGTAAGGAAATGATTTATCTTGGACACACTAAAATGTCATTTCACTGTAAACCTATAGTTGCAACAGTTCAATTCATTTTCTTTAGCCTGGTGAAGCTAGTTCCCAAGCTGCATGGCAGGACTTGCTAAAACACACGTCAATGCTTTCATAGTCTCCATGATTTCCTTGGTGATTCCCTCTGGTGAAAATTCCATTTTCTTCACACTTGTTTGCTGCCAAACTGTCACTGAGAATTTGGGCAACGCTCCAGCATCCTGTTTTCTCAGTAATCCTCCACAGTCTTTCCACTCCTCCCACATCCCATGTAGAGTTATTTATTTCCTCATTTTATTCTCAGAACACATGTTCTAGACTAGTTCTTAGTGTATAGTCTTGCCTGCATGACTGACTATGAATATTTTACAAGAAGTGGCTGTGCCTGACTTACTCTCTGTGTCCTCAGAACTTTCCAGGTGCCCACAACATTGTAGCTGTTACATATATGCAGTGATTTTCATAGGGCTAGGTACGAACAATACCATCCACTGCCACCAAGTCAATGCCGACTCATAGGGACCCTATAACGACAGTGTAAGACTGCCCCACAGAGTTTCCAAGAAGCATCTGGCAGGTTTGGCTGCTGACCTCTTAGTAGCCATAGCACTTAACCAGCATGCCACCTGGATTTTCCATGGTACCACAGCCATCTAACCCTATGGAATTTAGCCACTAATGATAATGATGATAATTCAAGTACTTAGAAACATCATATGCAAGGTTAAGAGATCATTATATCCTCTGTTTTTTCAGAAATAAAAAGTTACACTTTATGACTTAAAAGAAAAAAGTTTGTTTTTTTTTAACTGAGTTCGATGGCACTTGGCTTGGCTTGGCTGAGTTTATTCCAGTAGTTCAAAACCACCAGTCACTCCCAGGAAACCCTACAGGGAAGTTCTACTCTGTCCTGTAGGTTGTTGTAAGTTGGAATCAATTTGATGGCAACAGATGTGGACAGACTACTAAAATTCCCACTCACATAGCCTTTGCTTCCCTATCCTGTTTCTGTAGAGAAGTCATGGTGTGTTTTGTCATGTTTAAGTAGAAATCAGATCATGTTACTCACCTGCCTAGGACTCTCTAGTGGCTTTCCATTCCACTTAAAATTCAGACTCGTCACTTCAGCCTCCACGCCTGCATTGTTCCCTCCCACTTCCTGCATCACTTCTCATAGTGTATTGCTTCATCCACAGGCTACCGCCACACACTCTTTTCTTCTCTTACTTGAAGACACTAGGCTTAGTCTCACTTTCAGGCTCTACAGAACGTCCTCTCTTGAAATACTTTTCCCTCAGCTCTTGAAGAGACTTTTTCCTTCTTGCCATTTTGATTTCCTATTACAATAGTTTCTTCTGTCAAGCCTTCCCTGGTCACACAATCTAAAATGCTCCTCACCTCTTTGAATTACATCTTGTTTTATTTGTATTCTAGCACTTAGTGCTACTTGATCCCTTTTTAATGCGTGTTATTTTTCTCCCCACTCCACTAGACAGTACATTGCATAAGAACAGATACTTTGTTTATCTCGGTATCTGGAAGCTCCTTACAAAAGGCAAATAGGAGTTCAAAAATATTTCTTAAGCAAATGAATGCATAAATGTACGATTAAAAAAATTGCCATTGAGTCAATTCAGACTCCTAGCAATCCTATAGGACAGAGAAGAACTGCCCCATAGAGTTCCCAAGGAACACTCAGGAGATTTGAACTGCTGACCTTTTGGTTAGCTGCTGTAGCACTTAACCATTACAGCACCAGGGCTTGCAAATGTATGATAGGGAATCAAATATAAAGCAACAACAACTACTCATTTCTCTTAATCTTTTATTTTTTTGAGGTGGCGAGCGGGTGGCAGGTATTCTTTTTAAATATTCTCATAAGAAGTTGGAGGTAAGAACGCATTAAACTGTTTTATCCTAAAGGGTTAGAAAGTTAATAGGTAATAGAAAGGATCTGCGTCTTGAGAAGGAAGTGCTGAAAACACACTTCTTCCTAAGATAGTCAGACAGGTATGCAGATTTTGCTATAACCAAATTGGTATGGAGAGTTTAGCAACTCTTTCAAGGTGTTTTGCTGAAAATGGGACCAAATAACAGGTAAGAGGGGTATAGAGATACTGTAAAGTTTTTTTTTAAGCTAGAAGAAATAATTACACATCTTTAAAATGATATAGTAGCAAAGATCATATTAATCAGGATAAGTGTTATTGCAAAGATTTGACATTTATGTTTTCATTAAACACCAACTTGTTGCCATTCAGTCAGTTCTGACTCATAGAGACCCTATAGGACAGAGTAAGGCTTCCTCACAGGGTTTCTGAGGAGTGGCTGGTCAATGTGAACTATAAACTTTCTGGTTAGTAGCCTAAGCTCTTAACCATTGTACCACCAGGGCTCCATTATCTGCTGAGCTGCTGTAAATTACCCAAAGAAATTAATATCTCTAGTAGACAATACTAAGACAAGTTAGTGATATAATTGGATTGGGTATGTATGCAGGGAAGAATCAGAAAAAGTTTGTGGAATGACATGTGAGAATTGATCAAGTGAAAAAGACACCTGGATGAGCATGCGGTATAACACACACTTGTATTTATCTTGGACACATTATGTCATATTGATTGTACTTGCCCCATAAATGAGATCAGAGGGATAAAATTCATCTACTTCATACCTAGCAGGGGTGGCCTTATGTGCTACATGCCACTCATTCACAATACCAAAACCCAATCAAACCCCCTGCCATCAAGTTGATTCTGACACACAACAACCCTATTCACAATACAGTAAATCAATTAACGAGTAGCACTGACAGGGCATATAGTGACATGCAAAAATTATAAAACACTTCCTAGTAGAATCATACATTTTATAGTTGAAAGGGACACAAAAACGATTTGATGTAACATTTTCTAAACTGTGGGATCAACTTTAAGAGATGTTAGTAAGCATTATTCAACAAATGAGTTCTATGGTCAAATAAGTTTGATTGAAGAGTCCTAATTTTTATCAGTATATTAATATTTTGAGAAATTCATTAGTAAACAAGCACACTTAACTCTGAATTTATACTTTATTCAGTTGGTAATTCAACACACTGTAAGTGACTACAATATGTCAATTGCTAAGATTTGTTAGTGACCAAAACAAAGAATTTTGTCCTTGTGAGCCTAAATTGAAGAGTTGAGCCAAGAAATAAAAAATAAACAAAAAATGTAATTTATAAAATAGAGTAGAGCAGTATAAGGAAAATTAGGAAAGCTTGTGCAGGAAGGGGAAGAGAATTCAGTGTTACATATGGTGGTCAAGGTGGTAGTCTTTGAGAAGATGGCATCTGAACAAAGACTTGAAGGATGGAAAGAAATTTTCTAAGTAGATACTTAGGGGAATAAGATTTCAGGCAGACAGAACAACCAAAGATAAGGCAAGAGCAGTTCTAACATGCTCAGGCTAGCACAAGAAGGCCATTGTACTGATGCACAGTGAGGGAAAGGGTCAGCTGCAGGAGATCAGGGTAGAGAAGACAACTCATGGAGAGTCTTGTCAGCTATTGCAGCTTTTGGCTTTTGCGCTGACTGAAACGAGATACCATTGCTCTATTTTGAGTGTGTTCAAACCAAAGCAGGAAGGTCATTATGGCTAAAAGAGAGGGAACAAAAGGTAACTCACTGGAAATGAGGCTAAGCAGGAAGGTCATTATGGCTAACAGAGAGGGAGCAAAAAGGTAACTCACTGGAAATGAGGCTACAGAATACAACTCATGAAGATTCTTGCTGGCCATTGCAGCTTTTGGATTTTGCTCTAAGTTAAACAGGAAACCACTGCAAGATTTTGAGCAGAGAAATAACCAGAATTTATTTAAATTCTAAAAATTCATTCTGACTGCTTTGTTGAGAATAGATTACAGAGAGCGAAGGACAGAAATAGGGAGACATATTAGAGTCTCTGGTGATCCCCATGAGAGATAACGATGACCTTTACCAGTGGAAATGGTGAAAAGTGGGGGGATTTCAGGATTAGAGCCCAAAGAACTTGTATGTTAGATATGAGATATGAAATAGAAAAAAAAAGTGTTAAGCATATCTCCCAGGTTTGGGCCCCAAGTAACAGAAAGATTGGTGCTGCCATCAGCTGAGGTGAGGAAGGGTGTGAGTGGAGCTACATTTAGGAGAACGATAGGAATTGAAGTTTTTGGTTTGTGATGCTTCGTAGACATCCATGCAGAGGTGCTGAGAAAGAAGCGGGGTAGATGAATCAGAAGTTCAGAAAGGAGGACTGAACTGGAGATATAAATTTAGGAGCAGTCAACATCTAAAGATATAAAGCATGAAGAATGATCACAAAGAGAGTAAGTGTCAAGAAAACAGAAATAGAAAAGCGAATAAGCAATGAGGCCTCCAACATCACAAACTGAAGAGAAGGGGAAGAACCAGCAAAGAGACCAAGGAACAGCCAACGAGAAACAGGATAAACCAACAGATGAAACTGTATTAAGGAAATGGAAGTGATGATGTGTCAAATTACCTGTTGACAGGTTTGAAGTGAGACCTAAGAATTAAACATTGAATTTAGCACTACACAGTTATTGGTAACCTTGGCCAGTGCAATTTTGGCACTGTGGTAAATGCAAAAGTCTGACAAGCCCAACTTAGGAGAGAATGAGAAGGAAGAGGGATTGGATATGAAGACTTATATGCAGAATATAGAAAACCCACCAAAAAATTTTGCTGCAATGGAATCAAAGAAAAGCCTGCAGGAAAGTAGGGCCAAGATAAATTTTTTTAAAAAATTTATTTTATTATGGAAGAGACAATTAATTTTTAGGTATGCTACAATAGACAGCCAGAAGAGAGTGAAAAATTCATATGTAAGAGAAAGTGGTGGGGATTTCTGGAGAATTCTTCTTCAATAGGCTTAAGTGAGACCTGGCTTTATACATCAGAATAAATAATTCATCTGTGGGAACAGATAGGAGGCCGAATTTTGGAAGTCAGAGCTTGGTGGGCTACTAGATGTTGTTGTTAGGTGCTGTTCAGTTGATTCTGGCTCATAGTGACACAATAGAACAAAACACTGCTAGGTCCTGTGTCATCCCCACAATTGTTGTTATGGTTGCTACCATTGTTGTAGCTGCTGTATCAATCCATCTTGTCGAGGATCATCCTCTTTTTTTGCCTGACCCTCTACTTTATCAAGCAATGATGTTCTTCTCCAGGGACCGATCCTTCCTGATAATATGTCCCAAGTATGTAAGATGAAATCTTGCCATTATTTCTTCTAAAGAACATTCTGCTTGTACTTCTTTCAAGAGAGATTCATTCATTCTTTTGGCAGTCCATGGCATATTCAACATTCTCTGCCAACACCTCAAGTCAAAGGCGTCAGTTCTTCTTCTGACTTTATTCGTTGTCCAGCTTTTGCACGTATATGAGGAGATTGCAAATACCATGGTCTGGGTCAGGTGCACCATAATCAACACTTTAAAGAGGCCTTTGGAAGTAAATTTGCCCAATGCAATACATCATTTGATTTCTTGACTGTTGTTTCCATGAGTTTTGATTGTGGATCCAAGTAAAGTGAAATTCTTGACTACCTCAATCTTTTCTTCACTTATCATGATGTTGTGGTTGTGAGAATTTTTGTTTTTGTTATGTTGAGATGTAATTCATACTGAAACTGTAGCTTTTGATCTTTATCGGTAAGTACTTCAAGTACTCTTTACTTTCAGCAAGCAAGGCTGTGTCATGCTCATATCGCACGTTGTTAATGAGTCTTCTTCCAATCCTGATGCCACGTTCTTCTTCACGTAGTCCAGCTTCTTGGCTTATTTGATCAGCATACACATTGACTAAATGTTGTGAAAGGATGCAAGTTTTCAGGTTGTTGATAGGAGTCTATAAAAATCCACCTCTGATCATAGAACTCTTTTTCTCTTTTCCTCTCAACCTCAACCCAATATTTATTAATATGCCCTGGTGCACGAGTATGTCACAGACCGCTGGAAACACTAGTTTATTTTCTCCCTTTCATTTTAGCAAGGTATACAACACCAGAGAGGTAGGTCACTGAGTCTTTGAACAGTCATTTAGTCAGTATTAGCATTACTTCAGTTTTTCATAGACACTGTCTTATCTGTCTAGTGCTGCTGTAACAAAACATCACAAGTGGATGACTTTAATAAACAGAAGTTTATTCTCTCACAGCTCATGTGACTAGAAATCCAAATGCAAAACACCAGCTCCAGGGAAAGGTTTTTATCTCTTTGACAGCTCTTGCAGAAGGTCTTTCTCATCAATCTTCCCTGGGTCTAGAAGTTTCTCAGTACAGTGGTTCTGTATCCAAAAGATACACATGCTCCTAGCTCTTCTTGCTTGGTGGTAGTGGGGTTCCTATCTCTGCTCATTTCTATCTCCTTTTATCTCATAAGTTAAAAGATGATGCAAGCCACACCTTAGAGATACTCCATTTGTGTCAGATCAGGAGTGTGAACTGCGTAAAGAGTCACATCCCATCCTGATCCTCCTTAACATCACCTAATCTTGCCTCATTAATCACAAAATGGAAGACAACAACACAATACTGGGATCATGGCCTAGCCAAGATAACACACACAACTCAGTCCGTGACAGACACACTAGTTGAACAGATTCATCAAAAGACATTAGTATAACCTGTATTCATACCATATTCATAGGCCATTGCTAAGTAACTGATAAATGCCAAGCCAAGCGAATGAATAGGCTTTCAACTAATATTTGCTGAATTAATGAATGTATTAATAAATGGTGTGTTTTTCTAAACAAAACAAGACACCAAAAATACAGCAATTCACTTATTTCATGAATTATACTGAATTATGGGTAAATAGGTGTTGTACTGTGTGGATCATAACAAATTAGAGATAACATTCTGAAGAATGGGAATTCCATAACACTTTATTTTGCTCATGAAGAACCTGTATACAGACCAAGAGACAGTTCTTTGAACAGAACAAGGGGATAATGTATGATTTCAAGTCAGCAAAGAATTCTATATCCATGTATCAGAATTATGTATCTTTGAATCAGTTATTCAGTCGGTGTACTGAGTAAATAAGCCAAGAAACTGGACTATGTGAAAAAGAACATGGCATCAGGATTGAAGGAAGACTCATTAACAACCTCTGATATGTAGATGACATAACCTTTCCTGCCAAGAGTGAAGTTGAAGCACTTATTTAAGATCAAAGACCACACTCTTCTGTATGGATTGTACCTCAACATACAGAAAAGAAAAATCCTCACGACCAGACCAATAAGCAACATCATCATAAATGGAGAAAGGACTCAAGTTGTCAGAGATCTCATTGTACTTGGATCCACGATCAGTACATTGTAAGGTACAGTCAAAAAAAAAAATCAAAGGACTTACTGCATTGGACAAATCTGCTGCACAATGTTCCTTCAAGTGTTAAAAATAAAGATATCAGTTTGAGAAATAAGGCAAGCCTGATCCACGTTATGGTATTTTCGATTCCCTCACAGGCATATAAAAGCTGAAAAATGAATAAAGAAGGCTAAAGAACTGATTCATTTGAGTCATGGTACTGGCAAATAATATTGAATATATCATGGAATTCCGAAAGAAGTAACAAACCTGTCTTGGGAGTATAGCCAGACCAACCAGAATGTCCCTTAGAAGCAAGATGGCAAGACTTCATCTCGCATGCTTTGACCAGTGCCTGGAGCAGGACATCATGCTTCTCAGAGAATCAGCGAAAAATAGGCAGATGTTGAATGAGATGGACAGGCACAGTGGCTGCAACAGTGAGCTCAAAAAGCAATGGTTGTGAGGATGACGCAGGACTAGGCAATGTTTCATTGTGTTGTAGAGAAGGTTGCTATGTTGTTACAACATAGCAGTGCATAACAACAACATAATATAATAACAACATGAGTAATCAAACTTTTAATTTCTAAACTTAGACATATGAATACCATACTGTTACTGCATCTTTGTATTAATTGACTGTAACTGCTATAACTTCTACAGGGTTATGATGAGTTAGAGTCAGCTTGATAGCAGTGGATTTGCTGTAACTAATTCCCACAGCTTTATCAATTTGAAACAAGACCCATCATTACCTCAGAATTTCACAGATCAGAAGTTCAATGCACATCTTTCTAGGCTAAATTCAAGGTATCTATAGGCCCATTCCTTTACTATAGGGAATAATCCACTTCCAAGTTCTTTCAGGTGGTTGGCTGAATTGACCTCCTTGTGGGTGTAGGACTGAGGTTTCTGTTTTCTTGATGGTTTAACCTAGAAGTTGTTCTTTGCTCCTGGAGACTACTCACATTCCTTTATCATGCTTTCCATGTGGTCCTTCCAGTAATGGTGGGTGGGATCCTTCTTACACTATGAATCTCTCTAATTTTAGCTAGAGAAAGTTGTTTGATTTGAAGGACTCATGTGATTACATTGGGCTCACTGGATAATCAGTATAACCTTCCTGAAAACTTAATCAAATCTACAAAACCCCACTGGGATGTAATAAATTCTTAGGGCATGGAATTTGGGGGCACTAATCTGCCCACCACAATCTTTTATACAAATGACTCAGTGTATTTTTCAAAACAAAAATCTACTTTGTCTTTGAGAGACGAGATCATGTACATTATTACCCCATTTAGATAATCAAGGAGAAAAACTGTGATTTCCTAAATTAAATCGATTTCTTAAATATGATTCCTCCTCTCTTTTTCTGCCTCTCCCCCTTTCTTTCACCTTAAATCATGTCCCATCCCATCCCATTCCATTCCATTCCAAAAAATTTAGTTAAACACCTTCTCGTTACCAGGTGCCATGGTGCAGTGGATATGCAGTAGATATAAAAATGGTAATTTTCTTAGCTCTTAAGGAGCTCTCAGTTTAGGTGGGGTTATCTCACAAGCATATATCTGTAGCAACAGAGTGTGGGTAAATGAGTACTAGCAGACAAAGAAATAAAAACTCCTTGGGTTAACCTCATATATTACATAGCCCTCAATGTTATATCACATCATGGGAATACTTTCATAAAATTTTCCCATGAAACCATGGTAATCTATGTCACTTGGCATAACAAAATTTGTTAAGTAAATATTCTGCATCCCATTTTGGTGAGTGACATCTGGAGTCTTAAAAGCTAGTGAGCAGCCATCTAAGATATATCAATTGGTCCCAACCCACATGGAACAGAGGAAAATGAAGAACACAAAAGACATAAGAAATGTATCAGCCCAAAGAGGCAGAAAGGGCACTATAAAGGAGAGATTCTAACAGCCCAAGATCAAAAGAACTAGACAGTGCCTGGCAACCACTAATGACTCCCTGACAGGGAACACAACAGAGAGTTCTTGATGAGCAGAAGAAAAGTGGGATGTAGAATTCAAATTCTAGTAAAAAGAGCAGACTTAATGATCTAATTGATGCTAGAAGCACCCCAGAAAAAAATGGCCTCTGGACTCTCTGTTAGACCAGAACTAAAATGATTGCCGAAGACAACTGTTCGTGCAAAGATTAGAATGAACTATAAGACGTAAAATGATACTTGTGAAGAGAGTGCTTGTTGGATCAAGAGGATGCTTGAGACTACACGGGCAGCTCTTGTCTGGAGGTGAGAAGAGAGGACAAAAAGGGAAAGGAGCTTGTTGAATGGACACAGGAAATCTGGAGCAGAAAGGAGGAACGTGCTATCGCGTTATACAGAGAAGAACTAGTGTCACACAACGTGTGTGTATAAATTTTTATATGAGAAAGTAAGTCGCACTGCAAGCTTTCACTTAAAGTACAATAAAAAAGGTAAAAAGAAATTGTCACAAAACAGTTTTAAAAAGCAATAAAATTTTTAAGAGGCTCCAGCAGTCTCTAGAAATCACTTCTTTGCTTCACCTGTATCTTATTCTACTTGAATAAAAGCCTTCTTGAGACCTTGTCTTGCGACTGAAAAAGAAAATGTTTCAGAGCTTGTTTGAGCCTCTTAATCTCTCTATTGAACTTTCCAAGGTCAAATACCTGCTAAGCCTATAAAAATCAAGGCTCCTTCTCATGATGGATAGAGTAGGGTGAGAAGTCAAGCAAGTCAGCTGGACTTGGGCCTACATAGCTGTCTGAACTCCCTGGGATCCTCTCTCTGACCCTTTGGCAGTCATTCCTGCTGTGCATTGTATATGATTGCTGAAGCACTCATTGGCAGGGACCTGAGGATTTAAACAGTAGTGTTTGTTATACAGACCTGGTACTTTTCTTCACAGACCAAAAAAGACTCAGGCTTTTATCAACACAATCAGAACAACCGGCTACACCACTGTATTACCTTTTTGTTTCTTTTCACATTTTATTATGATTCAGCTGATAGTTTACATGGCAAATGAGTTTCCCACTCAACAATTCACACCCCAATTTTCCACAAGATTGGTTGCTGCTCCCTGGACTCACCGTGTCAGCACTTTCTCTGTTCCCACCTTGTCTTCCCCATTTCCAATTTGTCTTCCCTGCACATCATGTTTCTACCAAAACTGTGGACTTACACAATGCCTTATCCATCATCATGGTATCCCACAGAGCACGGTCTCTGATCAGGGGACTCACTTCACAGCAAATGAAGTGTGGCAGTGGGCCATGCTCACGGAATTCATTGGTCTGACCACGTTCCCCATCACCCTGAAGTAGCGATAAAATAATGCAGTGGTCTCCTAAAGACAAAATCATGGCAACAGCTAGGTGGAAGTACCCTGTAGAGTTGGGGAAATGTTCTCCAGCAGGCTGTATATGTTCTAAACCAGTGTCCAGTATATAGTGCTGGTTCTCCCATAGCAAGGATTCGTGAGTCTAGGAATCAAGGTGTGGAAATAGGAGTGGCAACACTCACTATTACCCCTAGTGACCCACTTGCAAGATTTTTGCTTCCTGTCCCTATGATTTTATGCTCTGCAGGTCTGAATGTCTTAGTTCCAAAGGGAAAAATGCTACCACCTGGAGATACGTTGTTGATTCCATTGAGCTGAAAGCCAAAAATGTTAGCAGGCCACTTTGGGGTCCTTATGTCTCTGGATCAACAGGAAAGAAGGGAGTTACCATACTGGCTAGTGTAACTGATCCTGACCACCAAGATAAAATTGGATTGACATTACACAATGAAGGTAAAGAAGAGCATGGAAAGCAGGAGATCCCTTAGGGTGCCTCTTAGTACTACCATGTTCTGTGATTAAAGGCTATAGAAAACTAATTTAACCATAACTGCTAATAGCCCAGATCCTTCAGGAATGAAGTTTCGGATCATCACACCATGCAATGAACCATGACCAGCTGAAGTGCTTGCTGGGTGCCAAGGGAATACAGAATGGGTTGTAGAAGAAGGTAGTTCTAAATACCATTAACAACCACATGACCAGTTGCAGAACCAAGGACTGTAATTGTTACAAGTTTTTCTGCTTAGTATGTGTATATAAGATATTTTCTTTTTATTTATCCCTAAAATGTAAGATGTAAATGGGCCTAATGCATTTTCAGTAGTACTTGTGTTGGTTATATCATATTATACATAAGTATGACTTTGTAATTTTATTTATTCAGAGATTATGGATGAGTATAGGGAGATGTGTACAGATGCCAAGTTGACAAGGAGTGGACTATGATGGTTAAAATTGTGTGTCAACTTGGCTGGACTATGATTCTCAATGTTTTGGCAGCTGTATATTTGGCAGGGACTGTGGTGGCTCACCACCCCCTGAGACTTCATCACTTGACCTTCTGCTACCCACTTTCTGTCTGCTGACTTTGCCAGGTTTTAGCTTGTGGATACAGTAGCTGCCACTCTGTTGTCTTTTTATGTCTAGGTCTTGGGACTTGAACTAGCTGCCCTTGGGATTTATCAAACCTAACAGACTGTGAGTGAGCGTTCCTTTCTTGACTTGCTGACCCTGAGTTTATCAACCCCAGCAGCTCTGTGAGTCAGCAGAAAACTTGCAGTCTCTCCCATCATCTCGGACTTTGTAGACCATCACAACCTGCGAGTGCCAAGCTAGGAACTCTAATTAATCTCTGATCTGACGACCTTAGATTCACCAGCTTCCATGGCTGCATGAGGTTTGTACACTGGTCCATTTCAGCCTCTACAATTGTGTGAACTGTTTTCTTTATATCAATCTTTTTCTGTGCATATTTATATGCATTACTGGTTTTGCTCTTGGCATTTCCATCTTTGCTTTCGGTCAAATGTTGCCCATTTGACCTATTATAGTTGCCTATTCTAAGGAGCATATTTCTCATGGGTGTCATATTTTTATTTTGTAAGCAGATCTACTATTTTGGCTGAAAGGTGACAGCTGGAAATGGCTTAAGTTCCAGGTTAAAAGGATGTCTTAAGGTGATAGTCTCGGCAGTTCCACCAGAGTCTGTCAGACCAGTAAGTCTGGTCATTTTTTTTATGACTTTGAGCTTTATTCTACGTTTTACTCCCATTCTGACCTGGACTTTCTGTTGTGTCCTGGTCAGAGTGGCCAATAGTGAACAGCAGGGCTCCCTAGTTCTTTTGGTCAGATTCAAAGAGCCTGTAGTTCATATGAGCTATTAGTTCTGTGGTCAAATTGCTTCCTTGAGCCTTTGGTTTCTTTCATTCTCCTTTACTACAGATAGGATAAAACCAATAGTTATGTCATAGATGGCTACTTACAAGCTTTTAAGATCCCAGAGGCTACTAGGATGTAGATATTAACTTTGTGAACTATGTTACACTAATTAACATAGATGCCCCCCACCCCAAGACTACAGTCTTCAGCTTTCAAGCTCAGTAACAGTTTCATGAGGTGTTTGAATACATCCAAGAAGTTTCCATAACTACATCCCCTATGTGCTGTGTTATGTATATGAATGTATGTGCAGCACACACAAATATGAATATACAAATGCCCATAAGTATACCCATCTACGCACACACTGGTACTTCCATCTATCCTATTTCAGCTATATATCATCCAGGTCTACCTGCGTTACCACTCACATATTTTGGGTTATTACCATTTTGGGGGAATTATATATGTTATAGCACTAACATAGTTTGGCCTTTATTTTTTTTGTACCTCTCAGTGTCTTTATTTACCATACTTACATTGTACTGACTTCTCTCCTATTGTACATTGCTTTTCCCTTCACCAAAACTAACACACATCTACTATCTAGTGGGTGATCTTCCCTGCCTCCCTCCCTCCCTCCCTCCCTGTTTCCCTCTCCTGTCCCATCAAATAACATTGCTTTCTGTGTATAAATCTATTCTTGACTGTCTTAGGATGAGTTCTGCAGGAAACTAAAACAAGTAAGCAATATAAATATATACAGAAATTTACAACAAGCAAATGGCTCATGCAATTGTAGATGCTGGAACACCCAAAGTCCAGGACGTTCAGAAAGGAGACTTTTCCTGGTTCAAGCAGCTGCAGGTGCTGGCAACTCAAGATTAGCTGGTCAGACAGAAGGGCTCTTGCTCATAGGTACTGGGATCAATGAATTCCAAGATCAGCAAGCAAGATGTTAGGTAATAGCAAATCTCAAGATCCAGAGGTCAAATGAACAGGAGCCGGATACAGGATCCTGAGCAAGTGAAAGTCTGAGAGCCTTGCAAGAAAGTCCACTTCTATTCAATATAGGCCAAACCCCCAAGGAAACTCCCTTTCAACTGACTGACTACTCACAGCAGATCCCATCGCTGAGGTGATCACATTATATTATATCTCATCATGAAGTGATCACATCATCATCAGACTGCTAGACTACATCTTAACTACCAAATTGAGAATCTTGGTCCAGGCAAGTTGACAAACAATTTTAATCATCGCACTGACTTTTTATGAAAGTGATATCATACAGTATTTGTCTTTTTGTGGTTGATTTATTTCATTCAGCATAATGTACTCCAGATTCATCTGTGTTATGTTTTGTGGATTCACTGTTATTGTTTATTCTTGTGTAGTATTCATTGTGTGTATGTATCATATTTTGTTTATCTATTCCTCTGTTGATGGACACTTAGGTTGTGACTGTCTTTTTGCTATTGTGAATAATGCTGCAATGAATGTGAATGTGCATATGTCTACAAGATCCAACAATTAAGTCCGTGAATTTATTGTTCTAAGAGCTGCATACCTCATTGCTGAATATTACTACAGTCACGTTCACAGCACTCCCCTTGGGAAACTATGCACTGACACCAGCATCTAGTCCACCCTTCAAAGCAGTTTTGGAACTCTTTCTGGAATGGCAACTGCGCATGATGGCAAAGTGGTAAGTTTGTGAACTTAATTGTATAGTTGTCTGTGAAGGAGTTTTTAGCCAGCAAACAAATAACCGTATTGGAACAGTTATTTCCAGTTGTCCCTACTCACTTGATCTGGCCCCCAGTGACTTTTTTTCTTTACCTGAAGGTAAAAGAAATAATGTAAGGAAAACATTTTGATGATATTTAGGACATCAAGGGTAATATGATGACAGCTGTGATGGCCATTCCAGAAAAAGAGTTCCAAAATTTCTTTGAAGGGTGGACTAGGTGCTGGCGTCGGTGCATAGCTTCCCAAGGGAAGACCTTCAAAAGTGACCATAGAGATACCCAGCAGTAAGGTATGTAGCACTTTTTTTAGAATGAGTTCCTGAACTTAGTTGTCAGACAGTGTATTCATATCATTGCTCTTATTTCTTTAGGATATACAGCTAGGAGTAGGATTCCTGGATCATATCTCATCTCTATGTCTAGCTTTTTGAGGGAGCAACTTACCATTTTCCACAAAGGTTAGACCATTTTAAATCCCACCAGCAACATATTAGAGTTCCAGTCTCCACACAACCTCAGCAACATTGGTTGCGTTCTAGGTTTTTTTTTTTTTCTCAGTGCCATTTTTGCAGGGGTGAGATGGTATGTCTGTGTTTTAATTCTCATCTCTCTAATGATTAATGATCTTGAGCATCTCTTCATGTGTTTGTTATCTACTTGGATGGCTTCTTTGGTGAAGTGTTTGTTCATGTTCTTTGCCCATTTTTTGACTGAATTTTTGTCTTCTTGTTGTTCAAGTGTTGATATTTTCTATATATTTTAGAGATTAGACCCTTGTCGGATTTGTCCTTGCCACCCTGATAAGGAACATAACAGAGTCCTTGATAGAGCAGGAGAAAAATGGAGTGCAGAATTCAAATTCTAGTAAAAAGACTAGACTTAATTGTTTGACTGAGACTACAAGAACCCTGGAAGATGTGGCCCCAGACTATCTGTTAACCCACAATCAAACCCATTCCTGAAGCCAACGCTTCAAAGATTAGACATAAAACATAAAATGATACTCATGAAGAGTGTGCTTCTTAGTTCAAGGGTGTATGTGAGAGTAAACGGGCAGCTCCTGTCACTCTCACCTAAAGTGCACACACACACACATACACACACATACACAGAGTGATACTGGCTGTTGATTGTATATAGATGCCATATATTATGTTAAGGAATTTCCCTTATGTATCTATGTTATTAAGAGTTTTTCTGTGATTTGAGGAGCAGGAGCACCTGCTGTTTCCCAGGTGGGCAGAGAAGTGGGTAACTGGGGGTTGGTAGGTGACTGGGGGTGTGGCTGTTGCCTTCCATGTGTTGGGTGGATGGGATGGCAGGTACAGTGTATGAAAGGAGGTACAGGAGAGCACTCTGCTGCTGCCAGGTGGGTAGGGTGGTGTGGCTGGTGAATGGGGGTGCATAGGAACTTGCTGGTGGTAGAGCTCTCTGGCTGTGTGGGAAGGAAGAGGGAGCCCATACTGAGGCCCTGGCAGGTGGGAAAGCAGGGGTGTGTAAGTTCACACTGCTGATCACCAGGAGAGTGGAGGGAGAGGATGTGTGATCCTCTGGTTACCAGTGTAGATGACTAGACACTACCTATTGACTGCAACTAGGGATTAGGACTTGACCCCAACAAAGCGTGAAGAGGGGGGCTGCCCACAATCAAATCAGTTGCGGGAACCTCCTATTGGTGCTGTATGCATCAGTTATTGTGTGTGCACCACCTACCATAGTGGCCAGGTACTATTGCTGTTATGCAGTCCTGTCTCTGGATCCTGGTTTCCTCCCTGCTCTGTGGATAGTTGGATACCTGGAGCTGTCACTCTCCTTCCTGTTCTTTCCTTCCTTAGATCCAGACATACTCCAGGTATGTCTACACAGTGTCTCTTTCTCCTACTGGGAATTCTGCAAAGTGGCCTTCCTGTGCTCTTCACCTGGTATCACAGCTGACTTTGTCATGAGATAGCCACACTGTGCTGAGTTAACTGGCACGGTGCCTCCATTCTGTATCTCTCCTTGTTCACTGTTTTCTTTCAGTTTCTTCTTCCACTCAGTGTTTGATCTAGTTCTTTATTCTTCCACTTGATACACAGGGTTCCAGAATCATCACCTGTATCTGTTTCACTTGGTGTCTCAGGCCTTTTCTGTACAGGGACTTATGATGTGTCTGACTAAGCCAACATCCTGGTACATTTGTATATTGCCTTTTGTTGTACTTTTGGTTATAAACATTTCAGAGAAAATTTGGCTTTCTCGGTTCACATAAATTTCTTTTATTGTTTGTTAACTCACATATGAGTTTTCATTTTTTCCTTCTTTTTATTGAGCCCTCCCTAAGTACAAAACTGTGTTTTCCCTAGAGAGCAAAACTAGTAAAGTGGAAAAAAACATGAATAGAAAAAGATTTATTTCAAGGAAAAGGCCCATGTGATTGTAGAGACTGAAATGTTTCAAGTCCATGGATCAGGATGGAAGCTTCTCTGGATTCATGTAACTAGAGGGGCAGGTGAATCCATAATAGGCAACTTGGAGAGCACAGCTCCTGCTCTCAGGCTGTGAAGACCTATGAGTTCCAGGATCTGATGATAAGCTCATAGCTCAAGTCTCAAGGGCCAGAGGTCAGATGAACAGAAGGCAGCTGCAAGATCCAGAGCAAGCAAAAAGCCAGAACATCTGCTTATGCATGGATACAGGCATCACCCCCAAGGAAATTCCCTTTAAACTAACTGGCTACTCACAGCAGATGAAATCATGGGACTGATCACATATAAAAAATTAGAATCATGACCCAGCCAAATTGACATACAATCCTAACCATTATGGGCACCTATTAATCCAAACAGATGACACCCAGATCCCTTGGGTTCTAGAGACCACTTGCTGTACCTGATATGACATTAACTCCTTATATTTTGGAAAGTGAGTAGGTTCAGCAGCTCCAGGAAGGGTCAAGGGCAAAGATATAAACTAGTAAGAAGGTATTTAGACATTTTAACAATTGTTACCCATACTAGCCATGACAATGAAATATCAATCCTGGGCAAGAGTATATTTGTGAATTAACAGTTAAATGTTCTCTGGTAGAATTTTTTGTATAACTTATTTTGACCCATTTACACTTCGGTAAAAGGAGCCCTGGTGGCTCTATGATTAAAAGTCTGACTTGGAACCAAAAAGTCATCAGTTCAAGCCCATCAGCTGCTCCATGAGAGAAAAGAACTGGTTATCTGCTCCCCAAAAGATTATAGCCTGGGAAACCCTGTGAAGAAGTTCTACTCTGTCATATAGAGTGGCTGTACATTGGAACTGACTCGATGACACACCATGACTCTGTAATTGCATCCTAGAGTAGTGTTTTTCAAACTTCTCTCTTCTTCCGAATCAGTGGTTGAATTTTATTTACAATCTTGCCAATGTTTTAAAATTGTTTAAAACATGACTTGTACTTGCTAAGATAGATAGATAGACAGACACAGACAGACAGATGGATGGAAGGATGGATGTACAGAGGGCTGGAGAATGAAAAGTCCAGTCTCTTTCTCTGTATTTCTCCCATCTGTAGAAACACTCCCCAGAAAACTTGCAACTGTTTCAATATTTAATTCCTCCAGTGATTACCTCCATTACTAAACACAATAGTGTTATATCTGTGATTCATAACAGCTGTAGACAGCATTATTTAATCAAGGGATCTTTTAAAGACATACTCCCAGGCCTCCCCTTGGTAGATTCAGCTTCAGCAGAGCTAGGCTGGGCGTGAGCTGAAACCTATTTAGCATCATAGCAATATACCAGCTTCCGGTGACAGACGTGTAGTGGCTGTGCCTGAAGTGCATTGGCTGGAAATCTGAATTTTTAAAAAGTCCCTATATGATCCTTTTGTGTAGCCAAAGTGGGGAACAATGTACCAGAGAAAGGAGATTGTGGAGAGTAATACAGCCATACATTGTTATAAAAGGCTTGGCTAAAATGCCGATGGGCGTGTATACTCAGTTTTTTGACACCAGACATTGCACTAGTAAAGGAATCTCACAACATACCCATCTTTACTCACTCTAAAGATATCTCACTTTGCTTTCCTCATTCTTTTCTATTTTCACATCTTTTGCATTCCTCACCTAGCTCTATTTGCTGCGTTATGTTTTTGTGTTTTAGAGATTACCTGCTGCTCTATATTCCCTTCTTTTCCACCCAGATTTAGGGAGTTGAGAACTTGCTGTGCCACATCACCAGCTAAGAGTAATGCACAGATAGGAAGGTCATTAAAACTGTATAGTGCAGTGTTATCAAAAAAGATTATCAGCCTTTTCTGGGAAAAAAAATATATAGTCTTATGATTAACGAATAGGATACATATTCTCAGTAGATGGAAACACAGCATATTGATTTAACACAGCAATTTATATTTAGCAAAAATTACTCATCATACTCTAGGAGCATAAAATCTCTATACTCTTTTCTGCCTGCCAAAACATTTAATGCAGCTCCAGTTGTTTATAATAAGGGTGGCACAGAATTTTCAAATAAAAAAAGAAATCTCCTGTAGGATATACTAAGTGACTGGGAGGATTAGGCGAGAGAGTGAATATACACTCAAAATAGGACATGGCATCTGGCAGACTCTGCTAGTTAATAATTTTCTGTCCTTATGCTGAGCCTCTGAGCATTTCCAGTACACTTAACATGATAGTCAGCCTTACACTTGGGTGAACAAAGCAACCAGGTCAGTTTGGTCTGACACACCAAACATATTCTTAAGTATAACATGTCTGAATATTTTCTAAGTATTGGACCAATACTTTAGGCAATTTTAAGTTTAATCTTTTACGACAGAAGGAAACTAACTACTCTTTCAGTTCTACAAAAGGATCTATAGCTATACCAATAAACCAAATAAAATAGAAAAACATTGTAGGAAGTATGGGAAAAAAAAGACCGTTTTCTCCTAAACCAACATCTTTGTTTCAGCAGATCTTTTTATGATATCCTCCCATCATATAATATTTTATTCTCCCCCCTGGTTTTGTTAAATACCTTATACAATAGTACCAAAATCATAAAACACTTAGGGATTATTATTATTACTTTTTATTGTGATTGAGTGAAAGTGTACAAGTCGGTTTAAATTTGCATGCCTGCCTATCTGCGGCTCCTTCTGCTCTCCTTGCCTGGTGACGGCACACTCCTCCTTTCTGTTCTATACATGTCATATCCTCTTAACAATCTCCTGTCCTCTCCTCTTTACCTTCTCCACTCCCCTCTAGTAAGAGGCCAATAGGGCGATATCCTATACATGCATAGAACCAGAGAGTGCTCACATGATATGGTCACTCTGTGTCCCTGAGGCCAGTCCATTCCTGTGCAAAAAGTTGACGTCAGCAGTGATTTATGATCAGGGGCAGCATCAGGTCTAGGTGCCATGCTCCCACGGGAACCCCCAGGCCTTCAGGCCGCCAGTTGTGGTCTTTTAGTGGAGTTCTCAGACTTGTGTGTTGTGACAAATTTTACAAGAACTAAATAAATACAAATAAAAATCGTAAGTATTGACTTGAATACTCAATATGGTTAATAGGTCCATCTTGCCAAAAATGACATGCATATTCAATATAATTACAAATTCTTTAGGTGCTCCACGATCAGTTGAGCTGAAATCTGTTTCAGCATCGTAGTGATACACAATTCTCCACTCAGACACGTGGTGGCTGTGCCGCATGGAAGGCAAGAATTCTACTACTGAACCACCAGTGCATCCTGAGGTTTTGGTGTTGTTAGGTGACATCAAGTCAGTTCGAAGTCACAGTGACCCTATACACAGCGGGAGGAAACACTGTCCAGTCTTGCACCATCCTCCAAACAATTACTGTACTTGACCATATTGTTGCATCCACTGTGTCAAAACACCTCTTTGAGGGTCTTCCACTTTTCCAGTGATCCTCTACTATACCTAGAATGATGTCCCTCTCCACGGACTGATCTGTCCTGATAATATGTCCAAAGCTTGTGAGACAGAATCTCGCCATCCTTGCTTCTAAGGAGTGTTCTGGTTGTACTTCTTCTAAGACAGATCTATTCTTTTGGCAGTTCATGATATACTTAACATTCTTGGCGAACACTACAGTTCAAAGGCATCATTTCTTCTCTGGTTTTCCAGAAAAATTGTCCAGCTTTTGAATGCATGTGAGGCAACTGAAAACACGATGGCTTGGGTCAGGCATACCTTAGACCTCAAAGTGACCTCTTTGCTCTTCAGAGCCTTAAAAAAGGTCTTTTGCAGCAGATTTGCCCAGTCAACACATCTTTTGATTCCTTGACTGCTGCTTCTGTGGATATTGTTAGTGGATCTAAGTAAAATGAAATCCTTGACAACTTCCATCTTGTCTTTGTTTATCATGATGCTGCTTATTGGCCAGTTGTGAGGATTTTTGTTTCCTTTATGTTGAACTGCAGTCCATACTGAAGGCTGTGTGGTCTTTGAGCTTCATCAGTAAGTGCTCTAAGTGCTCTTCATTTTCGGCAAGCAAGCTTTTGTCATCTGCATAATGGAGGTTGTTAAAGAGCCTACCTCTAATCCTGGAGCACCATTCTTCATACAGTCCAGCTTCAGGACACAGATTGAATAAGTACTGTGAAAGGACACAGCCCTGACACACACCTTTCTTGACTTTAAGCCACACATTATCCCCTTGTTTTGTTCAAATGACTACCTTTTGATCAATGGCAGATTTCTGATGATCACAATTAAGTGTTGTGGAATTTCCATTCTCTGCAATGTTATCCATCATTTGTTATGACCCATGGTCAAATGCCTTTGCATAGTCTATGAAGCACAGGTAAACACCTTTCTGGTATTCTCTGCTTTTAGCCAGGATCTACCTGATGTCAGCAATGGTGTCCCTCATTCCATGTCTTCTAAGTGTCCTGTCTATATACTGCTGTAGCCACTTTTGAATAATCTTCAACAAACTTTTCCTAGCATGTGATACTAATGATATTGTTTGATAATTTCTGCATTCAGTTGGATCACCTTTCTTAAGAATAAAAGTAAGTATGGACTCTTCAAATTGGTTGGCCAGGCAGCTGTCTTCCAAATTTGTTGCCATAGACTGGTGAGTACTTCCAGTGTTGCACTCATTTGTTGAAACATCTCAGTAGGTATTCCATCAATTCCTGGAGCCTTGTTTTACATCATTGCCTTCTTGGCACTGCGCAGCTTGGACTTCTTCCTTCAATGCCATGGCTTCCTGATTTTATATTATCTCCTGAAATGATTAAATGTCAACCAATTCCTTTTGGTATAGTAACTCTGTGCATTCCTTCCATCTTATTTTGATGCTTCCTGTTTCATTTGATGTTTTCCCTGAAGAATATTTCAATGTTATAACTTGAGGCTTGAATTTTGTCTTCAATTCTTTCTGCTTGAGCCTTTTGGACTCTGTTTGTCTAAAATATACCAGGCAAGTTGCAGTATTTCTATCATTTTCCCGTCATTGTTTTCAGGCAGCCAGTGAATCCAGGCTTCAGTTAATCAATCTACTTGAAGAAGGTATATGCCACACCAGGTGCTTAAACTAACACACTAAATTCTTAAATGAACAATTTATTTTATTAGTATCGGCACAAAGCTAGTTCTTATGTGGCAGAGATTAAAGACGTTCCAAACGTCCCCCTTTTCCAAGCTTCTGTACTCCTCCTCCATCTCCAGCATGAGCTACACTTTCTTTCTTCAGTACTCCCTCTCCTGTCTTTGAGTTCCTTACTTTTTTGTAATGTCTCATAAAACTCACAAACTGGATAAAGGAAATGGCTCACATGGTTGTGGAGGCTGGCAATTCCCAGATTTTTGGGTCAGACGTGGGCTGTCCTGACTCATGGGGCTGCAGGGGCTGACGAACCCACACCAGCAGTTCAGACCACAGGCTGCCAGGTGACAAGGTTATGGAAGCTGGCACATCAGGTCACATGATAAGCTGCCAGCCAAAGGGGCTGTGGAGGCCAGCATATGCCAGAATTGGCAGGTTAGACAGCAGGCCTCTGCAGAAGTGAGCTAATCACAAACTGGACTCAGGATCCTCATGAAGACAGACAGCCGTACCAGGACACACACATATATCTCAGATGTAGGCCACACCCCTGATGTGTACAAATCCACCAGGTCCTCCTTAGAAACTCTGTGGGGCAGTTCTACTCTGTCCTATTGGGTTGCTATGAGTCAGAATGGACTCAGTGGCAGTGGTTTTGGCTTTTATAGATGGCTTTTAGTCAGATGCTTCTTCAAAGTGTTTCTTCAAAAATAAATGTTAGATTTTATAAAAGTAGAATAGGAAGTATTAGTAGTACTAGTATTAGGCCAATTAGTATCCCCAGTGTGATTCAGAAATGACTTTCCGGCAGTGGGTTTGGGTTTGGGTGTATGATCCTCAGTGGGCTTTTCCCTTTCACCATCTAGATGTTGATCCTTACGTGGTCTTAGAGTTTCTATCAGCTTGTGTCTCTTAAAGATCTCTGAAAGACTACATGGACAGATCCCTACTAGGTAGTTCAGATCCTATATGTAGTTCACACTCTATATAAAACTCCTCCGCCTTGCATTGTTAATATTAGTAAGAAATTAACTTCCATTGTGTTTGAGCCATTATATCTTTGGGATCTACTTGTTCTAGCCTTTTGTTTACCCTAAAATATAAGGCTATTTTGATTTCTTTTGTTTTTTTTTTTTTTACTTGAATCGTAGCTTTCAAATTATTTTGCAAATGGGAAATTGAATGATTCTTGGAATTGATGTCATCACTAGCCTCTTCCCCCAATGCTACTCCTACATAAATCTACAGATACAACAACTCTAGAGATAATTAGATATTTTTAGTCTGCATGACACTCTAAGAATGTTGTTTCTCTTTTCCTATTAGTATCATAGAAGCTTCACTTTTCTGCTTCAGGGAAACGTGAAAAACACACACATACATATACAAAAACCTTTGATAAGAAAATTGTCAAGCGATAAGCTCAGCGCCTTGAGTGGCTGTCTGACGAGATCTCAGTGCTAGACTAATGACTTCACTCTTTTAAGTGCTTTTCAACTAAACTAACTTTGACATTTTCAAGTTTGTGAAACTGTCACCAGACTGCTCTTTACCATATGTCCAGACTCTTTTACAAGTAGGTCACAACGTTGGGCCATGTGAGTAGATAAATTTACCTCGATATCAGGCCCATTAACAGCAATGGCATAAACCTGTACATGACCTCGTCATAGTGTAGACCCATTTTTTCTCTAGAATCCAGTATCATACTTCACTATAGATGCCCTTGTGGCATAGTAGTTAAATGCTACACCTGCTAACCCAAAAGCTGTCAGTACAAATCTACCAGGTCCTCCTTAGAAACTCTGTGGGGCAACTCTACTCTGTCCTATAGAGTTGCTATGAGTCAGAATTGACTCGATGGCAGTGGCTTTTGTAGATGGCTTTTAGTCAGATACTTCTTCAGAGTGTTTCTTCAAAAACAAATGCTAGATTTTATAAAAGTAGTATAGGAAGTATTAGCAATTTAATATGAGCCACTTGACCTTCTGCTTATGTTCTTTGAAGTGTTCACTCTAGAAAGCAGCGTGGTGTCGAACCCATGCTGATCTGATGTCCAAAAGCTGAGAGTTCGTACGCTGGCTCTGCGGCTTACTAATCCTAACTCTGGAATAAGCTTCTGAAACACCCAAAGTCTTATTTTCCTCAATTTCTAAATTAACACTTCTTAGGGTACATGAGTCAGAATCGACTTGATAGCACCTAACGACAGCAAGGTACTGATGAGGAGCTAATGTGTATAAAGTGCCTGGTATACACTCTCTTCTTGTTTCTTTATTTCCTCTGGGTCTAGCCTGATTTCTTCTTGATTGAATTAACATGATTTCTCAATGACTTGCATGTCAGATCAACTTAGTATAATTTTCAAGTGCTCCAGACACAATATTACTCAGAACATTTGTCCCTTGGTTCTGGTATATGAATTATTTAAAGAGCAAGCATAATTTTTGGATGTGATTAATTGTGAAATGTAAGTATTGAAACATATTCAATACTTATATCAAAGGTAGTCTGACTTTGAAACTGTCCTCTGTCACTAATAGGTAAATGCTAAGTCATACCCACACAGGTAGGACCAGTAGTGGCAAACATTGTCTGGGCCCACAGTGATGTCCTTGGATCTTTGCATTGACAAAGTCAATACAAATTCAATGGAGGAGGAACGCACAGAAAAGTATTTACTGAAGGTGTGTGTTTATCTTCCAATATCTTCTCCTCTTCCCTAAGTACTTAAAACTTTTGTTCTTTATATGAAGATACAATTGTATATAGAAGCTAAGCTTGGGAAGAGGTGGATGGCGTAGAGAAGTCTGCCACTTACATTCACTTCCTTTCTTTCTAGCACATAGTCTGTAAATTGATAAACACCAGCAGTACTTTTACAGTCTTATTGTATTGGACCAATCTGCTGTAGTTTACAACATATATAAAACTTGAAATTTTCAGCACAGTTTTCATAAAATACATTTTTGTTGTTTTTTTCTTTCTTTCTAACAGTATCTTTAACTGGCTTTTTTAGAACTGTTTTAGGAGTCTCCCTTGTGCTCGACTTCCTTTCATCTTTAGCCCACTATTTTAAATATGTGTGTTCTCTTGAGATGACACTAGTTTTACCTGTGGCCTATAGGATTACTCTATTGATGTATTCAGTCCAGTCTTCTTCTTGCAGCTCAATAAATGCTTGTAAAGGAATCTTAACTGTATATCACCACTTAGGAAGTACATTAGGGGCCTGTATTAGACATCTTTTGGGGTTTCTGCCCAATTCAGAAGAATGTATTAGCTATTCCTGACATGGTTGTGGCAGATCCTGTAACTGGTCTCCTTAATCTCCATTTCTTCTTGCATTTTACGAATAGAATATTCATTTTATTTGGAATAGCAATGTGCCCAGCTATAAAACTTGGCCAATAAAACCGAAGTGAAGTCCCAGTGAGATTCTAGAAAGTAGTATTTTCTGAATATAGGAATCATCTCTTCCTCTTTGTTTACTTGCTCTTCTTCTCTTTACCTGGAAAATGAAAGCAAGTTGAAGGATAAACAGTTCTCTTGCCACAACAAAGTGGCCATAAAGATGAATACTACATGCTGAGGGTGGTAGACCAGAGAGACTAAAGCAGTTTAGAACGTTACTGACACTTAAGAGTTTCTGCCCTAACCCCTGGACTGATGCGATAGCTAGAATTAATTTCAACTGTGAGCAAATAAAAACCCCTCAAAATAAGAGACATCAAGGTGTATTTGTGGTTACTAGGAATGGTAGAAGAGGAAAGGGAAGAGATGCTCAATACTTAAAGCACACAGCTTCTGTTAACAGTGATGGTCTAACTTGGAAACAGAAAAGTGTGACAGCCGAAAACATGATGAACACAATTAATATCACAGAACTGTGCATGTGAGGATTATTGAAATGTCAAATGTTTTGTTACATATACATTTACCACAGTAAACAAATAAACTAAGAGTGAGCACCAAGGAATAGGAAACACTTTCTCTTTCATAAAAACACAGTTCAGGAATGGAGAGCCCAGGGCTGCTGTCTTAGTATCTCATGCTGCTATGACAGAAATACAACAAGTTGATTGCTTTAACCAAGAGAAATTTATTCTCTTACAGTCCAGTAGACTACAAGTCCACATTCATGGCATCAGTTCCAGGTGAAGGCTTTCTGTCTCTTTTGGCTCTGGAGGAAGACAGTCAGTCTTCCCTTGGTCTGGGAGCATCTCAGCATAGGAACCTCAGGTCCAAATGCTGAGCTCTGCTCCTGGACTGTTTTTTTTTTTTGGTAGGATGAAGTATCTGAGACTCCACTCACCTCACTCTTTTATATCTCAAAAGATATTGGCTTAAGACAATTTATATCCATTTGCATACCTGATTATGAGGTGGCCACCATGTGTCCAGGGAAAAATCAGGAATGCTATTGCTAAAGAAGTGGGAGACCATGGAAATTAGAGGCAGTAATAGTTGCTTCTGCCCTAACTTCTCACTTTTGACTTCTCAGTATGTAAGAAAAAACAGTTTTCCATTTAATTAACCTTGCAGTATGGACACCATGATTTGTTGTACCCAAGTTGATTCTGACTCATAGTAAGTCTATAGCACAGGACAGAGTACCCACAGGGTTTCCAGGACTGTAATCTCTACAGAAGCAGATCGCCACTTCTTTCTCCCACAGAGTGCCTGGAGGGTTCAAAGCACTGACCTCTCAATTAGCAGGTGAGAGCTTCATGACTGTGCAAACAGTGCTCCTTGAAGAAACAATGACATTTGCCAAATAGTCCTTCACTAAGAATTGGGACCATGGTGGTACAGTGGTTAAGCATTTGGATACTAATCAAAAGGTTAGTTATTTCAAATTCATCAGTCATTCCATGGAAACCCTATGGGTCAGTTCTACTCACTCCTACAGGAAGAAAGTGGGACACTGGACAATAAGAACTCATGTTACATACTAGAAAATTAGTTCTATGACATTAGATCAAATGATTATCTGCTATATACTAGGAGGCAGACCATATGCCTCTAAGGGCTATAGCATTAGAATAAGAGGCAGAGAAATTCAGACAGCTGGAATGTGTGGGTTACTTCATGCCACTCTAATTGAGTGATTCTACAAATAATAAACATTAAAACAAAAACAAAAGAAAAAAAAGGAAAACAAACAAACAAAACACACGGCTGTCAAATCAATTCTGACTCTTAGCAACCCTGTGATATAGAGTAGAATTGCCCCATAGGGTTTCCAAGGCTTTAATCTTTATAGAAGCAGACTGCCACATCTTTCTCTAGCAGAGTGGCATTTAGGCTTGAACTGTTGATCTTTTTTAGTTTGCAGCTGAGTGCCTCAACACTGCATGGCAAGGTCTCTTTAATAAACACTAAATGTTTTAAAATAGCAGTTAATATTTGTCGTGGTTCTTGTTGGTTGACTGGGCTCAGCTGAGCAGTTTTCCTACAGGGCTGTGCATGTAACTTCATGTCAAATGGTGAATGATGCTGGAGATAGTTGAAGTTTTTGACTGGTCTGTCCATCTAAAAGAGTATCTTCATCTATATGTTTAGTGGTGTAGCTCAGATGGCTGAAAAAAATTGGACATCCTTATGCCGCCCCATGCAGCCTCTCCTAATTGCTAAATTGTGTTTCTTCATGGAAGGATGATCTCAGAGTGGTCATACTTCTTATGTGGTGGTTGGATTCCCCCAAACTTAGTGTATAAGAGTGACCCACTGGAAGTTATAAGGTTTCTAATGACCTAGCCTTGGAAAACATGCAGCATCATGTCCAGCACATGCTCTGGTCAAAAGTAACAGGGCCAGGCAGCAGTAAAGGAGTGGGGACTACTCAAGTCTGTGAATACCAAGAAACATGATTTCTAAGGCTTGAGGTACTTTCTTTGGAAAGAGAATACAAATTTGCTGCAAGGGTTGCTTTATGCATATATCTGATATTTAAATTGACTGAGAGAGTCCATAATCTGAAGCCTGAGGGTTGTAAAAAACTATTGTTTTCATAGTATAAAGAGCAGTACAAGTCGTCGCTATGGCTGACTCAGCAAGATCAAAGAGTGATCCACCCAATTTTCCTTAGGACTCTTCTAGTCAAGCAAAATTATAAGTTTGAAGTAAAAGATGGGATTAACAGTGTTTCCATCCAAACAGAGACCATTGTTTCAAAGCGCTTCAAGCCAGGAGTAATAAATTAGGGGTAAACAGGATATGTGTGGTCATTGGAGGTCCTGTGATAGAATTCTTGCCTTCCCTAAGAGGGAGCCAGGTTGGATTCCCGGTTAATGTACCTCCTGTACGGCCCCCACTTACCTGTCAGCAGTGAGTTGTGCATTGCTGTGATACTGAGGAGATTTCAGCAGAAACTTCCAGATTAAGACAGACTAGGAAGAAAGATCTGGAAAGTTGCCTGTTGTACATGGGTCTCCATGAGAGGGAGCTGAATGAACATCAGCAAACAACGGTAAGATAAGCAGAGCACAGAGACCAGCTGGCCAAAGAATGGACTCTTCAGGCTTAAACATTATGTTTAGGCAAGGTCGTTAGTTCTTGTGACGCATAGATAGGATTAACAGACAAGCCTAGTAAGTTTTGAGAAAACCACTTTGTCAAAGAACCTCTAGGTCTCATAAATATCAGCCTATAATTGTTTAATTTCTAAGGCCATTCTTGGCAACATGGTAGTGCCCAGGGTTGGCATGTTCTCCAGAGGGGTAAACCAGTGACTGCTGTAGCTTCCTGTGGGAGAGTTTTTGCTAATTACCATCATCCTAGCATTCTCTACTTGGATGACAGGACCACAGGAGCCTTAGCCAGACCCTCATGGACAGAGGACTGCATGTGAAGCAGAGTTCTTGAATTGGAGCTGGAGGCAATAACTGGTTGATACTTTAAGGCTGCTGCATTTGGGGAAGGGTTGGATGTGATACATGTGTAGAAAAAATGGCATTTGTGGGTGCTGAGCGGACACCACCGTAGCTATTGCTAGTTGCTTGTCCCATATTCATTCTCTCTTTTCTTCCTTACCAGCAGTACCTGAACATTGTGAGGTGGAGCTATGAATATTCTCACTCTTTCATATTAAAAACTTCAGAAACTAATCTGACACTGTCTTATAGAGCTTGTGTGTGCCCTAAGAGACAGCAACTTCACCCTCGTGTGCTAGAAAAACTCGTGCACGCGTGCATCTCAAATGAGGTGCAAGAAACTTCACAGCATCATTGTTTATCATGGCAGAAAAACTGAAAAGAACCTGAACAACTATCAAAGCAATAAATAAACGGTGGAATGTTTATGCAAGAAAATACTACCCTTCTGTAAAAATCAATGAACAATAGCCATGTGAAGCAATGTAAATCAATCCTACAAAACAGAACATTGAGCAAATAAAAGCAAGTTGCAGAAGACCTCACACTCTCTAATACTGCTCTTATAAAGCAAAACAACAGAGGCAAAATTATACATTACTCAGGTATACATACTATACACACTTACATAGCATTGTTGACATAAAATTCAGGTGGCAGTTAGCCTCTGTGAGGGAGAGTAAAAGGGATAGACGATTGGCCAGAAGCACAAAGGCTTTCATATCAAGGTGAGTTCTTCAGCAGTTTAGGTTTATGCCTTAAAACTCACATGTGTGTTATAATTATTCTGTATCAAATATTTCATAATAAAAATGAGTTGTATTTTATGCATGGGCATGGAGTGATGTCTTAGGTAACTTCATATGTAAGGTAGCCATATCTTGATCTGCATGAGATCCATTAACCCCACTTCTGTTGAATCCATTCTGACTCACAATAACCCCATGGTTGCATGAAGCAGTTACATCTATGGTGCTGGCCCAATGTAAATGAGAAATTACATGGATAAGCTAATGTTAAGTTAAAAAAGAAAAAGCAAGATGCAGAATAGTGTTTATTTTATATTTCAGTTTATGGAAGATGATCTATTAAAAAACATAGATTTGAATATGAAGAACAAACAAAAGAATTATTTATAGCCAGGAACATTCTAAAATAGAAGATAACATAGGAAAAGAAGACACTTGGGGATAAGGTATTTTACAAATGTGTATCAGCGGGTGTCCGTGAAGTGGCAACCAGGTGACTAGAAGACACAGATGGGAGACAGAACTTTTCTCTGTAAATCTCTTTGGACTATGAGAATATTGTGACTTATACTTGTGTTACCTATTTGAAAAGTTAATTTAAAACAATGAAATTCATTCTCAGTACACTGTGACACATACCATGGTAGCTATTACTGTACTAAAAAAAACAAACCAAACCACCCCTACTGCCGTCAGTCAATACAGACCCGTGGCGATCCCGTGTTTCACATAATAGAACTGCTCCTCACGTTTTCTCAGCTGTAACCTTCATGGAGGCGCGTTGCCTGGCCTTTTGTCTTCAGTGTCACTGGGTGGATTCTGACTGTCAGCCTTTAAGTTAGTAGCCTGTCTCAAACTGTTTCTGTCACCCAGAGACCTTACTGGCTTCTCGTTTTGAATGAAGCAGCTAAACGCTGTACAACTATTTGATGAATTCTTGGTAATTAATACATCTCACAGTGAAGTGATTAATAACTGTGTCAAGCTGTGGCTGCTGACCCCAAAGCCAGCAGTTCAAATCCACCAACCACCCCCTGGAAACCCTATGGGGCAGTTCTACCCTGTCCTATAGGGTTGCCATGACTCAGAACCAGCTCAATGGCCTTCGTTTTTTTTAATACATAGAATTATACCCACTTTATGGATGAGATAATTTTCAGAGATTATGTAGCTCTCTCAGGGTCCCCTGTCTAGTAGGTTGTAGGATTCACATCAAGGTGTGTCTGACTATAAATCTCTTACCTCTGAGCACACGGCCAGGCAACAACCAATGGGAGTATCATTTCATCTATGAAACTAGAGTCTCTATATTTTTCTTATTCTTGTTCATTTTGGTATGTCACACTTGTTCACTGTTTAACATTTGCTAAATTGGGAGCTGTAATAGCAAGTGTTCAGTATTAGAAGGCTGGGATTTCTCTCTCGCTCAGCTACACACAACTTGTATAAACCTCAGCAATCCGAGACTTAAAGAGCCTGGTTTCTCACTATCAAATGAAGGAACTGTGTCTTCACGTCCTACAGACTTGCTGTGGCAACAGCTGAAGTCATAGAAGTGGGCACGGGCTGGGAACCAGAAGGTACCGTACAAATATGAGCTACCATTATTATTAATGACCTAGTGTGACAATTCAATCAGGAAAGCCATAAATCAATAAAGATGTTGTAAGTGAAAGCAGCTTGAAGACCATTTTCAAAGTCAGCACACTGGCATGTCCTCACTGCTGGTTGCTTTATATAGCAGATAGTTTTTCTGCACAGCGTCAGCCTTGAAACAGATCAGCAAGAACATAACGAACCCACCTTACGCAGGAAATGTTAAATGACCTACGTCTCTTGTTACGGGCTGAGCCTCAATTAATCCAGGAGGTGGTTTTCTCAGTTGAAAAGAAAGCAAATGACCTCACAGCATTTACTGTATGGAACAAAGTCTACATGTGGGGATAAAACAGTAAGATTAGTTGAATTCGTGGCTGTTTCTTTTAGGAAAGTGGCCCTGGCAATATTGCCTAAGTGTATATTTAGATTCACTTTCTTTTGCATAACTGCAGAAGCTGCTGCTGCTGCTTTTGAAACTTTTGGGGGGGAACAAAATTAGTATGTGAAATACCATATGGTGACAACAACCACAACGAGCCTTACCAGAAATTAAGCAGAAATAAAGTGTGGACTAGAAAAATATAGCGTGTATAATATATACACACACACACATATATATATGCACACAGGATTTTATAGTGGGCTCATCCAAATAACAATCCTTAAAAATGTCATATCCCTATTGATGGAACAGTTGGAGATGTGAGGGAAGAGGAAAAACAGAGAAGTGTTGTGTTTACAGCTTTGTAAAGTGCCCTGTCTGACTTACCTTCAGTTTGGTTTATTTGAGTTTTTGCCTGGCTCTTACAATAACTGAAACCCAGGAATATCTTCTAGAGACTTTACCTAATGGGTTATTTAAAAAAAAAAAAGAAAAGAAAAATCAATTCCTGCTATCAATAGTTTCAGCAGACAGCTAGTTTATTTTTGAACGGAAATATTATTTTTCTCTCCATAGCGTCCCGTTTTTGCCCTCTCCTCTGGGGGCTGTTCCCCTCCCTCCAGTGGTGCTCTGCTGTGTAGCCTCCAAAGACAGAAAGAATGTTTGAACGTGTGGGGGAAGAGGTGAACTGCAAACTACATGAAAAATCTTTGGATATAGATTGTTTGTCTCTAAAGATTAAACATTTTTTTAAAAAAGGCTAACCAAGGCATTCAATCCTATTTTCTTGGCAGAAGCAGGAGAATAAAGGAACAAGGCAGCCAATGCTTAGTATACAAGCATCCCGAGAAGAATTCAACATATCCTCTTATTTAGCAGTTTATTATGTTACTGTTTGCCTCTATTCAGGGCTCACAGGATCAATAGCGGGAGCTTCCTGGGCAGCAAATTCTGAATGTGTGTTTTGGAGTCCACCTGAGCTCAGTTTAGATTCCTTAAGTATTTTTAGGCCAGATAATTTAACTGGCCCAGCAGAAGTGACCAGAAATGTGACTGTGCCCAAGATAAGTAAAACAGAATGTGACAGAATTCAAAACAATAGTAGTGACAACAGTAAGATTAAAATGGTCAAAAGGTGCTGGAATGTAAAGAGACTCTATATGAAGTCAGTAAATCTGTATTTAATTTTCCAGAATGGGCATGCACGAATAATGTGATTTTAAACTTTTTGCCAGTTCAATTAAAGTGAATTCTTGCCTAAATTTCCCATAGTTCTTCAGTGGATTAAATGATGTTGTATCTCAGGGGTCAGAAAACATTTTCTGATCAGACAGTAAATAATTTAGGCTCTGTGGGTCACTGTGGTCTCTACCACAACAACTCAACTTAGCTGTCACAGGGCGAAAGCAGCCACGACAATAAATGAAAGAGTGTATGTTTTCTTAAAACAGGATTTATAAATAGTGAAACTTGAATTAGACATTTTTCCCAATTTCAATAAATTCTCTTTCATTTTTCCCAAACATAGAAGAGTTATCGATTTTTACATACAAATTTTATGGCCAATAACTGTACTGGATACTTTGATGGCTTCTGGTTGCTCTCAGTGTACTCTCTCGTGTTTTTTTTCAATACTTAATTATACCCTTGCTCTGCTCCAGGATGAAAAAGACTGTGTGACCGAGCCAGGATTCAAATGCACATTTCCTGAAAATTATTCTTAAGGTCATTGCCATCCTGTGAATTCTGACACTGACCCAACGGGACTGAGTAGAACTGTCTCCTCGGGTTCTCAAGGCTGCGGTCTTCACAGAAGCAGACTGCCGTGGCTTTGCTTCCGTGGGGCAGCCGATGGGTTGGAACCATACTGATTTGTCCTTTAACACCTAACCACGGTACCATTCTTGCAGTCATACAAAAACTGGCTCTGGGCCGGATTTGGACTGAAGGCTGTAGTTTGGTGACCCGTGGTAAACTCACATATGTGTGTTGTTATTGTTGTTGTTGGCAGGAGCTGTCGAGTTGGTCCTGAACCCTAACCACCCGAGGTACTACAAATGGAACAATGCTCAGTCCCGTGCCATACTCGCAATCACTGTTGTGCTCGAGCCAGTAGTTGCAACCACTGTGTCAGTCCATCTTGTTGAGCGTCTGCCTGTTTTGTGCTGACTCTCCACTCCACCAAGCATCATGTCCTGCTCCAAGGACTGATCCATAGCTCCTAACAACATGTCCAAAGTAGTCTTGCATCTAAGGAGCATTTGGGCTGTACTGCTTATGAAACAGATTTGTTCCTTCTTTTGGCATTCCATCATATATTCAAGAAAACCCCGGTGACGTAGTGGTTAAGTGCTATGGCTACTAACCAGAAGATTGTCAGTTCAAATCCACCAGGCACTCCTTGGAACTCTATGGGGCAGTTCTACTCTGCCCTGTGGGGTTGCTATGAGCTGGAATCAGCTCGACAGTGGTGGATTTGGTTTTCTGGTTTTTCTTTTTTTGTGTGTATTCAATATTCTTCACCAACACTACAATTCAGTGGCATCAGTTCTTCTGCAGTCTTCCTTACTCACTGTCCAACTTTTGCACATATATAATGTGATTGAAAATATCATGGCTTGTGTCAGGTACACCTTAATCTGCAAAGCGACACCTCTGCTTTTCAACACTTTGAAGAGGTTCTCTGCAGATTTGTCCAGTGCAATACAGCTCCTTATTTCCTGACTGCTGCTTCCACTGGTGTTAACTGTGGATCCAAGTCAAATGACATCCTTGACAATCTCAGTCTTTCCTCTATTTATCATAATGCTGCTTACTGGTCCATTTGTGAGAATTTTTTTTTCCCTTATGTTGCAGTGTAAACCATACTGAAGACTGCAGTCTTTGATCTTCATCACTAAGTGCTTCAAGTCCCATTCACTTTCAGCAAGCAAGGTTGTGTCATCTGCATAACGTAGATTGCTTATGAATCTTCCTCCAGTCCTGATGATTCATTCTTCTTCACATAGTCCGTCTTCTCAGAATATTTATTCAGCGTATAGTCTGAATAGGTGTGGTGAAAGGATATAACAACAACCATTATACACACTTTTTCTGCCTTGAAACCACTCAATGTCCTTGTGTTCTAGCCAAACAACTGCCTCTTGAGCTATGTGCAGGTTCTTCACGAGCACAGTTAAGTGTTCTGGAATTCCCAGGCTTTGCAAAGCTATCCGTAATCCGTTACGATCCACACAGTCAAATGCCTTAGCAGTCAATACAACACAGGTCAACACCCTTCTGGTATTCTCTGCTTTCAGTCAGGATTCATCTGACATTAGCAATGACATCCCCGATTCCACGTCACCCTCTAAATCCAGCCTGAATTTTATCAATGCAGTTGTCAATACCGTTCTTTGCCAATACGCTGCTGCAGCCACTTTTGAAGGATCTTTAGCAAAATTTTACTTGGGTGTCACGTCAATGATATTGTAGAATAATTTCCACAGATGGCTGAATTACTTTTCTTGAGAACAGGCATAAAACCGGGTCTCTTCCAATCGGTTGGCCAGGTAGCTGTCTTCCAAATTTCTCGGCATAGATGAGTGAGCATCTCTAGTGCTGCGTGTTTGTTGAAACATCTCAACTAATATTCTGTAAATTCCTGGAGGCTGTTTTTTGCCATTGCTTTCAGTGAAGCTTTACCTCTTCCTTCATTGTCACTGGTTCCTAATTATATGCTGCCTCTTGAAATGTTTGAGCATTGTCCAATTCTTTCTGTGTCGTGACTGTATTCCTTTGATCTTCTTTTGATGCTTGCTGTATCGTTTAATATTTTTCCTGTGGAATCTTTCACTATTGCAACTCAAGGCTTGAATATTTTCTTCAGTTCTTTTCAGCTTGAGAAATGCTGAGCATGTTCTTCCCTTCTGGTTTTCTATCTCTAGCTCTTTACATATGTCATTATTTTATTTTGTCTTCTCGAGCCACTGCGAAATCTTCAGTTCTTTCATTTCTTCATTTCTTCCTTTTGCTTGAGCTGTTCAACACTTAAGAGCAACTTTCCAAGTCTCTTCTGACATCCATTTGAGTCTTTTCTTTCTAATAACCTCTTGCTTTCTTATGTATGATGTCTTTGATATCATGACACAGTTTATCTGGTCTTCTGTCATTAGTGTTCAGCACATCAAATTTATTCTTGAGATGGTCTCTAAATTTAGGTGGGATATACTTAAGACCGTACTTTAGCTTCCACAGAATTATTCCAACTTTCTTCAGTTTGAACTTGAACTGCAATTGATTGTCTGTTCCACAGTTGGCTCCTGGCCCTTGTTATGACTATCAGAATTGAGCTTTTCTGTCATCTCTTTCCACAGAGGTAGCTAATTTGATTCCTGTGTATTCCATATGGAGAAGTCCATGTGTATCATCACCATTTATGTTGGTGAATAAAGGTTATTTGCAATGAAGAAGTGGTTGGTCTTGTAAAATTCTATCATATGATCTCTGGCATCATTTCTATCACCAATGTGATATTTTCCAACTACTAGTCCTTCTGTGTTTCCAACTTTCACTTTGCGATCACCAGTAATTCTCAATGCATCCTGATTTTTGCTCAATTTCAGACTGCGGAAGTTGGTAAAAATCTTTAATGTCTTCCACTTTGGTTTTAGTGGTTGGAGGGTAAATTTGAATAATAGTCGTATTAACCAGTCTTCCTTGTAGATGTATGAATATTATCCTATCACTGACAGCACTGTACTTTAGGTCAGATCTCAAAATTGTTCTTTTTGATAATGAATGCAACCCCAGTCCTCCTCAAGTTGTCATTTCTTCCACAGTAGACCATGTGACTGAGTCAAGATAGCCTCATTCACATGCACCAGTGAATTACAGAGACTTGGTGTACAATTGATGGTCTCCGGGAGTTATTAAAGGGGAAGGAGTTCATAGCTTTTGGAAGATTGTGTCAGTTTAGTAACCTCATACCTATATTTTCTGACCTTGCAAGACTGTGTTGTGGTCCAGCACTGAGACACAGGCAGATACTGAAAAGCCAGCAGAGTTGACTTTTGGAGTCTCTCTACTTTCCTTTTCATTGCCCCAATTTTCCTTATGTTTCTACACTATATTTTACCCTACAGAGCTTTAATCTCAGGTCTCTGTTAACTAATAACTCTTGAGGTCTGCTAACTTATGATCCTTTTCAGCAGCACTCTCAACATCCAAAAATGCTCTGAGGAAAATGAAGTCTCCATGGCAAAATAGGTTTGAAAATTTAAAAAACCTAGCTCTGATCTGAGAATCACAACTGATACCTGAAGACCTATAGAGCTTCTGAGAATTCTACCTGTTCAAATAGTGTTTCGTCTAACATTACTCAAATGCATTTGATTACAGAATTTTTATTGGTGAGGGGAGATAATACCTATTAATGTCTTGTGGATTAGTGATCCATGTTTCTAGTCATTTCAATGAATAAAACCTATTTCACCTACTGAGGGTTTTGTAAGTGACAGAAGTGACTCTTGACTTCATGGAGCTGCCAGTCTAGCAAGGAATGGCCCACTTTGGGGACAGATATCTTACAATATTATTCTTTATAGGGTATGAACTTTCATAGAATAGTTTTGGAGGACTAAGCTGCTTTTAAAACCCAGTTAAACGATTCTTTAGAGTTGAGACATTTTAGTCTCCACGATAAGCAGCAGGAAAGAGAAGGTAATTGTGGAGTTTGGTAGGTCCAGAGACTATTAGACCATACCAGGAGGTGTGCTACCTGTTTCAGACACCGATAAATACAATTTCCATCAGTGTAGAAATGGTATTGAACTGGACTTCAGGAAATGTACATTTGAATCCTGGCTCGGTCACACAGTCTTTTTCATCCTGGAACAGAGCAAGGGTATAATTAAATATTGAAAAAAAACACGAGGGAGTACACCGAGAACAACCAGAAGCCATAAAAGTATCCAGTACAGTTATTGGCCATAAAATTTGTATGTAAAAATCAATAACTCTTCTATGTACAGACAATCACCGGTGAGAAAATTTAATGGAAGGAAAGCTCTCCTATATAACAGCAACAAAACATATAAAGGGGTAAATATAATAAGAAATGGTCAGAACCAAAATAAAGAAATGGAAAAAAAAATTCTACTAAAGAATGTTAAAAAAAATCTTGACTAAATAGGAATGAAATGCTTTGCTTTTAGACAGGAAACAAGCACTATAGAGGTGTCAATTTTTCCCTGAATTAATTTCTATCTGTGATACACTAGCAATCAAAATCTCAGCAAGATTTTAGAAAACAGCCAAATGATTATAAAATTGATCTGGATGAATAATCATTTGAAAAGAACAAATATAATTCTGAATAAGAAGAAAAAAAAAAAAAAGGAAAGAAGTAGAAAAACATCTCGCACTCCCCTGACGCTGTTAGAGAACGTCATCCATTAGAGAGACTCCCGGGATTCCTTCTGCACGGTTTCCTGTTTTCGGGTATCTTCTCCATCGAATTCAGCCACCTCAATCGCTCTCAACTCCACTCTCTGCCTGTTCACATCAGTGCGACTACTGCTGTACCTGACTTCTTGTACCGAAGCTGGGAAAAAGTCCCACGCAGACTTCTGGACAAACAGCGGCTCTAACCTGGTGTGTTTCCCTTCTCTCAGTGATCACATTTCTGCTCTGTCTGTTATTCAATGCCTGCCAATAGTCACCTCATAATTTTCTCTTTAATTGCTGAGCAAGAGAGGGTAACAGTGGAATTCAGCACTGTTTTTTCGCCTAAGCTTGTTTTGCATCAAGTGTGTCAGTTTTGGTTGTCAGTCGTGCAAATTGCCTCCGATTATTTTAAAGGTATCATGAAATGTACATAACAATATCTTTGTTATAAACGTATTTTAAGTCTAAAGAGGACACCTCATACAGCATTAAGATGGTTATTTGTTGTCTCTGAATTTTGTTTCTCGAGGGCCTGAGCCTAAGATTTTTGTTTTAAAGTAACCAATCTGGATTTCTCAATTTTGCATTCTCAAATTTGTTCTTTTACTCAAATAAAAGACAAAGCATTGTTACTTCTTTCAACGACTGGCTTAATTAGAAAATGAATGCCAAGTTGAAAAGTTTTTTTAAGATAGGAAACTCACAGAGGAGAATAAATACTATGCGTGCATGAAAGCCTTATTAGGACAAAGATCAGAGGTGAAGTTGCCTGTCAACAGCAGTATAAATTTGTTACCAGATTAAAATGAATTTAAGCTTAAAATGGCAAGAACAGAGGCAAAATCAAAGAGAAAAAAAAAAACAAAAAACCCTGAAACTAAAGGCATATTATTAAGAATTGAAGTAATTTAGCACCAGGAAGTAAAAAGATGTATTTCTCCTCGTGGTATAGTGGTTAATTGCTGTATCTGCTAACCAAAAGGGCAGCAGTTTGAATCTAGCAGGCAGTCCTTGGAAACTCTAAGAAGCAGTTCTACTCTGTCCTACAGGGTGGCTGTGGGTAGGAACCAACTTGACGACAGTCGGTTTTTTGCTTTGGTGCTTTTCTTGTTAGTGTTTATCTCTCATTTAGTGATTAAAAAGCATCCTGGGATCAACATGCGATTGTATTTTAATGATTTGACAGCAACCACAACAAAATACTGAGTATGAAGAACTAAAGTACAAGAGAAAATTACAGAACTTGTTCGGAGGGATAAAGCTATGGTGGTTAGTAGTTACGTGCCGGACCTGCCAACCAAAAGACAGGCAGTTCAGATCTACTAGGCATTCCTTTGAAACTCTGTGGGTCAATTGTACTCTCACCTAATAAGGTTGCTATGAGTTAAAATCGACTTGACAACAATGGGTTTGTTTTTCTTTTCATTTGTTTGTTGTAGTTTGTTGGTTGTAGAATTCGTTTCTGAACTTTTAAAATGGTTTGTTTAATCCCATCATTAAATTTTGAACTCACTTTGTTTTTATTCCCCTCTAACTCAATGGAAGGCAGCATTCTAGAATTTAGGAGTATAAGCCCATCTGATGACACAGAAACTAGAGCTCACTGTGTTCGTAAATCAGGGGAATCTTTCAATATATGACATAAAGCCTCTGATTCTACAGAATTTTTGGATCCTTTCTCTGCAATGTCTTGGTAAACGGCTCATGAGAAATAATTTTATCTCCTTGTCTCCTTTTCTGATTTAGAAATAAATACGAGACAAAAATTCTGAATCTGTTCTAGTACATTATTAACATATTCAACATTAGTGTCTTTGTTGCGTTTGTAAGTCATATCTCACTTAAACCTAAATGGACCTGCTTATTTCTTATGATCTAAAATACACATGCACACAGGGAGACCACTGCACAAAATAAAATAAAATTTCTCCCATGAAGTTGGACATCAGCCTCCTAGGGACTATCTTCAAAATGGCAGGCAACCTACGTGCTAGAGGAACTCCAAGAGCAACGCTGAGTGAGGGAAAGCCCCTCACCTGTTAACATCATGGTGTTTTGATCTTATGGTGCCAGCATTATTTGTATGCCCAACAGACCTCTGCTTTGATCAAGAAAAGAAAAAAAAAAAAAAAAGCTGCTGTCAAGTCAATCCAACTTATAGTAACTCCATGTGTTTTTTAACAGAACGGTTTTCAACGGCTGTGGTCTTTTGGGAGTAAACTGACAGACTTTTCTTCTGCAGTGTCTCTCTAGGTGGAATCGAACTGCCAACTTTTCAGTTAGTAGCTGCACACTTAGCCATTTGTGCCACTCAGGGACTCTGTTTTGCACACAGACGTTAGTAATTCCATTAATCATTTTTGTTTACTTCAGAACTACTCCAGTGCTGGCGTGTCAAGTCCGCCTCATGGTGACCCTAGGGACTGTCCCTAAAGGGGCAGCCAAGAAAAGGATGAGAACATAAAATTGTTATTTTCGCATACCATCTGGCAATAAGACACAGTAATGTCTGATTTGGACTATGAGGGCTAAATGACTAGGATATGATGATGAATCATATTAATAAATCCCATCAGATGTACTTATCAATATTTGTTTCAACACAGACTGTTCTTAATAAGAAAATAAAATGATACTTGATTGTCAACTATAATAGTCTGAATTTTTGGGGGGGCTATCCTTTTCAGGACATTCATATGGTTACACGTGAGTCAGAAGTGATTTGATGACACCTAACAACATATGTACTTATAAAATCCACTGCCACTGAGTCAATTCTGACTCGTGGCAATGCTGTAGGACAGAGTAGAACCACCCCACAGGGTTTCTGAGTAGAACTGGTGGATTCAAACTGCTGACGTTTTAGTTAGTAGTCATAGCTCTTAACCACTAGGCCACCACTGCACAGCCCATTGCTGCTGAGTTGCTTCCAACTCATAGTGACGCTGTGTACAACACAACCAAAGGCTGCCCAGTTCTACATCATCCTCACGATAATTACTGTGCTTGAACCCACTGTTGTAGCCACTAGGTCTATCCATTTCACCGAAGGTCTTCCTTTTGTCACTAACCCTCTGCTCTGCCAAACACAATGTCCTTCTCCAGGGACAGGTCTCTCCTAATAACACCTCCAAAGTATGTGAGACAAAGTTTTGCCATCCTTGCTTCCAAGTAGCATTCTGGCTATACTTCTTCCAGTACAGATGTGTTCATTCTTTTGACAATCCAGGGTATATTCAATATTCTTCACAAACACTGTAATTAAAAGGCATCAACTTCAATCTTTTTAATTCATTCCCTAGTTTTTTTGTGTATATGTATATACATCATGGATTGAATTGTGTCCCCTACTCCCCACCTCCCCCCCAAAATGTGTGTAGCAAGTTGCCAAGCCAAGTGCCGTGGTGTAGCAAGTTAGCTGAGCCATAATTCACAGTATTGGGTGATTACCCTCTGTTTTGTGGTTTTCTTAAGTGCTAAATCCTGATGTCTGCCTGTGGTTAATAGGCTGGGTTATGTTAAAGAGGATTAGGGTGGATCTGTATCACCCTTCCTAAGGTCACACGCCTGCTCCACCTTAAAAAGTTTCTCTGGAGTGTAGCTTGCACTACCTTGTATCCTATAAGAGATAAAAGGAAACAGAAACAGGCAGAGAGTTGGGGAACCACATGCCTTCAAGAAAGCAGCACCAGGAGCAAAACGTGTCATTTGGACCTGAGGTTCCTGTGCCAAAATACTGTCAGACAGAAAGGCTGATGCAAGACAAGGGCCTTCCTTCAGAACCAACAGAGACAGGGTGCCTTCTCCTGGAACTGGAACCTTGAATTTGAACTTCCAGTCCATGGGTCTGTGTAAGAATAAACTTTTCTTTGCTAAAGCCACCCACTAGTTGCATTTCTATTGGAACAGAACCAGATGACCAAGACAATACGAAAATTGATGGTACAGTGGTTGAGAACTATGGCTTCTATTCAAAAGTTCAGTAGTTCTAGTCTACCAGGCACACCTTGGAAACTCTATGGGGCAGTTCACTCTGCCCTATAAGGTTGCTATGTGTTGGAATCTACTTGATGGCAATGGGCTTGGTGTATATAAATATATGTGTGTGTGTGTGTGTGTGTGTGTGTGTGTGTGTGTGTGTGTGTGTACGAGGACTGACAATTATTTTTCTAAGTGCTATGTACCTCGTTGCTGAATATCACTACAGTTGCCTTCAAAGTCCTCCCCTTGGGAAGCTATGCACTGATGCCAGCACCTAGTTCATCTTTCAAAGCAATTTTGGAACTCTTTCTGGAATGGCCATTGTGCATGGTTTGTGAACTTACTTGTGTAGCTGTCTGTGAGGGAATTTTCAGCCAGTAAACAAATAACTATATTGGAATATCCTCCCTGCTCACCTGATCTGGCCCCCAATGACCTTTTTCTTTACCTGAAAATAAAGGAAATATTGAAGGGAAGACATTTTGATGACATTCAGGACATAAAGGGTAAGGAGATGACAGCTCTGATGGCCATTCCAGAAAAAGAGTTCTAAAATGGTTTTGAAGGGTGAACTAGTTGCTGGCATTGATACATAGCTTCCCAAGGGGAGTATTTTGAAGGTGACCTTAGTGATATTTAGCAATGAGGTATGTTGCACTTTTTCTAGAATGAGTCCATGAACTTATGTCAGGCCTCATATGTATTTATCATGAGTCGGTTCCGACTCAACAGCACTTGGCTGGCTTTGGCGTGTATATGAGGTGAGTTATTAAACGCTTTCATCAGAGAAAAAAACCTTAAGTTCACTGAGCACTTGCTGGTATAAATTGCCTCTCTCCTATCATTTTGTGTGAATAAATTGCTTTTAATGCCTCCACAGAGAAGTCATATATGTACTTAGAAGATTAATGTAGTTGATACAACGGAAAAAGAGTCTAATGACCCAATAAGTAATAGTACATTTATGTGCTGAAATGACACAAGACTTCTCTGGCCAAGTCTCTTCTTCCCCTAGTCAAATCAGGAGAAATTTCCTCTTAGTGAACACATTATAACATACTTGCTTCTATATTATTGCTTGTTTAGCAGTGAACCTTTAGTTTTTCACTTTCCTACAGAATTCTACTTATTTTCTTCTGATATCAAGGAGCTGGAAACCTTGGTGACATAGTGGTTAAGTGCTATGGCTACCTAGCCAAACAGCTTGCCATTCAAGTGCAGCAGGTGTGCCTTGGAAACTCTACAGCAGTTCTGCTGTGCCCTATTGCATCACTATGAGTTGGAGTCAACTTCAGGGGCTGTGGGCTTTTTTTTTTTTTTTTTTTAAATAAAGGAGTTATTTTGTCTGAGTGTTTAAAAATAAACATTTTTAAATGCAGAACGTTTCTGACAGTTACATAGCTGCTTTCTTAAAAAATAGTAACTAGGCTAGATTAGTTAATGACTCTTATAAAAATTTTACAATAACCCAGAAGTAAATTTGACAGATTTCCAATTCTAGGAATAGCTTGAATATATTAACCTGAAAATCCTTCTGTCCAACGAAGAAACAATGCCTACAATAAAAAATATATATATATAAACTTTTAAATACATAGGAGAAACAAAGAGAATGCTGGAAACCAAGTGGGCATATAAAGTGAGACTCCTTCATAAATCCAGAATCCCTGAGGTTTATACCCTCTGTGAAAAGATTTACTAGAAAAATCCCATCCACCACCACAGAAGACAACAAGGAGGTTAGATTTTCTTGACCTGAGATGGGGCAAGAACAGAAATATGTAAAGGCAACTCACAAAACAGGAAAAGCAAATGGCTAAGAGACTTAGGAAAACACCAGCAATCGCCTTAAGTAATGACAGAAAAACAAACAACACAGAATAAATTTAATAAATTTCACCCCTATTGGATGACCTAATGTTTTAAAGTTGGTGAATATTATGGAGTGCCATGGAGGACTGAGCAGTAACAGTATTAATATTAATTGTTAATATTAATAGTTTAATATTAACAGTAATAATATTGGTTGTTTAACAGTAACAGCTAATACTGCTAGTGGGAGAATAAAGGGACATGAAGTGGTATTGCTTAGTAAAGCTGATGATACTTTCACCCTCGGACTCAAAATTCCATATTTCTTAGTGGAATTCTTGGATAGAAGAAGACACAGACATAATGTTCATTGCAGTATTGCTCATAACAGCAAAAAACTAGAAACAATATAAATTTGCATCAATAGGAGAATAAAAAAATAAATAGTGGCATATTCATTGTTTTAGCCAGCTAGTGCTGCTCTAACAGAGATACCACAGAGTGGATGGCTTTAACAAAGGAAGGTTTATTCTTACACAGTCCGATAGGTTACAAGTCCAAATTCAGGATGTCCACTCCAGGGGAAGACCTTCCCCCTTGTATCAGTCTTTGTCTAGTGAGCATCTTGGCTCAGGTACCTCAGGTCTGAAGAACACGCTGTTCTCCTGGTGCTGCTTTCTTGATGGTGTGAGGCTTCCAATTCTCTGCTTGCTTCTCTTTCCTTTTATCTCTTGTGGGAATGACAGGATTAAGGGTGGTGCAAACCATACACCAGGGAAACTCCCTTTACAGTGGAGCAGGGAGGTGATCCTGTGAAGGGATTTACAGTCCCACCCTAATCCTTTAACATACAACAAAGGGAAACCACAAAATGAGGGACAGTCACAAGATACTGGGAAGCATGGCCCAGCCACATGGCTACACCTATTTTTGGGGGGACACAATTCAATCCATGACACTCATACAGTGGGTTCTATAAAAGGAATAAGAAACAAAGTAAATCAAAGTCATACAGATACATGTAGATAATTCTCAACAATAAAATGTGATTAAAAAAAAAACAGCTGCTAAATGACAGGGATATAATGCGACACTATTAACAAAAAACCTAAAGCCACATGTACACGTTATGTGTATACACATAATTTATTTATAGTAAGCATATGAAGTATTTTTAAAAGATTTAAGAATGTTAATTCACGAAATCCATGGTTTACAAATAAAAATATAAAAAGATTTATGGGAATAATAAATACCAAATTGAACGGAGCTGTCATCTCAGTGGAAAAAAGAAAAGGGGTGTGGGCCTGGAGAGAGGTAGAAGGGGGCAACAATTATAAAAATATCTTTTAAAAATATCTTGTAAAAGCTAGGTGAGAGTGAGTTAAATATTCATGAAAGTAAAGACAGTTTCATACACTGTTGATGGAAGCAGAAGTAGAAATCTCTCCTGGGTAGAATTTACTCAATTCTATAAAAATTTAAAATGCATGAACATATCACTCAATGATTACATTTCTAGGGATTTTTCCTAAAGAAACTTTTGACATATGTAAAAAGGTTCAAGCATTAAGACTTTTTTTTTTCAGTAGTCATTGTAATAACAAAACAATCTGAAACAAAAGGAACCAGTTAAATAAATCACAGTGTTTCCATACAGTGGAAAACATACAGCCATTCAGGAACGAGGTAGCTCTGTGAGTGCTGAGATCAGAAGATCCACTACCAATGGTTAAGGGAATAAAGGAAAGCACAGACGAGTGGAAGTATATGCAGATGTGGTCTCACCGGTGTAACAAATGTATGCTTAGAAAAACGCCTATGTAAGCATACACATAAAAATATTTGGAAGTTTACAGAAATTATTTCTAGAGAAGAAATGAGGAAGACTGAGGTAAAATGAGATTTAATTTCAGAGTATACGATTTGACTATCTTAACATGATATGCACACAGAGTACAGCAGGTTAGTTTTTAAGGGGAAGAAGGCATTTGACAGTAGGAACTACATTATTTTTTTTTCCTTTTTCAAACAATACGGGGACTTTGACTCCTAAAGCCAGTCTGCATTAAGATCACTTTGATAGTATCAAGTATTTTTTTTTAATTTTTTATTGTCTTTAAATGAAAGTTTATAATCCAAGTGAATTTGTCATACAAAAACTTACACACACACTGCTGTGTACCTCTAGTTGCTCTCCCACACCGTGACAGCACACTCCTCCTTTCCACCCCGTGTTTCCCATGTCCATTCAACCAGCTCCTGTGCCCCTCTGCCTTCTCATCTCACCTCTGGATAGAAGCTTTCCAGTTAATCTCATGTATCCACTTAAGCCGAGAAACACACTCTTTACCTGTACCATTTTATGTTTGATATCCAGTCTAATCTTTGTCTGAAGAGTGGACTCTCGGAACGCTTTCATTTCTGAGCTAACAGAGGGCCCAGAGGCCACGTCTTCTGGGAACCCTCCAGTCTACCAGACCATCAAGTCTTGTCCTTTTTAGTAGAGTTTGAGTTATGCACCCCATTTTTTTCCCGCTTCTTCAAGGACTTTGTTGTGTTCTCTGTCAAAATAATTGGTGGTAGCTGGGCACCATCTAGTTCTTCTGGTCTCATGCTGATGTTATTTCTGGTTTAGGTGGACCTTTCTGTCTCTTGGGCTCATATTTTCCTTGTCTTTGATGTCCTTCATTCTCCTGCTAGTTGGGGACCAATTGATGCTTCTGAGATAGCTAATTGCTGAGTTTTAGATTTATACCTCACTCACCAAAGTGAGATGCAGAACATTTTCTTAAAAAACTTTGTTATGTCTGTTGCCATGGATGTTCCCTGGTATCATAGTCCCCAGATCCCTGCTTCAGCTACTCTGTCCTTTGAAATGTTCGGTTATATTTAGGAAACTTCTTAGCTTTTAGCTTTGTGCACTTGTACTGACTTGTTTACTGTGCGTTTACCCTCCCTTCACCTAATTCTCGTCTACTACCTAATTAATGAATACCCTTCTCTTTCCCTCCCCACTCTTGTAATCACCAAAGACTCTTTTCATCTGTGTTTAAACTGCTTCTTGAGCCCTTATGATAGTGGTTGCATATAAAATTTGTCCCTTTGCAACTAATTTTACTCAGGATAATGCTTTTCAGATTCTTCTATGCTATGTTTCCCAAATTCTTTATCACTGCATAGTACTGCATTGTGTGAGCATACCATAGTTTGTTTATCCATTCATCTATTGATGGGCATCTAGGTTAATTCCACCTTTTTGCTGCTGTGGACAGTGCTGCAATAAATATTGATGCACATTTATGTATTCCTGGGGCAGCCATTATTTCTCTAGGATAAATTCCAAGAAATGACAATGTTGGGTTTATGGTATTTCAACTTCTAGCTTTTTAAGGATGTGCCAAATTGATTTCAAAGTGATTGTACCAGTTTACATTCCCACCAGCAGTGTCTAAGTGTTCCAGTCTCTCTACAGCCTTTCCAACATTTATTATTAATTTCAGCCTTTTTGGAGTGAGATGGTATCTCATTTTAGTTTTGATTTGAATTTCTCTAATGGTTAATGATTGTGAGCATTTTATCATCTGTTAGTTACCTGAATGTTTTCTTTGGTGCCATGCTTGTTCATATCCTTTCTTCATTTTTTTAATTGAGTTATTTGTCTTTCTGTTGTTGAGGTTTTGCAGTATCTTGTAGGTTTTGGAGATTAGATACTGATCAGATCTGCCAAATTTCTTAGCGACTGTCTTTGCCCAGATTTACGTACTTTGGGCCTTTGCGAAACATCAGCTTCTCACAGGTGGATGATTTTATGTCAAGATTCTCAATTCTGTTTCACTGGTCTGTGTACTTCTTCTTGTACCAGTACCAGGCTACTTTGAATACTATGAGGGTGTAATAGGTTCCAAAGTCAGGTAGTATACCAAGTATCTTAATAAAAAGTTGAGGAATGAAATTCCACTGAATCTGTTTTTCACTATCACACACTAAGGGATGAAATAAATAGCTTCAATGGTTTTAATTATTAGAAAGTATTTGCTGCTGGTCCCTAATCAGGACTATACTGGAGATTAACTAGTTTCCAAATAATTTTATAATTTTCTATCAAGAAACATGATAAAATAACCTGAAATATGCTATTGAGTTTTATTATAGGTCTTTTGTTTCATATTTAATCCTTCTTTGAATTAATACAATTTATATTTTCTCAAAAGTTAGAGATGCATTTGCAGCTATTCATATGTATAGTGTTAACAATTATCAACTACTTGCTTTTATCAGTGTATTTCTGCTAATAGAAAAGAAGACAGTGCTTTACTAAGCACTCGCTATAAGGCCAGTTAATGATATTAAGGTTTCTATGGTTGCTGGATGTCATATAAACAAATAAGTAAGTAAACTTTCCTTGTACTCCCATCAGAAAGCAAAAATCTTCTACAAGTGAGGAAATTCAGATCCTGACTGGATTAGAAATCTTGATGTCACATGAATTATTAGTAGCAGATCTAAAGCTGCTACTCAAGATTACTGACTCCTAGTTGAATGTTAGGAAACCCTGGTGGCATAGTGGTTAAATGCTACATCTGCTAACCAAAAGGTTGACAGTCTGAATCTGCCAGGTGCTCCTTGGAAACTCTATGGAACAGCTCTACACTGTCCTATAGTGTCATTATGAGTTGGAATTGACATCATGGCAGTGGTGGGTTTGGTTTTTAGGTTGCTCAGTTGAATGTTTGTTTTCTATAGTGATGGAAGAAGGAGCAAAGAAAGAAAGAGAATGGAAGGAAGAAAAGAAAGTTAACGCTTATTGAAAACCACTATAAACAAGCAAACAAAAAACCCAACTGCCACCGAGTTGATTCCTACTTACAGTGACCCTATAGGAAAGAGGAGAATTGCCCCATAGGATTTCCACAGAGCATCTGGTGGATTTGAACTGCTGACCTTTTGGATAGCTGCCTCTCCTATTGCTATTTCCTTTTATTCATATAACTACCTTCTAATGTAGAGTTCCTGGGTGGCATAAACAGTTAAGCCAGCAGCTACTAACTGAAAAGTTGGTATTTTAAATGAACCCAGAGACATCTCAGCAGAAAGGCCTAGTGACCTACTTCTGAGAGAGCACAGTCATTAAAAATGCCATGAAGCACAGTTCTATTCTAAAGCATGTTTAAGTCAGAATTAACTCAACATCAACTTTTTTCCCCCCTGAGTAAGCTGCTAGATTGCTATAGCTATTTTACATTTATGGAAACTGAGGCTTGGTGATGTTGGGAGTGGCATCAAATAATTAGCTAAGAGATAAACAAATTATTTTACCTCAACTTACACTTACTTTGAGCTGTACACTCATGAGGTGGAAGTGTGAACAGATCTGCCCATGCTATTCCAACTTAATGTGTGTATTCCCCTTGCTGTTGAATAGATTCTGGCTCCTGATAACCCTATGGGATAGAGTGGAACTGCCCCATACAGTTTCCAAGGCTGTAATTTTTATGGAAAAAGACTGACACATCTGTCTACCATAGAGTGACCAACAGGTTTGAATCTCTAACTTTTTGGTTAGAAATCAAGTGCTTAACCACTGTGCCAACAGAGCTGCCTATATGGCTCCCTATACAGCAGCAGGTTTGTTTTAATGTGTACTTACATGTATATCTATATATTCACATACGTATATATATATCTGAATTTGTATTGTCAAAATTGGGTAAGATAAATGTGTTTGGTTGAACTATTATACAGTGTGGCCTAGAACGAGATCAGTTTCATTTGCCTCCTTCCAATATGCATGATGCAGAGCACGGCTTCGAAGGCTTCCGCTATTACATTCCAAGCAAGTAACACACGGGCCTGATAGCCTTTTGCCTGATTCCAAGAAGAACCTCCAGCTCAGATAAGTAGAAGCAGAATCAGACCAGACTCCTGGGATTGGCCATCTAGGTTGAAAAACCAAGCATATCAGTGAAGCAGCACTGGGTCACACAGGCAGCACTGGTCACAGAATGCCATCTTTGGAGATGAACTGCCAGTTGCAGAGATAAATGCTTATTAGCAAGACCATTTTTTGTGTGGTTTTGACAGAATGCATCCACTGCCAGGAGTGCAAGAGGCAGGCAAATGCTTGTGGCTTGTTCTTGCGCTGACTGCCCCCATTAACTTGTCTTAACCTTTATTTGGCCGAGTGCCTGAAGCTGTCCTTAGAAGAGATGCAGTTATCCTCTTGCCCCTTTTCAGAATTCTCTGGCACTTTGCAGTCTGGCTGCAGCAATGTCATACCTGATGGCTGATGTCTGATAGCCAAGGGTGTCATTACCTGGTGATGATACAGTGATGTAACCCTACACTGTGATCTGTGGTGAACTCCCCTGTGAGTGCTACAACCCAAAAGCTTTCACTGACTCAATAGACAAGCCAAGCTGCAAGGGCTGAAGTGAAAAGAAATCATTTGCTTGCTTCAGGGTTTGATCATAGTTGGGCAGGCTATGTTGGCAGCTAAGTGGGCCTCCCTTAGATGCAGTTTTCCTTTCTTATAGCTCTGATACACCAGCTTCTAGATAAAAATGAAAACTCTGAGTGCTCTCTTTCTTTCTCTCTCCAAATACTATGAACCCTTTCTCTGGTGGCTTAGTGGTTAAGTGCTAAGGCTGCTAACGAGAAGGCTGACAGTTCAAATCCACCAGGAATTCCTTGGAAGCTCTATTTTGATAGTTCTACTTTGTCCTATAGGGTCATTGTGAGTCAGAATTGATTCAACAACAGTGAGTTAGGTTTAGTTTTTGGTTTTTCTTTGAGAAAAAAAAAAATCATCTGTCTAGCAAGGAGCCCTACTATTCAACAAAATAAAATCTACCTCAAAATGAGTATGATGCAGGCAAAGGGCTCCTGGTTTTCTCCAACTGCTTAATGTGTTCGTCTTTTCAGATCTTTCATGACTATCCAGAGATTTTTGAACTCAATCCCATAAGTTGAATTTACCTTAAAGACATTTTCTCATTTAACTTTCTACCAATCTTCAGCTCCAATGATACTTCCTTATTTACATTGGTGGCACCACAGTTAGGTGCTCAGCTGGCAACAGAAAGGCTGGCAGTGTGAATGCACCCAGCACCTTTGCAGGAGAAAGACCTGGTGACTTGCTACCATAAAGATTACAGTTCAGAAAATTCTTTAGGGCAGTTCTGTTCCATCACATGGGATCTCTGTGACTCAAAAACGACTCCACAGTACCTAACAACAACAGCTGCAGCCTTGTTAGAAACTACTTAACTATTCTTTACTTGAATAGAATCCTTTGTGAGTGGTTCTGCTGTATTTGTGTGTATATACTCATATGTTAAAGTTTTACCACAGCTGGAATTTTTATTATGTTATCCTTTGCTTTGCAAAATATCTCATTCACTTCATTTTAGCTTATTTTGTCTGTTCACTTATGAATCCATTACTACACCAAACCAGTAATCATCTATTATGTAATTGGTGGGTGCCACTGAATTGATTGTAACTCATAGTGACCCTATGTGACAGAGTACAACTGCCCCACAGGGTAATCTTTATGAAAGCAGATCACAAGAGCTTTCTCCCTTGGAGTGGGTTCAAACTGAATTAGGCTTAACTGTATTAGGTTAATAGCTTGACCGTATTAGGCTCTGGAGATGAAAGCAGTGTGCCACAGCGTTAAGAACATGGTTTTTGGAGTTGGAAACCTGGGCTGGATCCAGGGTCATCCACTCACTTGCTCTTAGTTTAGTTTTGCTAATCTCTCTACACCTCAGATTTCTCATTAATAAAATAGAATGTAACTCACAGAGTTGTAAGGATTAAATGAGATAATCTATATAAAGAGATCTGCACAGGAGTTGAAAAATAGAAAGGATTCAATAAATAGGAACTTGAGGCAGAGTCAAGGTGGCAGACTAAGCACATGTCTCCTTATATCCCTCTGGAAACCAAGACCTGAACTGATAATCAAATGGAGTCTTCTGGTCACCTAGTGAGCCCCCAGGACATGGCACAGGGCTGTTAATTTGGACTTCATACCACTGAAAGATAAACCTACTCTCTGTCACTGACTCCCGCTCCTGATTAGCCCTGGCTCTCACAGACTGAAGGTAAATGCATCATTTTGACTTTTTTTTCCCTCTGTCTTGGCTGGTGGGCAGAGCTGGGTCTTGCCTAGCATCTAGACTCAGACACACGGCTGGTGGGATTGTCAGGTGGCATTGCCATATGTTGAGAGCCAGGCTCAGGACTCTGTTCATCTAGCCACTTTGTGCCTGTCTTCTTATCACTGCTACAGCATGGTTTGTACAGAACTACATTGCCTGTGTGAGGAACACCATGTTGGATATGGAGATTTTAGCAGGACCTAATTCTTAGCCTGGGAGTCAGCACCTGCAAACAAGACAGCGTTTCTCAGACAGAAAAGCAGTAGTTTACACAGTGTCAACTATGGTGGGGGCCTGGAAACAGATGCAGAAGACTCACTACCTCTCGGCACCTTTAGCGCCTCTATCTGCCGATCATGTGGAGGGTGCCATCTTAGATACGGTGGCCAGAGCTGGACCAAATTCTTAGCTTGGGAGCCAGAGCCTACCCATAGAAGAGCAATTTTCTACCAGAAAAGCAGTAGCTTACACAGTGTTGCCTAAGACTGGGCCCTATCAGCAGAGGCCAACAGGGCAGTATAGCATTGCTGTATTTTGAACTAGTTGCTATCATCTGGGGTTGGATATAAGGTGCCTACTTTGCCAGTTGGGAAGAGGGACCTCTACATCTGAAATCCTGACTGACTTGGGAAGTGGTCAGGTACCTTTTGTTTTACATTTTAAGACAGCCTAGAGAAACATCTGCAGTCCATCTTCACAGCATCTCTCCCAGCCTTTACTTACTCTCATGAAACCTAAAAAGCAACAGATGCTTATGGCATACCAGAAATCACCCATGGCTTCAGAAGGCTACCAAACAAAACAACCAAGGAGTTTTCTGGATGAAAAAACTTCTGAAATCATCAGAAAATGAATACAAAAGGATTATATACAGAGCCCTCTAGACCTTATACAAAGTGTAGCAGAACAAAAGGAAAGATTAAGCAAGCTGTTCGATCTGATCGAACACCAATACTCTAAAATTCAACAGATCTAAACAAAATCAAAGACATAGAAACTTCTATTCAAAGCCAAGAAAACAGAATGGAACAAATGGAAAAAAGAATTTCTGACTTGGAAGACAGAGGTACTGACGTCAGCATCTATGAGCAGAAGTCAGAAAAAAGAAACAAGAAAAATGAAGAAGCATTAAGAAGCATGTGGAACTCTATTAAGAGGAACAATCTTTGATTAATTGGAGTCCCTGAACAGGATGAGACACCTGAGAACACAGAGAGTATCATTGCTGAGCTGCTGATAGAAAACTTCCCAGAAATCATGAAGGAAGAGAATATAGATGTCTTAGATGCATATCATATGCCACTCAATATAGATCTCAAAAGAAAGACTCCAAGATACATTATAATCAGCTTTAAAAAGTGAAACATAAGCAGCAACTCTTAAAGGCAGCAAGACTCAAAGCAAAGCTAATATTTAGAGGGAAACCCTGTAGGTTTTCATCAGATTTCTTAGTAGAAACCATGCTGTCACACAATAAGGGCCATTCATACAAAGCCAATTGCCTACGTCATTCTTAATAGAGAGAGACTGAAAGGCTTTCCCCTGAGAACAGGAACTAGACAAGGATGCCCACTCTCACCTCTCCCGTTGAACATTGTACTAGAAGTTCTAGCCAGAGCAATTAGACAAGACCAAGGAATAACAGGCATCTGCATTGACAAAGAAGAAGTCAAAATCTCCCTGTTTGCTGATGATATGATTGTATATGCAGAGAATCCCAAAGATTCTATAAGTAAACTACTCAAACTGACAGAAGAGTTCAGCAAAGTCTCAGGATACAAGATAAACATAAGTAAATCAGTAGGATTCCTTTATACCAACAATGAGACTGTTAATGAAGAAATCATCCAATCAATACCATTTACTATAGCCCCTAAGATAAAATTCCTAGGAAATAATCTAAAGAGAGAAATAACAGACCTTTACAAAGAGAACTACAAGCCCTTACTACAAGAAACTAAGAGAGACTTAGATAAATGGAAAAACCTATCCTGCTCATGGATGGGAAGACTTAACATTGTGAAAATGTCTATTTTATCCAAAGCAATCTACTTGTATAATGCAATCCCAATACAAGTTCCAGCATCGTTTTTTAATGAGATGGAGAAACAAATCTCCCATTTTGTTTGGAAAGGGAAGAAGCCCCGGATAAGTAAGGTACTACTAAAGAAGAAGAACACACTGGGAGGCCTCTCATTACCCGACCTTAGAACATATTACACTGCTGCAGTGGTCAAAACAGCCTGATACTGGTATAAGAATAGACAGATCGATCAATGGAACAGAATTGAGACTCCAGAGATGACATCATGTGCCTAACAGTTGATAGTCTACAAAGGCACTAAGACATTAAACTGGGGTAAAAACAGTATCTTCAACAAATGGTGTTGGCAAAATTGGATATCCATCTGCAATAAATTGAAACAAGATCCTTATCTTACACATTATACAAAAACCAACTCAAACTGGATAAAAGACCTAAGTATCAAATCTAAAACAATAAAGATCATCCAAGAAAACGTAGGAACAACAATGGAAGTTTTAATATACAAGGTAGACAGACTTCAAAATCTGTCAAACACATCACAATCATCAGAAGAGAAAATAGATAAATGGGAATTATTCAGAATTAAACACTTTTGCTCATCCAAAGACTTTATCACAAGAATTAAAAGGCCACCTACAGAATGAGAAAAAATATTTAGCAACTCTATGTGAGACCGACACCTTATCTCCATAATCTATAAGATACTACAAAACATCAATACAAAGAAGATAAATCATCCAATTAAGTGATGGGCAAAGGAGATGGACAGACAATTCTCTAAAGTGGAGATCTAGGCAGCCAAAAAACACATACAGACATCTTCACGATCTTTAGTTATTAAAGAAATTCAAATTAAAACTACAATGAGATACCATCTCACCCCAACAAGGTTGGCCATGACCCAAAAAATACAAAACAATAAATGCTGGAGAGGTTCTGGAGAAAGTGGAACTCTCCTGCACTGTTGGTGGGGTTGCAAAAGGGCCCAGCCTCTTTGGAAAGCAATCTGGTGCTTCCTTAAAAAAATTGATATAGATAAACCGTTTGACCCAGTAACTCCATTACTTGGAATATATCCTGCAGAATCAAGGCCTTCACACCAAAGGACACATGCACAAGAATGTTTATTGCAGCACAGTCCATGATAGTAAAAAGATGGAATCAACCCAGATGCCCAACAACAGAGTAATGGATAGGTAAACTATGGTACATATACTCAGTGGAGCACTAAGTAATGATAAAGAATAATGATGATTCCAGGAAACATCTCATAACCTGGTTTCAACTGGAAGACATTATGTTGAGTGAAAGTAGTCAGCGACAAAAGGACAAATATTGTATGAGACCCCTATGATAAGAACTCAAAAACAGACTTACGTATAGAAGAAAAGACTTTTTGACAGCTGCAAGGGAGGGTAGGGAAGGAGGGTGAAGGGGGAGGGTTTGGATTAGATACTTTGTAGAAATTTGGTTGGGTGAAATCAGGAATAGCAGACATTAGAAACAAGAACAATATTAAGTGGACTTCAATATAACTTGAATACTCCTTCCACCTTAACCCAATATTGCAAGTACAGAGTAGCTGGGGCAGGGGCCAGGGGACCATACTCTTAGGTGAAATTGAGGCCAATTGGCACAACTAGCATTTTGCTAAGAGGGCTCTCTGCACCCCACATTGGTGAGTGGTATCTGGGGTCTTAAAAGCTGCCAAGCTGCCATCCAAGGGCACAGCAAATACTCCCAACTCAGCAGGAGCGGATGCTCACTGAGGACCAAAATCACATGGGGTAAAGACAACCCAGAAGATAAAGAGACCCACATGAGCAGGTGCCTACATAGACATAGGACCAGAAGAACCGGATGGTGCCCGGTCACCACCAGAGATAGCTATGATGGCGCTCACTAAGTTGAGTCTCACTGGCAACACAGAAATAAAAAGCTGTGCACCCTCAGATCTCCACTAAAAGACCACAATTGGTGGTCCAGCGGCTTCAGGGTTCCCCTGGGAGCATGATGCCTGACCCTGATGCAGCCCTTGCCTATAAAGCATAATGAAGTTCCACTATTCGGACACAAATGTATTGGACTTGGCAATGCAGAGTGACCATATATTGGATGCACTTTATGATTCGATGCATCTATATAATATCATCCTGCTGACCTCTGGCTGGGGGAAGGAGAGTGGGTGGAGAGGAGGGGAAAGGAGACTGTTTGGAAGATGAGACATGTATGGAGCAGAGAGGAATAGTGTGCTGTCATCGGGCAGGGAGAACAGTGGAAGCTGCGTATAGGTGGGCATGTAAATTTATATGGGAATGTACATTTTCGCTCAGTTATAATTTAAAACAAAGGAACTCAATAATGATCTATTAAAATTGTTTATCTTCTACTTTTAAATGTTAGCCATAGAAACAATGCTATATCTAGACCATACTCCATACAAAGATGACTTTTTCTTCTTACTGACATAGTTTTATAGCTCCCAAAGTGACTTTATCCTGTTCCAAAAATCACCTGGGGCTGGGGACTGACAGTCTCACATTCAGTATCTCACATTCAACTCATAGAAGCCGCAGTTGAAAGTATATTAACAATTGCCCTCCGGTCAGTACTGACTCACGCTGACCACTTTTCCTATTCTGCCATCTTGCCAGATTACATGTATTGCTAAAGCTTTTCGAGGTGGTACATCTAAATTCTGTCTTCTCTACTTGGTCCCTATGTGAGGACTTTCATAATGTCAACCAAATCTTGCAAAGGTTAGTCAATTTCTGCATGAAATATTATTTCAAAGACTTTAGCTCCAAAATATAGAGAAACAAGTCTCCCTCCTGGAAAAATCTATCCAATTGCCACTGCTTGCCATCAAATCGTAACACAAACCAGACTTAGCTACAAGGCGTGAAGTTTTCTGACAAGGCCTTTTGGAATAAAATCCGGTAAGGAATCTTCCTCTATCTAATGCAATTCCTGCTATACATCTAGCTGATCACAAGTCAATCCAGTAAAGTTTGGGATGACTTACTAGTGTTTCATTCTTCCTGCTGTGAACATGGAAAACCAAAGTTGGTCGGACTGAACTCATCTTTAGTGGGATTTTGAAGATGGAACTGTCTGTGCTTCACAAAGGAAAGCCTCTTTGCACACAAATGAACCCAGCAGAGATAATAATCTTCATCATATTCCCCAGAAAACTTAATTAAAATTCAGGACATCAAAGAATAAAAGTCCGCAGTACAGCCTGATACGATGGGCTCTGGCCTCCAACATGCTGGGTTTCCTTCAACGTGGAGGCAAATATCCTGCTTGACTTTTCCTAAGGGTAAACTGCTGATTTCATGGATAAGCAAAAAAGGTTTCAAAGCCAATTGAATATTATGCAGCCTTTGGACTCCTGATTTTCACCAATATCTTAATGTGTTCCTTCTTTTAGTTCTCCCACAACTATTCATTCTTTTCTAACTCAACTTCATAAATTGAATTTTCCTTAAAGACATTTTTTCATTTATCTTCTTGCCAATCTTCAGCTCCAATGTCACTTCCTTATTTATACTTCCTCTTTTACCATACGCTCCTGTATCTACCCATCCTCTCTCTTCGTCATTTTTATCATCAATTTTAACTGTTTTCTTCATACCGCTTCCTCTACTAGTTGAAACTTCTTGAGGATAGGTAAGTTCTGAGTTTGCTTTCTTATCTTTATATTCTATTGCTTAGAAAAATTCCTAGGACATAGTAGGCAATCAAAAAAATGTACTGAATGAATGAATGAACCCAAAAGCATAAATTTCCTCAAATTGTTTTATTTTGTCTTGCCATAGTCTTTCATATGTTTTCTCATCATCGGTTAATCCATATTACTCATGGAACAAAACTGCAATGCCCCTGACTGACTCCCACTTCAACCCTCCCCAAACCGCCACTGATAAATCTGGGAAACCAACCCTCTTCCCCACTGTGAGAATCCCATCTGCTATGCCTCAAAGCAGCCCAGTTAAAACAGGTATGGCAAGTGAGCCACAACAGAACATAAAGGCCAAGCAATTAAAGGCAAATATCTGCATTTTGCAAACCATGGTGGCATAGTGGTTAAAAGCTACCACTGCTAACCAAGAGGTTGGCGTTCAAATCCACCAGGAAACCCTTGGAAACTCTATGAGGCAGTTCTACTCTGTCCTATGGGTTGCTCTGTGTCAGAACTGACTCAACAGCAGCAGGTTTGGGTTTTGGTTTTCAAGTGCATTTTAGGAAATTGTGAAAGATGTTAACCATGATTCAAAGAACATAAAAGTTGTATCCTAGAATTTAGACTTAAGGAAAGAAATCTAGGTATAACATTATTTTCATAGTATTAGAGTGATGTTTTAAACAAAATACAATTAAACATCAAAATTCACTAACTTTGGAGCTTATCACTGATAATATAAATAACAGGTCCCCCTGCACTTGACTTTGGTATCTGTGGTTTAGATTGCTGGGTGTGGCCAGGAAGGCTATCAATATTGACACACAACTTGCGTAAGAATGCCTACTCTCAGTGTTTTGAATAGCAAATAAGCATGTGCTAATAACCAGGGCTGGAAACTATGTGTAAGACACCTCTCTAGTAAAAGGTCTAATTCTCTGACCAACATCTTGATTTCCATGAATGAAATCTCCACCTGAATTAATAATAGTCTTGAATTTTGTAGTCTACAGTGTTATCTCCAGGCAGGAATAGGTCCCTGACTATTTGCACAGTCACAGCATCATACAATAATTCTTCCCCTTATTGAAATGATAGGTTTTTGAGTATTTTAATTATTCTTTCATGCACACAGTTTAACATGACACTATTCAGGAAAAGGAATTGAAAGAAGTATTGAAAAGGAGCCTGTGGGGAAAATAACTGGTGAGACACAGATTGTAACTACTTTTTTTTCTCTTTTCCCTTTTGTATTCTCTCTGGAAGGTTAGAAAAACCAAAAAGCAAACCTACCGCTGTCCAGTTGATGCTGATTCATAATGACTCTATAGAACAGAGTGGAACAATCCCACAAGGTTACCAAGGCTATAATCTTTAAGAAAGCAAATTGCCACGTCTTTCTCCTACAGAGTGGCTGGTAGGTTCAAATGATTGACCTTTCAAGGAGCAGTTGGGTACTTAGCTACTGCATCACCAGGGTTCCTCATAAAAAAAACAAAAAACCAAACCCTATGCCATTGATGTGATTCTGACTCATAGTGACCCTATGGGACAGAATAGAACTGCTCCATAGAGTTTCCAAGGAATGCCTGGCAGGTCTGAACAGCCAATCATCTGGTTAACAGATGTAGCACTTAACCACTATGCTACCACAGTTTCCAAGGGCTCTTTATATACATATGCTTATATATACACACACAAATACATACATACATACATATTTTAGTTTCTCTGAGACAGGTAGCAAAAGCTTTCAAGAAGATACCACTTAAATTCCAGAAGTCCAGATGCCTCTCTCTGGGGCCAGCCCAAGGATACTCGCTTCTCCCACCCCATAGAAGTCTTGAGATAAGCCCAGTTTCTAAGGAGAAGGTAAAAGTCTAGATGCCTCTCTCCGGTGCCAGCCCGAGACACTCCCTCCTCCCCCCATAGAAGTCCTAGAGATAAGCCCAGTTTTTAAGGAGAGGGTAGCTTCTTCCCATGTAACTTAAAGCTAACTGCTTATCTAGTGCCTTTTTAAGTAGACTGTGCCAATAGGAATGTAATATGAAAATCTGTATGCCTATGGCTGCCAATTTGGAGGACATATGGAAATCCCTTTGTCTGCTTTCTTGGGGAAACTTATATACAGGTAAGTCCAATAACGGAAAGGGGTACACAGCTCTTTTTCAGACTTGAGTCCAGCCACGGCACAGAAGGCTAAAAAAGCATCTTCCTCTACAAACAAAGTGGTGTTCAAGGTGCCTTCTGCTCTGCAGGCTGAACTTATCTCTTTTCCTGCTACATCTCCACCTTTCTAGAACAAGTATCCAATGGTCATTTTGCTCCTGTAGAAATATAGTCTTAAAATCTGTATGAATTTCATTCTGAGTTTTATCAACTTTCTCTTAACTTTCCATAATAAGGAGTAGCACTTCTTATATCCAGTTTCCAATTTTACTTCTGGAATCTTTTCTTTAACTTGGTGAGTATCACAGTGTCCTACAAATATCTTTCATGGTACTGTATCACAATGTATCACAGATCTTTTGTGTTACTTTCCAGGGGAAACTTTTCATTCCACTCAGTCCTTCATTTATTTGATCTTATCTTTAGATAGATCTCACCAGAAATGTTTCCTTCTTTTAGGTGACTCATGGACAGACTTTGTGGATATAGCAAAATATGGGAGGTATATATGGATGCAAAGCTACGAAATGGGCCCATGATAATAAAATGGAACAATTCCTTCTTTTTTTAAACTGCTATAATTTATCCTGTTGTTATTTGGTACTGTCAAGTTGGTTTCTACTCCCAGTGACTCCACATACAACAGAACAAAGCACTGCCTGATGCTGTGCAATGCTGACAGTCACTGTTATGGCTGAGATCACTGCTGCAGCCACTGAGTCAATCCATCCCACTGAGGGTCCTCCTCTTTTGCTGACCCTTTAATCAGCCGATCATGATGTCCTTCTCCGGGGAAGGGTTCCTCCTGATAACATGCACAAAGTATGCGATCCTGTGAGTAAGTGAATCTCTCCATTCCCCTTTCTAAGAAGCATTCTGGCTGTAATTTTTTCAAGACACATTTACTCATTCTTCTGGTAGTCCACAGTACACTCAATATTCTCCAGCACTGTAATTCAAAGGATCTATTTACTTCAGCAGTCTTCCGTTTTCATTGCTTAGTTTTTATATGCATAGGAGGCGATAAAAAGTACCATGGTGTGGGGCAGGTGAACTTTAGTCCTTTCTAACCCTTTAAAGATGTCTTTCATAAGAATATGAACAAGCACTTCACCAAAGAAGAATTTCAGGAAAGACATAAGGAAATGCTCAGGCTCATTAACCATTAGAGAAACACAAATCAAAACTACAGTGAGATACTATCTAATCCCAACAAGACTGGCATTAATTCAAAATACCCAAAATAATATAACTTGGAGAAGCTGTGGAGAGTCTGAAACACTTATACACTGCTGGTGAGAATGCAAAATGGTTACCACTTTGGAAATTGATACGGTGCTTCCTTAAAAAACTAAAAATAGAAATGCCGTATGATCCAGCAATCCAACTCTTTAGACTATATCCTAGGGCAATAAGAGCTATCATACAAATAGATACATGCACACTCATGTTCAATGCAGCACTGTCAACAGTGGCAAAAAGATGGAAAAACCTAGATGCCCAGGAATGGATGAAGACAGTTCGGTATATTTACACAATGGAGTACTACATAATGGCAAAGAACAATGTTGAATTTGTGAAACATCTCATGACATGGGAGAATCTGCAAAGCATTATGCTGAGTAGAATTAGTTGCAAAAGGACAAATATTATATGAGACAACAATTATAAGAACCTAAGAAAAAGGTTTAAGCCCAGAAGAAAATATTCTTTGATAGTTAAGAGGGTGGGGAAAATATTCTTTGATAGTTATGAGGAAAGAAGGAAGAAGGGTATTCACTGATTAGATAGTAGACAAGAACTATTTTAGATGAAGGAAAGGACAACACACAGTACAACAAAAGTCGAGAAAACTGAACTAAACCAAAAATTAATTAGTTTCCAGAACGCAACCGAACACTTTGAGAGACAGGGTGTCAAGGGCGGGGCTGTGGGGTCTAGGGTTTTAGGGGACATCTAAGTCAATTGCATAGCAAAGTTTATCAAGAAAATATTCTATATTCCACTTTGGTGAGGGGCCTCTGGGGACTTAACATCTAGCAAGCAGCCATCTAATGTGCATCAACTGGTCCCAACCTACCTGGAACAAAGGAGAGTGAAGAATACCAAGAACGTAAAGAAAACGCAAGCTCAAGAGACAGATAGGGCCAGGCAAACCAGATTACATCAGCACGAGACCGAAAGAGCTAGGTGGTGTCTGGCTACCACAAATGACTGCACTGACAGGGAGTATAATGAAGGGTCCCAGGTGCAGTGGGAGAAATGCGGGTTGCAGAACTCAAACTCCGGTAAAAAGACCAGGCTTGATGGTCTGACAGACTGGAGCATCCCCAGAAGACACAGCCACAGGACACTCTGTTATCCCAGAACTGAAACCATTTCCAAAGCAACTCTTCAGACAAAGATTGGACTGGTCTAGAAGGCATAAAATGATATCAGTGAAGAGTGTACTTAGCTCAAGTAGACGGATGAGACTAACTGGGTAGCTTCTATCCAAAGGTGAGATGAGAAGGCAGAGGGGACAGGAGATGATTGAATGGACATGGGAAACACAGGATGGAGAGAGATACCGTCTAACCCTACAGTGTGAGGAAACTGCAGTCACATAACAATGTGTGTGTTTTTGAATGACAAACTGACTTAAATTATACACTTTCACTTAAATCAGTATTAAAAAAAGTTTAGCTGTTAAAAAATAGACCCCTTTTGAAGAAGATTTGCTGAAAACATCATTTGAATTCCTGACTGCTTTTCTCTGTTTATCATGATATTGCTTATTTGTCCAGTTGTGAAGATATTTATTTTCTTTATGTCAAGGTGTAATCCACACTGAAAGATATAGTTTCTGATCTTCATCAATAAGTGCTTCAAGTTCACTTGGCTTTCAGCAAGCAAGGTTGTATTATTTGTGCCCTTTCTTCTTCATATAGTCTGGTTTTTTGTTTTAGATTATTTGTTCAGCACACAGATTGAATAAGCACGGTGAAAGGCTTTGGTGAGTGGATCTGGGCTCTTAAAGGCTAGCAAGCTACCATCTAAGAAGCATCAACTGGTCTCAATCCACTTGGAGCAAAGGAGAAAGGAGAGCAAAGACACAAGGAAAATATGAGCATAAGAGCCAAAAAGGGCCACATACAACAGAGAGTACATCAACGTGAGACGGGAAGAAGTGAATGGTGCCCAATCTCCATCAAAGACTGCCTTTACAGAGAATTCAAGAAAGAGTTCCTGATGGAATGGAAGAAATGTGGGATGCAGAACTTGAACTTTAGTAAAAACACTAGACATGATATTCTGACAGAGTAGAGGGTTCCTGGAGGACATGGCCCCTGGGCTCTCTGTTAGCCTAGAACTGAAACCATTCCAGAAGCCAGCTCCTCAAAGATTGAACTGGTCTCTATGACACAAAATGATACTGGTGAATAGCGTACTTCTTGGCTTGGCTAAATACAGGAGACTCACCGGGTAGTTCCTGTCCAGAGATGAGATGAGAAGGCAGAGGAGAAGAGGAGCTGCTTAAATGCATACAGGAAATACGGGGTGTAGAGGAGGAGTGTGCTGTCACAAGGTAGGGAGAACAGGTTAACGTCACACGGCAAAGTGTGTGTTAAGTTTTTGTATGAGAAACTGACTGGAATTACAAAATTTCACTTAAAGCACAATGAAAAAAATTTTTAAAAGCATAGTGAAAAGATGTAACCCTGACATGCACCTCTTTTGACTTTAAAGCACACAGTATTCCCTTATTCTCTTTTAAAGACTGCCTCTTGGTCTATGCATGTGTTCTTCATGAACACAGTCGAGTGTTCTGTGATTCCCATTCCTTGCAGTGTTATCCATAATTTGGCACAATCAACACAATCCACAGTTGAATGCTTTTGCAGTTTTTTTCACCATGATTTAGTTTAGTGCGGAAAAAAAAATTGTAACTACTCTACCAAACTATTTTCCTATGCAACTTGATACAACTCAACAACAATAAAATCAACTTTCAGAATTACAGGCTACTTGGCAAATTAGGGAAACCCTTGTAGTATAGTGGTTATATGCCATGTCTGCTAATCAAAAGTTTGGCAGTTCAGATCCTCCAGATGCTCCTTGGCAACCCGATGGTAGAAGTTTGGCTCTGTCCTGTAGGGTTGCTATGAGTCTGAATTAACTTGATGGCAATGGGTTTAGTTTTTTGGTTTGATGACACATTAGAATTTATTATTGTTCTACAGATACTTGTTTTTTCTCTGATGTATATTCTGACATAAAACCTGAACTCATAAAAGCTCCAAAAGAAGAGGAAGGAAAATTGATGAAGTACAGTTCAGCACAAATAACACCATCCAGCTATCAAATATATTATTCATGGTAGCTATTTATGTGGTGTAATTTCTATACTTACCTGACAGCATGCTGACGAGTTCTTCTTTCTGCTATATTTTCCTCATTTGGCTTATACAAGTCTGAGAACAGGGTAAGAGAAAGTGGAGTTTTTCTTCTTAGAAAGTATTTAGATTGTTATTCTAAATTGTGGGCAAAAATATTAAATTATTGTCTTTACAGGAAGCAGAATCTCATCTCTGGCTCCTTTAAAGGATGAGAATATAAATGTAATTAGGGGACAACCAGGTCATCTAACTCTGCTTTATTGTTTCATGAATCACTGAGTCACAGATCCAGCCTTGATTCACAGGTCTTAAAAGCCGCTTTTTCCATCTTAAGCAAGAACACGCTGCCTGTGCCGGGGGGGGGCACCTCCAGCCAGTTGTCACTGAGTCTGTTCTGACTCATGGTGATCTCATCTATGCCAGAACAGAACAGTGCTCCATAGGGTTTTCAACTGCAAATTTTTGGGAAGTAGATATCATGGATTGAACTGCATTTCCCCCATATGTGGTTATTAATTTGGCCGGGTCCTGATTCCTAGTATTGTGATGTTCCTATATGCTGCAAATCCTGCCTCTATGATGTTAACGAGAGAGACTGGGCAGTGGTTGTGTTAAGGAGGCAGGACTCAACACGAAAGAGTGTATGGTGCCTTGTGGTGCTCCCTTGAGATATAAAGGAAGGGGAAGCAAGCAGAGTGAGGAACCCCATACCACAGAGTAGCAGCGCCAGGAGCACCGCACATCCTCTGAAGAGGACCTGGGGTCCTAGCACCTCTGGAGCTCCCAGTCCAGTGGAAGATTGACAACATCAGCCTTCCTCCAGAACCAACAGAGAAAGCCTTCCGCTAGAGCTGAAGCCCCGCATCTGGCTTGTAGCCTACCGCACTGTGACAGAATAAAGTTTCTCTTTTTAAAGCCATCCACTTGTGATATTTTTGTTACAGGAACACTAGATGACTAAGACAGTAGATCTCCATGCCTTTCTGCTAAGGCTCCTGAGTGGGTTCAAACTGTAAACTTTTTGATTAATAGGCAGATGTACCATCCAACTATTTAGCGGCCCCTATTTTAATGACTTCACTAAGTTGTTTCTCTATCTTGATTTAGGAATTTATTTCAGCATAAAAAATCCCAGATATCAAAATAGTCTGCCTTGTAACGAACTGAATTCTTCCTGCTGCTCTTATTTTCACTTACATGAGCACAGAAAGGCTAGGATACTTAACTCAGAATTTATTTTCTCCAAATCAAAATTGTTCTATTTTGCTTTCTGATTTCAAAAGTTTTCATAATCTTACTGTAGTTGAGAATGGCATGGGTTTGAGTTCTGTCCTGAACCACTTAATAGCTGTGTGACCTTGGCTAGTTTCTTAATATCAGTGGGCCTCAGCTCCATCATCAATAAAATTGTGTTTACAATATTATCTATCTCACAGAGTTGTCCTGAGGATTAAAGGAGCTAATGCTCGTAAATCCCTGAAATCAGTGCTGGCTTGCATATTGTCAGTGTTACATAAGTGGTCGTTAAGAAACTTCGAGCACATTTAGAGAAGAAGAAAGAAATATTTGGAAAATACAATTTTAAAAAATTACCAATAATTTTACACTGGAGATAGTTGAAGCTTTGATGTGTTTCCTTCTCGTTATGTATATTAATCATACATATATCACATAACTGGAGTCCTGGTAGCACAGTGGTTAAGAGCTAAGGCTGCTAACCGAATGGTCAGTAGTTTTCAGCCACCAGTGCTCCTTGGAAAGCCAGTTCTACTCTGTCCTATGGAGAGTCCCAATGAGTCAAAATCATCTGGAACAGCAACAGGTTTTGGTTTTCTATCACATAATTGGGATTATGCATATGTGTTTTATGTGTGGCAAGAAGATGAATTGTAGAGAGCCAAAGGGTAGAATGTTAGGGATTGAATTGTGTCCTCCCAAAATAATCCGTCAATTTGGCTAGTTTATGACTCTCAGGATTTTGTCATCTAGTGAGATTTTCCTAATAGTTGTAAATCCTACCTCTATGATGTTAATGAGGTGGGAATAACAGAAGTTATGCTAATGAGGCAGGGCTCAATCTAAAGATTAGGTTGCATTTTCAGCCAGACTTCTATGAGATGTAAAAGAGAGAAGTGAGCAGAGAGACATAGTGGACCTCATACTATCCTCTCTTTGAAAGCAGAGGTGGAAGCAGAGAGTGTCTTTTGAACCTGGGGTTTCTGCATGGAGAAGTGCCTAGACCAAGAAAAGATTGATGACAAGGACCTTCCTCCAGGGCCAACACAGACGGAAAGCCTTTTCCTGGAGTCAGCACCCCAAATTCGGACTTCTTAGACTGTGAGAGAATAAACTTCTGTTAGATGAAGTCATCCACTGGTGGTAATTCTCTTATAGCAGCAGCAGATAACTAAGACACTATATTTGAGAAAGTTCTACATTATAAGGGTTTTCACTCAATATGTAAAAATTTTGTTTAGTGATTTTACAGCAATACAGAAGTTAGTAACAACACCAGTTTAGCAATCTCTCTATTGTTTCAGCTATGAGATTGTCTCCAGCCTTTCAACATTTTACCTAAAGCAGTGATCAAAATCTTTGTAAATAAGCTTTTATTCATACCTTTGAATATTTTCTCTTGATGAGGCATACTAGGAGTAAGGCTATTTTGATGGCTCCATTAATATACTGTTAAATTGTGCTTTAGGAAGAAATGTATTAACTGATGCAATATTATATAATGAGGCAACATTGTATATTGCCTAACAAAAAAGAAAAACAAGTGTTCCAATTTGATGGGAAAAAAATTACATTAGTTTAACATTTTAATTTCAATTTCTCACATTCCTGCTGAGTGTGAATGTTTTTGCATATGAACTATTAAAAACTGTTGAATATTTATTAAATTATGTTTTAGCCTTTGGTTCTCCAAGTGAAGTTTTACATCTGCCGTTGGGTTGCATTTTCTAACTTTAATCTCCTTTAAGACACCCTTCTAATGGGTTTTTTTTCTTTCCTGGGTTCTTTTCTTATTCTGGAAAACTTAAAAGGTTACCTTAGCAGTGGAGCCAGAAGGATTTGTGTTTGGCATAATGGGAGAATTCATCGTGTTCCTACTTATCGGTAAGCCACGAAAAATCAAGTGGCTAGTACGAGGTGACATTTATCTAGTTACTGTGGCGGTAAGAGAGGGTCCTTTCCCTCCCTGAGTTTAAAATCTAGTTAAAAAGAAAAGACTAATGCATGAAGCAGTAAGTGACCAATACAAGACGGCCTACACTGAGTGCATTGTGGAACAGAGATACTAAGTGCTATCATCTAAAGAACAGAGAGAGATCAGTGATCACAAGAGTAATCATCTATGAGGTTGGCCTTGACTGAGAGACCAACAGGCAGTTCAGATGAAAAAGACTATATAAATAAATGGCAGTTTATTATAGGCAGAGAGTGTTTTGTTTTGTTTTGTTTTTTAAATTAAACCTAGGTAGGAAATAACAGTTTCATTATTTTCTAACATCAGCCTTAAGCAAATGTTTTAATCAGTCAGGTTCTCTGTGTTTCAATCCCAGCTCTGCCACCATGCTATGTAATCTTGGGCAAGCTGATCATTTCTATCATTTCTACAGTACATTTAACTTTACTCATGTGTTATATGACAATAGTAAGTTTCTACCTCGCAGGAGTGTTATGAGGATTAAATGAGTGACTATTAGAATGGGGCCATGCACATTACAAGCCCGCAGTAAGCTATTAAACTCTCTAAGCACCTATTCAGCAACTTTACCAAATCACTTGTTAATAAGATGCACTAATTAATCCCCCACCATAATAGATAACCACTGGTATTTTAAAGAACTGATTGCCAGATTTAGATCGATGACAGTCATTCAAGAAAAAAAGTCCAGTAGGACCTGAGACTAGAATCCAGGGGTCAAGATATGGATTGTGATTCAACAATACAGATGTGAGAATGCATTAGTTTGTGAAGAGAGAAGAAAGAAAAGATTCAAAGTTAAGCTTTGAAGAATGTTGTCATCTAGAAAAAGAGAAACCAATAAAGAAAGCAGAAATAAGAGGTTTGGTAATTGGAAAGAAAGACATGAACTAATTCAGGTTTCCTTTGGTTGAGAATTTGATAGATCTGGCACTAAATAGCAACTTTGGTTCCATAGTAGTTAAAGCTTGGCTGCTAACCAAAAAGTGTGCTGTTTGAGTCTACCAGCTGTTCCTCAGAAACTCTATGCAGCAATTCTACTCTGCCTTTTAGGGTCACTATGAGTTGTAGTTGGCTTGATGGCAATGGGTTGGTGCTAAATAAGAGAGACAGAGGCAGGAACTGGAGGTTTCTCCCCAAATAAAGACACAGGTCTTGTATTTTGAAGTGGACTGCTGGGTGTTCACTCAATGTCACTCATAGCCCACACCCACAGACCTCTGCTTCTCTTTTTATGTTGGAGAAGTGAAAAGTCAGCTCTGATTTTTTTAAACCCAAATCAATATTGTTACTATATCCTAACTAAAGGCTACTACTAACATTCTTAAAAAGGGGAATGACTAAAAAGAGTTGATTAAAGTAGCAATTAAGTAAAACCCATTGCCATAGAGTCGATTTCTGACTCATAATGACCCTATAGGAATTAAGTCAAGAAGTACTAAATTAGCAACACTAAAAATGATGAAGGGATTTAGAAAACTCAAAACACTGGATGCTGAGGCTTTAAATGATGCACACACGTTTTTGTGATATTCCTCTCTGCACAAGGTGAAACCTAGTTCCTTTTTCCCGGAGTGAAGGCTGGTCTCAGTGACTCCATTCTAGTGAGCAGAAGGTGGAGGAAGTAACAACATGTGACTTTGGAAATTAGACTATACAAGAATTTGCAGATTTTTTTTTTCTACCTAGGATCATTTTCTCTCGGGAAACTCAGCAGTCTGTCATGTGGTGAGGCTACTCAAGATGTCTTATGGAAAAGCCGAAGTGGTAAGGAAATGAGGTCTCCTGTCAACAGTCAGAAGCGTGCTGGCCAAGTGAGTGAGCCACATTGAAAGTGCCTCTCACAGTCCCTGTCAAGCCTTAAATGACTGAAGCTCCAGCCAACATCTTGACTACAGCCTTATGAGAGAGCATGAGCCAAAGCCACAAAGCTAAGCTGCTCCCAAAGTCCTAAAACCATGTGATATGATATTTATTTTTGTGTTAAGTCACTAAATGTTAGGTTATTTTATTATACAGCAATACATAACCTCATACAAATTGAGATTTCTACCATGAAAAGATTTTTACCTAATTTACCTGGCATGGGGGAAGAAGCAAGTATTTACAGACAATTGGGGGAGATTTTAGCAAGAACTGAAGATAATCAGAAAAGCAAAAATCAAGTGGCAAATTAACTGTAACCAAGTCATATATTGTGGCTGAGACTGAGTAAAGAATCAGTAAGGCCATTGCTTCTTTTTCTTGGGTACACAGCTGATTCCATGTCTGTCTGCCTTTCAATTAGATGTGGCAGTAAGATGGAGCACCAATCAACAGAATGTGAAAACCTCCCATGAAGTCTTCCTGGCTGCCTCTTTTTGTCTGTCAGCTGGTTACTGATACCCAAGCTGATCTTGCAAGCTACATGTTCAAGATGACAGAACTTCTACTAGCTTAAACACCAAAACCAACCCATTACCACTGAGTTGATTTCAATTCATGATCACGTGTAGCAACTACTTGGCTGCTAACTGAAAAGTCAGTGGTTGAAACCTTCCAGCCATTCCCTGGGAGAAAGATGGGGCAGTCTGCTTCTGTCAATTATACCCTTGGAAACCTCACTGGAAAGTTATACCCTGTCCCATGGGTCACCATTTGGAAACCTTGGTGGCGTAGCAGTTAAGAGCTAAGTCTGCTAACCAAAAAAATCAGCAGCTTGAACCCACCAGGAGCTTCTTGGAAAGCTTATGGGGCAGTTGTACTCTGTCCTACAGAGTTGTTATGAGTCAGAATGGACTCAACGGAAACGGGTTTTTACGGCATCAACTATAGGCTTTTCTTAACCTCATGTCTTGTAGTTTAAGCATTTGTTCCAACTCCTTTCCATTTTGCTTGCAAACTGGGAAGTTCTTTCCTGAGCATATTGTTTTTATAAGGCAGGATTTAAGGCAGGTCTTGGCTCTGTCCTTTCCTTTTCTAGTGTCCCTGATTTCCTTGCTGGGCATCCACTCAGTGGCAGGGCCATTATTAACTACATCTTTAAAGCATCAAGAGAAAGTGAGTTCAACTTTCAGCAATTGTTCTTAATGTCATTTGTATTCCAGAGCAGTTGGTTTTGCTAATTTTGCAGAATGTAGGCAAGGTTAAATGAAATTCAAAGATCAACTGAATATAAGCTCATGAACTCCAAAATCTGGGCAAATGGCAATAAAGAAAATGTTTTTTGTGTGTGTGTTTTTGTCAGGGTGATAACAGAATAAAATCTTTTAACAATATGAATACAAATGATTTTCCACCAAATAAAAGGAATTTGTTGGATTTTTCTATAAAAAATACTTTACTATTCAAAAGGCATCCCTGTTTTCTGCCACAGAGCACGCTGGTGATTGAAGCTATGCTTATTCACAGTGTGGCAGATTGCAGTACAAGACTTGGGTACAGCATGCCCCATAATTAAGCAAAAGACAGTTTTCTGGATTGATTTTATGTTCTGTGAAGAGGAACATAATAGTAGAAATAAAAGATTCATGCCTATAAGAGTAGAAATAAAAGATCTCCAAATGAATGGTTTCCACGCTCATGGTGACAATAAAGAAGAAAAGAGGGAGGAAGAAGAGGGGAGAAAGAGGACAAAAAAGGAGAAAGACGATCAAGAAGAAAGACTCTTGCTGATCAGGGAGACAGGCAATCACCTACAGCTGACCAATTTATCCTTTATTATTCATTATTTAATCAGCACGAACACAGGATCCCAACTGCTTCACAAAACCCAGCTACTGCCCTGATAAAGCAGTTTACTAAAGATAAAAGTGGATCTGATAGTCAAATACTAGACTCGATTCCCTCTCAGGCTTTTTCTCATTTAAGTCTTTTCAGACTCCTGCATCTTATAGATGAACAAATTTTATTATGTTATCCCATTCTACAGATGAAGAAGCTCTCTGTGGCCCAGATAACTAATTTGCCAAGGGTACAGCAGCGATTCAGACTTTGTCATTCATTTCTTTCTTAGTTCTGAAGCCCTCCTTATGCCATATATGGTGAAAATTTACAAAGATACTGTAGTTAAAAGCAGAATGCCCGGCACATAGTAGGTCCTCAAACATGACTTTCTCTTCATCTTTGGAGTCCTTTCTGGAGACTATATATGTACCCCCTGTACAATTGCTGTACGTACAATTTTTAAAAACCACTGCCTTTGAATCAACTCTGATTCATAGCGACCCTATAGCACAGAGTAGAACTGCCCCATCGAGTTTCCAAGCAGCACTTGGTGTATTTGAACCATGTACCTTTTGTTTAACAGCTGTAGCACTTAGCCACTATGCCATCAGGGTTTCCCCTGTGCACACAGAAGGGGTCATTTCTGCTCCAAAGAAAAGCATCAACATAAGCTTAGAACCTCACTGGAAACATTGAGTAGGATGGCTGTGAGTTTTGACAGGTTCAATTTGGTTTTATATTTTGAGAAACAATATAGGGTCACTGAGTCAGAATCAACTTGACAGCAGTGTTTTTTTTTGTCTTAATATCACCTAAGGAAACTGGTGGCATAGTGGTTAAGTGCTACATCGGCTAACCAAAAGGTTGACAGTTCAAATCCACCAGGTGCTCCTTGGAAACTCTATGGGGCAGGTCTCCTCTGACCTATAGGGTCACTGTGAGTTGAAACTGACTCGACGGCTGTGGGTTTGGTTTTGGTTCATGTTACCTAAAGACCACAGCCGGCCATCGAGTCAGTTTTGACTCACAGCAACTCCATAGGGTTCCCAAGGCTGTAAATCTCTACAGAAATAGACTCCCACACCTTTCTCCTACGGAGTTGTAAGCCCTGGTGGTGCACTGATGAACAACCATGGCTTCTTAGCAAAAGGCTTGCAGTTCAAAACCTACCAAGTACTCCCTGGAAGCCCTATGGGGCAGTTTTACCTGCAGTATGGGGCCACTATCAGTTGGAAGAGACTCAATGGCAATACCAACAGGTCTATCACCTAAAAGCAAAATAAAAGTTGGTATATTGGTATGCTTACCTTAAGAAGGGAGCCCTGGTGGTACAGTGGTCAAGCACTCTGGTGCTAACCAAGAGTTCCGTGGTTCAAAGCCACCAGCTGCTTCATAGGAGAAAGATGTGGCAATTGACTTCCGTAAAAATGTGCAGCCTTGAAAACCCTAGAGGGTAATTAGTTACATTCTGTCTTATAGGTTTGCTAGGAGTCAGAATGGACCAAAGGTAGCCCATTTTTATCTTTCTTTTTTTTTTTGTACCTAATGGAAAAATTATCTTATTTCCCAAATCACAAGGTTGTTACTTTATTTATAAATTAAAAATACAAAATAGCAAAGATAAATCATTTTTCTCTTTGCAGGAGGGATTATCTTCCTGCATTGTGTGACAAACAAGTGTTCCTAGTGCTACAAAGCTAGGTTATAGTCCCTTCTCTACATCCTATTTACTGTGTGACTTATGTCGGTCAGTTAATATTCTGGACCCTCAGTTTTTCCTTTTCAGAATGCACCTAATAATACTTGCCTTTCAAGGATTTTTAAGACTTGAATGAGGCAAGGCAATAACTGCATATTAGCTAGTAAGTCCACAAGAAAGTACTTCCTCTGTCTCTGGGCTGAAAACATCAGTATTAATTTATTTTAATCTCCATATTTTTATAATACATAAAACCGTATAGGTAATCCTAAAGCAAGTTCAAAAAAAAAAAAAAAAATGCCACCAAGTCCATTCTGACTCAGGGCAACCCCATGCGTTTCGAATGGAGCTGCTCCGTAGCGTTTCCTTGGTTGTCGTCTTTATGGAAGAGGACTGCCAGGTCTTTCTTTTGCAGTGCTGCTGGAGGAACATGAAGAGACTGGCTCTAACCACCCCTCCCCCCAGCAGTGCCACAAAAGAAAGGCCTGGTGATCTGCTTTCATAAAGATTGCAGCTAAGAAAATCCTACAGAACAGCTCTGCTCTATAGCACCCAGGGTTGACATGGGTCACAATGAACTTGACAGCAACAGGTAAGAAAGTTCATTATGACCATTTCCTCTTTAAGTACTTTTACTAAAAAAATAGACAACTAAGATGTAAATTTTAGAAGAATAATTTTTGCCCAACGTGCAAGTATTAAAAATAAAGGTGATCAAGTGTTCACTAGAGAACAGAGTCTTCACATTCACTGATGCATGTGTTCATTAACACAAAGACCACAGAAATGATGGCTGTCATTAGTGCCACTTGCTAAGCAGTTCCAGTGCTCCTCATTTCAGGGCATTTGATGGAAATACATTTCCAGCCTACAGTCAGATATCTAGCTAGTCCTGGCTAATGAGTTGTCAGGAAATGCTGTGCCCATTGGAGTCCTTCCAGACTGCTCAGTTTTCCTTCTAGTCTGGGAACCACAACATTTGAAAAGGTAGCTGTGTCAGATTGGGTCCCTGAGAGCTCCCTAATGCCTTGCAAGGGTCATGTTTCAAGAGAGCCTGAAACTGTCACAGCCGCATTCCCTAGCTCACTACGAAGGTTCAGAAGGCGCTGACAAAAACCAGAAGCTATTTGAGCAAATATATATATGTATGTATGTACGTGTCGATATATGAAAAGATAGCTAGACGTCCTTTCTTCACAGCAGGTAAGAATCTTGATCTCGTATGCTTTAATAGATGGAACAATACATGGTGCCTTGTGCCAAACTGTCAGCATGTAATCATGAGAGCATATACTTCCCTGGTCAAATAAATTAATGACGTACCCCTCAAGCGCAAATAGAGATCACAATTAGATTCAGAGCAGGGTCATAAGCTAATTCCATTATTTGTTTCTCACCTAAAAGCTTTCTAGATTTGTAAAAAATGTTTTTAAAATATCTACATTCACACCCCTTTTCCATATCCTGCGATACACACTCTAAATTCAGCACTGAATAATTTAGAGAAACCCAAACAAGGTTTTCTCCCAGGCTTATGACTATTTCATACAATGCAACAATAACTTGGCATAGCTTAAAATGTTCAATATGATATAGCAAGAAGAACTGAATCAGAAGTAAATATTAAGTTTTCAGTTTTTGAAATCCATTGCCATCGAGTTGATTCCAACTCATAGTTGACCCTAAAGGACAAAGCAGAACTGTCGCTCAGAGTTTCCACGTAGTACCTGATGGTTTCGAACTGCTTACCTTTGGGTAGCAGAAGCAGTTGTTAACCACAAGACTAGTGTTTCCTTCTAAATTTTTAGAGGCAAGTAATTTCTAGTTAAATTTTAAAAGGCTAAATCAGCTCCAAAAATTCTGATTTAAGTAAAAGTTAACAAATACAATAAAACATCTCAATAAGCAAGTGCTATGACACATTTGCTATTAACATGTAAGGCATTAAAGGCCCTAAGAAAAAACTCACAACCTTAGTAATTGCCTCTTATAAGATGAAAACAGCACAAAATCAACAAATCATTTTTCTTGGTAAGATAAGTTAAATTAAAAGCATATGTATGACAAGAACCACCAAGTAAAAACTGAAAATATACTGTAGTGTAATAATTCATCTTTATTTTCTTGTACAACATTGGTTTGGAACCTAGCTAGGAAACTGTGAGAGGACAATGAGAAAGCAAGGCTGCTGCTTCCCAAGACACAAGAGTCAGTAAAACTGGGAGAAAAGGGAAAGACCGTCTGTCGTCGATGTATGTTTTCCTGAAATGAAATAATAATTCACAGTAAAATAATTTTTCTATATGTTACACTCCTATAAACCTGAAACTGAGAGATTAAAAAATAAATCAATAAACATTTGTGGGACACTGCACAACCGAAACAGATTTCTTACAATCACCGAATCTGATTCTGAGGTTGAGTCCTAATATTTCATTCATGATCTGTGAACAACTTCCCTTGTTTGTAAGTCACCATATCAAGGTTCCCTCAACAACAATATGCTAACAATATCTCTGGATATTATAGATCTAGAATGATAAAATATACTCCTAAGACACACATAGCTTTGAGTGGCCATAAACTTGCACACTAACAAACATAAATTACAGGTACATGCCTAAGTTTAAGGCACATATTTCTTAAAATCAATTTGATGTGTTTAAAATAACCTAACTTTTAGCTGTGTCGGTGCATTCATCAGGCAGATTATTTCCCAAGGTTTACGCCCATAAGAGTTGAAAGGACAGGCTATTACAGAATGCTATGAACCATAACATAATACAGCCAAAAATCAGCTAAAGGACCATGATGTGCTACGTCCCTTTTTTACATACCCTTTTCCACTGGGAAAAGCCAGCTAGACTTCATTACAATTCTTCTCCTCATAGTCATTCTTTATGTCTAATTCTGGGAAAGGTTAAACACTATTACAGAGAACTGTAAGAAGCTGTCCTATTCCACGGTGGCACTGAAACCAGTTGACAGTCATAAATGTTGCTGAAATACATGAGCCATTGGCTAAGGTTATGAATCTCTTTTGTCAGGCCACATTTCTGTGGAAGCCATAACTGCTGCAATGAAATCTGACCTTCGGATTGAAAAACCATTCTCCTAATAGATGTATAAAAGCCAAAGCCAAGTATAGAAATGTTTTAATTTTAGATTATGAATCCAGGTGAGATTTTGCCTGAAACTGTGACAGCACACGTCAGATACAGGCTGGCATTTTCAAATGTGCCTGCCAAGCCATCCTGCCTGTCACAAAGGAGGAAGTATAAAGGAGAACCACTTGGGTACAAGACCCTTCATTTGTGATATTCAGCGGACATGGTCCACTCAGTCATACAACCTGACCCTGGGAGCAAAGGAGGGCACAGATGAACTTGAGGGCAGTCTCTCTGCCTAAAGTTGTAACTCAAAGGGCATGTGTTAGCACTGGTCCAACCAGGTGACCAAATTAAGTCAGAGAGGGGATGGATTTCAGGTATTTTAAGCAGCCAGTAAAGCATGTGATATTGAGGTAAGTATCTACATAGCCCAGAATGAAGTGGGCTTAGAAGTCACCACTGAGTGGAAGCACCCACAGCCACCAAGACACATGTGGTTCCAAGTAGTCCCACACGTCTCTACAACATTAATCAGCTAAGAAATAGGGAGCTTGGAAAAAAGAGAATTCTCTTTAAAAGGAACCAGTATTATAAAGAGCCCTGATAGGGCAATGGTTAAACACTTGGCTGTTAACCCAAAGGTTGAAGGTTCAAACCCAGCCAGTAGCTTTGCAGGAGAAAGACTTGGTGCTCTCCTCTGATAAAGACGAACCAAACCAAACCCACTGTCTACGAGTCAATTCTGACTCATAGTGACCCTACAGGTCAGAGCAGAACTGCTCCATAGAGTTTCCAAGGAGTACCTGGTGGATCTGAACTACTGACCTTTTGACTAGCAGATGTGGCAATTAACCACTATGCCACCAAGGTTTCTTGAAAAGATTACTGCCTAGGAAACTGTATAGGGGCGGTTCTACACTGTTACATAGGTTGCTATGAGTTGAAACTGACTCAGCAGCACCTAACCACCATGATATACTACACAACACAGTCAGCTTCAGCAGCTCCGAGTGGCTGCAAAGGACACACAACATTAAAAAATCAAAACCGATCAACCAACAAACCAACCAACCAAACAGCACAACTCTCTCAGAAGCAGCTTAAAACCAGTTGTTGAGTTAGTTCCAACTCATGGTGACCTCATGAGTGTCACTGCAGAACTGCGTGGTTCACAGGGTTTTTAATGACTGATTTTGGGGGAAGTAATCCCAAGCTTTTCTGAGGCAGCCCTGAGTGGGCAACAACTACCAACGTTTTGGCTAGCAGTCCAGTGCTTTAACCATTTACAGCATCCAGGGACACGAGTAGCAGTTTATGGGGGCCTATAGGGTCGTTATGAGTTAGACTCGACTGCACAGCAATGGGTTTAAAATGTAATAGTTTATAAAAGACATTTAAAATAAAACGACACAAAATAAACCTGCCACCAGCAAGTCCATTCTGACTCACAGTGACCCTATAGACAGAGTAGCACTGCCCCATGGAGTTCCCAAGGAGGCATTGACTCAACAGCACTGGGTTTTAGAATCCTTAGGGGAAACCCTGGCGCGATAGTGTTTACACGCTATAACTGCTAACTAAAAGGTTGGGAGTTCAAATCCACCAGCTGCTCAGTGGCAACTATGGAGCAGTTCTACTCTGTGCCATAGGGTCACTGTGAACTGGAATGAACTCGATGGCAGTGAGTTTGAGTTTTTTTGGACTCTTTAGGGAAGTGAACTGACACGTTTCTCCTCCAGAGTGGCTGATGGGTTCAAACTGTTAACCTTTTGGATCGTGCACATAACCAGGGCACCACCAGGTTTCCTATGAAAAACATTAGAAGGCTTCCACTGTCATCTGCAGATTGAATGTACCAGTAAAAATGCCCTGCTTACACAGTGGTTAGCACTCCACTGAGAACAGAAAGGTCATTGGCTCCATCTCACCAGCCTCAGAAAGAACAAGACCTAGCAATCTGCCTCTAACAAGGTTACAACCTTGGATATTCAATGGGCAGTAGTTCTATTCTGTCCTACAGGGTTCCTATGAATCAGAATTGACTTGATGGAAATGGGTTTGGCTTAATTTTTTGCTGTTGTTTAGATCTCAGTAGTAACAGAAAAACCCAACTTTCTTTCTGGTACTCATTCCTTTAGGTGCTACTGCTGAAAAGTAAACTGTCTTCTCTTCAACGTTCAGGAAGACGATTCTGAATTCAGATTCCTAAAGCCTGATGAGTAAGTTGAAGACCTAAACTATGAATTTCTGCAAAACAAACAAAAAACAGTTTTATTTTTCCAGGTCTATCAATAAAAAACTTCACAAAGAACAAACAGCACCCTGCTGAAGACACAGGTGTAGGCTCACAAATTTCCACGAAGGCTCTGAGACCAACACCATAGATACTGTTTGTTCAATGTCTCTAATGTTTGTCACCTGGTCTTGCCCAAGTGCTTCTAAATAAGTATGTTTAGAACCACAACGCTGTTGGAAAAAACAGTGTACAAAGTTCATGGGCTTTCTTTTGCATCATTAACCTTACCATAAATACAAGAAACAAATCCTGAATTCAGGCCCTGGCAGGAGGCAGACTAGGGCTTTGCAAACTGAAGTCCTGGGAAACAGCTAATTAAGGCAATCATCTGGATAGGATCAACACAGCACTGAAACATCCAGATGATGTTCTGAATTGTTTTCTAGTGCAAGAGATTGCCTTCATGTAAATAAGGCCTTAAAAGATGAGATGTGTCATGTATAGGAACAGCTTACAATACTGTTGAAAGAAGCAGTCACTAAATAAATATGAATTTTAAATTTTACGGAAATATTTACAGAGTTCTAGGAAACGTGTCCTGAATTGTCAGGTCTTCTTTTCACTCCAGATATTTTCTTTTCCTATGTTGCTTTTAAATCACATCAAATTTATACATAATTTAGTAGCCATGTAAGATTCATTAAATGCCTTCGAATGAAAAACTGGTTTCTCTCCTTTATCGTCATTTTTATACAACTGAAAAACTTCCTGATACGTAATTCTCAAACTGATCCTCCTCCATAAACTGAAAATGGAGTCTCATATTAATTCACTTTAGTCTGCCATTGTTTAATTAATTCTGTTTCACCAATAAATAAATACAAAACTCAGTTATCTATACTTGTTTCTGTGAATACACATGCAATCGTTTTTTTTTTGTTGTTTTTAAAAAAGCACAGCCCAGACCTACTAACTTAGTCAAGCTATCGACCATTTCCTTTTTCTCCCCTGACATCATCCCAAAGGGTCCTCATGCAAGCTAGCCTCTGATGATTCATAAACCTTCAGAAATATAAAACTGTGACAGCTGGAAAGGTGGCTTCCACACAAACCGTAAGAGTCACAATAAAAGAAGTATGTTCAAAAAGCACAATCAGTTAACAGAAAGCAAAAATGATGTTTATACTGTCCTGATTCTCTCTGAATCTGTAAGTTAGTACTGCTGAGTATCGTAATTTGAGTATCACCTAGCTTCTTCTGGTGCCCATGTAATTTCTCATCAGTACCTAATAATTCCAATATCTCTCTCTTCTGTTTTCTGCTATTCTCCCATCTTCCCTGTTATCATTTCACCATTAGCCCTCAAGAACATAAAGCATACTTCATTCATCTCTGACACCCACAGGAGCTCATTCACATAATCACCCCCACTGACAGACTCTGCCAGCCAGTCACCCAGGTCTCCCACAGCCCTCCATGACACACACCGCAGACATTAGAATGAGGCTTTAGGATCCACACAGAAAAATTACCTTTTCGTTGTATCACTTCCCCCCTTCTCCACTCCCACTCGTTCATCTCAAGTCCTCGTTTCAGACCTGGGTAGGAGGGACCCCACTGATCGTGGTAACAGTGTCATGGTAGATTAAACGACTACACAAGAGAGGCTGGAAACACCTCAAGGAGATGCTGCAAAACAAGTCATTTCTGAAGCTGCATTTCCCAACCCCTTCCTGAACCTACATCATATTCCAACAATGTGTCAGATCCTGGTGTGTATTTTGTGAAGTTATGACCACTTTGCCCATTATGCCTCTAACAGAACAAGAGCTTAAAGGTCATGAGGCAAGAGCTCACCATTCCTGAAGGGACTGCACAGATGGTACTGAGACCGTGCCTCGACTATTACAAAAAGATGGGTTTGGGTGCTGAGTGGGGTTCCAATAAATCAGTGCACTTGACCTTTGACTCTCTTTCTCTTCCTGTTCTGTCCTTCGACTGTGGGCTTAACTACTGCTGCCAGCTTGGGCAAGGGCTTGCTGCTTGGCCACAGAGACAATGATACAGCCGGCCAGGCACAGTTCCCAAGAGTCTGGCTGCGATATTGGAGGTTTTCTTCAAACAACAGAAACAAAATGTCGCCTGGGAGCATGCCTGAGCCAATCATGACTCAGAGCTGCCTAAATTTTTAGATGTCTGGAAATATGTTAAAAACGCCTCACATACCGCCTCAGTGGTGTGAGCACCGGCAAAGACTTCAGGAGCTGGTAGCCAGAATATTGGCAAAATCACACACAGAAATTGAAATTTCCATCAGCAACTCATTTTACCTCATCTAGCAAACAAAGCATGTGGCACTGGCTAACATCCAGCACTACCACTTTGGGTTAAATTCAGATTTGTCTGATAATGATTCATATAATCTTTTAATCCTAATGATTTTATTATCACTTCTGAGTACAAGAATAATTTCAAATGTTAACATAGTTTTTAAGCTTTTTTTTATAACTGACAGTCTCAGCACTCTCTATTTTAGTACTTAACCAAATTTAAAAAAAAAATTAGCAAGAAAATGGATAAGCACCTTTGAGAAATAAATGTATACCTTATTAAGTGATTAATGTTTAAGTTCTTTTTCACAAAACATACTACTAATGGATCCGACAGCGTGTAGGACCTCCTAGCATCCAAAAATAATAGTCTGTACTCAAGTAAAAGAAATCATCTGTAAGCCAGGTCATCGGAAATGCTTTGCTAGAGAAGCAGAGGCTGACAGCAGTATGATTCTTTAGAAGGAAAGGTATAGACTGGCTGCAGTTTCTGCATCTTAAAAAAAAAAATCAAAACCAAACCCACTGTCGTCGAGTCAATTCTTACTCATAGCAACCCGACAGGGTAGAGTAGAACTGCTCCATAGGGTTTCCGGCTGTAATTCTTACGGAAGCCGACTGGCACATCTTTGTCCCATGAAGTAGCTGATAAGTTCAAACCAGTGACCTTTTGGTTAACAGCCCCAAAAGGGCTCCTCTTACACAGCTTATATGGCTTTTTTTCTAAATGAACGTTATATCATGAACAAAAACACTCGTTGGCTATTGGCTTGGGGAATCTGCTTTTCCTGTCAGGTAAACAACTTGCACTGTTAATTTTAAGAAATGGTTCTGTGTTTTGTGTTTTTTGTTGTTTGATATAAAATGCCAAGGCAGACTCTCAAGAAATACAGAATTAATTACGCAGAGAAAGAGCATCTTCCTCTACCAAGGACAGTTCCAGTGTGTTTTCATTAGCACTGGTTTTCATCCTGAAATTGAAAGACCCGTATAGTTTCGCAGACTCTTTGGAAGAGGCGAATCGGTTTCGACGATAGAGTTCTCCCTTCCACATAGACATCATTAGCAAACAGGACAGAACAACGCCCCCAAGAGTGAGGAGACAGAGTCCAGCAATCACACAACGGTCCAGGTGAGCCCCGAGCCTTGCACTCTCTTTCTCGAGGCGTTCCATCTCCCTGGCAGCCACAGTGTTGGGATCCACAGTCACATTCCGTGGGACAATGTAGGAAATGATCACCAACAAGATTCCAGTAACCAAGAACAGGATGGCGCTGATGAAACCGTAGTCTACCGACTTCCCTGAAGATGTGGCTTCGGAACTAGTATTCTCCTCTTCTTCAGATATCAAGGACATGACCGACTCATGGGACCACTCACTGGGATCTCCCCAGCCAAGAGTGCCTGGGTGGTGGCTGCCTTTTGCGGAAGGGGAGCTCTGGTTCCACGGCTCCAAGTTGACATTTTCATCCACATAGGTAAAAGAAGTTTCTAAATCCTGGCTGCAGCAGTTGCAGACTCGGCGTTCTGCTGTTATTTGGTTGTTCCCAGACTTGACAGGTCCTGGTGAGAAGGAGTCTGGCTGAGTAACACCGTCCTGTGAAGAAGAGGAAGGGGACACTGGGGAAAGGCTAAGTTTAGACCCTTCCATCTCTGTCTCCCTTGGTGTTGACGTGCAGTGTCCCTGGCAGCAGAGGGCAGCTCTAGTGGCTGCTACATCTGCCTGGTCCCCAGGAGACCCTCCTGAGCTGCAGTTCACACCATCACACAGGTCAGCCTGGCTGCTCTTCTTAGTGAGGGAGTGGAGCTCCATCCGACCTAGTCGGACATCTCCCAGCAGCTTCTGGAGATCCTGCCAATAGCAAGAAAGTGAGATGAGAACCCAAGAGAAGCTAAGCCAACACCACCAGGAGGGCTGCTCCCTTTGCAGCCACGGCCATCAGTCCCTCGTCCCAACTCCTCAGCAAAGGGGCAAAAGAAGGGTGAGGACACCTAGCAGCAGGACAAGAGTGGGGAGGGCAGACCCTCTGACTTAGCACAGGGGTTGACACTGACAAACTAAGGTCAGGGTAAAAAAGTCTCTAGGAGGAAGTGGCAGTGTCACTGGAGAAAGCACTGCCATCACCAAGCCAAATTTATCCAAGAACTCACACATTTCTGTGACAGGATCCCTCAAATAAGAAGGCAGCTTTCCTGTATGCAGACGTGAATGAAAAAAGCAGAGACCTTTTTTAGCAGAGCTGCTGACATTGCGGAGAACCTGAGGAAGTGCCGATTTCTCAGCACTTTTGCTGGGTATTAAGTGTTTACACTCTTTGGAGTTCAGGACAGATTCACCCACGGTGAGCTGCTTATTTGCTCCCATCAGTCACAGCTCTGTTGGACGAAGGCTCAATATTTTGAGTGGGTAGCTCTGAACTGGGTGCAGGAAGACCAGTTTAATCAACCCCCCTCTCCTAACTTCACAGCTCGCGTGTCCAGCAATGCTAGTCACACAGCCTTGGGGTCCTAAGACGTTGTTTGCTCACTGTGCTTTCAGTGGGCCCCATCCACTCACTACTACTTGGGGTGGTAGGGTTAGGAGAGCTCATTCTGGACCTGGAAGTCAGCAGACAACATACTATGATCCCCGCGAAAGTACAGCAGGCCAGCCTACTCCACGCTCACACAGCTAGCTGCGTAGGTCAGGGAGCTGTCAGCTACCCCTGCTGCCAGGGTCTGTCTTCCTACCCCCTGGCATGCTTTGCTAAAACACATGCTCAGGAAACTGACCACCGGAATTTTTCACAAACCCATTCTAGATTTAAGCAGAACCACAATAAAAAATAGATTAATTAATTTAAAAAATATATAATAAATACATAAAGCTAGGGTTCTGACGAGGAAAATAGGTGAGGAGCTATTGCCAAGGCCACCTTCTTTGTGTCCCCGACTTCGCTGGGGCAGAACTTTGGGTCCTTCTCTTTTTGTTGTGGCCATTATTTCCCAAGGAATAAAAAATTCACCTACCACTATAAGGTATGGAATTTTCAAGCAAGGGTCCTTTATTTTAAAACCACGGTGATAACTGATTTAATCCATTACTTAAAACATTATGCTTCAAAATCCACAGCTCCAACAGCTGGTAAGCCACATGGACTCACAGGCACTGCTCACCGAAAGTCAACCTGGCAACTCACAGTAAAATATGGGAGAGGGAATCGGTGTCCTTTCTGTTCTACATCAGAGTTCGAGTTTTTAAAAAACACTTGCCTCCAACTATTAGTTTCCCCACAACTAAAACAGCAAAAACAAAGCAAGCAAACAAAAAACATCCAGTGTAGGCAAACAAGAACTGAACCAGAGCTTTCCCTCAGCAAGTGCACAAGCCTAACTTCTGGATCCCCCAACGAACGGAGGGCTACTGGTAAGGGGTTCCCTCAGTTTCTGGAAGGAGAAGTCTTCGGGCACGTCCCTCGGGCATTAGGCGGTCCGATTAACCTTTGGCAGAATTAACTCGCCGCAGTAGACAACGCTGCGGAAAATCGGGAGGGTCCCTTAAGTGACTTTCAATTCTTAACAAAGGGGGAGAGAGCTCTCCACTTAAGCCTCTTCTCCGGGCTCTCTCTTGGAAGAAGAGAGGTGCTGTCGCTTGTTCTATTGGTGATGTATTAGCTGCACAGTCGATTTCCTTTGCAGCTCTGTAATCCTGGGCTTCCGTCCTCAGTGGAGAATGGGTAATCCCAGGGGACTAGCTAAAGGCTCCTCTCTTCCATCCCCTCCCTCCCTTTTTTTTCTGGTCTACAAACACATTGAACAAAACTGCCCCGCAGAGCTAGAAAGCAGCACTTTCCCTCGTCAGTCTGCCATCAATCGAAAGCATTAATATTTGCATTTGAACTAACTGGTAGGAACAAGGCTGGTCCGGGAGAGGCGACCTCGGGATTCGTCCTACGCGCGCTATACCGGGAGGGCGCGTCGCAAGCACCGAGCTGCGGTGTTCCCCACCGGCGCCGCAGGATCAATCAATCCATTTCGGGTGAACTCCGCGCCCGCTCAGGGGACCCAGAGTCTGGCCACGTCCGCTAAGGCAACACAGACACCTTGGGCAGGAGTAGGGACGCACGCCCCTGCTCCGCCAGGCTCCCGATCTCTATCTCTTGCCCCAGCTCATTCTCCGCGTCCCATTCTCCGCCACTGACCTCCTGTCTGGGCCACTCGGTGCGGCTCCAACACCGCGCGCTGGCTTCTGCGCGGTTCCCCAGAAAAGTCCCCCAATCACCAGCCGCGGCACTTGTAGCCTCTGCGCTCCACTCCGCGCCGCCGGCTGGGCAGCGCCCGCCGTGCAGAGCTGGGCGGGACTGGGCGGGGTGGGGCGGGGCGCCCCCTCTTGCCGAGCATCCCGGGAGATGTAGTCCAGCGGTCACCGCCCCGCTTCCCTTGGGTCTCCGTCTTCCTCCTTCCGAAGACTGCTTCCCGCTATACCCCCTGTGCTTCTGCCTGGCGTTTCAGAAGCAGTGCTGGCTCCTAAACTCAGGATGGGCACCCCAGCCACAGATGTGGCCACAGGACTGTTGGGGAAAAGGGGGAGTGAAGGAATTCCAACTGTGTGCCAGTTTATAAATTTTCTCATTTAATAGTCAAATCTTCAAAGTAGATTTTATTAATCATCATTTTACAGATGAAGAAACAGACTCGGAGAACTAAGTACTTCATCCAAGGTTACTTCTGTTCCTTCAGCTCGAGAAATACCAGTCATGTGTTTCGCTTTTGGTTTTCTAAATTCGTGTCTTTGCACATTTCATTGTAATTCTTTGTCTTCTTGAGTTGCCCTTGGAAATCTTATGTTTGACTGTTTTGCTTCATTGTTTCTCCTTTTGCTTTGGCAACTCTACTTCAAGAACAAGTTTCAGAGTCTTTTCTCACATCCATTTGGTCTTTCTTGTCTTTTTAATACCCCGTTCCTTTCCGACTCGACGGCACTTGGCTTGGCTTCCTTTCTATATGCAGGATATCCTGGATATCATCCCACTGTTTACCTGGTTTTCAGTCATTAGTGTTCAGTGCGTCAAATCTATTCCTGAGATTGTCTTTAAGTTCAAGTGGGACACACTCAAGGTCATGCTTTGGCTCTCCCGGACTTGTTTGATTTTCTTTAACTTCAACTAGACTAGCTTATGAGCAACTGATGCAGCTGGCCCCTGGCCTTGCTCTGACTGAGGATATTGAGTATTTCTGTCTTCTCTATTCACAGACAGAATTCCCATGTATTCCATCGGGAGATGGAATGTATTAAAAAACAAAAACAAACAAACAAAAAAACTCCTTGCTGTCGAGTCACTTCCTACTCACAGTAACCCTAGAGGTCAGTGTAGAACTGCCACGTAGAATTTCCAAGGAGTGCCTGGTGGATTTGCACTGCTGACCTTTTGGTTAGCATACATAGTAGCACTTACACACGATGACACCAGGATTTCCTCAAAATGTGTAGTCGCCATTTATACTGTTGAGAAAAGATATTCCCATGAATAGATCATTAACCCATTGCCATCAAGTCCATTTCAACTCATAGTGACCATGTAAGACAGTAGAGTCACCAGCAAGTGCCTGGTGAGTCGGAACTGAAGACCTTTTGGTTATCAGCCATAGCAATTAACTATGCCACCAGGGTTTCTAATGGATCATCAGTCTTGCAAAATACTATCATGCAATCTCTGACATCGCTTCTATGCCTAAGGCCATATTTTCCAACTATTAATCCCTATTCTTTCTTTCCAACTTACATAATTTAATCACCAATAATTATCAGCACACCCTGATGACATGTTTACTCAATTTCAGACTGTAGAATTTAGTAAAAGATCTTGACTTTTTTCACTTTGGGCATTAGTAGTTGATGTGTAAGTTTGAATAACAGTCTAGTGACTGTAGACCTGTAAGTGAATGTCCATTATCCTATCATTAATAGTGTTGTATTTCAGAATAGAGTTTGAAATTTTCTTTTGGACATTGAATGTGATGCTGTATCTCTTCAATTTGTCATTCCAGGCATAGTAGACCATATGATTGTCTGACTCAAAACATCAGTACCAGTGCATTTCAGCTCGGTAATGCATAAGATATTGATCGTTATGCAGACTCGTTCATTTTTCACACTTTGAGGAAGTTCTCGTATGTAGGGTCATAATCAGTTGAAATTGATTTGACGGCAACTGGTTTAATGGATAATGCCTACAATATCGATCTTTAAGTGTTTCATTTCATTTTTGACAATTTTTAGTTTTCCTAGAGTCATACTTTGTATGATCCATGTTCCAATTACTAATGGATGTTTTCAGTGGTTTGTTTTCATTTTGAGTCATACTGCATCGTTAAATGAAGATCCAAAAAGCTTTACTCCACATACGTTATTGAAGTCAACTCTACTTTGATTCTACTATACCAGGAAAGACAACTCGAAGAAGAATGGTGTTGCATCACCATCAAAAATAACATTTCAACATCTATCCTGAATTACACTGCTATCAGAGATAGGCTAATATACACAGACCTAAAAGGAAGACCAGCCAACACAAGTGTTATTCAAATTTTGTCACCAAGTGCAAAGGCTGAAGATAAAGAAATTGACTATATCTGTGCATCTTCTAAAATGTCTAGTTGTCTGATTTGAAAACCATTGCCTTTCCCACAAAATTAGGAAAAATGTGACCTTTAAGGGTAGGAGACATTCCTGTTCACCAGTGCCTAGCAGATTGTCAACATCCATTGAACATACAATAACCACAAGTAACACATGTAACAAGTATTATTACCAGGCGTTTCTAAGCACTTTAGATACATTAACTTAGTAATGGCCACAATTCAAAATGAATTGTTCTTCAAAAACCCTAGTTTTAGAGAAGAAAAAACTAGGTTACAAAGAAGTTGAGTCATTTTTCCCAAAGTTACACAGTAAAGGTGGGATACAAACTCCAACAGGCTCTAATAGTCTGCTCTATTGAATGAATGAGAGCTAGGCTACACTGCATGAAAAGAGAGGGTCAGGAGTAAGAGAAATCTGGAGGCTGGAGCTATTGAGTGGTGATTCACAAGACAGAGCAAGGTAACTTTTCATCACTGTGATGGTTAATGTTGTGTGTCAGCTCGGATAGGCTATGATTCTCAGTGGTTGGGCAAACACTATGTAATCACTTCCTGTTTTATGATATTATGTGAGCAGCTAATCAGCTGAAGGGGGAGTTTCCTTATGGGTGTGGCCTGCCTCCAATAAGTAAGTGGGTACTCTGGGTAAGCTTTTTTTTTTGCCTTCCTACACTCTTCCCTTGACCTTTAATTCTTGGGACATAAGCCTGTGAAAGTCTCTGGCCTGCTTCCTGAGCTACGGACTTGGGATCTGCCAACTCTGGCAACCCTGTGAACCAAAAGAGGCTTCCAGCTTGTTGCCTGACCAACAGATGTTGAGTTCATCAGTGCCTGAAACCACATGAGCCAGCAGAAGTCTTCAGCCTATTGCTTGACCCATGGATTTGGGATTTGACAAGCCCTACAACTGAGTAAGCCATTTACTTACAATTGCATAGCTCATTTCCTTCAGGTAAATTTCTCTGTCAGGCTAAGACAGTTACCAACCCCCTTCTAACCACAGTGGACTCCAGCAGCCAACAGGTAAAGGCCAAAGGAATATGGTTTGTGGATCCCCTTCTAATTTTCCAGCATCTCCTTTGGAGCAGTTCTTGAGTTATTATGATTGTTTCCATCTAAGGGGACCAAAAGAAGAATGGTGACCCTTACAGCATTTTGCTGTTTATGAGTAGCTCACATAATGCTGTGGCTGCTTGATTTCAAGATCCATCGTCCTGCAATAACAATTTTGTTGGCTTGCATTGGATAGAATCCATAGTCTCACAGTTCAGGGACTTTGCAATCTAGCCCCTTTAAATTCCTGGTCCCACCATGATTCTTTTTCAGGCCCGTTTGTCAATGAACATGTCATGTGCATTATAGTTCCTTCTTCTCTGCTCACTGTTTCAGTCATTTAGTGGTGTTGTAACATAAGTACCATGAATGGATGGCTTTAGCAAAGAAAAGTCTATTTTGACACAGTCTAGAAGGCTAGAAGTCCAGATTCTGGATGCCAGCTCCAGGGAAGGCACTTTCTCTCTGTTGGTTCTGAAGAAAGTCCTTGTGTTGCATCAGTTTGGGGCCTGGGAACAGCTAGGTGCATCTTGGCCCAGCAACCTCCAGTTGCTGCTTTCTTGATGGTATGAGGTTCTCAACTGTCTGCTTGCTTCCCTTTCCTTTTATCTCTTATAAGATAGAAAGTGGTGTAAGCCACCCTCCACGGAAAATGCCTTTACACTGGGGCAGGGAGGTGATTCTAGGAAGAATGTTACTTTCCTACCCTAATCCTCTTTACCGTCAGGCAGTCTATTAACCACAGGCAGAGATTAGGATTTACAGCATAGGAAAATCACAAAATGGAAGGCAGTCACATAATACTGGGAATGATGGCCTAGTCAAATTACTACACACATTTTGGGGGGGGACACAATTCAATCCATGACACTCACTAAACTGTTCTCTAGTGAGATATCTGTCCCCTCATCTTTACTTTATCCATCCCTTAAGGAATAGCTATGCAATCCACATTTGCAGGGGTGAGTTCCCTTCTTACATCACATAGATTTTAAAAAGGAACACGGAAGTACCATGAGATTTCTAAAAGAGAACAACTAAGGTAGGTGCTGGAGGGACTTGAACTCAATGCAAACAAGGAAAAGCAGAAAGAGCTTTGAGATGTTTAGTTAGAGGAGGCTTAGAAGAAACAACCTGACTTTAAGTAACTGAGTTTGTAAGATAGAAAAGTTCTATCAGCAGAACCAGTGATAATAATTTTATGTGTCAGTGATATCATAGTTGATTCATACACCAATTATATAAGGCAGGTAGTATGGTATGACTGCACCCATACTGTAATGTAGGAATTGAGGTTTGAAAAGGGATAGTTTCTTTCCCAAAGTCTAAGAATAAAAAGCACAGCCAAGAAGCTAACTTCAGTCTCTCTGCGTCTGGAGCCAGAACTCCTTCACCACTGAGCAATGCTTTGTAGCCTCTTCCCCAGCAGAACACAGAAGAAAAACGCTAACATTTTTTGATGCTGGGGTAAACACAGGATGTTTCTCAGGATCAGAATATTGGGACTGTGGCTGTCTCAGGCCCTGAAGAACAGCTGGGAGGGCCAAGGGACTAAATAAATCAGCACACCTGTAATCCACAGCAGCATCTGGAGATACCAGGGCATGTGGGCTGGGGAACTCTGGATAGAGGTAATCAGGAGGTTGATCTAGGGTTCGTGTAGGATGGAGAACATCATAAGAATCTGAAATGAGATAGCTCATGAAAGTGAATTCCATTTCACTGGAGAGGACCGAAAAAAGAACAGCCATTTGTTGGGGCTGTTGTAGAAAGAATTCATCTAGTTCGATTAGACAACCTCTGTGGTCTATCTACTGAAGTGATTCCAGTTACATCTCTCATTAAACCCTTTTATTCCACACCAGTTCTTAAGGATTATTCTCTTTTATGGACTTCGCTATGACTTGTCAGAGCTGACGTCTTTGCTATTTATCATCTGCTGTCTGTGACATTTCTGGTATGGCTATGTCACTACTGCAGGTTGTTTAACCTCTAACTTACGTGCTCAAACTTCTCATGGCAACGGTAAGCTCTGTAAAGTCGGCATCTGTGGGCTGGATGTTTTATTATTCCCTGCAGTAATTTCTTCAGGAAGTAAATTTCTATGAACATAGTGAGGGACTATAACAAGACTTAGCTGAGACGCGAGATGATTATCTATCCACATTATTCTCTCTCCATTTCCTATTTCTATACATAGTGTCCTCGGCTCTCAACATATTCCTGAGCATTTAAAAAATATTAACCATGTGCCAACCTACTAGAAAATTCCTTTCAGAACTCTGCAGAAAAAGACTAAATGTAGATTGTCTGGGCTTTTGGAAAGAAAAGCTGTGAAAAAAATACTATGTACAGAATAACTGTCCCTCTCTTCCGTAAGTACAAGTCTAAAACTTTCCTCAAAATCTGACCCATGGATGCTTTTCAAGAGCCTTTTCTCACTCAGCATCCCAACTTCTTGTCACTCTTCTGACTGGCATTCCAGTGCCATAACACGTACTTTTTATACTGTCATTTTACATATGTATGTTTCCTGCATATTTTATGCTTTCTATTCAGTCTCTCTTCCCAGCTAAAATGTAGTGTCCCAACACTATGCTACCAGGGTTTCCAAACTCACTGAGAACCAACACATTCTTTCTGTTAATTTGAAGTTACACATGGACGTGAAACAGTGCAACACGTGGACAAGGATAGTTCTTTATTCTGGTCTTATGAAACAAAATATATATTTTTAATATCTCAATCCCTAAAGTTTACAGTGATTTCAGGGTGCCAGAATACCAGTCTTGCAGAAAGATGTGTAAGCATCCTCTGAAAAAATACACTAGAATGATGAAATTACAGAATGTAAGTAATGCCTTTAATCTTACGTGAAGGTTAACATGCCTCACGGTTTACTGCTTACTTATACTTTGTCAGGTATGGGAGGAGCAATGGTTAGTACACTGTTACACTAAATTAACCAGTGGGAAAACTAGATTCTGAGGAGTAAATTTTCCATGTGAGCAAAGTGTAGTGTGGAGTTTTTTTTTAACAACCAGTCTCATAGAGTAATGACTTTCCAGTGATCTTTCTAGCAGTAATAATCAGGAATGAGTGAAAATAAGTATCCTTAATGGACTTAGAATTATCATGATAAGTGGAGTTCTAGAGAAGCAAGAAAGGCGTTCTTGGAATAGGCTAGATAGGGACTCAGAGTCATTTAACGGGCATAATGGAAGGGATATGACTCATTTTGTACCTCAAGCTGGTGCTTTGAAGCAGTGAAAGAAAAGAATTAAAATAACCAGAATTTAGAATCATGAAAGTCTTGTTTACTAGTGAGATTCTTTGCTAGCAACAAAAATATCAATTTTAAGAGTATTTTAATGAGAATGCTTACAGTAGTCAGGCAAGCATGTAATGTAAGTACAATAAAGTGGCTGAGTGCAGCAGCAGTGGTTGGGGAAGATGGCAGTCAAACCGGGGCACCTCCTTTTCCTAAAGGCAGCAGTGTGCCCTAATGATTCCAGGTAAATATTTTCTTGAACAGATCTAGATAGCAATAAAAGTTTCATGTGCTAATTTTTATGTAAACACGGGAAATACTTTAGAAACTGTATGGATCAAAGAAAATGTGATTATGGGAAACATTCATTGCTAGTAATGGCAGAGTAGGTAATTTAGAACAATCCATTGCTGAAAATAATTGAAAAGCTCAACAGAATATACGAAAAATAAAAAAAAATACTTACTTGAAGGCATGTGAAGTTAACAAGACATATAGTGAAAAACTAGTGGTTTAGAGTTGAGAGAAGGTGAGAGTTCAAAGAGGCAAGTCAGGAGCTTGGAGCTGCTTTTAGTTAGGGATAGTTAAGGAACCCAGAGGGCACAACTGAAAGGCATTTTGGTTTAAGTATTTCCTGTTTTTGATACAGTTACAGGAGACATAACCACTAGGGAAATTAAGAAGGCGTAAACAGGATCATTGTGTACCTGCTTTGCAACTTCCCAGGCATTTATAATATTTGCAAATGAAAAGCAAATAAGCAAGCATCCCAGGGGACAAGATCATATGCATGAAATCAAAAAGCAACACAGAACAACAGAAAGAAACCATTGGGAGACTTTAGATAGTGAAGAATTTTAAATTACTGTCTTGATGGTATTCAGTGAAATAAAAGACTGAACTGAGAATTTTGGCAGAGAAGTAGAAATTATGAAATAATAAAAATTCCAGACATGAGAAACAGCATAACAAAAATTAAGAACTCAGTAGTTGGATTTTAAAAGAGGATAAGACAAAGTGAAGACTGAATGAATGCACTGGAGGTAACTTAGAATAAAATATCTCATAATAAAGTACAGAAAGAAAAGTACATTAAAAATATATAAAGGTAAAGGTAAAAGACAAAGGATACTCAGTTGAGTTTCAGTCTTCTCTTTTATACGGACACAAGTCATTTAGGGTTAGTATGCAACCTACTCCAGGAGGATATAATGTTATTATAACTGATAATATCTTTATTTCTAAACAGTGTCAAATTCACAGGTACAGGGGTTAGCTCTTCATTATACCTTTTGAGGGAGAACATTAAATTCATAACATTATCATTGCTAATGATTTATCCCAAACTTAAACTAAGTTATCTTTCTACTTGGATTTAATGTTTCCATCCTAAATTCCCCCCTTCTTATAAAATAGACATATTTGAAAAGCATAATAATAGCATATAGCTGCATTTCACACTTTGAAATGTATGTTAGATGAATATTGTCTCAAAAGTAATATTTCTCAAAATATGCATATGTAATTTCCCTGGGATACAACTAAGTATTTTTGGAGGAAAAGGTTCCACTCTAAAACATTTGCCACGTGTCATTACTCTAATACTTCTGAGACCTTTTAATTTGCTAAGGTAGGAGTTAATCAAGACAGGTTTTCTTTTGAGTTTCCCAAACTTACAGGATGATGACTCTTGTTTTTGCAAAGCATCTTTATTAAAGATGGTGAACTGATGCTGTATAAAATAAGCTTTGGGTTACACTGCTATGAAGAAATGATGGATTTTGGAGACAGAGCGGATGAGACTATTTCATATTTTAATTAATATGTTTTTATGTTATGCTACAATTGGAGCATAATAACGTGACTTTTCTCAAAGTCACATAACAAATAAATGGTCACAAAACTAAATGAATGGTAGTTTTTATCCTAAGCAACCAATCCCAATGATTAACAAATGTCTTAGGTTGTGGTTGTGCTTCATTAAGATTTTTCATGTCATCAGACTTTGTGACCTAATGATTTGACTTCAGTATTTCGTTATTGTAGGACCTGGGTAGTGCAGGTGGTTTGCAACTGGCTGCTAACCTAAAGGTTGGCAGTTAGAATCCACCTGGAAGCTCTGCAGAACAGAGGCATGGCCAAACCGCTTCCATAGAGGTCACAGCCAAGAAAATCCATGGAACTGTTTACTCTGCTTAGCAAGTAGGGTCCCCAAGGCAGCTAACACAAACAGCGTTTCGCCCTTATTACTAGTGTCAGCTTTGGTTTTCTGACTCCCTGCTTGGTTCTTCATTGTTATCTTTTCTTTTATAGCCCAGCCTCTCATCCTCTCTTGTCTGACACTGCTGCAAATATCCCCTAGTTAGTGCATTGCCTCTAACCTGCTGCGCATAGAGTAGTGTTTACGAAAGAACAATCTGGCCATGGAGATCCCCTTCCTAATACCCTATACCTACTGTGCATTGCATCGGTGAGATGCATTGCCACGGGGGCAGCAGCAATGGCCTCGAGCATGCTGCGACTGTGAGGCAGGTGCAGGACCGGGCAACATTTGCTTCTGTTGTACGTGGGGTCTCCAGGAATCAGGTCTGGCTCAGTGCTCCTAACAGGAACAAATTCTCATGTTTAGTACTTAATGCCCTTTTTAAAATGAAGATCCTTGTGTTTCTTTAGTCCAAGGAAGAAACATTTTAAATATTTCCTCACTTAACGTTGTGGCTAAATTTTCCGGCTAGAATGTCTCTTAAATGCTGAAACTTCTGGATCTATTCTCCTTGCCATTAGCCTTTATTTCTTCATTAAAAAGAAAAAAAAATCCATCGAGTCAGTTCTGACTCATAGCAACCTTGTAGAATAAAATAGAACTGCCCTATAGAATTTCCAAGGAGCACTTAGTGGGTTTGAACTGCTGACCTTTGGGAAGCAGCTCTGCTTCCTAATCATTACGCCTCTGGTGTTTCCTTATTTCTTCATATTCATGTATTTACTACCTTTGACATCATTCTGAAGGAATTACTGGGTTCAGTCTTCTAGCTCTAATCATTTGTTTAGTAACAGTGTATGGGAAATGATAGCTCAGGATCAAATCCAGTATCTAGCATTTATTTAGATTTGTGACCATTTATTTGTCATGTGACTCTGAGAAAATTTTACAACAGTTAGATTTGGAATGTCATTTTCTTATCTGTAAATGGTGGTGATAATGTTATTGCTGTTCATTGCCAACGAGATGATTCCCACTCTTGGTGATCCCATACGTGCAGAGTAGAACATGTCTGTAGGATTTTCAAAGTTGTGACCTTTTGGAAGCAGATTGCCAGGCTTATCTTCCAATGCTTCTCTAGGTGGGTGTGAAACACCAGTCTTTCAAGTAGTTGCCAAGTGTTTACTTGTTTGCCGTTACCCAGGAGTGTGGTGGTGATAATAGTATAGTTTATCTGAGTGCTGTGAGGAAGAATTTAAATAAACTGCATGCAAAGCGCAGCCAAAAAAGTAACCAAATCCATTGCCTTTGAGTCAATTCCAACTCATAATGATCCTACAGGACAGAGTAGAACTGCCCTCATAGGGTTTGCCAGGAGCACCGAGTGGATTCAAACTGCTGATTTGTTCGTTAACAACCATAGCTCTTAACCACTAAGCCACTAAGGTTTCTATGCAAGGCACAACAGTACCTGACATACAGTAAGTCGTAATAACAAGAATGTTAGTTCTGTTAAACTTATATCCATTAACATGTTTTTTAGCTGTTTCCCTTATGCTCTTAGTCTATTTACAAATTTTTTATTTCAAGATTATGCTGTTCACTTTCAGACTATTGTTTCTTTTTTCATTACCAGCTATGCTAATTCTTATTTTACAAATGGGCTGTCCTCCATTAACTCCCATAGATATTAATTATACATATCTTCAAATTTCTGACCAAAATCAATTTTGACTGTTGTGCTAACTATTTCTTTAAATGCAAGATATTTGGTGTACTCTCTCATTGGATGTCATGACAGGAAATGCAAAGATTAAGATGTGCTGAAGTTCCTCCTATCTCTGGGCTTCTTGGTAAATTAACAAATCACCCATGTTATCTCAGCCAGTTTGAGTTGGGTTTTCTGATACTTAAGAAAATTCCCTAATGTTTCTATCTCATTTGACTCCTTGAGGCAGGTACCATACTTACTTTCTCTCTGACTTTTCTGGGTGAATGAACACAGTGCCTATTTCATCAGAGATGCTTTGTTCATGGAGTCTATAAAATTAAAAATGTGGTGTAATATACTTCTGTAAAAATAAAGCAGAAGCAATATCCAAAAATAAGAAAAGGCAGCAAGCTGATCCCAACTCATAGTGCTCAGTTGATATTTATAGAATGAATGTATGACTCAACTGGTAAATGAAGAACTGAAACCTGAAATTGGTCATTCCATATGACCTATGCTATGCCAAGCCAAGTGCCGTCAAGTCGGATCCGACTCATGGTGACCCTATGGTGCTATAATCATGGTTAAAACAATAAAACAAGCAACCCAAACCCATTGCTGTTGAGTCAATTCCACCTCATAGTGATCCTATAGGACAAAGTAGAACTGCCCCATAGCGTTTCTGAGGAGAGGCTGGTGGATTAGAACTGCTGACCACTTTGTTAGCAGCTGAGCTCTTAACCACTGCACCACTAGGGCTTCAGTTAAAATTAGGAGCTATCAATAAATGTCTTTGACTAAAAAAAAAAAATCCTCTAACCAGAATGAAAGAAATACTCCAGAGAGGGCCATCCAATCATTTTTTATGGACAATAGATTTCAGAGAAAAAGGATAAGTACAAGAAAATAAATAACAGGAGAATTAAGAACAAGTTCATGGGGAAATATTATGAACACGGAAGTTCCATAAACAGCATTCTCATTTTTCGATATGTATGAGCAAACTGGGGCTAATTCCCTAAATCCTTATTAGCATTTTGATGTCAGTGTTCTTAGGAAAAAGGAATCTGGTTATCTGGCAATGACTGCCGCAGAAATTAACTAGGATGGATGCTTCACTAAAATGTGAACCAAACAGCAATGTGGAGTGTTAGCTCTGGGGGACCGAGTCAGGGCTCTTACATGGTAAGAATTCTTCTTTTGATCTTAAAAAGAATGAGAATTTAATATCTGTCTCAACCTGCAGGATCAAATCCTTCCTTTACAAAAGTAAGACAAAGCAACTTTCAGCAGCAATAGAAACCAAGGCTCAATACTGGGGGAAAAAAAACACTATAATGAACTGTGAAATATGTAATGAAAGAATCTGTCGCTGTGTAGAATCAATGTCACTGTCACATCTGCTAAGCTCTGACAACCATCTATCAAAAACTCTTTAGAAATAATTAAGTAGATCATTACAGTCTATCTTCCCCTCACTGTGGGGGTCGATGAAGTGACTCGTTACCAAATTCTCTTAACCCCACAGGGTCCGCCCTTCTATTTTTACACATCTGTTAAAGTCTATCATCTTCACAGCCACATCAGATAGGAGTAACATGGATTTCTTGAAGGTTTCTGATTAGGATAATACAAACAGATACTGTCCTCAAAGTTCAAATAATGGAGGTGTGAATTTCAAGTACAGATTGACTTGACCAAGTACAACTTGATCTAATTTGGCCACTCTTTGCCTCTCTCTAGTCAATGATTTTTCTTTTTCTTGTTTTCTTTTTTTTTTTTTTTAGTGGTATTGTAGTCTGTACACTTATTGCTTCATATACTTAGTAAAATTTATTGAGCACTCATTCTAGTCAGGCACACGGTGCTAGGTGCTGGGGATTTAAAAACAGAAGGATATATGGTGAATATTTCTACATTCAAGTTTCTCCCCGTGTAGTCCTGGTTCTCTTGCCAAAGAAATGTTTTCCATCTTCCTTGAAAAGTGCCAGACAAGGCCCCCTGTTTTAGTCTACAAGCAATTGTTCCTGTGTGTTGAATATCTTAAAGCTCATTTAGCTGCTCAAAATATGCTTTGAACATCTCCTCGACTTAACCCAATTGCCAGACTAAATCATTTTAGATACCTGGCACTCTACTGAGTAGAATGTACTGATGTCTTCCAGAAGTGCAAAATTTCCCTTTCCTCTGTCTTCTTCTTTCCACAACAGAGAGCGGTCAAGTTCTCTTGAGAAAAAGAAAAGAAAAACTACCTTAAAATCTCCTTAAATGCAAGCAGTCATCTGATTCTCAAGGTATGTCAAAAGGGAAGTCGTTGGCTCATTTTGTCCTGGAAATAATGATAAAAAAAATCTAAAGCAATTCTTTTTCTATCTAGCTGTGAATTAAAGTGAAAGACATTGTTATAGGCCTTTAGCCTCATAAATGTTTTAAATTTCATGACAAGACGTGCTTGCTAGTTCTCTTTTAGTTGAGCCGTGAGAATCCAGTCACTGGAGTAAAGTTAGCTCTTCTGACAACTTCTAAGGGCTTTGGTGCTCTCTCTGCTACCCTCCCCCAGAAGAAGACTTATAGTAGTCTGATGATAGAAGGGTGATAAGCTGGTTTAAAGTTAGTGTGTATGCTCAGATGTTTGTATAGGTACGGATATCATTATTTTCAAAATAACCTTATTTGCAGTAGATAAAACTATTTATATTTGGAAAGGCAGGATCCAGAAATGTGGGAGTGTCATAGTCATGAATCTCAGACCTTGAATTCAGTCTCACTCCCTACTAAAAATAAATTGGATGTGATTTTTGACTGCTCTCTCTTGAACAGCTTAGATGTGGAGGAGCGTTAGTCCCGCTTCAGCATTCCCATCATCCTCTGCACGTTATCTCTGCAATCACATTTACCATATTATTCAACAGTTTCAGTTCCCATTTACCCACCACAGTGTGAGCACCCGTAGTGCAGTGAACAGTTTATTCATTTCCACATCTCCAGCCATAGCAAAGTGGGGAACCAAAAAGTCAAAGCACATGGGATAAGGAAGGAGAGGAAGAGTGGGGACAAAAGTAGAAAGAAGATAAAGGGAGGAATACGACAATCAATCTGGGGAAAAGTGTTTTCAGTCATGTGACAGGAGATGGTTTGAAACCCTCCGTTTTAACATTTGCTAGTCAAAGTCACCATGCTTGTTAAAAGCTTAATATGATTCATCAAACAGAAAGATACAACACTGAGGAGTGGAAAACTTCAAAAGTGCAGCAAATTGGGACTCACTTTATTAAATTCTTCAAAATTACAGAGGACCCAAAAGGCTTCATAACAATGTGATCAAGATTCAAAAACAATGTAAGAGTAGGAACTTGGGTGATAACAATTTGACCTCACCATTTATACTTCCTGTGATCATTTAGACTAGATAGTCCCAAGTTTTTGGCATGCCTTTCATCAGGAGAGAGGCTCTATGACTCTCCCTTTGAATCTTAGCAAACAAAACACAGTACAAGTGACACCCATTGACTTCTAATGCTGGATCAATAACTGGTGTTGCAATTTGCAGCTTGTTTGCTCCAGCACTGGGGTTCCTGGGCCTCCATGGAAGTTTTCTGACTACTTTGGCACTAGTATTGCAGGGAGACTATGTGAAAACCCCAGCTGACCTCCCAGAGAAAAGCTGGTCCCAACAGTTGGTTGAGTGAATAAGTCATCTGTGACATTCAGCCCCAGACTTCATGTGAAAGCAGCCTTAGCTATTATCTGACTGCCACTGCGGAAGAAACCCCAAGCCAGAACTGCCTAGCTGACCCCTACCTAAATGTCTGACCACAACATTGTGAGCCAAATAAAATAGTTGGTTTCATCTCCGAAGTTTCTGGGTAATTTGTTGCACAGCAAGAGTGGACAGAATGCTTCCACTACAGAACCTCTAATCAACAGCTGCTTGAAGCAGGTGGCGGGTCAATTACAACTGCTTAATAACATCTTTCATATCAAAGAGCAAATTTAAAAGAATTTTCATTTAAAATTTTGGAAGGAAATGAATTCAAAGAGTTTTTATTGGTGAAGAAGAATAGCTGAATAAAGGAGAATCTTGATCACATACACATTTTATTAACAAGTTTAAATAGCTATGAATTTGGCCCATGAAAGTCTACTGGTTTAGAAAGCAACGTTTCATAAACTTTTGAGTAGCCTTGTTAATATATGTCTCATCCTTTAAACATTTGTATAGCTCATAATGAAGGTCCCTGAGTAGTGAAGTCAGTTTGAGCTGGGTTTCTACCCAAAATGCTAGTGGCTAAAACCTATGCGGGGGCTCCCCGGAAGAAAGGGCTGGCAAACAGCTTTATGTAAAAATTGTAGCCAAGAAGACACTATAGAGGACTTCTGCTCTGTAATACATGGGGCTGCCATGATGGCAATGGATTTGTCTGTCTGTCTGTCTGCCTGTTTGTTTTTAATGGCCCATAATAGCAGTTACACATGAGACGAGTGTAACGGATACACTCAAAACAAACAAACAAAAAAACCCCTCACTCCCATGAAGTCAACGCTGGCTCATAGTGACTCCTTAGAATTTCCAAGGCTGTAAATTGTCATGGAAGCAAACTGCCACATCCTTCTTCCCCAGAGTCCCTGGCGGTTTTTGAACTGCTGATCTTTGACTTGATTATGAATATAAAGGAGGAGGGAGGGAACCTAGGAAAACTAGCAGTCAAAAAGAGAGAGAGAGAAAGCAAATGGATAATATTTTAGACAAAATGCAGTCAAGAATGCTAGTTACCCTTCAAGGAGAGATTATTTAAGTTGCATAAAACAGGGATTCCTGAAAGTAGTTATTGAGATATAACTCTGAGACAGATATTTTAAAAGAGGTCACATATAGTCAGAGAGAAATCCAGTGTAACCCTAAAGAGAAAAAAAAAAAAAAACCTAACAAATTTTTCACACCTTCCCCCACAACATCTTCAAGTTATTTTAAGGAAATGGCTGAGTCTTTTTCCGTTTTTTATCATAAAGCAGTTTAATGTGGAGTTTATGGTAATCAGCAGATACTGAAAAATCTTTCCCTTGGCAATCCAGGATCTTAAATGTCTGCTGGCGTTTCCAGTCGCTCACAGAATGGTAACGTCTAGAAATGAATGTAGCACAGAACTTTCCTTCTGGGAAGAGTGTTAATTCTGAGAATGAAAGTTCAGGACATTTAGCTATGTGAATTGGCAGAAAGCTCATGTTCTGTGGGGAAATTTTAGTATATAGGCAGTAATTATAATTGTCATAGCTCAGATTTAATATGTACCATATGATAAGAAATGACATTGCAAAGGAAATTCAAAGTATACCCAAGTACTTAAGATTTAATCTTGCTTTAGTCTTTCCTACTTTCAATTTCTCATGTTTCTTTGGATTTTCCTCTTAACCTTTTTTAATTGAGTTCCTCATTTCTTTTCTTTTTATTATTATTGTGCTTTAAGCACAAAAGTTTACACTTCAACTCAGTTTCTCATGCACAAACTTATACACACATTGTGTGACCCCACTTGCTCTCCCTACAATGTGACAGCACACTGTCCTCTCTACCCTGTATTTCCTATGACCATGCAACCAGTTGCTGTCCCCTTCTGCCTTCTCATCCTGCCCTCTGGATGGGAGCTGCCCATTTTATCTCCTGTATCTACTTAAGCCAAGAAGCGCATCCTTCACCTGTGTCATTTTATATGTCTTATAGTCTAGTCTAATCTTTGTCTGAAGAGTTGGCTTCGGGAATGGTTTCAGTTCTGAGCTGACAGACAGTCTGGGGGCCCTTCAGTCTGTTAGACCATCAAATCTGGTCTTTTTACTGTAAATTGAGCCTTGCACTCCAATTTTCTTCTGCTCCACTGGGGACTCTGTTGTGTTCCCTCTCAGGGCGATCACTGGTGACAGGCACTATCCAGTTCTTCCAGTCTCAGGCTGATGTCATGTCTGGTTTGTGTGGTCCTGTCTGTCTCTTGGGCTCAAATTTTCCTTATATCTTTGGCGTTCTTCATTTTCCTTTGCTTCTGGTGGGTTGGGATTAATAGATAACACCTTAGATGGCTGCTTGCTGGCTTTGGAGACCCCCAGACACCACTCACCAAAGTAGGATGTGAACATTTTCTTAATAAACTTTGTTATGCCAGTTGACTTTGATGTCCCCTGAAACCATGGTCCCCCGATGCCTGCTCCTGCTATTCTGTTCTTTGAAATGTTTGATTATATTCAGAAACCCTTTTCGTTTTTGATTTAGTCCAGTTGTACTGACTGCTCCTGTATTGTGTGTTGACCTTCCCTTCACCTAAAGTGATTTGTGTCTACTATCTAATTAGTGAACACCCTTCTCCCTCTGCCCACACATTAGTAACCATCAAAGAATGCTTTCTTCTGTGGTTAAACCTTTTCTTGAGTTCTTATAATAGTGATCATTTTGTGACTGACTGATTTTACTCAGCATAATGTCTTCCAGATTCTTCCATGTTATGAGGTATTTCACAAATTCATCATTATTCTTTATAGTATTCCATTATGTGAATGTACTATGATTTGTTTATTCATTCATCCATTGATGGGCACCTACGTTGTTTCTAGCTTTTTTGCTATTACAAACAGTGCTACCATGACGATGGGTATGCATGTCTATTCTTGTGAAGGTTCTTATTTCTTTAGGATATATTCCAAGGAGTGGGATTGCTGGATTGTACAGTATTTTCATGTCTAGCTTGTTAAGGTAATTATTTTTTTTAAAAAAAAATTATTTTTATCAAGGTACTATTTGAAAACAAATACTTTTAAAAATTTCCATGTAAATAGTGTTAAAAGACTTAAGAATTATATTCCCTTGATTCCCTTGTCCTACTCTGCAGAGGCAACTACTTTCAACTCATTTCAGTTGTTTTCTGAGTATTCGTCTCCATAATTTTAAACACTGTGCATATGCCACATTTTCTTGTTTTATCAAGGAACAGTGTCTATTATGGTATAGGAAGATTTAACTCACAATGTCTTTTCTCCTCCCTACCCACACATCTACCCATTATATTTTAATTTTATTTAAATGTGTATTTCATGTCTTCACTATTATGATTACATGACCATTGTTCATTCCGAACCAGGTAGTTGATAAATTTGATTTCTTATACAATTTATCCCCCTGGAATTACTAAATCCCTTGTCCTGTGTGTTTATTTCATTTTATTTTTACTTTGTTTTATTTGAACATCTGATTGAGTCATCTACACTCTCTAAAAGCTCTTTAAAATGCCTCTCAGTAAAATTTTCCTAACAGGCCAACATATCAGATGAGTTGGTGGGTTCCAGGCTTGTTTTTCCTAGAAACAGCCTTCATGCTGTGAGCTGAACAGGTTGTTCTCTGAGCCAGATAAATAATGTGCTTTATCTTTTTCTGAAATTCTTATTTACTTTTTTATTTTATTTTATTTTAATCCTCCCCTTCTTTTTTTTTCTTGGTTCTCCTGTATAGTATTTTAGTTTAGGTTCAGCTATGAGTAACAGAAAACTTTCCCACAGAGTTCCTCAAAGAATAGAAGTTTAGTCCTTTTCACATAAAAAGAAATTTAGTGTTACGTAGCCTAAGCTTGAGCTGTGGCTTCATAGTTATCACTTACACAGGCTGCTGTTTCCTCTCTCTTCCATACTTACCATGTTGCTTCATGGTCCAAAAGAGCTGCTCAGCTTCCAGCCATCGTGCCTTCGTTCCAATCAGTATCAAGGAGGAAGGGTGCTGAAAGGTGTATTGCTTCTCTTTAAGAGTATTTTTCTCTCATGGCGGGGGGCAAAATCTAGTTCTTTAGCTATACTCACATGCAAGGGAATCTGTGAAATAAACTCTTTTATCTGAGCTGCAATATATCCAGCTAAAATTGGTACTTTTGTCACTAAAATTAAAGGGGATAATGGGCTTTGGGAGGTAATTACCAAATGCCATCATCTGCCTCATTAAAATTGAATGGATGGATAAGTTGAACTGTGACATAGGCTGGGCCACCTCGCAAGAACTTCGGAGAGAAAATTACTCATCAGAAATGTCCCACTTTGGGACCAGGGGGCAGTACAGAAAGTGACTTTTTGAGATGGAATCTGGGAGTCTCATCCTGATTCCTGTAAGTGATGGTATTAGACTAGTCTTCTATAACATTTTTAAAATATCCTTAAAAAATAATAAACTGACAAACAGCAACAACAACAACAAATAAATAAATCAAATAAGTAAAGACGGAGTTGTCGGTGACTCCTGGTGGCCCCCTGTCCGTCCGTGTGGAGCCGTTTTCAATGACTGATTTTTTCAGAAATCAATTGCCAGCGCTTTTTGCTGAGGTGGTTCTGGACCCTCAAAACTGCAGCCTTTCAGTTAGCACCTGAGCATTCTGACCATTTGCGCTACCCAGAACTCCGGTCTTAGCTAAGGTGAACATGGATAGGATTGCTTAGGTGAATCTAAAATACCGAGAACATTACCGAATATTGTTCCATTCTTTGGAGCATGGTAGAAAATGTAGTAAAGTCTCTGAGAGCCAGAATCTGGCAGAGATGCCTTGTTTTTGTGGGTCTCACAAGTTTTCTGCTTTTGACAGGTGCAGTATTACCACTTTTCTGTTATTTTCTATTAGTGGAAAATATTTGAGTTTTTCTTTTCTGACAAGTTTCTGCCTCATACAGGTTTCAGCCTTCAAAGGATTCGCTGTGGAAAGCATGATTTTAATCCCGACCCTGTGAGTAAGTGTATCAGAGAATCCGTGCTTCAAATGCCAGTGCCCAGAACCCGTTCCCTGCCCTAGAAGCTGGAGCTTGCTCTTCAGGAGTCAGGAGGCAAATCTAGTTCTAATTGAGTTGTTACTGTTGCTTTCCATCAAGTTGAATTTGACTCTTAGCGACCTTGTGTGACGCAGTAGAGCTGTCTCATAGGATTTTCTAGTCTGTGATCTTTACAGAAGCAGATTAACAGGTCTTTCTCCTGTAAAGCCACTAGATGGACTTGAACCAGTTAGCAGCCTAGCCGAGCTCAACCATTGCACCACCAGACCCATTGTGGTCAGATCAATTGCAATTCACAGTGACCCTATAGGACAGGGTAGAACTGCCCTACTGTTTTCAAGGAGCACCTGATGGATTCAAACTGACAGCCTTTTGGTTAGCAGACATAACACTTAACCAGAGGTTCCCATTCCACTACCAGTGCTCATCAGTTCTGAGTTTGTTGTTGTGTACTGTCAAATCGATTCTGACTTACCTGGCAGAGTAGAACTGGCCCCATAAGTTTTCACTGACTGTAATCTTTGTAGGAACAGTCTGTCGGGGCTTTTCTCGTGTAACATGACAGGTAGGCCAAAGCTTTAACCTTCATGACACCAAGACAAATTAAGTGCTTTCCAAAGAGAAGATATGTGTTTCTATCCTAGGCAAATCCTTTCTGCTGTGCTGCTTATATAGTCCGCCTTTGACCCTTTTATTCCTGCATATACATAGCCGTGCACATAGGTTATCTCTGTGCAGAATCCTCACCATGTTCTCTTGTCAAGTTCAGCCATGCATACAAATGACCATCACCCTGAAATCTTCATTCTCTTGTCCAGCTTTTCTAACTGTGTCTCTTCTATTTGTCACTCAGTTTTCTGTGTAATTGACTAGATTTTCATATGATTTCGGTTTCTTTGAAAATTAAAGAACCATAAAATAAATAGTAAATATTTATCATTCCTAACTTCTTCCCTTCCTCAGTTGTTCTAGTAGTTCGAGCCAAAGAGACCTAGATCCTGGGTACCACTGTGACCTCTTCAAAACTGGTGCCAGTTAGGGAATCACTGAAGCATGGGATCCAGCACGAACACCATTCCATCACTGTGGTAGAGACAAAAGCAATGAAGACAGACATCTGGTTCAATTAGCAGACTAGTCTGACATTAATTTTTCTTTGTTTGGATGGTTGGTGTTTGAAAAGACAACTGACTCCTTTGCAGTGACTAGAGCTCCCAAGTTCTTAATTTAGGAATAGAAGGTGGCCTCAAGAAGGAAATTTTGAGCTTCCTGCTTCTTTGGCTATATGAAGACTGAATCAGTTAATGAAATAAATACAACCATATTTGTACACCAAGTTAATGAGCAGGTCATAATAATTGTATCAAAATAATAAAGAACTTTATTCTTGGTGAGAAGTCCTAGGGTTGAGCAGAAGCAGATTTGTATACAATACCACAAGAATGAGTTATTTATAATAAAATATGTATAATAAATAATTTATAGTACATAAATGAAACATAATAAATATTTTTCATTAAATAAATTTATAATAAATAATTTGTAATAAATAAATTATAGTGAATATATAATAAAACAAAAAACAAGCATAATATTTATAATGCTCTTAGGCACTTGTATGAGAATCAAACAGAAGTAAGAATTTTAAAGAAAAATTCTGATTCTTGCTGACCTTCTTACTCAAGGTCAGCTTAATAATGGTTAAGATTGGCCATCTATTTCATAAGAATAAGTAATATGACATTTTAAAAGGCCATCCAGGAAAACGCAGGTTTTCTTCTCCATGGTCTCAGCATTACTAATACAAATTCTTCAAAGTATTTTTCAAAATCCATCCACATCTCTCTCTGATCACATTTCTATATGACAGTTTTTATAAATGTCTCCTTTCCTTGTTGTTGAGAACAGAAGGGAAAACAGAATAAAAATCTCCGTGGACTCCAGTTCTGAGATAACTGAGTAATAAAGTATATTATCTCTAACGATTAAGGTGATATAATTCCTCTGCTTGGGAAACTACAGAGGCAGGGAAAAAGAGGAGTTCCCTCAGCAAGACAAGGACACAGCGGCCACAACTGGCTTAAGTATAAAAACAATTGTAGGCATGGCGCAGGACACGGGAGGGTCTTGTTCCGCAGCGCCTGGGGTCAATATAAGTTGGAACTGACTCGATTGCTCCTAACAACAATTCCTCTGCCGTCAGAAGTCACAAATAAAACTCTATAACACTGTAATTTTCTTCTTTATAAATCCAGACAGTCTCTCATTGTCTTTATCACTTAAAAACAGCTCTTCAGTGCTGCGATCGCTATGCTGAGTTTAGGGAAAAGACCCTCTCAGAGTCAATGGGGGGTTCGCTGATATCTGAGCAATACCGCCTCCTAGCTTTCAACCACTTTCTTTACAACAGCCTAAAAGAATAGAAACATCATGAAAAGATTTACTGAAGTTAGGACATAGACAATTTATTATTTATTTCTAGCTAGCCATGGTAAAGGGCGAATTTGATTCAAGTTGCTTTTTCAGCTGCTTTGAAATTACAATCCCTCAAATGTGTCTTTGACTGAGATATTGAAAAACAGCTTCTTTTAAGAAAGAGAAAGCACCAATCCATTCTTCTGGTTAAATTGTAAACTGCTCACTTCCTGTCCTTGTAACAAGGTCATTGGTTAAGATGTGGGTTTCATGCTGGGCTCCACCATAGCCATACGGCCTTGAATAAATATGTTTTTCCTTACCTGTTAAGCCTGGTAAGATAAGAGTGAGGACTGAATAAGAATATGCAGTTTAGCACAAGGAGTGGTACATGGAAGCCATGCAGCGCATGAAGCTATGGCTGTCGTGAAGATTCTGCTGACAGTGGTAAGTACATTAAGTTATCAAGAGTGGAAAGAGCTGCCTTCCTATGTTTGCCACATTCGCTCAACATTCATCTCCCAAATATTTACGGAGTATCTACTGTGTGTCCAAGACTGGGTTAGACTCTGGGTAGAAAAGAATAAACGAAACAGCTATGACTCCTGTTCTCCTTGTAAAGAGCAGTGGTGAGGCAGTTATTAAAGTGAAAAATCACAAACATAAATATCAAAGGGCAAGTAGGAACAAGAACTCTGAAAGATCCTGGCTGAAAGCAGAGCATATCAGAAAGATGTTTACCTGTATTTGATTGACGATGCAAAGGTGTTCAGCTGTGTGGATCATAACAAACTGTAGAAAACATTGCAAAGAATGGGAATTCTGCTCAAATGGAATAAGGGGATGCTGTGTGTTTTAAAGTCAGGGAAGGCGTATACCAGGGTTTTGTATTTTCACCATACTTATTCAAACTGTATGCTGAGGAAATAACCCAAGAAATGGTACTATATGAAGAAGAGGGCACCGAGATTGGAGTGTGGCTCATTCACATCTGTGTTATGCAGATGAACAATCTTGCTTGCTGAAAATGAAGACTCAAAGCACTTACTGATGAAGATCAACGACCATCTCCTCATAATGGACTATACCTCAACATCAAAAAAGTCCTCACAACTGGACCGGTAAGCAACATAATGATAAACAGGGAAAACTGAGGTTGTTAAGCATTTTACTTGGATCCACAACCAACACTCATGGAAGCAAACGTCAAGAATCAAAAGATGCTTTGCCTTGGGCAAATCTGCTGCCAATGACCTCTTTAAAGTGTTAAGGAACAAAGATGTCACCTTGAAGATTAAGGTGCACTTGGTCTAAGACATGGTGTTGTCAGTCATCTCATAGGCACGGGAAAGCTGGACAACGTGTAAGGAAGATAGAAATATTGATGCCTTTGAATCGTGCTACTGGCAAAAAAAATGTTAAATAATTCATGGACTGGTGAAAGAGTGAACAAATCTGTCTTGGAAGAAGTAGAACCAGAATGCTTCTTAGAAGCAAGGATGGCTAGATGACATCTAACATATTTTGGTCATGTGATCAGCAGATATCAGTCTGAAGAAGGATGTCATACTAGCTAGAGAGGCACTAAGAAAGAAGGTCGTCGACGAGATGAGTTGGCACAGTGGATGCAGAAGTGGGCTCTGGCTGAACAACGAGTTTGAGGGTGGCACAGGACCAGTAGTATTTCATTCTGTGGTACATAAGGTCACTGTGACTTGGAACCAAATCAAAGACACCTAACAACAGCAACAACCTGGCAGAATATAAAAAGAGCAAAATTTAGACTGATGGGCAAATGAGGGCTTCTCTGAGGACAAATTGTTGAGACCTCCCCCCAAAAGAATGAGATGCTAACAGGTAAATGGTCGGGTGGAGCACATTCCAGGAAAAGGGCAACATCTATAAAGACCCTTCTGTAGAGAAGAAATACATGCATCTGAGGACTTGCAAAAAAGACCAAAATGGTCGGAGGTTAGTGAGGGGACAGGTGATATGACTTGAAAGGGAGAAGAAAATGGACAAAATCAGATGTGTTAAAAGGCTAGAGTTTACTTAAATGCAAAAGGAAGTCATTTTGAATAGAAGAGGGACCTGATTTAATGTACATGTATTAAAAAAAACCACACACAACTGTGTGGATAATAGAAAGAAGCAAAAGCAGAAGAGGAGGACCAGTGAAAAGGCTGCTGTATTATTCCATGAAGGATATAATAACCATTTAAGGAGGCACCATGGCAGTGAAGGAGACAAATGAATATTTTGCATATGTGTATTGATATAATATTTAAATATATATAACTTCATGTGCATATTACAATTACAATAATTATGATAATAACATGTGCTAGGTAATTTATTAAGCCTTTTCAATGCATGGTGCCATTTAATACTTAAACCAAAACCCACCAACATCAAGTGGATTCCTACTCATAGTTACGCTATAGGAAATATTAGAACTGCTCCATTGGATTTCCAAAGCTGTAAATCTTTACAGACTACCACATTTTTCTTCCATGGAGCAGCTGTAGGTTTTAAACTGTCAACCTTTTGGTTAGCAGTCAAACATTTTAACCACTGCTCCACCAGGGCTCCTTATTTAATGCCTATACCCTCTTTCTGAGGGTATTATTTCTGAGGTTGTTATTGTTCATTGTTGTTGAGTAAGCTCTGACTCATGGCAAGTTCATGTACAACTGAAGAAAACATCACCTGGCCCTGGGCCATCTTTACTGTCTTCGGCATGCTCAAATCTGCTGTTGCAGATGCTAAGTATTTTGAATGCTTTTCAATCTAGGGTGCTTGTCTTCCAAAAATTTATCAGACAATATTCTATTTTGATCTGTAGGGTTTTCATTGGTTATTTTTCAAAAGTTCATCACCAGGTCTTTCTTTTCAGTTTGCTTTAGGCTTGAAGTTCTGCTGAAGCCTGTCAAATAACAGTGACCCTGCTGATATCTGAATACTGGTGGCATAGCTTCCCATATGACAGCAACATGCAAGCCAACACAGAATGATAGAACGGACAGACAAGTGATGGCTTTATATGGCTTGTTCTTGTCCTTAGGTGTTGCTGAGTTGGTTCTGACTCATATCGACCCCATGCCCAAAGAAGGAAACACTGCTTGATCTTATAGCATGCTTGTAGTTATTTTTATACTTAAGTTCATTGTTGCAGTCACTATGTCAATCCATCCTGTCGAGTTTCTTCTTCTTTTTCCACTGACGTTCCATTCTCCCTGCATAATGTCCTTCTCCAGGGACTGATCCCTCTGACAACATGTTCAAAGTATGTGAGATGCGATCTCAACATTTTTGCTTCCAAGGAACACTCTCATTGTACTTCTTCCAGAACAAGTCGGTTTGTTCTTTTGATAGTCTATGGTACATTCAGTATTCTTCTCCAACACCACTTTCGAAAGCATCCATTCTTCTTCTGTCTTTCTTATTGGTTGTCCAGCTTTTGAATGTGTATGATGTAACTGAAAATGCCATTGCTTGCTTAGTCTTCAAGGTGACACGCTTACTTCTCAACATTTAAAAAAGTCCTGTGCAGCAGATTTATCCCAATGCAATGTGTCTTTTAATTTCTTGACTGCTGCTCCCATGGGTGTTGACTGTGGAAGCAAGTAAAATGAAATCCTTGGCAACCTCAATCCTTTCTCCATTTATGTTGATGTTGCTTACTGGTCCAGTTGTGAGGATTTTTGTTTCCTGATACAGAAGTCTGTGTTCCTCGATCTGCATCAATGAGTGTTTCAAATCTTCTTAACCTCCAGCAGGTAAGGTGGTGTCATCTGTATAATGCAGGTTGTTAATATAATGCAGTACTACTTTATTTCCTTTTTTAAAAAGTAGATTTAAAATAAATTTTTAAAAATCTGGAAAAGTTAAAACAACTTGCTGAAAGTCACACAGGCAGAAAACTAGTGAAGGGTATTGACCTTATTACCTGTCTCAGTTCTAAATACCTCTTAAATAACAGTCTACGCTGTGCTTGCTACTTGATCTGTAGGAAGAAATTCTACCTCTTTGCATTGGCACAAACTGGCTTTTCAGTATCTGAACCCTTTAGGCTTTGGAGCCGCGGTGTAAACAGAGGCGATGCTCAGGAGCGTCTCTGTGAGGCAGCTGCCGTCAGCTTTAAACCTACGGCGGTATCGATGTCACCAGCCACTTTAGGAGCTATGCTCTTGGAGCACTTCTCCAGAGTGCTCTAAAGTTTCAGAAAAGTAGCCTCAGTAGAAAGGAAGAGAAATCATGGAGACTCTATCCTTGTGCATTAGGAAAAGTGGAATTGTACTTACTTCATGGTGTGTGGCGCTGCCGACTATCAAGCAAAGGAATAAGTGTTTCGATGGGAATGTGAACAATCACAGACCAGAAGTGTTGTAATGAGAGAGGAGGCACAAAACCTGAGTGACATCAGGTGATGAATAAGGACTCAGAACTGGTCATTAAGAGGATACATATACATGTGTGTATAGATATGCGGTTGTGTGTGCACGTGTGTATTCATACAAATAGATGATTAGACAGACAGACAGACAGACAGACAGACAGATAGATATGGACCCTGGTGGTATAGTGGTTTGGTGCTACATCTGCTAACCAGAAGGTGGGCAATTCTGAGCCACTAGGCTTTCCTTGGAAACTCTGTGGAACAGTTCTACTCTGTCCTACAGGGTTGCTATGAGTTGGAATCAACTTGATGGCGGTGGGTTATATAGACATTTATATAGACATACATACATATATGTATATATTCTCTCAGGAGGGAGGGACGTGAATCAACTGATTATAAAGCCAAAAGATCTTGACATATCTACAGAGAGAAAACATGGAAAAATGTACCAGATGTTTGAGACTGGAGAGTACAGCCACAATTAATGCAATTATTGAAAGGGTTGGTTTGTTGTTGTTAGCTTTCTATTGTGTAGACTACACTCTTGATCTCCTTATGTACAACAAAAGAGAAACGCTGCCTGATACTGCACTATTTGCACAGTTGTTGGCATGTTGGAGACCATTGTTGCAGCTATTGTGTCACTACATCCAAGGAGTGTTGCCCTGGTTTTCTCTGACCTTCTGCTTTACCAAACACAATGTCCTTTTCCAGTGATTGGTCTTTCCTAATGACGTGTACTAAGGAAGCAAGACCAAAGCTTTCCATCCACACTTACAAAGTTTGTTCTGCTTTACTGTATGCAATGAAGTGCATTACTTTGTTTAATTCACTCACAGAGTAACAGCTATTTACCAAGACTTAAGGATATTAGGAAATCTGTCTCAGAATACACAGCTAATATGTAGTTGGGTTAGGGTATTATGTCTATCTCCCAAGATGAACTCAAACACTGCATTCTTCTGACACTGAAGAGCGGGGCATGAATTTTGAATGAATCCTGTCTGTGATTCCTGTGTCTAATCCTAAAAGTAGTGGAAGATTATAAAGGGGAATACAGAAGAAAAGACAAAAATCCCTTACCTGTAGAGGCTTTCAAATGACCCTTCTTTAGAAGATAACCACTCTGGCTGAAAGATTAAAGTAAAGACTGCAAAGCTTGACAAATAGCACAGGCAAATCCTCAAAGGCTGTATCTCTAGTGACAGAATGAGGTTTCCTGGGAGTTATTGCAGATACCAGACAAATGGTGGTACATTCTGAATCATATGTGGGGAATAGTAAGAGTAATGAGTCTGCTGTTCCTACTGTCCCCCACTTTAGCCTGGCACAGTGTGGGAGGAAAACAATTTACAAATACTAAAATGTGTGAGATGCTGCCAGTCAGAATTTAAATGATTGTCATCTGGTGAAGGGAGTCTATTTCTAGTGAGAAAATATATTATCACAGACAGAAGGGATCTCTAGATTAAAGGCCAGTACTGTTTATGGAAGCAGAAAGTGAGTTTCTGAGGAGGTCTGTGAATTGCACTGGACATATAGCTGGTGGCTGGTTATAGTCACAGCTGCTGTCCATCAAATACTTTTCATGACAGGTACTATCTTAGTGCTCCCCTTGCTTGAAGATCCTATCATTTGATTCTCCTAAAACACTGTGTACTATGTGCTATCATTATAATTCCCATTTTACAGATAAGAAAACTAAGGCATAGAAAGGCTAAGAAATCTGCCCAAGGTTGTACCATGGCTGTTGTTAAGCAAAACGAATCACAGCCATCAAATCTAGTCAGCTCATAGCGACCCTAGAGGTCAAAACAGATGCAACATAGAGTTTCCAAGGATTACCCAGCAGATTTGAACCACCAGTTTTATGGTTCACAGACATAGCACATAACAACTAAGTCACCAGGATTTCCCTCTTGTTGTTAGGTGCCATCAAGTTGGCTCTGACTCCTGTGACAGTGGAACTTGCCCGTAGAGTTTTCTAGGCTGTAATCTTCATGGGAGCAGACCATGGGGTCTTTTCTCCTGTGGAGCTGCTAGCTGGGTTCAGACTGCCAGTCTTCTGGTTAGCAGCTGAGCACTTAACCATTGCACCACCAGAGCTCCAGTGGTACCACTGGTAGATGTCAAAAGTGGGATAGGACCCTGGGTGATTTTTCTGTCCACACCATGTGTACAAGCTCTCTTTATTCCTCTCCACTGTAAATCCTACATCAGTGTTTCTACTTCTCTAAGCATCACCTCGGATCTTGGGTCTATATATCTTACTTACTCTAACCCATTCTAGAACACATTCTAAGATACAAAGTATGCAGATTGTATCTCCTTTTGAGACCCTTCTCACTTTGACTATATATTAAGAATGGTAAAAAATATATTTATAAGGAGCTTTGAAAATTGACTCCAAAGAAGCATCTTCACTATGCAACACTTTACAAGAATCTTCTTCCTTAAGTATGTAAATTATAACCCTAGTCAGAACCTTAACAATTGAAGTATTTTTATAAAACTAAATGCACAAAAACACGTACTAGATTTTGATGAGAATACATAGGAATTGCCTTAATTATGTCTAATTCTGCAAAGATTTTTCCTTTCAGATAAACTTAAGTTTAATGGTCCTTCTCTGCCTAGGTACTCTTGGGATTTGCCTGGGTGAATCCATCAAAATTTAAAAGAGAGTCCTTGGTATGTTCCCTCAAAGCTGTGACCACTGATGGCATTAGAAGATGCGGCTGAGCTAAAGATTAAGAGGAAGGTTTGTTCTACCAACTACAGAGAAGGCAGGCCAACGGGGTAACCTGACTGGACACCAAAAACTAATGTGGGAATCTAGAGTCTAGTATCATGGTGAATAGCAAGAAGTAGCAGTCAAGGAAAGGAAGATTTACCTGCCCAGACAATGATAGCTTTGATGTAGAGGCTATTTATATTTAAGGGAGCTGGCCTTATTTAAAGAGCAGCAATAGGTGTAGGTGAATGTCTCTGAATCCATTTTAAAAATAAGAATGTGTGCATGAAAGGATTAGAATGACAGACAGTACTCTCCTCCAGTCACCTGTGACAGTTTATCTTTCAAAAATTGACTTCTCTGTCTGTACATCTTCTTGATCTCTCTTTTATCATGGTAGTCATTCTCAGTAAATTATCTGTTCTTTTTCTCCCCTACCCACATAACTGCAATAATGAGTGTAAGCATAAAAACAGCTGTGGACATGGCGCAAGACTGGACAGCATTTTGTCCTGTCGTGTTTCGTGTCCCTGTGAGTCAGAACCAATTTGATGGCACCTAACAACAACAACAACAGCACACAAAAACTATAGAGAGCGACGTCTGCTAACCAGAAGTCTCACAGTTCGAATCCAGTAGTTATTCCTTGGAAAACCTGTGGGGCAGTTCCACTCTGGGGTCAGAATCAACTCAACACTGGTGGGGAACTCTGTGGGGTGATTCCACTCTGTCCCGTAAGGTGGCTATGAGACAGAATCTGCTCGGTGCCAACAGCCTTGCTTTTTGGTTTCGGCTATACCACGTCTAGCAGAAATGAAGTCTGTCTTTCTGATGTAAAAGACATTTTCATAGCATCCTGCAGAATTAAAGTGGGAGACATGAGTAACAGTCAAAAGAGGATTGTCACTGCATTAGTTAACAACAAGGATTTTGGCATCAGACAATCTGAGTTGCAGTCCTTCTCCACTTACTGTCTGCTCTGCTGTTCTAGCTTTGTGACCTTCAGCAGGGTTATCTGATTTGTAAATGGATATACACATGATAACTTCACAAAATTACTTGGAAAGTTGAGTAAGAGAATGCGTGTAAATCTTCCATAAATCTGCCACATAATAAACACCTACTCATATTAGATAAAAAGTCTGGTGGCATAGTGGTTAAGTGCTACATCTGCTAACCAAAATGTCAGCAGTTCAAATCCACCAGGTGCTCCTTGGAAACTCTATGGAGCAGTTCTACTGTGTCCTGTGGGATCACAGAGTGAGTCAGTGGGTTTAGTTTTTTGTTAGATGGTGGCTATTATTTTTACTGTTATTGTTACCACTAAAGATAATCCACATTTGAAGGGGTTGAATGATAGAAGATAAAGAGCTTATTTGAAGGACCTCAGGTCTTATCTAGCAGGTAATGAAAATTCACTAAGTGGAATTCTCTATTATCATGCTCAGTATCATCATGATTGCTCTGAAATACTGATATTCATAAAAACTTAAGAAGAAACTTAATTTATTTCATGAGGCCACTTTCATCCTCATTGCAATATAATTCTCTCTTACTCTTGTGTTTAGCTGTGTTTCAAGCACACAAAACAACAAGCTGTGTCTTGACATGGAGCTATTTTCTAATTTAGAACATTTGGTCCTTTATTGGAATAAAAGAAAGAGAAAAAGTACAATGCTTGAATGCTTGATTTAAATATCATACAACTCTATTACTGTTTTGTACCCCTGTTCTGGGGCTCAGGGGCTTGGAACTGGATCCCTCCAGCATCTGGTAAGGGGCACTTTGCTGATTTATAGTTTTGGGGTTGTCAGTGGAAAATATGAATTTCATCTGTTGTAATGAGCTTAGAGAAATGAGATGATAAATAATAAGAATTAGCATAGTGGCAATAAAAAGGGATAAATACATGAGGAATAGTTTTTGGGAAATAAAAATTATTGCATTGTAGATGTACACCTGAGATATTTATTAATCTAAATTTGAAGAATTTTAAAATAGTTATTTAACTAAATTTCTTATTCATTCGTTTATTTACCCAGCAGACATTCGTTCAGTGCTTACTATGTCTTGGGTGCTTACAATTCACATCATCTTACCCTCCATCAAAGAGTCATAGAATTGTACTGAAGAGAAAACACTAATGGAATGAAATTTTAAGGTAGTCTGGGGTCTTGGTCCACTAGTGAGATGATTCACCCTCTGAGTGGTCTGAGTCCACACAGAGTCAGCCGGGGAGAAAGGCCTGGTGGACAACCTATGAAAAATCAGCCCAGGAGTGTTGCGTGGAGCTCAGTTCTACTCTGATGTACATGGGCGTGGGATCACCTTGATGCATCAGGGTCATCCGAAGTCATGCTCAACTTGACAGCAACTAGTACTGGTGCCAACCGTGTAAAACAATTGTAATATTTCAAAAATCATACATTTATCATGGAGATGAGGCAGTGAAGCTACTTAACTACTGTTTTACTCTATGCTCATATACACATACTTAGGGATGTAGATAAAAAGTGTTCAGTCATCACTAGCTTCTAGGCAACAGTTTGTCAGCTAGCTTCTATTGCCCTGAGATTTTTAATTAACTCACAAGCTGTATAAATGATCCCCGACAGGCCCAAACATGTCTTAGCAGGTACATCAAGACCTTTTCATAAAGAAATTGGGTTACACCCTAGTCCTTTCTTCAAGTTGTCTTGATTACACAGAACGCTGACAAGAAACCAGAAGGAAAATGCCATGCTTTACAGTGTAGCAGGCAAATCAAAAGGAACAAACAGGCAGTCTGCCGCACTTATCCCATATGGGTGACAGCAATGACATTGGAAGAATAAATACTAATTAGCTAAATGAGAAGCTCAAGCTGTGATTGCTGAAGAGTTTAATTTTATGGCAAGTTAAGATGCTTACATAGTCCCTAAGAGGCAGACACTGAAGCTCAGAATGTTTCACCTGCAAAGCCTGGGCGCTAAAACCTTTATTTGTCTCCAAGAGAACATCGAAGGAAACATTAGTCAGAGAAGATGATGAGGAAGATTCTAGTTGAAAAGTAATTTCATTATTTATATATATCTTCCTCTGAAAACTAAAGTAAAATGTTTTTCTCAATAGCTACTTAATTATATTCATTAAAAGTATATTATCAATTAGATTTGCTAAAGAGCAAACTATTTATTGAAAACTCTATCAGATTCACTGTGCAGGGCTTGTTTCTTCATGGGTCAAATGGCCATACTGAAAATCTCATGTTGAGTATCTATGGCATTCTGCCATAGTAAACATATCCAAAAGAAAAAGATGTTGTCTCTAAAGAGCATAATTTTTAATTCTCGTGGATTACGGGTTTCCATATTCCATGAAGGTTAAGCTGACCTACTCAAGCTGTCACTCTGAGATGATCCTCGAACCTTGAGCCTTGAGAATACTAGACCTCTGTAAGTCGCCTTTAAGTTAAACAGTGGTCTAGATCAAATAATAAAGAATTAGATACGTGCAGCTTAGACAACAGAAACTCCAAATGCCAGACTAGAGCTATGCTTTAGAGTAAATCAGTAATCATTTCAGTTGTTCAAGACAATATTCTGTGGAATCCTTCATGGTCATGGTTATCAGTTCTAGCCAAGCCCGTTTTCCATGGCAATATATAATTACTAGTGGTAAGACTGTGTATGAGAATCTCTGGAAGTTCTTTCTTCTTTGAAACTGGTGGCACTGTGGTTAAAGTGATAGACTGTTAAACAAAAGGCCAGCAGTTTGAAACTACCAGTGGCTCTGTGGAAGAAATAGGTGGCAGTTTGCTTCCACAGAGATTTATACCCCTGGAAAGAATCAACTCTACAGCAGTAGGTTTTTCGCATTAGTCAAAATGTTATCCCAATTTGAAAATCGGGTATTAAATAAGCATCTATCAATATCTATTATTTAATTAATAATTTTTGTTTTTATAGCCCCTAGGATCATCAGTTGCTAATCTAGAAATATGCAGTCTATTCTTTTTCTGGACATTTACATTACTTCCGAACTTCTGATTCCATTTTTATTCCCTGTTACTCAAAGTCTAATAGAAGAGAATAAATAATTTACACATTTTCTTAGTACTCTGGGTTATAATTTGCCGATGTCGGGAGACAAACTCTTTGTGAGATTACATAATCTTGCAAAGAGCTCACTTATCTTGTGATTCATTTCAGCTTTTCATCATTTGAAGCTTTTTCCCAAAAATCTAAAAACATTAAACAAGACAAGAGCAAAACAAAAGATTTCAAAGAGCACTCAAGAAAACACAGTACAGTCTAATGCTATGTGCAAAGAACTGGACTTAGAAAACCCAAATGAAAAACAAGCTTGGTATTTCTTAAGCTGGAAAAACTGTAGAAAACATTTAGACCTCAAGGTGTAATACTGATGAATTCTGTGGGCAAAAAATTGAAAGATGCAAGGAGCATCAAAAGATGGAGTGAAAATACAGAGTTTCTGTCACAGAATGCATTATGTCCTCCCCCAAATGTGTGCAGTGGTTTGGCTGGGTCATGATTCCCTGTGTTGAGTAATTTTTTCCCATGTATTTTAAATCCTGCCTCTGTGATGTTGATGAGGAAAAATGGGCAACAGTTGTGTTTGTGAGGGAGGACTCCAGCTACAAGCTTGTGGAATATAAAAAAGAGATGTGAGCAGAGAGAAGAAGGAGCCCCATACCACCAAGAGAGCAGCACTGAGAGCAGAGTGCATCCTTTGGACCTGAGGTGCCCATTCCAGGATGCTCTCATTGAATTTGGACTCCTAGTCTACTGGACTATGATAATTTCCCATGAGAATGGATTTGTAGCTTACCAGACCATGACAAAAAAAAAATTTCTCTTTCTGAAGCCATCAACCCATGGTGTTTCTGTTGAAGCAGTACCAGGTGACTGAGACTGTCACCATATCGAAAATACTTGATCAAGAATGTTGATCAAGATTCAATGGTACTGAAGGGAATTATCCAGGCTTCATGGAAGGCAATGTTGAAAACCAAGGCTGTAGGAACTGATGGAGTTTCAGTGAAGATATCTCCACAAAGTGGATGCAATGCTGGCATTGTTCTCTTGTCTACCCTTTGAACACCCAATAATTTCTGCTTTGAGTTTTTCTGTTGACTCTATGTGTTTTCATTAATGGAAGCATGCTGAATCACTGTTATTGATTTTTTGGTAAATAGTATGATTATTTTTTCTTGCTCTCTCCCACCAGCCTACAGTTTAGAGTGCAGAAGAAACATACCTTGTACCATCAGTTCTGCCTTTCTAAGTTTTCTCTGAGCCTGTGATGATTCACATGTCCCAAAGATCTTTATAAAATTTCTATTTTTCCTACCAAACATGAACACACCTCATGCAACATCCTACAGAAACAGTGATGTGCAGCACATGCTGAGTGATAAAGGCCCCTGCCTTGTGGCAGCATGCATCATCAATGGGAAAGAAGCTTCCTGAAAAACCTTAGAGTTAGAAAATGTTGGTGGGCAACCCACATATCCCAATAGTCATAAAAGAGCTATGCCAAGAAATTTGGAGAACAGCTACTTGGCTAAAAAATCTCAAGAGATCCATCTCCATTCCAAAGAAAGGTGATCAACAGAATGCTGAAACTATTGAAAAATATCATTAACATCATATGCAAGAAAAATTTTGCCAAAATACTTGTAGTATAGTGACTGGGAACTACCAGAAGTGGAAGCCAGATTTAGAAGAGGATGTGGAATGAGGGATACCGTTGCTAATGTTAGATGGATCTTGACTGATAACAGGGAACACCAGAAATATGTTTACATGTGTTTTATTGACTATGAAAAGGAACTCAGTTGTGTGGATCATAACAAATTATGGATAACATTGCAAAGAATGGAAAATCCAGAATACTTAACTGTGCTCATAAGGAACCCGAGTATAAACCAAGAGGCAGTTGTTCAAACAGCACAAGAAAATACTGCAAAATCCGAAGAGGTGTCCATGAGATGAAAGCATCCTTTTACCGTATTTATTCAGTCTGTATGCTAAGTAAATAATCTGAAAAGCTGGACAGCATTAAGAAGAACTTAGTGTTAGGATTGGAGGAAGACTCATTGACAACCTGAGACACACAGATTACACATATGATAAAAGTGAAGAGGACTTTGATTTAAGACTACAGCTTGCAGTATGGATACACCTCAACATTAAAAAAAAAAAAAAAAAGAAATACAACTGACGAATGAGCAACATCAGATAAATAGAGAAAAGATTGAAATTGTCAAGGATTTTATTTTACTTTGATGCACAGTCAATGCCATGGAAGCAGCAGCAAAGAAATTAAATGATGTATTGAATCAGGCAAATATGCTGCAAAAGTCTTCTTTCAAAAAGCAAAGATGTCACCTTGAAGGCTAAGGTGTGCCTGACTCAAGACACGGGGTTTCAGTTGCCTTGTATGTGTGTGAAAGCTTGACAATGAATAAGGCATACTGAGGAAGAACTGATGCCTGTGAATTACGATGTTGACAATGAATCTTAAATATACCATGAAATGCAAAAAGAACCAACAAATCTGTTTTGGAAGAAGTACAACCAGAATGCCCCTTAGAAGCGACTATGAAGAGATTACATCTCACATACTTTGAACATGTATCGGGAGAAACCAGTCACTGGAAAAGGCCATCACGTGTAGCAAAGCAAAACTTGCTGCTGTTGAGTCAATTCTGACTCATAGAAACTTTATAAGACAGAGTAGAACTGCCCCAAAGAGTTTTACCAGCAAGTGTTTTTCCAAGGAGTGTCTGGCAGATTCAAACTGCCAACCTTTTGGTTAGCAGACATAGCATTTAACCACTAAACCACCAGGATTTCCAGTAAAGCAGAGAGTCAGCAAAAAAGAGGAAGACACTCAAGCAGATGGGTTGACAGAGGGGTTGTAACAACGCATGCAAACACAGCAATGATTGTAAGGATTGCAGAGGGCCAGGCGGTGTCTTGTCCTGTTGCACGTAGTGTGGCTATGAGTGGGGATCAAATTGACAGCACCTAACAACAAGGTGAACATTCCCTCTATCCTGATTTATCTATCCCCCTTCCCTCTCCTTGACTCTGACTCTCTTCTTTTCCTTCAGTAATTTCTTATGTGAACACAAGAAGCTTGTGGTAATCTTTATGTAAGCAGACGGCAACATTTTCCTCTGGTAGAACACCTGGAGGGTTTGAACCACAGCCTTTCGGTTAGCAGCCTAGCGCTTAACCACTGCACCACCAGGGCTCCTCCTTTTTACGATAGTAGGCATATTTGAGTTCACTGTTGCAGCCACTGTGTCAGGCTATCCCCCTGAGGGGTTTCTTGTTTTTTTGTTGACCTTCAGCTTCACCGAGGATAACGTCCTTCTCCAGGGATTTATCCCTCCTGACAACATGTCCAAATGGAAAGTAGGTAGGATGACCTGAAATTACATTTTAAAGAAGTGGCTGCCAGGTCCTTGAGGAAAGGATGCCAGCCTTAAGTTGGCATGCTTTACAGAAAGAAAGAGAAAGGATTTACAATTACAAGTTGTCTAATGTGAATTGTGAAACCAGTGTCACCCTTATTTCCAACAGGGAAAAGTGGAACCTCTTATTTTCTATTTGGAGTCCCTGGATGGTCCAAAGGATTCAGTTCATTAGAAAGGTTAGCCATTGGAACCCATCCAGCAGTAACTTTGAAAACTATGAAGTACAGTTCTACTGTGTGTTGTTTTGCTTTTCAATTTGTGTTTGTTCTTTACATCATCATCAACCTCTTAAATTTACTCTGACCATCAGTGTTACACCTGATCTGATAGCGTACATAACCAAACCAACAAAAGTAAAATGCAGCTTTTTACATTTGCATGAGTGAACTACCCACCCAGTGCTGCCAAGTCAATTCTGGCTCATAGCAGGTGTATAGGAGAGAGTAGAACTGTCCCGCAGGGTTTCCGAGGCTGCATGTCTTCATGGAAGCCACTGTCACATCTTTCTCCTGTGGAGCAGTGGCTGGTTTCCACCCGCCAGCCTTTTGGTTAGAACCCAAGTGCTTTAACTGCTGCACCACCAGGGCTTTGTGAGTAGCCTTGGGAAGTTAAAAAATGTCAAAAAGGTCTGTTCATGATTTTTCTGAGAGAGGCTTTTCTCTAAATACTACAAGGTCTGACAATGAAGTCCATGAACTTAGTTGTTCTAAGTGCCATGTGCCTCATTACTGAGTAACCCTATGGTCACCTTCGAAGTACTCCCCTTGGGAAGCTATGCACCTGTATCAGCACCTAGTTCAGCTTCAAAGCAATTTTGGAACTCTTTCTGGAATGGCCATTGCACACGGTGGCATGGTGGCAAGTTCGCCAAACTTAAATATTTTATAGTTGTCTGTGAGGGAGTTTTCAGCCAGTAAGTGTATTGGAACACCCTTCCTGCTCACCTGATCTGGCCGCCAACAACTTTTTCCTTTACCCAAAGAGAAAGGAAATACTGAAAGGCAGACATTTCGATGATGTTTGAAACATCAAGGATAATACAACAACTCTGATGACCATTCCAGAAAAAGAGTTCCAAAGTTTCTTTGAAGGGTGGGCTAGGGGCTGGAGTTGGTGCATAGCTTCCCAAGGGGAGTACTTCAAAGGTGACTGTAGTGATAGTCAACAGTGAGACATGTAGCACTTTTTCTAGGATTAATTTGTGAACTTGTTAGACCTTGTATTGATACATACAGTCTCTTGTTGTTGTTACTTGCTGTGAGCTTGATTTCAGCTTGTAGCGATCTCAAGCTGGACTCACAAGCTTTATTGTTTAATTTGTGAACTGGGGAATGTCTGGTTTGGAAATCAGACAAGAGTGCCCAGAGCAGTAGGAAGTGAAAGGTTTTTGTGGTTATTGTCACACTGGAATAAGAAAGCTACTCTGGACAAATTCCTGCTTGGTTGGTGGGCTTTTCCTTTCCTTATTTAGATAAAGGAAGATCCAGAACAAACAAACTGAACAAGCAAGTTGTAATTGGTTAGCTTTCCTTTCTGGGAAGGTTAATTGACTGACTTGGGTTTGGGGCCCTGGGAGGTTTAGGCAACTATAAAAAATAGAAATTGATTTAGGTTTCGATTTGCTGATGTGAGGTTCAACATGAATGACCTGGCTTTGGGACCAGTGGAGTGAGATCAGGGGACCTGGTATGACTGCTAAGTGAGGGGTCAAAAGTTCAAAACCACCAGCTGCTCTGCAGGAGAAACGATCTGTTAAGACAATTTCAACTGAGCTTAGAAAACCCTAGGAGGCAGTTCTATTCTGTCATAGGAGGTCTCTGTAAGCCAGAATCAACTTGATGACACACGACAGCAGCAACATAGGAAGACTAGCAGTGCAGAGCAGGATTGCTCCATTGGGTTGTCACAGCTGCAACTTTTGGAAGCAGATTACCAGGCCTCTGGTGTGAGACACTTCTGCAAGTGTTCTAACAGCCAACTTTGCAGCTAGTAGTTGAGTGCTTACCCCTTTAAGCCACTGAGGAATCAAATACCACTTATCTTAATATACAGAGCATAGTTCTGTTTTTAGAAAAGAAAGTGAAATCCAGCTTGAAATATTCCTCTGAGTGCATAGGTTACTTCAAAATGTCTCTGACCCATAAGAAATGTACCTGAGAACAGATAAACACAAAAAGAGAAGACAGGTAAAGACACAACAATCGTAAAATTGGGTATAAAACCCCTTTTTGATAAGACATTTGTTAGCCATGAATTCACTTCAAGTTTACCTCATGCACAGAATTCAATTTTATCCGAAGTCATCTGGTTTTAGCAGTAGTTTAGGGCTGCATGTACTGCAAATGCAGGACTTTCTACCTGTTTTAGCAGCTTTTCTCAGATATGCAAAGTTGCTATTCTAGTGCTGTAACATATGGAGGGGGTAACATACAGTGGGGTGAGGTCTTCATGAGAAGAACACTCAGGCATTGCCACAGGGAGTGTCCTTACCAAGTTGATGATTGTATAGGACATCTCTTGACTCCGCCGTGCAACCTCTCGACTAACGTTTTATACAGGCGCTGCTATATCAGTGAGCTTCGCACAGGCATGATGGGGCAGTTCTGCTCTGTCACTGGGGTCGTTATGAGTGGAAATCAACAACAACAACCTGACAGCACCGTGTGTCACCGTTTGGAGATTGTTAGGTATAGCAGCAATGGGATGGATAGGGGGACTTGTCAAAACTTTGGTTGATGGTGGAAGAAAGCTGGTCTCTCTGTCTGAAGTAGATAATCTGAGGCATATTCTCTGTGACACCTCAGAAGATCTTGGCTGGATCAGGCTTCATTTGCCCACTGTAGATAGAGCTCAACATATTATCATTGTGCTTGTTTCCCCTTCTTTCTCTGTTTTGTTATTTCAGTTCTCTCATTTCTGTTCTCTCATATCACTTCCCTAGTTAGCTGCTTTAAAGCCCTTGTCTCAGGTACTGTTTTCAGAGGTATCTCAGGCTAACACAAGAGCATAGGTAAAGAAAATGAAAAGTTAGACAGAAGAAAGGGAGGGTGTGAATAACATGAAAAGGGATATACACATATAAATGGGAAAATCGGCTGCAAAGGACCTCTTTAAAGTATTGGAAAGTAAAGATGTCACCTTGAAGACTAAGGTGTGCCTGACCCAAGCTATGGTCTTTTCAGTCATATCACATGCATGCAAAAGCTGAACAGTGAATCAGAAAGACAGAAGAAGAGTTCATGTCTTTGAATTGTGGTGCTGGAGAAGAATGCTGAATATACCACGGGCTGCCAAAAGAACAAACAGACCCATTCTGGATGAAGTACAACTAGAGCTCCCTTTGGAAGCAAAGATGGCAAGACTGTGTCTTACGTACTTTGAACATATTGTCAGAGGGGATCAGTTCCTAGAAAAGGACATCGTTCTTAGTAGAATGGAGGGTCAACAAAAAGAAGAAGACCCTCAGCCAGATGGAATGACATAGTGGCTGCAAGGTGGGCTTAAGCATAAAAACGATTGTGGGCATGGTACAATACAGGTCAGTGTTTTGTTCTGTTGTGCCTAGGGTCATTAAGAGGTGGAACTGATTTGACAGCACCTGACAACAACAACATTAAACTATATTAAAAAAAAAAGGAGATGAGACGGTTTATGATAAAAGAATAAGTATATAAGCATTAGTACAGTCAAAGTGGCAAGCTACACTGCAAAAGAAAAGATATTTATATCAATATCACAAGTTTTTATAAAGTAAAAGTAATTGAATGAAATATTTAGAATTAGTTTTCCTAGAGGTCAGGCAAAAATGGAAAAAGGATGGTTTGTGTAACTTTTGTTGTCTCATTGTTAAAAGTAAACCAATTAATCAGCAGAGGTAAATGTTTTCCTGATGCCAGACTCCAGGAGAAACTGGTTTCCCAATACATGGTTTTTGTAGATGGGACATCCAGTAATATGATGAATGGTGTCTACTAATAGCAGAGTTTCACAGACTATGGAGTCATTCTAAGGAGTCTGCTTTATGGACATACTAACTCTTTATCAACATAAAAGATATAACACCTGAAGTGCTAGACTTTTCTGAAAAAGTAGCTGTTGGCTTTTTAAAATGCACAAAAATATAGTTAAACTTCAACTGTTGAAACATGAAAAAAATGAGCATGGTAAGGAAAAATTTAAAAATATGTCATCACTCTCCCAAACCATAGTACAAATACTTGTCATTTATCTGCATGGTTAGATTCCAAAGACAAGCTCATTTTGCAAAAAATAACATATGAAAATGGAGGATGATGACATCAGATCACAAGATGGAAGATGATTATATCATTACGCAACAGTCAAGTTACATCATTACACAATTACCAAACCACTGAGAACAATACCTCAACCAATTTGACATCTAATCTTAACCATCACAGGCCTTGTTACTCTCACCTCACACCTCCACATTCGTTACTGCCAGATGTACGTTGCTAATGCACAGATGGTTGATTATTTACTATGGTTATAAATGCAAAATGCTGGATAATAAGATAGCTGGTGAGAATGTGTCTAGAACCTGAATGTTTCCAATCACTAAATTTTTAGCAAAACTGCCTTCTGATGAGCTTTGAGCAAGAAAAGGTAATTCAATGCTGAACTTTCAGATAACTAAATGAATTAGTATATTAAACAAAATTATTTATTCATGTAAATAAGACAAATTTATTGGAAATATCACCACTACCTGTGGTAGACCTTCCAAATGATTATGGAATTCTCCTCTGTTGAACTTGGAGGTAGCCTCTGAACTTCACACAGACCTTCAGACACTTAAAAAGATGTAGTAGATCAGCTGAATCCTATTTACTGTCACTTGTCCTAGTTAGCCACCAGGAACATAACTGCCAGAATTTTTTGATTGAGTTCTTCCAACTCTTAGGCCACTCCTGGGACACAGAAATCCAAAATAAAATCTTAATAAAATATAGCTGCCTAGAAAAAAACTTTTTGTTCACTATTTTCAATACAGAGGGTGAATACTGTCAGAAAATGGAGTAAGATTATAAACATTAATAAGATACCAAAAATCCACGAAGATATAGGTTTTCCTATATGGTTTAAAGGAAGGTTGCCATATGGGAATGCAGAAAAAAACAGAGATAAAGGCTGATTCTTTGCCTTAATGAACCATTTTTTCCCTAAAGATAAAACTGTCAGCACTCACAAGCACACTGTAGTTATTTGCTGAGGCTGTATCAGGGTCTCCTCCATGAAAGACAACACCATGCTGTTTACCTCCCATCAGTAGTAGCTGAAATATAGTGAGTGTCACTGTTGAAAAAAGTAACTGACACTTTGCTTATGGTTGAGATTTATAGCAGGTGAATTAAGAATGAAAATACATTCTACCAAAGACTTTAAATGGAATCTTCTCCATCTTTACTGTGAATAGGTTGGTAAAAATGTATAAAATGTGGATACTTAGTTGAAAATAGTGTGTGGTTTAAAGAAGTAATGCTGTATGGGAATGCAGAAACAATCAGAGGTAAAGCTGGCTAAAATGAACTTGTAAAGCCTATCTGTAATAACTAATGCAAACCAATATTAATTCATTAAATTTCTAATGCTACATAGTATCTCTGGTTTATAGATATTAATTATCATATATACGTAGAAAAATGTAGCTAAGAGTATAGTCATCTGCATTTTAGGTCAATAGAAGTTGTATGATAGCAAATATGTTGTAATTAAGCAGTTAATCACTGTAAATTAGAGCACTGCATAGCTAGACCTCTTTGCATGAATAGTATATGAAAATATTGACACTGTCTCAATGGCCCTTGTGTATTAGTCTAGGAATGGCAGCATATTTTATGCGTCGGTTCCCTCCAGGTCATAGATAATTTCTGGGAAAATTGATTCTAAGCTATTGAGTTTTGTTTATCAGAAAGAAAGTAAATCTTACAAGCATACAAACATAAGGAGAACCTTGGCTATTCCTCTAAAATGGAAGGTAACCAGAGTTTCTACCATTTATTTAAAATAGTATAATTCAGTGTGAATTATTTAGTACTGTCTTAGGCTGGTTTTTCTAGGGAAGCAAAATCAGTAACACGTGTAGGTACAAGGAAAGATTTATAATGTATATATATAGACAGATAGATAGATACAAATATAGGAAACAGCTCACGTAATCACAGAAGCTGAATGTCCCAAGCTCTGGCACAAGCCTCACGTGTCCACAGAAGCTGAGGAACCCAAGGTCAGCAAGTCAGAGACCAGAGTTGCAGATCGCTGGCTGTGTAGGTCAGTGGATCCCAAGCTGGTGGTGAGACGAAGCGACAGAGGCTGGAGGTCGGTGGGTCCCGAGCTGGTGGCGAGACGAAGAGACAGAGGCTGGCGAACCCAGGATCGGCAGGTCAGGTAGCAGGACTGGGCTGAGGCTGGTGAGCGCAGGATCGGCAGGTCATTGAGCAGGACTCTCAAGTGCCGACTGTAAGGACTGATGAGCCTAACAGCTGCTAGCTCCAGTCCCGGAACCAGACGCTGGAAGAAGAGAGCAGGAGCTCCTGGCCACGTGAGCGATCAGCAGCCATAGTCCAAGGTCGCAAGATGAGAGCTGAGGGGCAGGGAGCCACCACAAACCCCGCCCTGCCACTTAATACAGCAGCCAAGTTGATATAATCCTGACCACCACAGTCCACCCCTTGTCAACTTGGCATCTGCACACATCTCACCTTACCATGCACAGTCTCTGAAAGGGTACAGTTACAAGGTCATACTTATGTCAACATGATATAACTAACACATGTACAACTGAAAATGCATTAACCCATTTACATCTTATGTTTCATAAGTAAACAAAATATCCAATACACACATACAAAACAGGAATACTCATAGCAATTATAGTCCTTGTTTCTGCAGCTGGTCACATGGCCATAACTGATATTTAGAACTACCTTCTTCTACAACCCATTCTGTATTCCCTTTGCCCTCAGCAAGTACCTCAGCTGGTCGTGGTTCCTTGCCTGGTGAGGTGACCCAAACCTTCATTCCTGAAGGGTCTGGACTGTTATCACTCATTTTGGAGTTGGGTTGCTGTAGTTTTCCACCGACCTTAGTCACAGGACATGGTAGTACTAGGAGGCGTCCTAAGGGATCTCCTGCATTCCAAACATACTCTTCTTTACTTCCGTTATGTAATGTCAATCCAATTTCATCTTCATAGTCAGGATCAATCACACCGGCCAGTATTGTAACTCCCTTCTTTGTCTGTTGATCCAGAGGTACAAGGAGCCCAAAATGGCCTGGTGGCAATTTTAGCTTCCAGTTCAGCGGCATCGTTGATGTGTCTCCAGGCGGCAACATTCCTCCCTTCGGAACTAAGACATTTAGTCCTGCGGAACATAAAGTCATGGGGACAGAAAGCAAAAATCTTGCAAGTGGGTCACTAGGGGTAACAGTGAGTGGTGCCACTCCCATTTCAACCCCTTGATTCCTGGACCCATGAATCTTGGCAATAGGAGAAACAGCACCGTATATTGGACACTGTAAAACAAGTACCTACAGCTCTTGAGATTTCCTAGTTCAAACATTTTCAAACTGGATTATTTGCGCTCCTGGGGATCTTCTCAGGCATCGGGGTGCCTGCCTACTCACCTTCACTTCAGATAGACCAATTATATTTTTGTTGATTTATGGACTAGGATGATTGGATTTGGAGAAAGAATCTGGCTGTTAAACACAGTCCAAGAGTCATGAATTCTGTCATTTTCTCACTCAGTCATATTAAATTAAAAAAAAAAAAAAAAAGAATTCCAGGATCCTATGATGGGGAAAGGTTTTGCCAACAAGATGTTGTTTTGCAGTAGATCCAGGTCCTAGTACTGTTTTTACTAGAATAGGGGAGGAAAAAAAAATCGTAGTTTTCTTTTTTTAAAAAATGGTTTTATGAGCTTCAAAGTTATGCTGAAGAAAAGGAAATGGATGAAACATCCAAGTTTAAGACTAGTTTATTTATAAAAATTGGTTGTCTCAGAGAGCAGAAATATTTCAATATTTTGATTAATGTGACTAGTCAAATCAGTCTGAAAAGATGAAATTAGTATTAAACAAGCAAAAAAGCAGGACAGAAGGAAAGACATTCAAAGGGAAAACAGAAAAGAAAAGAGGTAACAAAGACACAAGGAAAAAGATCCCAGGAAATAGAACAACCCATGTGAGTGGGAGACTTGTATCAACGTGAGACCACAAGAACCAGATGGTGCCTGGCCACCACCCAAAGTAGCCTTGATGAGGGCATAATGTAGAGTCCCTGAAGCAACATGAGACAGAAGGCTTGCAGTTCAAGAACTCTGTTAAAACACCAGAATTGATAGTCCAACAGCCGGGAGGGTACCCTGGGAACCTGGCCCCTAATGAGGGCATAATGTAGAGTCCCTGAAGCAACATGAGACAGAAGGCTTGCAGTTCAAAACACCAGAATTGATAGTCCAACAGCCGGGAGGGTACCCTGGGAACCTGGCCCCTAAACCTTTGCTGGCGCTGAGTGGAAACCAGTACTGAGGGCAACTCTTCAGACAATAATAGGCTGGACTTGGGGACACTGTGTGACCATATGGTGTGTGTACTATACATTTATAGGAGGCTGTCCTGCTGGTTTCTTTCTACACAGGACAGAAGAGGGCAGAGAGGAGGGGACAGGTGTTCATTAATAGGGTACTAGAAATGCAGAGTGAAAAGGAGAAATGTGCTGTCACTAGATGAGAAGAGCAGATGGAGCTGCAGATAAGCAGGCATGCGAAATTGATTTGGATTGTATGCTTTCACTTAATCACAATTTTAAAAAAGAAATAAAAAGAGATAGCTGCTTTATTTTGATCCATATGGCTACACTTAGGACCATTGGCACCCAAATACATTAGGCCATTAAAATATCAAGGTTACTTCTACCTAACACCATATGGAAAGTAAAGATTTGGTAACTGCATCAAATGAATGTGATTCACTGACCTGTGAGTTCAGGAAATCCTCTTCTACATATGTAGCAACACTTCAGAAGCTGAGTAGTAAGTTGCTCTAAAAGAAAAACTCAATGAACTAACATAAACTTGAAAAATATGTTCCTGCTCAGGTACTCTCAACAGACAGAATGTATCTAAAGCAAAAGGAAGGAATTAGTTAAAATAGCCTCATCTGAGAATATCAAAGGAAGGTTGTTACATATTTATGAATGAAAACTTTTAGTCCCTTTGAACAGAGCCAAGATGATAACCCTACTCTGTAAATCAAATAGGCTAATTTGTGCTTATTATTCCTCTTATATTATGTTGATAGAATTTCTTGTTTGTCTCTCCTCCAAGGCTACAAGCTCCTAAGAGCAAGGAACTTACCCCTTCCTCATTTATTTTTTTATCCCTAATAACTCTCACAGACATGTGGTAGAGGTGTTATTAATATTTATTTAGTGAGTGAATTCATGGATGAATAAGTACATGTGATTCCATATGCTCAGCTTCTAGGTTACTTGCACTTTTCAATTTCTTTGTAAGAGTCTGCATTATCTAAAATCTTAATTTGATGGCCAAAGTAGAGTTATTGAGTCCGGAACTTTTACTTGCTGCTCTCTGCTCTATATTGGTGACATCCAAACACTACTGAAGACTTTATTTACATTATTCTAACTTATTTCTAATGATATACAAACTTGCTGCCGCCGAGATGATTCTGACTCATAGTGACCCTGTAGAACAGACTAGAACTGCTCTATGGGAGTGCCACCTGGATTTGAACTGCTAACCTCTTGGTTAGCAGCCAACCTATTAACCATTGTGTCACCAGGGCTCCTCTAAAGTCATGGGAAGGGGGATAGTGTTATGGCCAAGATGTGTATATTAATGATTTTCTTTACACATTTTCACCTTTAATTAAGCACTAAACATTCAGATACAGTCACACATATGTATACATGAGAATAAAGCAAGTACTTCACATTTTAAATTCTTGGCAACTTACTTTCAGAGAAAAATAATAAAAGATATTATTTAACGAGCACTTGCTATGTACCTAGTCTGTGCAAAGGGTTTACATGTATTGTGTTGCTTGATCTTTATGACATTTTTATAAGTTCCTCCATTATTTAATTGAGAAATAATCCCATTATATTTGAGAAAATCAAAGTTTAGAGATACTAAAGAAGTTGCATGTAGCCTGCGCATTTCAGGGCTTGGTTTCAAGTGGAGGTGTCTGTGATACTATATATAATAATCTAGTCTTGCTTGTTTGCATATGTTGCTTATAAAAACAAACAAACTCATTGCTGCTGTTTGAGTCTATTTCACCTATAGGAACCACATCGGGTTTCCAAGGCTGTAACTCTATAGGAAACAGATTCCCCTATCTTTTTCCCACTGAACCACTGCTAGTTTCAAGTAGCCAAGCTTTCAATTAGCAGCTGATTGCTTTAATCACTGCACCACCAGGGCTCCTAGTGTATGTCCAAGTGTCTAGTCTAGAGCAGCAAAGAAGAAAGTTCCTAGACGGTCTGAAGCAGTTTGGAAATGCCTGACCTCCAAGCATGGCTACAAGACCAAAATTGATTCCTTTTTGCTTTCTCTTGACTACTTGACTTCAGTGACTTTCTAACAACATAAAAAAGAATATTCATATGCATTGATAAAGCCTTAAATGGCATTTTAACTGAAGCTTGATGAAGTCAGTAGTTGTCTTTCCACACACGTACCCTTTAGGCAGGAGCCCTTTTCTTCTCAATGCCTCACTTCTGTTGAGTTGGGTCTGACTCATAGTGACCCTACAGGTCAGAGTAGAACTTTCCTATAGAGTTTCCAAGAACTACCTGGCAGATTTGAACTGCTGACCTTTTGGTTAGCAGACGGAGCACTTAATCGACTAAGCCATCAGGGTTTCCTTTCTCCTTAGTAAGTGGTTCAATTTTAGGTTCCTGTGAAATAATCGTCTCTCTTGTTAATTTACAAATTCAAAAGACCAGTAAAGTGTGAGAGTGACATGAATATAAAAATACAAGACTAGATGTATTGGGCACTGATGAGACTCAGACAATACAGTGTTTCTCCTCATGAGAGCTGTTCTGTCACATTACTACTTGGGACATATGTGCCTACACCAGCTGTCTCAGAGAAAGGCTCTGAGCCAAACCAGCACGCCGACCCTGTCTTCCACCCAGTCACTGTAATGCTGCTATTCAGAAGCACCTGGCTGCAAATACAGTTTGTTCACTGATGCTGCACAGAGCGTCAGAACCGTGTGCTGTCCCCATCCAGTAACACCTTTGCAGTCTCTCCACAGCAGGGACTCTGCACAGCTTTTTTAATCTTCTCGTCCTTGGTAGGAAATAAGAACTATGATTCCCCTTCCCCTCACAAATTAAATTGTATTACCAGGTGGCATTTGGGGCATTGTCAGCTGAATAAAATTGATGGCAAAAGCTGACAGAAGAATTCTGATGTCCTCAGCTGTCTTCAAGGAAGAGCGATTTTATTTCAGAAGCAATAACAAGATGAGGGACAAGCTGGAGTGCCGTGCGAGCACTCGGGTGTTGCTCCCAAAAATATAAAGGCAGGGATGGCACAAAACAGACCCCACTTCCTAACAACCCATTTAACTTAGATAGCTTCACTGGCAACCAAGCCATGCCACTTGTGGGAATCACGACGATTGTTGTCTTTCTCCTTATTTAGATTTGCACCTATGCTTTAATAAATAACTGCCTTAAAATGAGGGTTGCATTCACCTCTTTAGATATTTCTAAGCACAGCCACACAGATTGACTTTCAGATTACTAAATCCAAGCTTATCAAGAAAGTAGATAAATGACATACAAATGAGGTCTGTTATGAAAAAACTCTCCAAAATGCAGAAATTCTGCTGCTTGTCTCTGACAAGATGATGAAATAAAAGCTTGAATAATAACTTGGGGATTCATAAATTATGACCTCAATCTTCTGCTGAGGCCGTGGTATGTGTGTTGTGGTATATAGCCTTTCAATAGCCTATAATTAGTACATGTATTGTCAGTGGCTGTACCACTATCTTAATTTACAATAAATAGATACTAAGATAATTTTTCCAATAGTAGGTTCTTTTGAACGCTAATACTAAATAATAGAGTTTTTCGAGCAGGGAAAATTCTTGTCGGTCTCTAGGATAGACATACGCTCTGTTGCATTTCTCAAAATTGTTTGATTAAGAACATGTCTTCACAAAATATTTTAAGGAACAGTACTCCCTGTAGTTTGCCATTCTATAGAAGAATACGAAGAACAAACAGTAGTAAAAGGAATTCATGTTGGGAAACCGTTCAAGACATCGTAGTTTATCATCTTCCAAATGTTCATGATGAAGAATGGAACAGAAAGAAGTACAGCCTGTTTTTCGTCTGGTCGGTACCTTTTCTTCTTGGAAACCTTGGTGGCATCGGGGTTAAGTGACATGGCTGCTAACCAGAAGATCGGCAGTTCAAATCCACCAGATGCTCCTTGGAAACTCTATGGGGGTGGTTCTACTCTGTATATAGGGTTGCTATGAGTCACAATTAACTCGATGGCGGTGGGTTTGTTTTTTCCTCTTAGATTAAGAATTGGTGCACTGATCTCAATCAAACTATTATGCAAAGCAGTTATATGGTGTATCACACACACAGCAAAAATAGCAAAGCCTGTGTCTAATTTGTGCACAGTATTACTGGTTTGAGACACATGATAAATGTTCAGTAGATAAAGCTTGTTGAATAAATGAATGAATGGGTGGATGAAAGAAGGGAGGCGTCTGCATATGCTTCATTATGAGTGTGGGTTCCTGTGATAACACATTGTCTAGTTTTCAAAAATAAGTAGGCAGTATTAGAACAGATGTTTCTAAGCTACCACAGTGGGTCTGCTTTCTTCTCTATAACTTGTAAATAATGAAATCACATGTGCGTTTCAAAATGTCAGCCTCTGTTCCTGGCTGTGCTGTTGCCTTGGTAACATAGACTATGACATTATAAGCACTGGTCTCTGCCATGGTAGCTATTTGAGAGTTACCCTGCCGAGCTTCACAATGAGACAGTTTCATTATGAATCCTTAACCACTCACTGGTTTGAACCTTGCTGTGTGTCTCTGAAAATGAGGTTTAACTGATGTTAATTCCCTCAATTACTCAGGGCCTAAGCAATTATTCAGTTGCTAAATAATTATTTTACCCTCTCTTTCATTTGCTTCAATTATGCACCCAGTAGACGGCATATTGTTTATGAAAATATCCTCAAGAGCACTGAGAATCAGACTTTCAGACTGAACAGACTAGATGAACTCATGAAAAATTACAAGAATTAATATATACTTTCATTATTTACTAAGCAGAGACAATTTCTACAAATTACTCTCTATCCTAATTTGGAGGGTCCCTGGTGGTACAATGGTTAAGTGTTTTGCTACTAACCCTAAGGTCAGTGGTTTGAGCCCACTGAGCCCACTGAGCTCTGTGAGAGAAAAGACTTGGTGATCTACACCTATAGAGATTTCAGTCTGGGAAACTCTATAGCACAGGTCTGCTCTGTCCAATGGGGTGTTCTGAGTTAGCACTTACTTGAGGGCACGTAAGAACACATCTTAATTTTAAGAAAAGACAGTTTATTCCTAAGAAAAGTGGCAAAGATGTGCACCCTGTAATTTGAAAAGACAAAACAAAACCCGTAGCCATCAAGTTGATTCTAACTTACAGCAACCTTGCAGGACATAGCAGAATTGGCCTGAAGCATTTCCAGGGAGTGCCGGGTGGTTTCAAACTGCTGACCTTTCGGTTAGCAGCTGTAGCTTTTAATCACTAGGTCACAAGTGTTTCCACATAGCCCTAAAAAATAAGTCACATAAAACCAAAAAAACAAACCCACTGCCATTGAGTTGATTTCAACTCATAGTGACCCTATAGGACAGAGTAGAACTGCTCCATAGAGTTTTTAAGGAGCATCTGGCAGACCTGGACTGCCAATCTTTTGGTTAGCAGCAGTTGCACTTGATCTTCATGCCACTTTTTACTCTACTGTTACAACGTTCATTATGACTGATAAAATTTCCACAAACACATATTTGAAAATGTCTGTTCAAGAGAACAATAGAAAAACTAAAACTAACTTAAGATACAAAGTTTTTTATGCTAAATGATGACACTGGTCTGTTCAGTCTACAATTCTGTCGTCAATGGTACCAAGAGGCAGCATATGACTTGGCTTCTCATGCCAAGCTCCAGAGCATACAAGGTCTAACCATTAAGTCCATGAACTTGATTGTTATAAGTGCTACATACCTCACTGCTGAATAATGCTATGGACACTTTTGAAGTACTCCCGTTGGGAAGCCATGCCCAGTCACCAGAACCTTGTCCAATCCTCAAAGCTATTTTGGAATCCTTTCTGGAATGGCCATTTCACACGGTGGCACAGTGGCAAGTTCATGAACTTAATTGTATTGTTGTCTGTGAGGGAGTTTTTAGCCAAGAAACAAATAACTGCATTGGAACACCCTCCCTACTCACCTAATCTGACCCCCAATGACTTTTCCTTTACCCAGGAATAAAGATAATATTGAAAGAAAGACATTTGGATGACATTCAGGAGGTCAAGGGTAATATGACGACAGCCCTGGTGGCCATTGCAGAAAAAAAGTTCCAAAATTGCTTTGAAGGGTGGGTTAGGTGCTGGTGTCATTTTTCGTAGCTTCCCAAGGGGAGTGCTTCGAAGGTGACCATAGTGATACTCAGCAATGAGGTATGTAGCACTTTTTCTAGGATGAGTTGTGAACTAAATTGTCAGGCCTCGTATGTACTGAACCTTACTGGCACTTAACCTTCCCCATCTTTCGTCAGCCACAAACCCACCTCTACACCTTTTCTCTCTCTAGCGTAGTCTGAGGCCATGTATCTCCTTATTCCATATCTGCAAATTATCTAAATCCCTGCTATCTGTCTTCTCCAGGGACTTGGACTGGCTACTCTTCTAAATCAGAATCCACTCAACTTATGAGTTGACTGTTGGGACCCACTCAGTTGCTCTGCATAAGAAAGGCTGGTGATCTGCTTTAATAACAGTTATAGACGAGAAAACCCTGCAGAGTACAGTTCTGCTATGCAGCACAGGGGATCACCATGATTCAGAATCGACTTATTCAATTCTTCAGTAATAAAGAAAAGTACTAAATCTGGTTCTTTTGGGTCTATGTAAACAGTGCACGAAATTACCATGATCCAGAATGAAAACATTGACTCCATCAGTCTTCTTTCATATTGCAGTTTTAATGTATCTTTAAGAGGTGGGCAAGGCCCACCTCTGGCCGGCCCCCTAGATGGTGCTCACTTTGCGCCAGCTTCTCAGTTTACAGTGTTATCGTTGAGTGAACACCAACTCATGGTGACTCCATGTATGCAGAGTAGAACAGCTCCCTAGGGTTTTCAAGGTATGAGCTCCTGGAAGCAGATCACCAGGCCTGTCTTCCGAGGCTTACCTGGGTGAGTGAGAGCCCCCAACTTTTTGGCTTAGTTGTGGAGCACATAATTGTTGGTGCCACCAGCAACTCCTCAGCTAACTACAGTGCTAATCAGTTGGTACTGGTGTCTGTGGACATCGGTATGTGCGGAGAAGGTGAGAAACCCTCTGTATTTTCCAAGCCAGCCATTTCCACACAGCACCAACTAAAGGTTCCAGCTATGATCTCCACCTGGTAGGCTATTCTTCCAGTGTACTTCCATACAGCCTTGCCCAAAATCTTGAAGCCAGGGGTTAGTGGTAGGACTAAGGCACTTACCTCACTCGAGACTCCTGACTGTCAGGAACTTCTGCTCGACTTCCTTACACATCTACCCACTGTCATCAATCTAGCTTTCACCACCCACAGAACACTCCAGCCACTCTGGTTAAATTCACCAGCATGTTTCTAGCTGTCAAATCCAGTAACTTGCCAGTCTTGTAATGTTGTGTGAAATATTTTCTCAGCTCTCTATTTTTGTTCTTCCTGGCTTCTGATGCTGTTGACCATTTTCTCTTCAAAATTTCTCACTGAGTCTCTTCCAAAAATTACTCTTTAACTCTTACTTCTCTGACCACTTCACTCCAACATCCCTCTATAAATGCCTTGCCTGCTAATTTGTTGTTGTTGTTGTTTATATCTGACCATCTTCTTTATCAGCTACTCATTCTCACTTCCAAGATTTCAACCACTAGGTTGACTTCCAGATCTACAGATTCAGTTTAAGCCTGTTCCTTGACTACTAGACCTATATATTTTTTCTTCTTGTTAAAAATCTCCACCTAGATGAATGACAAGAGTTCCAATTTCTGCATATTCAAAATTGAATATATCATTTTCTCCCATGTCTGCCTTTTTTGTTTGTTTGTTTCATTCCTCAAGGCAGTCTCTGAACCAATCGAGTCAGTAAGTACTCTGGAAGTTATTCTTCTATTCCCTGTCTTTGCTTTTCTCTCAGTGTTCAATCCCTCATCAAGTCCAACCTAGTCTACTTCTGAGCATTTCTTTTGATCTGTCCCATTCTCTCCATCACACTATCATCGCCTTAGTCCTCTTAATAAGCATCGCTGTGCTAGAAGTAGAATATAAAGGGAGTGATGTAGGAATTGGTGAAGGGGGAGGATTCACTGAGGGATATTATTTACTTATAGTTTCACTTGGCTTGGCTTATAGTTTAGTAAATTGTTTTATTTTGCTCTTGTTTTACTTGAAATGTTTTAAACTATGATCTCTCTACTTTTTCTTTTCCTCTTTTTTTTTTTTTTTTTTTGATAGATTCATTTTAAGCCAAATGGGAGAACTAAAGATCTGACTCAGCCTAGTACTTTTGTTCAAACACCTGGGGACTATTTCATTTTTACCTTCTCATTATTCATTTCCAATTCCTATTTATTTTAATTCTTTGATAACACAATGGTTACCAAAATATCTCTTTATCTACACACATAAATTTGTAATTGTTTGGAGTGATACTATTTAATAATTTCAATTGCTTCTGGGAATTCCCAATCACAAAGTTGGTAGAAATGCTGGGGAGAAACAATCTGGGTGATTTAATTAATATATTGGAGCTTTGATGGTGAAGGGATTAAAAGTTTGGTTACTAACCAAAAGATCAGTGATTCTAATCCTAATCTTCCAGCTGCTTCTTGGAAACCCCGTGAGGCAGTGCTACTCTGTTTTATCGGGTCATTATGAATGTGAATCAACTTTACAGCAATGAATTTGATTTTCATTTTCTTAACTTATGTATCATCATTAGCTTTCTGTAAAAGGAATATTATCTGCTGCAAAGGACCTCTTTCAATTACTGAAAAGTAAAGATGTCACCTCGAAGACTGAAGTGCACCTGACCCTAGCCATGGTATTTTCAATCACTTTACATGCATGTGAAAGCTGGACAACGAACAAAGAAGACAGATGAAGAACCGGTGCCTTGAATTGTGGTGTTGGAGAAGAATGTTGAATGTACCATGCACTAACAAAAGAACCAAAAGATCTGTTCTGGAAGAAGTACAACCAGTGTGCTTCTTGGAAGCAAAGATGTTAGGACTGCATCCTACATACTTTGAACGTGTCGGGAAGGATCAGTCCCTGGACAGGGACACCTTGTTTGGTAGAGTGGAAAGTCAGTGAAAAAGAGGAACACCCTCGACGAGATGGATTGACACAGTGGCCACAATGATGGGATTACCTACAAAAATGATTGTGGACATGATGCAAAACTATTAAGTGTGCATAAGGCCTTTATGAGCTGGAACTGACTCAAGCGCACTTAATGAGAACAACAAAGGGAATATTGTGAAAGGGAATAATCTTACCAGTGTTGAGTAATGTTGCAACCTTAGGGCCACCAATATTCTTTTTTCTTATTATGATTTATTGAAAATGTACATTCCCATATAAATTTGCATGGCCACCTATATGCAGCTCCCACTGCTCTCCCTGCCCAGTGACAGCACACTCTTCCTCTCTGCTCCATACATTTCTTACCCTCCCAGGAATCTCCTATCCCCTCCTCTCCACCCACTCCCTTTCCTCCAGTAAGATGTCGGCAGGATGGTATCCCATAGATGCATAGAACCATAAAGTGCCCACAAGATAAGGTCACTCTGCATTGCCAAGTCCAAGTCTATTGCTGTCTGAGAGTTGACCTCCATTATGATTTATGGACAGGGGCAACATCAGGGCGAGGGGCCATGATCCCAGGGGAACTCCAAGGCCCCTGGACCATCAAATGTGGTCTTTTAATGGAGATCTCAGGGTGCACACCTTTTTATTCTTGTGTTGCCAATGAGACTCAACTTTGTGAGCTCCATCATGGCTACCACTGGCAGTGACTGGGCACCGTCTGGTTCTTCTGGTTACAAGTTGATGTAGTCACCCGCTCATATGGGTCTCTCTGTGTCGTGGGTTCCCTTTCCCTCATGTTGTTTTAGTCCTTAGTGATCATCCGTTGGTGCTAAGTTGGGGCCATTTGCTGTATCCTCAGATGGCAGCTTGGCAGCTCTTAAGACCCCAGATGCTACTCACTAATGTAGAGTGCAGAGGGCTCTCTTCGCAAAACACTAGTTGTACCAATTGGCCTTGATTTTCCCTAAGAGCATGGTCCCTAGCCCCCGCCCCAGCTACTCTGTCCTTATAATGTTGTATTAAGATGAGAAGAGTAATCATGTTATGTTGAAGTCCAGTTAATATTGATCTTCTTTCTAATGTGTGCTGTCACAGATTTCACCAAATCAAATTTCTATCAACTATCTAATCTAAACCCTCCCCCACCTCGCCTTCCCTCCCTCCCTACACCAGAGTCTTCTAGTTATGAGTCTGTTGTAAAGTTCTTATCATGGGGGTCTCATACCGTATTTGTCCTTTTGTTGCTAACTACTTTTACTCAAAATAATGCCCTCCAATTGAAACCAGGTTATGACATATTTCCTAAAACCATCATTGTTCTTTATCATTGCATAGTGTTCCATTGAGTATGTATAGCATAGTTTACCTATCCATTCCTCTGTTGTTGGGCATAATCATTTTGCTGTTGTGGAGTATGCTGTAATAAACATTCGTATGCATGTGTCAGTTGGTGTGAATGACCTGGATTCTGTAGGATATATTCTGAGAAGTGGAATTACTGGGTCAAATGCTATGTCTAGATCCAGCTTTTTAAAGGAATGCCAGATTGCTTTCTAAAGAGGTTGCATCATTTTGAAATCCCACCAATAGTGTAGGAGAGTTCCAATTTCTCCACAGCCTCTCCAGCATTTGTTGTTTTGTGTTTTTTGGATCACGGTCAACCTTGTTGGGGTGAGATTGTATCTCCTTGTCATTTTGATTTGAATTTCTTTAATAGCTAATGATCATGAACGTGTCTGAATGTGTTTTTTGGCTGCCTGGATCACCTCTTTAGAGAAGTGTCTGTCCATCTCCTTTGTCCATTGCCAAATTGGTTAATTTATGTTTCTCTTATTGCTATTTTGTAGTACCTTATAGATTATGGAGGCAACAGTCTGACATATAGTTGCCAAATATTTTTTTCCCATTCTGTAGGTGGCCCTTTAATTCCACTAATAAAGTCTTTTGATAAGCAAAAGTGTTTGATTCTTAGTAGTTCTCCTTTATCTATTTTCTCTTCTGTTGTTCATGGTTTGCTTGACATATTTTGAAGTCTGTCTACATTGTGTATTAAGACTTCCATTGTTGTTCCGACATTTTGTCAGATGAGCTTTACTGTTTCAAATTTGATATTTAGGTCTTTTATCCAGTTTGAGTTGGTTTTTGTATAATGTGTAAGATATGGGTCTGCTTCAATTTATTGCAGATGGATATCCAATTTTGCCAGCTATTTACTGAAGAGATTGTTTTTTCTCCAGTTTAATGTCTTAGGGACTTTGTTGAATATCGATTGTTCCTAGGAAGATGGTGTCATCTCTGGGGTATCAGTTCTGTTCCATTGATCTGCCTGTCTCTTTTTGTACCAGCACCAGACTGTTTGGACCACTGTGGCAGTGTAATATGTTCTAAGGTCGGGTAATGAGAGGCTTCTCAGTGTGTTCTTCTTCTTTAGTAGTACCTTACTTATCCGGGGCTTCTTCCCTTTCCAAACAAAATGGGTGATTTGTTTCTCCATCTCATTAAAAAAGGACACTGGAACTTGTTTTGGGATTGCATTATATAAGTAGATTGCTTTGGATAAAATAGATGTTTTCACAATGTTAAGTCTTCCCATCTATGAGCAAGGCAAGTTTCTCCATTTATCTAAGTCTCTCTTAGTTTCTTGTAGTAAGGGCTTGTAGTTCTCTTTGTCAAGGTCTGTTATTTCTCTGGTTAGATTAATTCCTAGGTACCTTATCTTCTTAGGGGCTATAGTAAATGGTATTGATATGATAATTTCTTCATTAACAGTCTCGTTGGCATAAAGGAATCCTACTGATTTACTTATGCTTATCTCATATCCTGAGACTTTGCTGAACTTTTCTATCAGTTTGAGTAGTTTACTTACAGATTCTTTGGGATTCTCTGCATATACAATCATATCATCAGCCAACAGGAAGATTTTGACTTCTTCTTTGCCAATGCAGATGCCCTTTTTGGTCTTGTGTAATTGCTCTGGCTAGAACTTCCAGTACAATGTTCAATAGGAGAGGTGAGACTGGGCATCCTTGTCTAGTTCCTGTTCTGAAGGGAAACTGTTTTAGTCTCTCTCCATTCAGGATGAGTAGGCAGTTGGCTTTGTATAAATGGCCCTTATTGCATTGAGGAATTTTCCATCTGTTCCTATTTTGCTGAGAGTTTTTAGCAAGAACCGATGTTAGGCATTATCAAATGTCTTTTCTGCATCAATAGATAAAATCAGGTGATTCTCATCTTGTGTGTTGTTTATGTGGTTGATCATATGAATTGTTTCTCTGATGCTGAACAAGTCTTGCATCGCTGGTATGAATCCAACTTTGTCGTGATGGATTATTTTTTTGGTATTTTGTTGTATTCTGTTGGCAAGAATTTTGTTGAAGATTTTTGCATCTAGATTCATGAGTGATATCGATCTGTAGTTCTCTTTTTTTGTTGGGTCTTTCCCTGGCTTTGTTAGCAGGGCTATGCTGGCTACATAGAATGAGTTTGGGAGTATTCCATCCTTTTCTGTACTGTGAAATAGTCTGAGTAGTATTGGAGATAACTCTTCTCTAAAAGCTTGGTAGAATTCTGCAGTGAAGCCATCTGCGCCCAGGCCTTTTTTTGGTTGGCAGTTTTTTAATGACTTTTTCAATCTCTTCCTTTGTGATGGGTTTACTAAGTTGTTCTGCTTCACTTTGTGACAATTTTGGTAGGTGATATGAATCAAGGAATTTGTCCATTTCCTCTAGGTTTTGAAATTTGTTAGAGAGCAGTCTTTCATAGTGTTCTGTTATGACAACTCTGCTCTCATTTCTTATTTGGGTTCTTTGTTTCCTTTCCTGTTTTTCTTTAGTAAGTTTAGCCAATGGTTTGTCAATTTTGTTGATCTTTTCAAAAAACCAGCTTTTGGTCTTTTCAATTTTTCAATTGTTCTTCTAGTCTCCAATTTATTTAGTTCTGCTCTAATCTTTATGATCTGTTTTCTTCTGGTGCCTAAGGGGTTCCTTTGTTGTTCTCTCTCTATTTGTTCAAGCTGTAGGGTTAGTTCTTTGATTTGGTTTCTTTTTTCCTTCCAGATGTGTGCATTTATGGAGATAAACTGACCTCTGAGCACTGCTTTGACTGTACTTCATAGGTTCTGGTAGGAAGTTTTCATTGTCATTGAAATCCACCAATTTCTTTATTTCACTCTTGATTTCTTCTATAACCCATGGCTTTTGGAGCGAGATGTTGTTCAGTTTCCATTAGTTTTACATTCTATCTATGTTTTTTCTGCTGTTGATTTTGACTTTTGTGGCTTTATGATTTGAGAAGATTCTTTGTATTAATTCAGTGGTATGGATTTTGTTGAGAATTGCTTTATCTCCTAACACACGGTCTAGTCTGGAGAATGTTCCATGTGTGCTAGAGAAGAATATGTAGTTGTCCACTAATGGATAGAAATTTCTGTATATGTCGATGAGGCCTAGTTGGTTAATGGTAGCAATAAGGTCTTCTGTGTCTTTACTGAACTTTTTTTTAGACAATCTGTCCAATATTGAGAGTGGAATGTTGAAGTCTCCCACTATTATTGTGGAGTAATCTATCTCCTTTTTAAGTGTGGTAAGTGTTTCTTCAATGTATTTAGGTGTTCTAATATTAGGTGTATAAATGTTCAGTATTATTACATCCTGTTTGTGTATTGAACCTTTCAGCAATAAATAGTGTCCATTCTTGTCCATGATGGTGGATTTTACATTAAAATCGATTTTTCTGAGGTTAGAATTGCCACATCTGCTCTTCTTTGTGTACTGTTAGCTTGATATATGTTCCTCCATCCTTTAATTTTCAGTTTGTTCATATCTTTAAGTCTAAGGTGAGTTTCTTGTGGGCAACGTATGGATGAATCATGATTTTTGATCCAAGATGTCTCTTTGCTGGAGTGTTCAGTCCATTCACATTCAACATGATCGTTGATAGATATGTGTTCAGTGTTGTCATTGTGATACATTTGTTTTTGTGTTGATGGTTTCTCTGTTGTTCTTATTAATCTTTTCTGGGACATTCTCCTTTGTGAGTTGATTATTCACCTTTTTCAGGGTTGGTTTCGTGGTTGTTGAGACTTCTATATCACGTTTATTGATTTGATGTGTTGAATCTTTATTGTGCTTCATGGCTGCCCCTAAGATCCTTCTTGATAAACTACGTATAACCCCAATTTCAATTGCTACCATTCTTATCAACTTACTCTCCATCTGGAAGGACTATAACGACTGTAGTACATCCCACTTTTTAATATGACATCATAGCTTTCATGGTATGATCACTGGATCATTTCTTTCACTATTATAGCTTTGATTGTGTTTGGAGCCTTCCCTAACTGAGTAGGATTCTGGTGATGTGTCCTGAATTTGCTTCTAAATGTAAAGTTAGTGGTTTTGTTCTAAACCAAGAGATTCTTTCAGTACTTCTTGTAGCTTTGGTTTGGTTTTTACAAAGTCTCTGAGTTTCTGTTTATCTATGAATGCCTTAATTTCATTTTCATATTTGAAAGATAGTTTTGCAGGATATATAATTCTTTGTTAGAAGTTCTTCTCCTTCAAGGCTTTGAATGCATCGTGCCACTATCTCCATGCCAGCACTGTTTCTGCTGAGAAATCCGATGAAAGCCTACAGGGTTTTCCCTTTGAATGCTAGCTTTGCTTTGAGTCTTGCTGCCTTTAAGAGTTTCTGCTTATGTTTCATTTTGCTAAGCTTGATTATAATATGTCTTGGAGTCTTTCTTTTGAGATCTATATTGAGTGGAATTCGATATGTATCGTGGATACTTGTATTCTCTTCTTTCATTAATTCTAGGAAGTTTTGTGTCAGAAGCTCAGCAACAATACTCTCTGTATTCTCAGGTGTCTTGCCCTGTTCAGGGACTCCAATGAATCATAGATTGTTCCTCTTAATAGAGTCCCACATGCTTGTTAATGCTTCTTCATTTTTCTTGTTTCTTTTTGCTGATTTCTCCTCATAGATGCTGGAGTCAGTAGCTCTGTCTTCCAAATCAAAAAGTCTCTTTTCCATTGGTTCCATTCTGTTTTCTCGGCTTTGAATGGTAGTTTCTATGTCTTTGATTTTGTTCTTGAGCTGTTGGATTTCAGAGTACTGGTGTTCCATGGGATCGAACAGCTTGCTTGATTTTTCATTTTGCTCTGCTGCATTTTGTATAAGGCCTAGGAGGGGTCTCTATATAATCCTTTTGTATTCATCTTCCAATAGTTTCAGAAAAGCTTCTTCGTCCAGGAAATTTTGAGGTGCTTTATTTTGGAGGCCTTCCGAAGCTATGGGTGATTTCTTGGTTACAGTTTTCTCCAGAGTTTGTTGCTTTTGGGGCATTATGTGAATCATTAGCATCTGGGAGAGATGCTGTGAGGATGGACCACAGCTGTTTCTCTAGCCAAGCCGGCCAAGTGCCATTGAGGCTGTCTTAAAATGAGAGGTAAAAAGTATCTGTCAACTTCCAAATTCAGTCAGGGTTTCACCATATAGGTCCCTCTTCTCAGCTGGCAAAGTAAGCACCTCTATATCCAACCCCAGATGTTATAAACTAGCTCAAAATACAGAAAGGCTAGTACCCTGCTGGCCTCTGCTGTCGGGTCCCAGCTGTAGGCAACACTGTGTAGAATACTGCTTTTCTATCGGAAAAGCACTCTCCCCTAGGCAGGCGCTGCTTCCCCAGCCTAGGAACTAAGTCCAACTGGGGCCTCCATATGAGTGTAACTACGTTCCAGTGGATCAAGGTGGCATCTCACACAAGCTTGCTACTGCCTCAGTACCAGCTACTGTATGGCAGACGCAGAAAGAGAGCCAAAGGTGCCGAGATGCACAGAGTCCAAAGCTAGGCTCTCAAAATATGGCAATGTGCTTGCTGATTCCACCAGCAGTGCATCTGACATTAGCAGCTAGTCAAATCCCAGCTCTGCCGGCCTGCTAAGACAGAGAAAAAAGAATTAAAATGGTGATTTACCTTCAGTCCGTGCAAGCCTGTACTCCAGAAGAGAGGAAGTTTTGCGTTCAGTGGTATGAAGTCCAAATTAACAACCCTTTGCCTCATCTTAGGGCTCACTAGGTGTCTAGAAGTCTCTGTTTAATTATCAGTTCAGGTCTTGGCTTCCAGAGGGATTTAGGGAGATGTGTGTTTAGTCTGCTATTTTGACTTCACCCCCTCTACTCTTTTTCTTTTTGTTTAAGGAAATGAACTTTACTGTTATATTTCCATGTAGAGGGCATACTTTGACTTGCAGACTCATCAAAACCTTGATGCATATTTGTAAAACAAAGAAAGCGAATTTATGCACACAAATAACCATGAGCCAGCCAGCCAAGTGCCATCGAGTTGGATCTGACTCATGGAGCAAATAACCATAGTTAAATATTTAAAAGATATCTGTAGTTTACGTATTTAAGTTCATATTGGCTAGCTAAAGTAATAGGTAAAACCATTTTTTTAAAGTATATTTTGTTAAGGACTTAAACAAGAATCTAATATCTGTGTATGATTTTTAATCATCTGTTCGTCCTTATCCATAATAAAACATTCTCCATCTAAGGAGGCCATTTAACCAGTTGTCAAAAACGATATATCATTTATGTCCAACATGAAGAATTCATTCAGGGAAGACCCATTGGCCAAACACTGCATGCTTGAGATAGCTGACTATTTGAAGAGAAATTACTTTTTAGTCCCTGACCTCTCAAAATTTTTTCTAGACTAATATTGCAGGAGACAGGAAAGCTAGACAAAACAAATCAGTGTTTTGCCAAGATGTGACTGAATGTAGCAAAAAGCAACAGATGAACAGGATTGAAAGCAAAAAATACATTAAATCCAGTTAGATCTATCTTCAAAATGGAATCAGCAACTAAAAACTAGATGTATCACTTTTGCTATATTCCTCTGGCACACTGGCAGTCTATGTAACCCTGGAAGCTCAATTCTCCAACACAAATTAAAAGTTTGATATTTTGGAAGGCAAGATTTGTGGCCACAATGGGGATTGTGAATCCTGCACTGGTTCTCTGCCACTGCCTTAAATTCCTAAGAGAAAGGCAAAGACAGGAACTAGGGCCTGAGGTGTGTGTTTATGTGTGTTGGTGTGTGTGCATGTGTGTGTGCTTTATGAAAAGAATTGACCCCTGATTTCTTTATGGGACTCATGGCCCTGGAATGTTTTAAGTTCTCCTTTTGCCCTTCCAGACTAACAGCTAGACCAAAGTTTCCCAAACTTGGTATTGCATGAAACACTGTTTAGCAAGTAATATCTGTGCTGTTTAGTGTTCAGGTAGGTTTACACTTATCTGCAAAGGTAAGTATTAAGCAAAGATAAAAATATCAGCTGCCTCAAGTGGATCCTGATTCATGTCGATCCCATGTGTGTCAGAGTAGAGCTTTTGTTCTCCATTGAGTTTTCAGTGGCTAATTTTTCATATGTAGGATGCTAAGGCTTTCTTTTGAGGGACTTTGATAAAGATAAGGAAACTTCTTTAAGATTTTCCAAGATCCAACAAAGACAGAGAACTACAGACCTATATCACTCATGAACCTAGATGCAAAAATCTTCAACAAAATTCTTGCCAACAGAATACAACAACATATCAAGAAAATAATCCATCATGACCAAGTGGGATTCATACCAGGGTTGCAAGTCTGGTTCAACATCAGGAAAACAATTAATGTGATTAACCACATAAATAACACAAAAGACAAAGATCACCTGATTTTGTCCATTGATGCCAAAAAGGCATTTGATAAAGTCTAACACCCATTCATGCTAAAAACTCTTAGCAAAATGGGCATAGACGGCAAATTCCTCAACACAATAAGGGCCATTTATACAAAACCAGTTGCCCACATCATCCTGAATGGAGAGAGATTGAAAGACTTTCCCTTGAGATCAAGAACTAGACAAGGATGCCCACTCTCACCTCTCCTATTCAACATTGTGCTAGAAGTTCTAGCCAGAGCAATTAGGCAAGACGAAGAAATAAAGGACATCAGCATCGGCAAAGAGGAAGTTAAAAGCTCCCTGTTTGCAGATGATATGATTTTATATGCAGAGAACCCCAAGGTTCTCAAACTGATACAAGAGTTCAGCAAAATCTCAGGATACAAGATAAACATAAGTAAATCAGTAGGATTCCTTTATACCGACAACAAGACTGTTAAGGAGGAAATTATCAAATCAATACCATTTACGATAGCCCCTAAGAAGATAAAGTACCTAGGAATTAATCTAACCAGAGAAACAACAGACCTTTACAAAGAGAACTACAAGCCCTTACTACAAGAAACTAAGAGAGACTTAGATAAATGGAAAAACCTACCCTGCTCATGGGTAGGAAGACTTAACATTGTGAAAATGTCTATTTTACCCAAAGCAATTTATTTATATAATGCAATCCCAATACAAGTTCCAGCATCATTTTTTAATGAGATGGAGAAACAAATCACCCATTTTGTTTGGAAAGGGAAGAAGCCCCGGATAAGTAAGGTACTACTAAAGAAGAAGAACACACTGGGAGGCCTCTCATTACCCAACCTTAGAACATACTACACTGCCACAGTGGTCAAAACTGCCTGGTACTGGTACAAGAACAGACAGATGGAACAGAATTGAGACCCCAGAGATGACACCATCTGCCTATGAACAGTTGATATTCGACAAAGGCCCTAAGACATTAAACTGGGGTAAAAACAGTATCTTCAACAAATGGTGCTGGCAAAATTGGTTATCCATCTGCAATGAACTGAATCAAGATCCATATCTTACACCTTATACAAAAACCAACTCCAACTGGATAAAATACCTAAATATCAAACCTAAAACGATAAAGCTCATCCAAGAAAATGTAGGAACAACAATGGAAGTTTTAATATACAATGAGGACAGACTCCAAAATCTGTCAAAGAAACCTCAGTCAACAGAAGAGAAAGTAGATAAATGGGAACTATTAAGAATCAAACACTTTTGTTCATCCAAAGACTTTATTAATAGAATTAAAAGAACACCCACAGAATGGGAAAAAATATTTGGCAACTCTATGTCAGACCGACGCCTGATCTCCATAATCTATAAGATACTACAAAATATCAATAAGAAGAAGATAAACCACCCAATTAAGTGATGGGCAAAGGACATGGACAGACACTTCACTAAAGAGGAGATCCAGGCAGCCAAAAAACTCATGCGGACATGTTCACGATCTTTAGTTATTAAAGAAATTCAAATCAAGACAACAATGAGATACCTTATCACCCCAACAAGATTGGCTATGATCCAGAAAACACAAAACAACAAATGCTGAAGAGGCTGTGGAGAAAGTGGAACCCTCCTACACTGTTGGTGGGGTTGCAAAATGGTCCAGCCTCTTTGGAAGGCAATCTGGCGCTTCCTTAAAAAAATGGATATCGACATACCATTTGACCCAGTAATTCCACTACTTGGAATATATCCTACAGATTCAAGGCCTTTCACAGCAACAGACACATGCACCAGAATGTTTACCGCAGCACAGTCCATGATAGCAAAAAGATGGAATCAACCCAGATGCCCAACAATAGAAGAATGAATAGGTAAACTATGGTACATACACTCAATGGAGCACCACGCAATGATAAAGAATAACGATGATTCCAGGAAACATCTCCTAACCTGGTTTCAACTGGAAGACATTATGTTGAGTGAAAGTAGTCAGCGACAAAGGGACAGATACTGTATGAGACCTCTATGATAAGACCTCAAAAACAGACTTGTGTATAGAAGAAAAGACTCTGACAGCTGCAAGGGGGGGGGGGAGGGAGGGAAGGTGAGGTGGGGAGGGTTTAGTTTAGATAGTTACTAGAAATCTAGTTGGGAGAAAGTGTTGATAGCACACATTAGAAACAAGAACAACATTAAGTGGACTTCAGCATAACTTGAGTACTCCTTCCATTTTGACTCAATACTGCAAGGATAGAGTAGCTGGGGCAGGGGGTGGGGAACCATGCTCTTAGGCGAATTCCAGGCCAATTGGCACAACTAGCATTTTGCTAAGAGAGCTCTCTGCACCCCACATTGGTGAGTGGCATCTGGGGTCTTAAAAGCTGCCAAGCTGCCATCCGAGGAAGCAGCAAATGGTCCCAACTCATCAGGAATGGATGCTCACCGAGGACCAAAATGACATGCAATAAAGACAACCGAGAAGACAGAGAGACCCACAAGAGTGGGTGCCTACATCAACTTGGGACCAGAAGAACCGGATGGTGCCCAGCCACCACCAGTGATAGCCACGATGGAGCTCACAGAGAGGAGTCTCACTGGCAACACAAGAATAAAAAGGGGTGCATAATGAGATCTCCATTAAAAGACCTCAATTGATGGTCCAGCAGTTTTGGGGTTCCTCTGAGAGCATGGCCCCGGGCCCTGATGCTGCCCTTTCCCATAAATTATAACAAAGGTTCACTCTTTGGACAGCAATGGATTGGACTTGGGAATGCAGAGCGACCATATATTGGAAGCACTTTGTGGTTCTATACATCTATAGGATATCATCTTGCTGACCTCTGGCTGGAGGAAGTGGAGTGGACGGAGAGGAGGGGAAAGGAGGTCGTTGGGAGGATGAGATATGTATGGATCAGAGAGGAATAGTGTGCTGTCACCAGACAGGGAGAGCAGTGGAAGCTGCATATAGGTGGGCATGTAAATTTATACGTGAATGTACATTTTCCCTCAGTTATGTTAAATAAAAATAAAAAGATTTTCCAAAGACATTAAGATGATATTGTGCATTGTACCTATTTACAATTTGTATATTATACTCTTTCACTTCAGTTCCTTTTTAACTCTAAAATTCTCCTTAATATCTAAGTAAAGTATTCCATAAAACACAGCTGTGAACTTTTGACTTAGATTGTGTTACAGGTTCTTGGGACTCTTTGCTCAGATGTTACCTTCTGTCTTGGCCCTTGAGGAAGCAAGAGGCTTAGCATAGCCTAACTGAGTTGTCCACACTGATTCTTTCCAAGCTTACCAGAAGAGACATCTCAGAGTTATTTTACAATATGATACATAGTACAAAACCCTTTAGTAATGGAAGAAACCAAAAGATCTTCATCCCCTAAAGAGGAAGTCTGAAGAGGTAAAAGGATACTCTCAAAGAAACAAGGGCTTTTAAACACAGCTCTTCATGCTGAATCTCCACTCCCAAGTGTCTTGGTGTTTAACTTTGACCCATACCAGCCCTCTTCCTCCTGAACTTCTTGTGGGAAAGAGGGCCCAGTGGCATAGGGAGTTTTTAGCACCCTCTGCTGGTCAAAAGGCTGTTAGTACTAACTTAGTCATTCACAGACACTAAAAACAAACCAAACCCACTGCCATCGAGTTGATTCTGACTCCTACTGACCCTATACATAGAGCAGAACTCTCTCATCAAGTTTTCAAACAGCGCCTGGCAGACTTGAACTTCTGACCTCTGGTTAGCAACCGTAACACTTAACCACTATGCCACCAGGGTTTCCGCCTCAGAAACACTCTCTGACAGTTATCCGGTTGGTACATTGCCAACTACGGAAAGCCAGGTGGCAGTTCTGCCCTGTCCTATAGAGTTACTATGAATTGGAATTGATTTAACAGCGGTGTGTCTTTGTTTGTGTTTTCTCAACTATTGCAAAGCATAAAATTTGTAATTAACAGAGAACTTCTAATGATATTTTAATTAATGTTTTCTTTTAAAAGTGGGCTCCAAACTAAGACATAGAGGGGAGCTTCATGAAATGAGAACTATCCAACTGAAGCACTGAAGAATGTCGCACAGGCATCATTTAATGCCTCACTTAGAAAGAGTGCCTGATGACACACAACGTTCAAACGTTCTACAGTTTGTCAGAAAAAACACAACTGTGGTGACTCTGCTGTGTAAACTCTGTGTGGAAGCAGGGAACCCAGGCACAGAGGACTTCAGTTTCAATAAAGTCTCTTCAGGAGATAAAAGAGAGAAGCAACTGGAAACTAAAATTAGTTTTTATTCATCTTGATGGATTACAGGAAATACTTCCTTATGGATTACCTTCTCTTAGAATGTGAAATCTATAATGCAAGGCAGCCTGGAATAGCGGGAAGGGTACTTGTTCTGGAATTAAAGAGAATCGAGATGGACTATCAGCACTGCCACTTCCTAGCTAATTGCCTTTAGCAAGTTCGTTAGCCTCCCTCAGCCTCAGTTTGCTCATCTACAACATGAAGATCATGATGCCTAACTCAAATAAAAATTGTTTTGTAGTTTGTGAATCATAATAGGTGTTTTAGAAATTAGGTCTCTTTCAGGCAATGAAAAGAATGCAATTAAGTAAATACCTAACACAGAACAGTATTAACAAGAATTATCAATCTTGTTGTTTCTGACTATTGTTACTCCGTAGTAAATTATTTCAACCACAGATTGTTCTATAACTCATATCTGACAAAATCAGGCATTTTTATAACTTGAAAATGAGCTATGCTCCTCCAAGACGGATCTAGAACTGGCCAACACATAGAACTAATCACTCCAGTTAGTGGCAGGAGCCCTAGACTAGCTGTAGGGAGATTTTTAAGACATTGGAGTCCCCATCTGTGAGGTGGAACTTGTATTTATTTTAGGATTTGTTTTAAAGACATCTTGAAATAAAACCCTTGTACTGTTGGACAAGCAAGATGAGAAAATTAAGAGATACAATTGTGAAGTATGTTTGAAATAATAGAATCAACCGTTCATTAGTTAGTTCTTTAAACTCTTCCATTAATAATTGTAGGAGAGAATAGGACCAATGCTTGTTGCAGCCTAGACTGCACTTGTAGTATGACCCAGAAGTCTTTATCTTGTAGCACCCAATACTCCGTTTCTATGGCACTTAATTGTGGAGAATGACATATTAGAAGATAAATACAGCCAGAAGATTCTAAGGCAGATGTATCTTCCTGTAGTACTTTAAAGGCATGGAAATATGCGTTGGGGGTGTTCTACATTGAATACATATTTATTAGAAGACATACTGTTGGTGTTAGGTGCTGTTGAGTGAATACTGACTCGCAACAATCCTATGCACAACAGAATGAAAACACTGCCAGGTCCTGCACTATACCCACAATCGTTTTTGTGGTTAAGCCCACTGTTGCAGCACTGTGTCAATCCGTGTTGTTGAGGGTCTTCGTCTTTTTGGCTGACCTTCTACTTGGCTGGCTTGCGGAGGTCCGCCATCAGCCTTGTAGACAAAGCCACGAACCCCTGTAAATGACGGGCTGAAGCATCTCACCTGCGACATGTTTTCTGGCCTACTGCCCTTGATATTATTTGGCTTCCTAATTAAATTTTCTTCAAAAAGATACTCCCTCCTCTCCTGGCATAAGGATCAGGGGAGATGCCTTCTGAGAGGGGCCCTTTACTACCCCCTTGGTTTATGAAATAATATTGGGAAAACCTGTGCAGGAATTTCTGGGGAAAAGAGCTCAGAGGACTGATTTCTAACACAGCCAGCTTGAGAGCAGCGAGGCGGGCCCAACCCCTGCTGACTTCTCCCAGCTGCTCACCCTCCCTTCACTTGAGATAAGCAAGCTTGCAAGAAGGCCCTGAAGGGCTTTCCAGAGACAACTCCCCTCCCTCTCTTTCCCAGCTTTTAGATAGCAAACATCTTACTTCAGGAAAATAACTAGATTCCCAAGTTTATTACATTTGGTATCAGCAAACAGACAAATACTAAAGAAATGCGTTTCTTAGAGTAGTTTAAGAGAAACTTAGAATAAGGGACGGTGGACACACATTGTCCTTACAGGAAGAGATAAGGAAGAGCAGAGTAGGAACAAATAGAGACTGTAACTTTTAAGATGGGTTTGTTTTCTCTTCCTGCTTAGGTAAAGTTCATAGAAGTTCTAGGATTAGTTTTGCTCCAGCTGTTAATTATAAATCACAAATAAGCCTGTCTCAGACCATTCTTTAGAGGGTCCTAATGGTTAACATGAAAAGAAATGACAAAGTGTTTGCTCTTTACTAACTAACAGAGAAGACCTTAATAGTCAACAAGAGAAGACCACTGTCTCTAACCATTGTTTAGAAGATCTTAATAACTAACATGAAAAGAGACACTAGTCTCGGGCCATTATTTAGAAAACTCTAGTGATTGACATGAAGAGACCATGAGGTACCTGCTTCTTGCCTAGCCAATCACTGACGTGGTCAAAATACTACTGCCTTACTAACTATAAAAAGATAACAATAAACTGAGATGCCCCTCTCTTGCTCTCTGGGTCGGGCTGCCTTAAACCAGAAAAGTCTTTCCTGTCTCTCATTCATTTCCCACCGCTTCTCTCCCTCCCTCCGTGTGGGACCCTGAAAAGTGTTGGGTCTGGCTCCTGGCACTGGCTGGCTCTACTGTAGCAAGCATGATGCCCTTCTCCAGGAACTGATCCCTCCTGAAGGCTGTGCTCTTTGAGGAAAACATATTAGCTGGGAAGTATAACTTCAGTGTAAGTGCCAGGGTACCCTGGTATACTGAGCAGAGTTTGGGTGGGAAAATAAAGCCATCATAAGTATCACTGGAGTAAAGACATTACTACAGGAACTAAATTTTACACAAATGTGGAAGGACTTAGGGAAATGAAGATTTAACAGGGGCAGCTGAAAGATTAGGAAATAATCCCTGGTGATATTAGTCTGAAGCACAGAGCGAGTGAAGAAGTTGGAGCTCACACGGGTGCCTGAGGAGGCACGGCTTTGGGTCACTGTGACCAGAAAGAGGAACCCATGGAGATATCTATGAAGCCAACACGTCTGGCTGCCAAGGCACTCCAAGAATATGGCTTCCCCTTCTTTTTCTGCCTTCCGAGTCTCACCATTTCTTCAGTAGCCACCCCTAAGAAAGAACAATGGAGAACAAAGGGTTGGGGAAATGTAGCCTTTGGCCTTAGAAGTGAGTGGTGATGCAGCTAGGTTGGTACCACACAGCCCGCCACGTCTTGTTATGCTCCGTGCCCTAGGAGGCAGTAAGCGCCTTGTGGTGTATTTGGGAAGATCTATGTCCCTTAGCATCATTTTTAACATTTTTCTAAGAAAACTCAGTGGATTAAAAATAGAAGCAAAATTATTTAGTCACATAACTAAATCAAGAAGATAGAAAAAAAAGGCATTTATTTGTTTTCACAATATGAGGTAGATCTTCTGTTTGTTTGTTTTTTTTTTTTTATGACTGAGTGAAAATGCACATTTCTGTATAAATTTACATGCCCACCTATATGCAGCTTCCACTGCTCTCCCTGTCCGGTGACTGCACACTATTCCTCTCTGCTCCATACATGTCTCATCCTCCCAACAGCCTCCTTTCCCCTCCTCTCCACCCACTCTCCTTCCTCCAGTCAGAAATCAGCAGGATGATATCCTATAGATGTATAAAACCATAAAGTACGTCCAATATATGGTCACTCTGCATCGCCAAGTCCAATCCATTCGTGTCCGAACAGTGGACCTTTGTTATGATATGTAGGCAAGGGCAGCATCAAGGCTGGGGGCCATGCTCCCAGGGGAACCCTGAAACCGCTGGACCACCAACTGAGGTCTTTTAGTGGAGATCTCAGGGTGCACCCCTTTTTATTCTTGTGTTGACAGTGAGACTCAACTTAGTGAACTCCATCGCAGCTATCACTGGTGGTGGCTGGGCACCATCCTGTTCTTCTGGTCCCAAGTCTATGCAGGCACCCACTCATGTGGGTCTCTCTATCTTCTGGATTGTCTTTACCCTGTGTCATTTTGGTCCTCGGTGAGCATCCATTCCTGCTGAGTTGGGACCACTTGCTGTGCCCTCGGATGGCAGCTTGGCAGCTTTTAAGACCCCAGATACCACTTACCAATGTGGGGTGCAGAGAGACCTCTTAGCAAAACGCTAGTTGTGCCAGTTGGCCTCAATTTTGCCTAAGAGCACGGTCCCCTGCCCCCTGCCCCAGCTACTCTGTCCTTGCAATATTGGGTTAAGATCGAAGGAGTATTCAAATTATGCTGAACTCCACTTAATATTGTTCTTGTTTCTAATGTGTGCTATCACAACAGATAAGGCACCTGTATTTTGAAGGTGAATCCAGTGTCTTCTGAACCATTTATTTCTAGACAAAGAAATATATGGAACTCATGTCTGAGTCTAAACAGTACAATTTCTGCTACACCATATCACATTCAATGAAGGGATAAACATTTTGACATTACTTTTAGTAAAATGTAATCCTTTTTTTATATTAATATAAGCTTAACTTGGCATTTATTTAACTCTCAGTGCTTATTTTATGGCCTACCTGCCACAGAATGACCAGGAGAATCTGTATTTTTAAACCAGTCTCCGGGTGATTGCTCTTTACTGTACAGTTTGGGAGTCACCGCTTTAGATATTTCCTTCATCCTCAATGTGAAGACAAGATTAGCTAGGAGGAAAAGTCAATTTTAGTGTAGCTAATATAGTAGGATATATTAAAATACGTAACTATGCAAAGGTTCTTAAAATACAGAATTAGAAGCAGTTCAAATTCCTACCCTTCTTGCCAATATTGTTGCTTTACATAACTGCCTTCCTCAAATTAAATAAAATGTAGTGATTATTTCCAAGTAAAAAGGAATCTCAAACAACGAAAAATGTAAATGTTTACTTCTTTCTAGGGAAAAATCAGTACAGTTATCTAAGGGGATATGGTTTCAAATACATATTACAGTTGTGTATGATTGCATCCTCAGTTAATTGTCACATATTTAGAAATTAGCTGTGTACTGCAGCCAGGTAGAAATGCATTTTGACTTCTCATGTAATGACATGGCATGCTCTGCATTCCAGTAACCTAAACAGACACGTCAGCATTCTTCAGTACTCGCCGTCGTCACTCAGGAACTCGTGGTACATCTTGTGTTCTGGTCCCATTTTCTAAATAGAATACATTGGCCTTAATTGGAGAGATGCCTCTTTTCGATGAAGTTGTCTCTGCCAGATCAAAGCTTATATTCTAAATGCACATACCAGCACTAAGAAAATTATTACATTAAGAGAAGAACCATAAAACTTCAAAGCATCACTTAGAGGATTTAAGCTAGACAAATTCTTAAACATACTGTTCTCCTTGAAGGGAAGCAAATGTGCTTCTGGTGTTCTTGTTTGGTAACTAATCAACGTAAAAAACAAAAAACAAACGAAAAACAGGTCTTAGGCCCAGAAAGTGTGGGCAAAATGATGGCACCAAGTATGTAAATTTGATAACCTAAGAAAGTCAAGTAATATTAATTAGCTGATTTTTATAACTGAAAATGTAATTATTTCAGAGCTTCACAAAGAGAATATAAATTGGAAGAAAACTTATTTTCTGATAGTCCTGTAGGCCAGTAAGTCTGAATTAACAACACTGATTCCATGAGACACCTTTCTCTCTTAGGTCCAGAGGACACACTCTGCTCCTGGCACTGTTTTCTTGGTAGTATGAGGTCCCCAAGTCTCTGCTTGCTTCCTTTTCCTTTTCCTTTTATATCTTGTAGGATAGAAAACTCTGTTGGCATAGTGGTTAAGTGCTCATGGCTGCCCACCAGAAGGTTGGCAGTTCAAATCTGACAGGTGCTCCTTGGGAACTCTGTGGAGCAATTCTGCTTTGTGTATACGGTTACCATTAGTTGGAATCAACTCAATGGCAGTGGGTGTTGTTTTTGTTTTTGATCTTGTAATATAAAAGGTGGTGCAAGACTCACCCCAGGGAAACTCCCTTTACATTGCATCAAGGATGCGACTTTAGCAAGGGTGTTACAGTCCCAGCCTAATCCTCCTTGATAGACTCTAATCTTGTGCATTGACAACAGGTTGAGATTAGGAATTACTACATGTACAAAATTACAGTCACAAAATAGAGGACAACCACACAATACTGAGAATCATGGCCCAGCCAAATTCTTCCACACATTTTTGGGGGAATACAATTGAATACATGACAGCCATTGGTAATTACTCGAGAATTAAGAAAAATTTTCATTTTGTTACTCCTACAGCGCTTTGAAAACCTTGGTGGCTTAGTAGTTGAGTGCTATGGCTACTAATCAAATGGTTAGCAGTTTGAATCCACCTGGCACTTCTTGGAAACTCTATGAGGCAGTTCTGCTCTGACCTACAGGGTTGCTATGAGTCATTAGCCAACTCTATGACAACAGGTTTGGATTTTTTTGGTTTCCTAGTGCTGTACTGGTTTAAAGGAAGGCAGTTCAAGTCTACCAGTTGCTCCTTGGAAACCCTGTGGAGTATGTCTGCTCTGTCCTAAAGGGTCACTATGAGTCAGGATTGATTCAACAACAATGAGTTTTTTGGTTTTCTTTATAGGGCTTTTATAAACCCTGGTGGGGTAGTGGGTAAGTGCTACAGTTACAAACCAACAGGTCTACAGTTTGAATCCACCAGTCACTCCTTGGAAACTCTATGGTGCAGTTCTGCTCTGTTCTGTAGTATTGCTATGAGTTGGAATAGACTCAACAGTAATAGATTTGATTTGGATAGTGCATTTACACTTACATAAAATTTTGTAAATTTTCTGTTACAAGCTGTTCTTCAGTTACTCTTCCTAAGTAAATACAGCATTAAATTAAAAAAATAATCTCCAGGATAAGCATTGTATACTTTACATTACTGGAAATTCTCATTCCCTAATAACAGGCTGGGCAGGATAGTAGACTCGCAATAAATAGTTACTGAAGTGAATGAAAGTGAATGGGAGTTGGCAAGTTTGTGATACCAGTTGCCAGGCTGTGTGTTTGTTGTATGCCATTCCTTACAAGAGTGTCTTCCGTTTATTAATGATTCAGAATGCCAGGTGGTCAGCCACAGCTTCCTAAAAAGGGACCACTGAGAGGAGAGGAAAATTTTAGCATGAAAGCATCAAGTCTCATCACGGTGAGTTCAAAATCCTCCTTTATCCCTGCAGAACAAACCAGTCAGTGTCACAGCTTTGTTCCAGCTGTTAGAGGTGGTGATACTGATGGTCTGGGGTACAAGCCAGGATGTTACCATGCCCTATTTCAAGCCCACCTGAATTTCAGACTCTAACGAAAAGCAAACATTCATTTAGACGTAAATCAGCCTTGACGGGTACAATATTTTTATTTTTTAGAACAGTTGTATCTTCAGGTTTTAAACATAGAAACCAATGGGGGGAGAATGAATGATTTTAAAACTCACAGGGAATCTACCTTGGCAAGAATACAGCAACTTGGAAGAAACTTTTTACGGGTCCAGGATCTATATTTTATAGCCATAGCCTTCTAGATGTCTGGGGGCCATGTAAGGGCAGAAATATCAGTTTGACTTTAGAACTTTGGAAAACATTATTGAACCTATGCCTGTGAAGGTGATCAGAGCAAGGCTCAGCTCCGCTGAGTACATTTTTTTTTGACCAAAGCATGCACGCTTGCACGCACGCATACACACAGTTCTTGTTGAACTATTGAGTACTATTCCTAACTGTAAGCAACCTCTGTCATCCATCAGAAACCAAACTCACTGCCATCAAGTCAATTCCAACTTATAGTGACTGTATAGGTTAAAGTAGAACTGCCCTGTTGTTTCCAGGGAACACCTGGTAGATTTGAACTGCCAACCTTTTGGCTAACAGACATAGCACTTAACCACTACACTGCCAGGGTTTCCCTGTCATCCCTACATCATAGCAAATAAATATAATTGTTAAATATTTTGATAGTTCTGTGAAGGAATAAAGCAGGCACTCTGATAGAGAATGATGGTGGAAGCTATTTTCAATAGGGTAGTCAGTGAACTCCTTTCTGAGAAGATAACATTGACCTAAGATTTAAAGTTTTTAACTATGAGTAAGGAAGGGGACCATAGGAGAAAGAATTATGGTAAAGAACGGAACAAAAAACCGCCAGCAGGAAATACAGAACTGAATTGATTTTACATCCTTAAACTCTCTGGAATACACCCTATTCTCTCTATCCTCGTGACCTCTACCCTTTTCTAGACCACTAACGTCTTTTGTCTGGATATTTCAAGTATCTGTCAAGTGGCACCATTGATCCTTGTTGTGTTCCATCCATTCATCCTCCATATTACAACCAAATATTTCTTCTGCAACAAATCAGATCATCTCACCCCATGTTCAAAATTTCAGAAAAGTGCATTGTCACTCACCCTACTTTTTTTCTATTTTTTAATGTGGTGAAAACATATGCACCAAACATCCACCAATCTAATAACTTCCACATTTACAACTCAATAAATTGACTACAGTTTCATGCTGTACCACCGTTACCACTCTCCTCATTCAAAACATTCCGTCACTATTAACAGAAACTCAATGTCCACCAGTGAAGGAGCCCTGGTTGCTCAGTGGTTAAGAGCTTGATGCTCCAAATCTACTAGCCGCTCCTTGAAAACCCTATGGAGCAGTTCTACTGCAACCTATAGGGTCATGGTGAGTTGAAATCAACTCTACAGCAGTGGGTTTAATGGCTTATGAAAAGACCACTGGTGGCAAAACAGTTAAAGCATACGGCTGCTGAACAAAGAGTTAGTATACTTAGAACCCACTAGAAGTTCTGCAGGAGACAATATCTGGCTATCTGTTTTTGTAAAGATCACAGACTCAGAAACCCTGTGGAGCAGTTCTATTCTGTCCTGTAAGGTCATTATGAAGCAGAAAAACTTGAAGGCATGTGCAACAGCTAACGATGTTTAACATCTTTTCATGTGTTTTTTGGCCTTCTTAATAACCTTTTTGGTAAACTATTTAAGTCTTTTGACTATTTTTTGACTGGGTTGTTTGTCTTTTAGTTATTAAGTTGTAGATATTTAAACCCGATAGTGTAGTGGTTAAGCGCTATATCTGCTAACCAAAAAGGTCAATAGTTTGAATCTGCCAAGTACTCCTTGGAAATTCTTTAGAGTACTTCTACTCTGTCCTACAGGGTCTCTATGAGTCAACATCAACTCATTGGCAATGCATTTTGTTTATGTAAAATACATATTGGATATTAGGCCCTTATCTGTCGGTGGATTCTTATTCCTAGCTTCCCCGGAGGACAGAGTAGAACTGTCTATAGGATTTCCAAGGCTGTTATCTTTAGGAAAGTAGATTGCTACATCTTTTCCCCAAGAATTGGCTAGTGGGTTTAACCTGCCAGCCTTTTAGGTAACGGCTGAGAGCTTAACTGTTGTATCTCCAGGTCTCCCAATTGATCCATGGTTCCCTCAAATTTCTCTGAAATCTGTAGGTTGTCTTTTCACTTCTTTGATAAAGTCCTTTGATCTAAAGGAGGATTAAGTTTTTATCTATCTAGGCCTTAGTGAGCTGAAATGGACAGGTTTTGGCCATTTGGAATCCAACAATCATATGGCCTGCTACCTGAAGAGGAATGTTGTTGCACTCATCATCGAAAAGAATATTTCAAAACCTGTCCTGAAATGCTGTCAGTGATAGGATAATATCTATATGACTACAAGGAAGGCCAGTTAATATGACTATTTAAATTTATGCACCAACCAGTAGAGCCAAAGATAAAAAGATTGAAGATTTTTACCAGCTTCTGCAGCCTGAAACTGATCGAACATGCAATCAGGGCACATTGATACTTACTGGTGATTGGAATGCAAAAGTTGGAAACACAGAAGGATCAGTAGTTGGAAAATATGGCCTTGGTGATACAAATAATGCCAGAGATTGCATGATATAATTTTGCAAGACTAATGGCTTCTTCATTGCAAATACCTTTTTTAACCAACACAAACAGTGATTGTACACATGGGCCTCACCAGATGCAATATGCAGGAACCAAATCGACTACATCTATGGAAAAAGATGATGGAAAAGCTCCATATCAGCAGTCAGAACAAGACCAGGTGCTCACTGTGGTGTGGATCATCAATTGCTCATATGCAAACTCAAATTGAAACTGAAGAAAATTAGAAAAAGTCCACAAGACCCAAAATATGACCCTGAGTATATCTTTCTTAAGTTTAAAGGCCATCTCAAGAACAGATTTAATGTTGACTACTAATGACCAAAAACCAGACATACTGTGGAATGACATCAAAGACATCACCCATGAAGAAAGCAAGAGTTCGTTAAAAATGTCAGAAGAGACTCTGAAACTTGCTCTCAAACATTGAGCAGCTAAAGCAAAAGGAAGTAATGACAAAGTAAAAGAACTAAACAGAAGACTTCAAAGAGCAGCTGAAGAAGACCAAAGGAAGTATTATAATGACATATGCAAAGAGCTGAAAGTGGAAAACCAGAAAGGAAGAACACATTCTTCATTTTTCAAGCTGAAAGAACAGAAGAAAGAATTCAAGCCTCAAATTTCAATAGTGAAGGATTCCACGAGGAAAATATTAAATGACTCAGGGAGCATCAGAGGAGGATGGAAGGAATATACAGAGTCATACCAGAAAGAATTGGTCAATGCTCAGTCATTTCAAGAGACAGCACATGCTCTGGAACCAATGGTACTGATGGAAGAAGTTGAAGCTGAATTGAAGTATTGGCAAAAAGCAAGGCTCCACGAATTGCTGGAATATCCATTGAGATGCTTCAACAAACAGATGCAATGCGGGAAGTACTCCCTGGTCCATGCCAAGAAATTTGAAGGACAGCTACCTGGCCAAATGACTGGAAGAGGTCCATATTTATGCCCATTCCAAAGAAAAGTGATTCAACCAAATGCAGAAATTACCAAACAGTATCATTAATATCACACACAAATAAAATTTTCTCAAGTTCAATCAAAAGCAATGGCAACAGTATATTGACAAGGCACTGCCAGAAATTCAAGCTGGGTTCAGAAGAGGATGTGGAACCGGGGATATCGTTGCTGGTGTCGGGTGGATCTTGGCTGAAAGCAGGGAATACCAGAAAGATGTTTACCTGTGTTTCATTGACTATGCGAAGGCATGTGACTATGTGGATCTTAATAAATTACGGCTAACATTGTAGGGAATGAAAATTCCCATAACACCTAATTGTGTTCTCGAGGAATCTGTATATGGATCAAGAGGCAGTCGTGACAAGAGAATAAGGGAACATTGCATGATTTAAAGTCAGGAAAGGCATGTGTCAGGGTTGTATCCTTCCACCATACCATTTCAATCTGTATGCCAAGCAAATAATCCAAGAAGTTGGATTATACGAAGAATGAGGCATCAGGATTGGAGGAAATGTCATTACCAACAAGCGTTATGCAGACAATTCCTTATTTGCTTGAAGTGAAGAAGATTTGAAGCACTTATTGATGAAAATCAAGGACCACAACCTTCAGTATGGATTGCACTTCAACATCAAGCAAACAAAAATTCTCACAACTGGACCAGTAGGCAACATCGTCATAAATGGAAAAAGGTTGAGGTTGTCAAGGATTTCATTTTACTTGGATTCACAATCAACGGCCATGGAAGTAGCAGTCAAGAAATTAAAAGATGCATTGCATTGGGAAAATCTGCTGCTAAGGACCTCTTTACAGTATCGGAAGGTAAATACGTCACCACAAAGACTAAGGTGCACCTGACCCAAGCTATGGTATTTTCAATCGCATCACATGCATGTGAAAGCTGGACAATGAACAAAGAAGAGAGAAGAATGGATGCCTTTGAATTGTAGTGTTGGAGAAGAATGCTGAACATACCATGGACCCTCCAAAGAATAAACAGTTCTGTTATAAAAGAAGTACAACCAGAGTGCAACCAGATGCAAGACTACATCTGACATACTTTGGACATGTTGTCAGGAAGGATCAGTCCCTGGAGAAGGACATCATGCTTGATAGAGTAGAGAGTCAGCAAAAATAAGGAAGACCCTTGACGAGATGTACTGACACAGTGACTGTAACAATGGCCTTAAGCATAAAAACGATTGTGGAAATAGTACAAGACTGGACAGCATTTCATTCTGTTGTTCATAGGTTTACTATGAGTCGGAACCAACACAACGGCACCTAACAACAACACGTCTATCTATTTTACCTTTTGTTACTAGGGCTTTTGCTATCATATTTGATAATCTATCAGTATAAACTGTGCCTTTGGTTTTGTTTTAGTGATCTTGTTCCAACATTGATTACTAGCCCAACTCTTTCCCACTAACTACCCCCTGTTCTGTATTTTAGCCACATTGAACTTTCATTTCATCGTACTTGCTTTTCTCTGCTACCTTAGGGTCTTTGTGGTGCTATACCCTCCATTTGGCACATGCCTCCATCCACTCTACTGTCTTTCATCTGATTAAATCTTTCATGCCCTTCAAGTCTTACCTAAGACATCACTTGACTGGTGGAAGTCTTCCTTGAACCTTCACGTTTGAGTAGATGTCCTTACATGTTAGAAACAGAGTTGCTTTACCCATTTACCTGTCACCTAATGTACTTGGCTGGGTTGCTTAACTGCAAATTCCACAAGGGAAGGGCTTTTCTTTCATTTCACTGCTCTGTCTCTAAAACCCAGAATATATCTGATATACAATAAGTGCTCAGTAAAGACATATTGAGTCAATGGGTATATGAATAAGTGAATGAATCAGAAATGTTCATGATTGAGTTAACTATGGATGGCATTTGGTTTGGGGAAATGTTTTCGTATTCTAAATATCCTAAAGAGAACTTGTGTTACTATTTGTCTTAGGCTGGGTTTTCTAGGGAAGCAAAATCAGTAACATGCATATGTAAAAGGAAAGATGTATATACGAAGTACAAGGAAATACTGACATGTAAAGGAAGCAGTGCACACAACTGTAGACGCTGAACATCCCAAGGCCTGGCACAAGCCTCATGTGGCCATGGGAGCTGGTAAACCCAAGGTCAGCAGGTCAGAGATCAGAGTTCTAGATCACTGGCTGTGTAAGTCAGTGGATCCCAAGCCGGTGGCATGACTGCGAGGTCTCTGCTGACTCGTGAAGAAGCTGGTGAACCTAGGATCAGCAGGTCAAGAAACAGGACTCTCGAGTGCTGGCTGTGAGGCTTGATAAATCCGATGGCTGCTAGTTCAGGTCCAGGAACCAGATGCAAAAGAGAGCAGGAGCTGCTGGCAGTGTGAGCAGACAAGAAGTAGGTGATGGAAGGCCGAGAGACGAGAGCTGAGGGGAGGGAAGCCACCGCAGGTCCCACCCTGCCACCTGGTACAGCAGCCAAACATGAAGCTGACAAGTTGACACAATCTTGACCAGCACAGTCCACTATTTGTCAACTTGGCATCTGCACACATGTCGCCTTACCATCCATAGTCTCTAAAAGAATACAATTATGAAGACATACTTACGTCTAACATGACGTAACTGACACATGTACAACTGAAAATGCATTAGCCTATTTACATCTGTTTATAAATACACAAAAATATCTGTTACACATACAAAGCAGAAATACTCATAGCAATTACAGTGCTTGTTTATTGCCGCATCTGGCAACCCAGGGACCAGCACTGTATAGGGTCTGAGAGGCCAAGATAGGCAGGAAGAGGAAGGAAAATCTCATTCATACATGAAATATGTCACTCACACAAGACAAAGTTACTCACACAAGAAACACATCACGCAAGATAAAGTTGGGGCCAGGTGGGTCCATGGTCTCTGATGGAGAACCATGGACCCTGGTCCTCTTTTACAAGCTTTATTTATAAGCTTAACAGGTAGGAAGTCAACAAGCCAGGACATTGCCAAAAATGGTCATGATCTCTGTATTTTGATTGGTCACAGAGCTCAGGGAAGTTTTTGTCCTCAAACAAGGGACAGGAACATGCAAATAGTTTTAACCTGAACCATTAACCTGTAGACAGTTTCAAAAAAATAGCTCTATCTTTGGGCCTATTATATTACAGATAGCTTAATATCCTGGAAATAGTTTGAAGGAATAGTTCTTATTATTCTGTAAATAGTTTCAAGGCACTAAGCAGAGAGGTGCAAAGCATGGGGAGAGGAAGGAGGGGGCAAGAGGGCTAGGATACAGCAGCTCCCAGCCTGCAGCAGTTTCTGCAACTGGTCACATGGCCATAAGTGATGTTTAGAACTATCTTCTTCTACAACCCATTCTGTATTTTCTTTGCCCTCAGCAAGCACCTCAGCTGGTCATGGTTCCTTGCCTGGTGAGGTGACACCAAACCTTCACTCCTGAAGGGTCTGGGCTACTAGCAGTCATTTTGGAACTGAGTTGCTGTAGTTTTCCATTGACCTTAATCACAGGACATAGTCGTACTGGGACGCTTCCAAAGGGATCCCCTGCACTCCAAACATATTCTACTTTACCTCTGCTGTGTAATGTCAATCCAATTTCATCTTCATAGTCAGGATGAATCACACCAGTCAGTACTGTAACTCGCTTCTTTGTTGATCCAGAGGCACAAGGAGCCCCAAATGGCCTACTGGCAATTTTAGCTTCCAGTTCAGTGGAATTGTTGGTGTATCTCCAGATGGTAGCATTCTTCCCTTTGGAAGTAAGATATTTAGGCGTGCAGAGCATAAGGTTGTGGGGATAGGAAGCAAAAATCATGCAAGTGGGTTACTAGGGGTAACAGTGAGTGCTGCCACTCCCGTTTCCACCCCTTGACTCCTGGACCTATTAATTCTGGCTATGGGAGAAACAACACCATAGACTGGACACTAGTTCAGAGCATATACAGCCTCCCGAAGAACATTTCCCCAACCCTGCAAGGTATTGCCACCTAGATGGCAGTGTAATGGTGTCTTTAGGAGGCCACTCCATTGTTCTGTCAAGCCAGTTGCTTCAGGATGATGGGGAACACGGTAAGACCAGTGAATTCCTTGAGCATGTACCCACTGCTCTACTTCATTTGCTGGGAAGTGAGTCTCTTAATCAGAGGCAATGCTGTGTGGGATACCTTGAAGGTGGATACGGTATTCTGTAAGTCCATGGATGGTAGTTTTGGCAGAAGCGTAGTGTACCGGGAAGGTAAATCCATCCCCAGAGTTAGTGACTATTCCAGTCAGGACAAAACGCTTCCCTTTCCATGATGGAAGCAATCCAATGCAGTCAACTTGTCACCAGATTGCCAGCTGATCACCTCAAGGAACAGCACCGTATAGAGAACTCAGTGTTCTTTTCTGTTGCTGGCAGATTGGGCACTCAGCAGCGGCTGTAGCCAAGTCATCCTTGGTGAGTGGGAGTCTACGTTGCTGGGCCCATGCATAACCCCTGTCCCTGCCACCATGGCCACTTCATTCATGAGCCCATTGAGCAGTGACAGGGTTAGCTGGGGAAAGAGGCTAACTGGTTCCCACAGAATGTGTCATCTTATCCACTTGATTGTTAAACTCATCCTCTGCTGAAGTCACTGTCTGATGAGCATTCACATGAGACACAAATATCTTCACTTCTTTGGCCCATTTGGAGATGTCTATCCACATACCTCTTCCCCATAAATCTTTGACTGTGGCTGTCAAGATTGTGTCAGCTTGACAACTCCACTGTTCTATTAAAGAAAGATTGCATGTTTTATTTATTTATTTATTTGTTATTTATTTATTGTGATTGAATGAAAATGTACATTCCCGTATAAATTTACATGCCCACCTAGATGCAGCTCCCACTGCTCTCCCTGCCCAGTGAAAGCACACTCTTCCTCTCTGCTCCATACATGTCTTATCCTCCCAGCAATCTCCTATCCCCTCCTCTCCACCCACTTCTCTCTTCCAGTAAGAGGTGAGCAGGATGACATCCTACAGATGCACAGAACCATAAAGTGCACACATGATACGGTCACACAGTGTTGCCAAGTCCAATCCATTCCTGTCCAAAGAGTTAACCTCCATTATGATTTATGGATAAGGGCAGCATCAGGGGCAGGGGCCATGCTCTCTGGGGAACTCTGAGGCCCCTGAACCATCAACTGTGGTCTTTTAGTGGAGATCTCAGGGTACACCCTTTTTTATTCTTGTGTTGTCAGTGAGACTCAACTTTGTGAGCTCCATCACGGCTGTCACTGGTGATGGCCGGGAGGTTCATGTTTTAAATGGCCCTTAAAGTACTTATGTGCAGATGGCTAAGACTCCACAGATTATCCCAGAACTTTAGGCTGTACTAAGCCTAGGAAGATGCTCACAAAAGTTCCAAGTAGAAAGAGTGGGCAGAATCTGGTGTAAAGGAATGCATCACTTACTAGCAGCGCAGAAATGGATGTAAGTGAGATAAGAGATCCCAAAGGTGAATCAGCCTTTTGGAAGACAGCCTTCCAGGGTAGACTGTCCAAGTGAGTCATGCTTACAAAGAGGCTGAGAAGGGAAGCGATCCGACTGTGAAACAAGTGGATGGATAAAACCAAACCAAATCAAACCCACTGCTGTCCAGTTGATTCTGACTCATAGTGACCCTATAGATCAGAGTAGAACTGTCCCATAGAGTTTCTAAGGAGTGCCTGGCAGATTTAAACAGTCAGCCTTTTGATTAGCAGATATGGTACTTAATCACTATGCAACCTAAGTTTCCAATAACAGGTTAGATCCCTAGAAATTCATAGAAGAGAATCTGATATGAAGGAATAAGTCGGAGGGGAAACCTGGAAAATTTTTCTGAAGTAAAGATTGCAGCAAGTCCTTTTACAGGGGGTTGACATCCTCAGCATGAGTGTTACCAGCAGCAGGAGATCATTTTAAAATTTAAAGACCACTGGGAATGGTTATCATGAGACTAGTATTAGGCTACTTGCTTGTTGTGTGACCCTGAGAGATACTTATCCTTCAAGTCGTGGCTTCCTTCTTAGTAAATCTTAGGAATTGCACTAACTGATCTTTGGAGGGTTCTTTCAATTAAAATACTCTGCATTGTCTCATTCTGGGCTGAATGCCCAACAAAATAATTTTGTTTTGAAGAGATACAGGAAGTGATTCACCTGTGTTTATTTCTGAAGCGCACAGTGAATTTTCTCTTTACTTTCAGATCACACCTTGAAAAATCTTGATTGTTAGAATAAATTGATTGTAGAATAAAATTCTTGATTGTTTCTGAATAAACTTGCTTTCTGTGCAGTGGAACATATGAGATTCAAATGGACTCTGGTTTAATGTAAGAACCGTAGGGATCTGACACATTTCTACTCACAGAAAATATTAGGCTTTTATTTAATGCTAATGCTTGGTGCTAGAAACACTTGAAAGTCAAACACAAGCCATCTATTTTATGACTCATTTCTAACAACTTGAGAAAAACTACATTTGGTAACTGCATCAGTTCTATGAAAAGAGGCAAAATAATACAGAAAATACTGAAATCCTCTTTAAAGCATTAGAGGAACTCTGTCTCAAAGAATTCCCTGAACATACTCTGCATTGACTCTTTGCTGTCAAAGTTCATTTGCCCCTGAAACAGTCTCACTATGAGGTGCCCCATCCCTGTCTGAAACATTGGTCTAGTCTTGTCTGGGGCATGAGAGGTTAGGTCCCTCAGTAGGATTATGCCAATTTTCTAAAATGTCCTATAGGGTGAATTTCACTATAAAATATATGCAATGGCCATCTTGCTGGAAACTTTGCTGTCGCCTTGGAAACTTGCAGATTCATGCTCCAACATCTGACATTTTGAAGTCTTTGTTAACCCTTGTTGACTGTGTTCAAGGCATCCTCACTGGGATTTCTCTGACTGAACCCCATATCCTAGGTCAGTTTTTCAGCCTATGTTTTTCAGGTTAAGGAAAACTGAAGCACAAATTCCCTTCCGTGATGACACTTTATGGTAGGAATTCCCCCTGTAGAGTGGCATAAAAAGGGATGTATTAGACATGGCAGCATTCAAGACTGAGATACACAGCAACCATTAGCAGGTCCTGGAAAATTAGCTAAGCATTCTTCAGAAAAACAACCATTTCTTCTCTTCTCCATCCATTTTCTGTTAGCTTTATAAGAAGAGACAATGTAATTGTTCCTGACTGTTGTCACCTAGTTACAGGCTTAGAGGCATGTGAGCTCTCTTCCTTTCAGGCATTATAAAAGCATCATTAGCTCATGTAAACCAGGTCAGATAAAAAAGGCTTTAGTTCATGAAAACATTGCTTTCATTTGAACTTCTAGTTGTACTGTCTTACATTTATGGTTACATATGGTATGCTATTGGATATTCACAATGAGATACCAATTTTTTTCCTTTTTTCACACAATGGAAAAACCAAAACCAAACCCACTGTAGTTGATTCTGACTCATAACAACTTTGTAGGACAGTGTAGAACTGCCCCATGGAGTTTTTAAGGACCACCTGGCAGATTCTAACTGCTGACCTTGTCTTTAGCAGACATAGTACTCACCCACTATGCCACCAGGGTTTTCATGTGCAATGGAAGAAAGAAAAAAAATACTATTTATTGCATTCTTTCCATGCGCCTTATGTCTTAGTCACCCGGTACTGCCCTAACAGAAAATAGCACAAGTGGAAAATTTCATGAGGAGAAGCTTTTATTGTCACAATCCAGTAATCCACAAATCTGTTCATAAGTTTTAAGTCCATTCAGCATGAGAGATCATCACAGTCCGGTAGGCTGAGCTCACATCCAGTGAGAGCATCTTGGCACAGGAACGTCGGGTCCAAAGGACATGCTCTGTTCTTGGTGCTTCTCTCTTGGTGGTAGGAGGTTCCCAACTTCTTCTGTTCACTTCTCTCCCTTATATTCCACAAGCTTGTAGCTGGAGACCTGACTCACTAGTCCTGATGCCCATTCTTCATATAGTCCGGCTTCTCAGAATTTTTGCTCAGAGTACAAAGTGAATAGATGGTGAAAGGATGCACACCTTTTCTGACTTTAAACCATACACTGTGCCCTTGTTCTATGTGAATGACTGCCTCTTGATCCATGTACAGATTTCTCATGATTACAATTAAGTGTTAATGGAATTCCCATTCTCTGCAGTGTTATCCATAATTTGTTATGATCCACACAGTTGAATGCCTTTGCAGAGCCAATAAAACACAAAGAAACTTCTTTCTGGTATTCTCTGTGTCTCAGTCATGTGGTGCTGCCCTAACAGAAATACCACAAGTGGATGGTTTTAACAAAATAAAGGTTATTCTCACACAGTACAGCAAGCTAGAAGGCTTTCCTTCTTTGTCAGCTCTAGAAGAAGTTCTTTGTGTTGTGTAAGTCTTTGCTCAGGGAACATCTTGGTGCAGGAGCCTCAAGTCTGGAGGAAACACTCTACTCCTGGTACTGCTTTCTTGACAGTATGAGATTCTCAGTTCTGTCCTTGCTTCCCTTTCCTTTTATCTTCTGTAATATAAAAGGATAAAAGGTGATGCAAATCACACTTCAAAGAAACTACCTTAGTAAGGTTGTTACAGTCCCACTCTGATGTTCTTTTAATATAATTGTATCTACTAACCACAGGCAGACATCAGGATTTACAGCATAGGAAAATCACAGAATGGAGGCCAATCACACAATACTGGGACTCATAGCGTAGCCAAATTGCTACACAGTTTTTGGTGACACACAATTCAATGCATCATGCTCTGCTTTCAGCCAAGATCCATCTCATATCAGCAGTGATATCCATGGTTCCACGTCCTCTTCTGAATTCGTCCTGAATTTCTGGCAGTTTCCTGTCAATAATACTGCTGCAACCACTTTTGAGTGATATTTATTTTAGTCAGCTAGTGCTGCTGTAGCAGAAATACCACCGAGTGGATGGCTTTAACAAAGGCAGACACAGTCTGGTAGGCTACAATTCCACATTCAGGATGTCTGCTCTTGGGGACGGCTTTCTTCTCCTCGGCTCTGGAGGAAAGTCTGGTATTGTACCAGTTTTTGTCCAGGGAGCATCTTGGTGCAGGAACCTCAGGTCTGAAGGATGAGCTCTTCTTCCCGGTGTTACTTTCTTGATGGTGTGAGGTTCCCAATTCCCTGCTTGCTTACCTTTCCTTGCAGGATAAAAGGGGCGGGGCAAGCCATACTCCAGGGAAGTCCCCTTTATTGTAGAGCAGGGATGTGGTCTTATGAAGGGATTTACATGCCCACCTTAATCCTTTAACATACAGCATAGGAAAATCATGAAATGGAGGACAATCATGGAATACAGGGAATCATGACCCAGCCACACAGCTACCCATGTTCTGGGGGGACACAATTCAATCCATGACAATCTTTAAGCAAAATTTTGCTTACATGTGGTATTAATGATATTGTTCAATAATTTCTGCATTCGGTTGGATTAGCTTTCTTGGGAATAGGCATAAATATGGATTTCTTCCAGCCAATTGGCCCCATAACTGTCTTCCAAATTTCTTGGCATAGATGATGTTTATTGAAACATCTCAATTGATATTTCATCAATTCCTGGAGTCTTATTTTGTGCCAGTGCCTTCAACGCAACTTGAACTTCCTCCTTTAGTGTAGAAAGTGATTTTCTTGTTTCAAGTCTAGGCATCTTTCAATCCCATGTTACATACTTTTTTGTGCCTCTTGTTTGATAAAGCATTTTTCCTTTGGCTTTGTTGAGTAAGCACCTTATCGATATAGCTCAAATTTTTGAAAGCATGGAGAATCTGTGGAGCCCAGAGGGGTCAAGGAACAGAATTTGGAGAAACCTGTCATCAGTCAAGATTCAGTATGGTTAGATGTAGGGGGAAACTGCCAAATGGTATGTTATTGGGTGGCAATTCATCAAGCTATAATTCAATCTCTTTAGATGAGTTTAAATTCTGTAGCAGGAAGATATGGATTGGATATTTCTTTAGCTCATCTATAATTTCACTTTCAGCCATTGTGGTTTTTATTATTCTACTTTTTAATTTTTAAGGAGCATAAGCATATGTGTCTTTGATTTCCCATGTAACTAACAGTTAAAGAAAATACTCATTATCAAATTGTTTTGTTACAGTCTATAAATTCCGACTCAGTGGCAGTGGGTATAAATTACAACTCAAGTTGTGCTTAATTAACTATTGACAGAATGTACAGTAACATGTTCTGACATGCATCTCTCTCATCTATTTATTTATTTACATATTTATTTTGGTATTTGATGTGATTTAGTTTTGTATCTTCTCTAGTGGATGGTAACATAAATTATTCTAATGAATGAACAAGTAGTTTACATAAAATATTGAGTCAGTAAGTCGAACTGAATTGAATTAGAACCACCTGTGAACAAATGACAAGGCCTAAAGACATGTTACATCGCTATAAATCACACCATATAGAAATACACTGAAATAATTAGTATTTTTAGTATTCTAAATTATACTATTCTTTTAATGTACAGTATCACAAAATTTACAAACAACATGTTTGTGTTCAAATTCTTCTTTTTATTATTCTGGTTAAGTGGAAATATACAAACCAAGTCAATTTTGCATGCCCACGTATCTACAGCTCTTCTGCTGTCCTTGCCCTACGACAGCACACTCCTCATTTTCATTTTATACTTGTTGTATCCTCTTAACAAGCTCCTGCCCCCTCCTCTCCACCCTCTTCTCTCTCAACTAGAAAGAGATCTGTAGGACAGCCTCCTATAAATACATAGAACTATTAAGTATACATACCACACGACTACATGGTGTCCCTGAGTCCAGTCCATTTTTGTCTGAAGAGTTGACCTTAGTAGTGTGTTCTAGATAGAGGCAGCAGCAGGTCAAGGGGCCATGCTCCTAGGGGATCCCCTGAGCCTTCAAACCATCAACCATGGTCTTTTAGCAGAGTTCTTGAGCTGTACTCTTCTTTTTTTCATGTTGCCACAGGAACTCAACATTGTATGCCCCCTCACAGCTGCTTTTGGTGGTGGCCAGGCACCATCTGGTTCTCCTGGTCACATGTTGATACAGCCTTCCATTCATATGGGACCCTCTGTCTCATGGGTTCTTTTTTTCCTTGTGTCTTTGGTGTTCTAGGTGATCATCCATTCTGGATTAGTTGGGACCATATGGTGTACCTCAGATGGCAGCTAGCTAGTTTTTAAGACCCCAGGTGCCACTCACTAATATGGGGTGCAGAAGACTCTCTTAGTAGTAGGCTAATTATGCCAGTTGACCTTAAAGTCCCCAAGAGCATGGTCCCCAGACCCCACCCCTTCTACTCTGTCTTTGCAGTATTAGGTTGAGGTTACAAGAGCTTTCAGTTTATGGCAAAGTCCAGTTAAGTTGACTTACTTTCTACTGTTACTGTGCACTGTCACTGCTTTCATCTAACCAAGTTTTTATCAACTGTCTAATCTATGATCAACCCTTGCCCCCCTCTTCTCCCTTATAGCTGTTGAAGAGTCTTTTCTTCTGTATGTAAGTCTATTCTTAAGTCCTTATAGCAGGGGTCTCATACAATATTTGTCCTTTTGTAGCTGATGGAATTCACTCAGCATAGTGTCTTCCAGTTGAAACCAGATTATGAGATGTTTCCTAAAATCATCATTGTTTCTTATCATTGCATAGTGTTCCATTGAGTGTATGTACCATAGTTTGTTTATCCATTCACCTCTTGGTGGGCATATAGGTTGGTTCCATCTTTTTGCTATTGTGGACTGTGCTGCAATAAACATTTGTGTGTGTATGTTTGTTTACATGACAGCTTTTGTTTCTGTAGGATGAATTCTAAGCAGTGGGATTACAGCATCAAATGATATATCTATTTCCAGCTTTTGAAGAAAATGCCAGATTTCTTCCTAAAGAGCTTGTACCATTTTGTAATCCCACCAGCAGTGTAGGAGAATTCCAGTCTCTCCAGACTCTCCAGCATTTGCTGTTTCCTGTTTTTTTGGATTATGGACAACCTTGTTGAGATGAGAAGGTATCCCATTGCAGTTTTGATTTGGATTTCTCTGATAACTAATGATCGTGAGCATTTCCTCACATGTCTTTCGGCTACCTAGATGTCCTCACTAGGGAAATATCTGCCCATCTCCTTTACCCATTGCTTATTCGGGTTATTTACCTTTCTCTTGTTGATATTTTGCAGTATTTTGTAGATTATGGAGATAAGATTTTGGTCTGATTTGTTAGTTGCCAAATACTTTTTCCCCATTCTGTAAGTGGTTTTTCACTCTTTTGATATAGTCTTCAGATGAGCAAAAGTATTTGATTCTTAGTAAAACCAAAAAACCAAACACACTCCCATCAAATCAAGTCTGACTCATGCAGCCCTAGAAGTCAGAGAAGAACTGCCCCACAGAGTTTCCAAGGAGTGCCTGGCAGATTTGAACTGCTGACATTTTGGTTAGCAAATGTAGCACTTAACTCACTATGCCACCACGGTTTCCTGATTTTTAGTAGTTTCCATTTATCTATTGTCTCTTTTGTTGATTATGCTTTGTTTTCAGATTTTGAAGTCTGTCTAAGCTTAGTATTAGTACTTCCATCGTTGACTCTATTTTTTCTTGCATGATCTTTATCATTTTAGGTTTGATATTTAGGTCTTTGATCCAATTTGAGTTAGTTTTTGTGTAAGGAGGGAGATATGGGTCTTGTTTCAATTTTTTTGCAGATGGATATCCAATTTTTGCCAGCACCGTTTGTTAAAGATACTGTTTTTACTTCAGTTTACAATCTAAGGGACTTAGTCAAATATTAACTGTTAATAGGAGGATGGTGGTATCTCTGGGGTCTCATCTCATTCCATTGGTCTGTATGTCTCCTTTTGTACCAGTACCAGGCTGTTTTAGCTACTGTGGCAGTGTGATAAGTTCTAAGGTCAGGTAGTATGAGGCCTCCCACTGTGTTCCTCTTCTTAGTAGTACTTTACTTATCTGTGGCTTCTTCTCTTTCTGTAGAAAGTTGGTGTCATGGTTTGAATTGTGTCCCCCCAAAAATGTGTGCAGCCACGTGGCTGGGATATGGTTCCCAGTATCTTGGGACTGTCCTCCATTGTGTGGTTTTGCTAACCTGTATGTTAAAGGATTAGGGTGGGGCTGTGAATTCCTGCTGTGGGGGAAGTTTCCCTGGAGCGGACACCCTGAGTATGGACTTGCAACCTACCGGACTGTGTAAGAATAAATCTTTCTTTGTTAAAGCCATCCACTCTGTGGTATTTCTGTTAGAGCAGCCCTAGCTGACTAAAACAGAATTGGTACCGTGGAAGTGGGGTGCTGCTCTAGCAAATACCTAAAATGTGGAAGCCACTTTGAAACTGCAAATGGATAGAAGATTCAGAAGGAACAAAGAAGGCGCAGATGGTGAAAAACAACGGAGGACTGGCAGCAGCAGCAGCGGCAGCAGCAGAACCAGAGGCAGCGCTGGAGCCGACCCGTGGAGTGAGAGAGGTCAGTGCCTGCGCAGAGTTTTCCTCGCGGAACGGGGTGCCTCTGGGCACTTGAATCGGTGAGCTGGCCTTGCTGACCCAGAGAGTGAGAGAGTTGAGTGCCTTTGGGCAGGACGCTTTCCAGCAAGAGTGGGGTGCCTCCGGGCACTTAAACCAGTGGAGCTACAGAGCTTTGGAACACTTGCCCGGCAGGGCAGATGTGGGCCTGAGGCCCGGGCCTTGAGGCCATAGGAAGCTGAAGCTGAAGAGGCAGATAGCGTGAGAAGCTGAGCTGCCTCAGTCTCAAGAGGTATGGCCATGACCTCAGGGGTCTGAAAGGGTGGAACCATGGCGTGCTGTGTTCATAAGGGTGGAATTGCCACTCAGTTGGGCTTAGGGTGCTCCTAAAGCCGATGGGACAGAGTTTCTGTCCAAGTGGGCCTTGAAGGCAAAGTTGTAGCACGGGGCTGGAGGTCTCCACTCAGAAACCTGAGAGTGTGGCCAACACCTAGAGTCTGGAGAGCGTTGCTGTTGTGTAGAATGTCTCAGAAAATGTAAGAGTATTTCCAAAGCTTTGAGGGCTAATGTAATGTGTTCTGTTGACTTGCCTGTTGCCTGTTAATGCCTTCTAAGTTTCACAGATGTAGAAGAGTTTTTGTATTTTGGACTTGGAGCTGATTTAAGACTTCAGTTATATGGATGGACATAATTTTGCTATGGTGAGATGAATGTGTTAAATGTTTTTGTGATGTGATTTTTGGGTTGTCAAAGGGTGGGATGTCATGGTTTGAATTGTGTCCCCCCAAAAATGTGTGCAGCCACGTGGCTGGGATATGGTTCCCAGTATCTTGGGACTGTCCTCCATTGTGTGGTTTTGCTAACCTGTATGTTAAAGGATTAGGGTGGGGCTGTGAATTCCTGCTGTGGGGGAAGTTTCCCTGGAGCGGACACCCTGAATATGGACTTGCAACCTACCGGACTGTGTAAGAATAAATCTTTCTTTGTTAAAGCCATCCACTCTGTGGTATTTCTGTTAGAGCAGCCCTAGCTGACTAAAACAGTTGGTGATTTGGTTTTCCATCTCATTAAAAAATGACACTGGAATTTGTATTAGGATTGCATTGTATATGTAGATTGCTTTAGATAGAATAACTATTTTCACAACAATGAGCAGGGTAGGTTTTTCCATTTATGTAAATCTCTTGGTTTCTTGGCGTAAGGTCTCCCAGTTCTCGCCATATAGGTCTCTTATTTCTCTAGTTAGATTTATTTCTAGGTAGTTTATCTTCTTGAGGGCTATAGTACGTGTCATTGATTTGGTGATTTCTTCTCTGGTGATTTCTTCAGTGACATGAAGGAATCATACTGTTTTACTTATGTTTATCTTGTATCCTGATACTTTGCTGAACTCCTCTATCAGTTCCAGTAGTTTACTCATGGATTCTTTAGGATTTTCTGTATATACAATCATATCATCTGCTAATACAGAGATTTTTACTTTTCCTTTGCTGATGGGGATGCCCTTTGTTTCTTTGTCTTGTCTAACTGCTCTGACTTGAACCTCTATTACAATGTTGAATAAAAGTGGTGAGAGTCGGCATCCTTATCTAGTTCCTATTCTCAGCAGGAATTCTTTCAGTCTCTCACCATTCAGGATGATACAGGCAGTTGATTTTGTGTAGATGCCTCTAATTTCACTGAGGAATTACTCCTTTATTCCTATTTTGCTGAGAGTTTTCAGCATGAATGGGTGTTGGATTTTGTCAAATGCCTTTTCTGCATCAGTGGACAAAATCTGGTGATTCTTATCCATTGTGCTATTTAGATGGTTGAACACATTAATTGTTTTCTGCTGTTGAACCAACTTGCACCCCTGGCTTGAATCCAACTTGGTCATGATGAATTATTTTTTTGATATGCTGTTGTATTCTATTGGATAGGATTTTGTTGAAGATTTTTGCATCCAAGTTCATGAGTGATATTGGTCTGTAATTTTCTTTTTTTGTGGGATCTTTTGCAGGCTTTGGTATCAGGGTTATGCTGGCTTCATAGAAAGATGATGGGAGTTACTCCATTCCGTTCTATGTTGTGAAATAGTCTCAGTATCATTGGAGTTAACTCTTCTCTAAAAGTTTGGTAGAATTCTCTGGTGAAACCATTTGGGCCAAGATTTTTTTTATTTTTATTTTTTAAATTGTGATGGAGTGAAAGTATACAATCCAAGTCAAATTTGCATGCCCACCTATCTGTAGCTCCTTCTGCTCTCCTTGCCTGGTGACAGTGCACTCTTCCTTTCCAGTGTATACATGTCATATCCTCTTAACAATCTCCTGCTTCCTCTTCACCACCCTGTCCTATCCCTTCTAGTAAGAGGCTTTTAGGATAGCATTCTGTAGATGCATAGAACCGTAAAGTGGACACAGCATATAGTCATGCTGTGTCCTTGAGAGCAATCCATTCCTATGCAAAGAATTGACCTCAGTAATGATTTGTGATCAAAGGCAGCAGCAGGTCTAGGAGCCATCCTCCTTGGTATCTGTCTTTTGGGGTCTAGTTTTTGTAGTATTCATTACATGTCTTGTATATCTATATTCTCTTCTTAATCTCAGGTAAGTTTTCTGTCAGCAGCTCTACAGCAACGCTCTCTGTATTTTCATCTATACTTCCTTGTTCAGGAACTCTAATTATTTGTAGATTATTCCTCTTAATAGAGTCCCACATGTTTCTTAATACTTCTTCATTTTTCTTGTTTCTTTTCTCTGATTTCTCCTCATAAATGCTAGTGTCGGTTGCTCTATCTTCAAGGCCACTAAGTTTGACTCCATTTCCTCAATTCTGCTCTTCTCACTTTGGATTGGATTATCTAATTCTGTCATTTTGTTATTGATCTGCTGGATTTCAGATCATTGATGTTCCGTCAGTTCAAATAGCTTACTTATTTTTTAACTTTTTTCTACAGCATTTTGCTTAATCTATAGGAGGACTCTATATATAATTCTTTTGTAATCAACCTCCAATAGTTTCAGAAGGACTTCTTCATCTGGGAAGTTTTTTGATTCTTTATTTGGGGAGTTTTCCGGAGCCATAGTGGAATGCCTCTTTAAATGGTTACCTATGGTCTGTTGTTTGCACTCCACATAGAAGCTGTTTGATTTCTCTGGGTTTACCTCAACAGGAGCTGAAACATGGTTCTAAGAGAAGAGTTGGTCACCAGCCATCTCTGTGTACTCTAGTAACTGACCCCAGGTAGACTCTCTGGGGTGGTAGTCTCTGTCTCTTGGCTGGCAAAGATGGTACCCTACTTATGGAGTTACTGGGGAGCTATTGGCCAACCCTGTGATGTGGATCAGTGACGCGTGGAGAGGAGAAGCTGCTGGACGTCTCAGCAGTCAGCTCTCCAGGTCTTATTTGAAAAGTTACTTTACTTCTAAGCAGAGAGCTGTCCAAGTGCTGCCCAAAACAGTCAGGATCTCAGCTGACAACTAAAGTACCTCAGAGGCCATCCTCAGATGCTATGACATGGTGCAAAGTAGGAGAGGTTAGGGCCTTCCAGCCATCCTCTGTCAGGCCCCACCTCATGAATCTAGACACCAAGTGTCTCAAATGCTGCTTTTTTCCTGGAGAAGCATTTGTCAGATGGGCTGCTGCTCCATTTGAGGATCAGTTGCAGCTAAGGGCCCTGGCTGGCTGATTCTCCCTCCCAGCTGATCAAGATGGTGTACCAGCCAAGCTACCCTTCCTGCAATGAAACAGCAGTCTATGGTACAGCTCAGAAAAGAGAGGGTGGAGGGGCAGTGGTGCTCTTAGTCAGCATGCAGGCTCTCAATATGTTGCTATCCCACAGACTGTCTCTCTGCTGCATGATATACTGTTTACTTAAGTGCCACAGTTTGGCATATTTGTCTGCTCGTGCCCAGTCCCCACCTCCCATGTAACAAAGAAGGCATCAGTACCTACCATTCTCCAACATAGTGAGTCAGCAAGAGAGGGGGTCAGTGGCCACTGGCTCGTCTCTGAGAGGGGTAGTTTAATCTATTACTAGTGTCTACTCAAATCTGACAATGCTATATCAGGTTCTAGGTCACCCTGGATGTCCACTGCTCCATTCAGTTATCATTCCAGACCTTAGTTCTCAGAGGGAATTGAGATTTGTGTCTAGTCCTCCATCTTAGCCCCTCCTCTTGTGTATGTTCAAATTACTTGATTGCAAGCAACAGCAACCAGTCTAAACACAGATTAAGTGAAAAAAGTAATTTCTTATTTATATAGTTGCTAAGGGCAAGATGCATAAATTCAGGCAAGCCCAAGGTTGATTCTGCTATGCAGTAATGTTTAAGAACCATCAACCTATAGGATAAAGTTCAAATTTCCTAGCATGGTGCCATGGATTGAATTGTGTCCTCCCCAAAATACGTGTAATAATTTGGCAGGGCCAGGATTCCTTGTATTCTGTGATTTCTCTCTATTTTTGTGATTTTCTGATACTGTAAATCCTAATCTCTGCCTGTGGCTAATAGATAAGATGATTATGTTAATAGATAAGTGTGACTTGCACCACCTTTTATCCTTTCATCCTACAGGAGATAAAAAGAGAGAGAAGCAAGCAGCCAGCCTCAAATGATGAAGAAAGCAGCACTAAGAGACGAATGTGTCCTTCAGACCTGACATTCCTGGGTCAAGATGCTCACTGACCAAAGACTAATGCAACACAAGGACTTTCTTTCCTCCAGAGCTAACAGAGGGAATGTCTTTCCCTATAGCAGACACCCTGAATGCAGACTTGTAACCTACTGGACTGTGTAAGAATAAATTTTCCTTTGTTAAAGCCATCCACTACATGGTATTTCTGTTAGAGCAGCACTAGATGACTAAAACACATGGCATTCAAAGACATTCTTTTTATCTGAGGTATTGCCTATCTCTGCCAGCTTTTTCTCACTGTGCCACACTCAGAGCTGTACATTACAGTCTTACCACCCCCAATATGTTAGACACTTCACATATATTTTTTCAATAACTACTTGACATGGACTTTGTTATTTCTTTTTTTAATATCTAGGGATACAGGAGGTAATGGAAATATCTATTGGCTAGAATATAATGTTCAGATTAATATAATTTACAAGGATTACATCAAAGTCCTCAGTGATTTCCCTATATGTATTTGATCTCTTCCTTTGCTTCTCTGCAGTGTACAGTTTGTATTCTTTTAAATGTATATCTGATTATATCACTTGCCACAGTTATCTTTCACTGCTGTAACAGAAATACCACAAATAGATGGCTTTAGCAAAGAGTTTATTTCCACACAGTAAAGTAGGCTGAAATTTCAAATTCAGGGTATCAGTTTCACAAGAAATCATTCTCTGTCTGTCAACCTTGTCACCAGTTGTCCCCATGACTAAGATCTTCTCTCCTCTGGGAATCCAGGTCTGAAGGACTTACTCTGCTCCTCGCACTGCTTTCTTGGTGGCATGAGGTTCCGAACTCTGCTCATTTCCCTTTCCTTGAATCTCTTGTAAGATAAAAAGTGGTATAGGCCACACCCCAGGGAAACTCCCTTTACATTGGGTTGGGAACATGACCTTAGCAAGGCTATTACAATCTTCATCCAATCCTCTTTAACACAAAATTACAATCACACAATGGAGAACAACCACACCCAATACAGGGAATCATGGTCCAGAAAAAAATGACACAAACATTTTTGGAGGGACGTGATCCAATCCATGGAAGCATTTTTCTGCTTAAAATGTTAAAAAAAATTCTCTTGTTTAAAACCCCGAAGGTTTTCCTTTGTTCCCTAAGATAACAAAAAAAAAAAAAAAAAAAAAAAAACAAGCAAAACCCACCAAGCTTATACTGAAGGGCCCTAAATGATCCTTTCAGAATCAAGTCCCCGTTTCCCTCTGTTCTCTGAAATTCAGCTATATCAGCCTCCTCTTGGTTCTTTCCTGCTTTGCCTCAGCTGACGCCTAGGCATCCTTGAAATCGTCTTTCAGTATTGCTCCTACAGAGAAGTCTTCTCTCACTCCTTAGAATGCATCACCTCTCTCTAATGGACGCTCTCATATCCATGGGGGCTTTGTCTCAAAGGATAATAGGACACCCTACAGTTTGTGTTTACATATTTACATGGCCATATGATAGTCTATAAACAGGTGGTAAGTTCTGAGGGTGGGATCTCCTCTCTATTTTGCTAAACCTTAAAATCCTAGCATCCAGCATAATGCCAGCCACTTAACTAATATTTAAAAGGCTAAAAATAAGCATACATTTATAAACTACCAATATATCCTTCTTTATTTCTCTCTCATGCATGGAGTGTGTCTACTAACTATTAACATAGGAAGATTTCTAGTGAAGCATTAGCAGGCCTAATATATCATTTCTATCAGCCTTTAAGCCCAGCTCAGTTAGAAAATTGCATTACATGGGAGTATGTTTTTATGTAGCTAATCATCACTTGCCATCCTAAGAAAAGGTGAAGGTTAATATCATGATATTTTGCATAAGAAAATGCTTTCCAAAGGAAATCACTGATGCCTTTTTCTTTTTCTATATAGTTCACTGGTGGTTGGCTTTGCTTTTGTCAAGAAATCATATAATTAAAAATTAATTACACACATATTCATGAAAGTAAATATGCTTCAAAAAGAAAGAAACTGCGGGAATCAGGACCTCAGCTATGCAGGAAACTGCCATCTGGAGAAGTAATCCTTACACACTTCTGGTGACAGAAGTGGCCTTGTATCACCAAGTGCAACATACTTCCTTCATTTTTTTTCTAATTAAACATAATTTGTTTTGAAAGAGTTTCTGATTAAAGATATAATTCTCCTGACATAATCCAAGTAAAATATAGCCTGACAGATGGAGAGAGCTTTAATGCAAGGTAGTTTAATGCCACCCTTTCAAAGGAAAATGTGATCAGCCAAACTCTTGGTTAATCACCAGTCCTTATTTTCAATGCTGAGTTTTGCTTTAATTTCTATTCATATCAAAATTATCATTTGAAATACCTACTTCATGTATTTTTTTAAAAAAAGAAATAGAAATCTTTAGTTATTGAGAAAACAGATGTTAGTCATTTCCCCTTCCTCAGATCTGTTCATGTGGAAAATAGAATTGCTATCTTTGTTTCTTTTTTCTTTTCTTCTCACAGTGAGCACTGTTGTCATGAGCAGGAATGTGGGTTAGTTCTTGGGCATTTCCTGGGTTAGCTGCCCTGGAGCTGATTCTGACTTATTTATCTGTGCTGCTTTAACAGAAATACCACAAACGGATGGCTTTAAAAAGAGAAATTTTATTTTGTCACAGTCCAGTGGCTGAAAGTCCAAATTCAAGGTGCCAGCACCAGGGGAAGGCTTTCTCTGCAGGCTCTGCAGGAAGGGCCTGATTGTCAATCTTTGCCTGGACTGGAAGCTTTGGATATGCAGGGACCCCAGTCCTTTCCAAGGGACATGCTCAGCTTCCAGCACAGTTTCTTGGTGGCATGAGGTCCCTGAAATTCTCTGCCAACTTCTTTACTTTACATCTCAAGAGTCTGGTTCAAGGCACAAAACAGTCTTCAGCTTTGAATCCTGCCCCACCAGCACGGCTGCTGCCCATCCACCCTCACTGATATCACAGAAGACATCATGGAAGACATCACACAATACCAGAAATCTACTTACTATGTGGATTTTGGGGGGAACACAATCAATCCATGACAGTAGTCTCAGGGGTGCAGAGTAGAACTGCTTCAGAGTGTTTCAAGGCTATGACACTTCAGAAGCAGATCACCAGGCCTCTCTTCTGAGGTTCCTCGTGGTGGATTTCATCCACCAACCATTTAGCTGGTAGTCCACTGCTTACCTGTATGTGTCACTCAGGGACTTCTACAGAAATTACAGCAGAGAAACTGAGTCAAAGGTATCTATGGTATCAATTTGAGGAGACAAATGCACCCTAATAAATGAGGCAAAGTAAAATAGGAAAATATTTAAGTAGTATTAAAATGTAAAATATAAAAAGGGTTTCCATATCTCTGCCACAAAGAAAAGCTATGTATGTCAGATAGTTTCCTCAGTGTGTCTTAGTTTTTATTCAGTTGTGTGTCAAAGACACGAAACCACAGTGGCAAACATGGGATAGCTCGTTTTTTCTCTCATGCAAAACAAGTCCAGTGCTAGGTGATCTGGGCCTTACATGGCAGATTCAATGTCACCAGAACCCCATATTCTCTGTGTTTTCCTGTGCAGACATTTTTAGCATTCATTTAGATTCTCAAATTTGTCTTACCGGCCCAGATTGGTACTTCAGCTCCAGCCTTCCTAGGTTGTCTCTTCCCAAATGGCCAAGGCAATATTTTTCTAGAGGCTCTCTCAACCTTTCCAAAAACAGTTACTGGGTTTAAGAGCCCAAATAAGTTGGGTAGTGCTAATCCACCATGAAATTTCCTTTGGGTTCTTGCAGTCTCACCAGTTTAACTCTTTTCTGAATATGCTGACTCTTTTTCCTCATCTTTCTCTGCACATCTTCCAGGTCTTGATATCAAATTCAATTTCGGGATATTCTACCTGGTGGGAAATTACAGCAATTCCTGATCTAAACACTTAGGACAAGAGTCCAGGGTCTTAGAGATGAACAGATAACTCTGCACTTCCAGATGGGCAATGGAGAGGCATCTCAAAGTGCTCGGAATTACAGGAACCCTTGGTGTATGGAAACAGAATGAGATCATGGAAATGAGTGTGCTTAAAATACTAAAACCTGTATCTGGACTTTCAAAAGAAGTGCCCACTGAATTTTGTTCAAAGCCTCTGTGTCCCTATAAAAGTCTAAAAAGATTTACAGTAAAAATCTGTTTGAAAGGCTGAAGAAAACTATGTATACAAACAGTTGTGACTCTAAGGCTCATCTGTCTTCTTTAGGGTCCATTAAAACATGCATCTGTTTTACATAGAGTTGCAACACTTTATAATTTGATAATTACCAAACAACTAAAAACAGCAGAATTTTTTCCATGTGTAAATGCCGGAAATACTTTATATATTCTGGCCTTCTTATATTGATTTCCAGGCACGTGAGAATCTATAGAAAGTATTTCACCCTGTGATGACAAATCAAGCATGGAAGTTAAAAGGTGACATAAAATCTAGACTAGTGATGTTTCTAGCTCGCTGAAAAAGTTAGTAGTAGAGGGTGGCTTTCACGTTCCATATGAACCAAAGTCCCTGGGTGGTGCAGATGGTTAAGGCTGGCAGTTTCAAGCCACCCAGAGGCACTTCAGAAGAAAGACCTGGGGATCTATTTCCAAAAGATCTCAGCCCTGAAACCCTGTGGAAACTGTTCTCTGCAACACAAAAGGTCTCCATGAACTGGAATCAACTCAGTGGTAACTGGTTTGGTTTTTTGGTTTGTGTGTATCAATACTACACAGAGCACTGACTTCAACTTAAAATTATTATAGACATATGGGCTGGAAATGTGATGTCAGTTCTCTCAAATTCAGTTGATTATTGTGACCATGTGTTCATTAACATTATTCAGAGACTTCCACAGGGGAAACAGGTAGATCCAAAGACATCCCTTCTGTTGTCTTTCCTTCTCTCTGCCCTCTTTTGCTCTGGAAGATTCATCCACACTTCTGGCTGGCAACTTCCAAATCTGTGTGATCAGAATCACCTGACTGCTCTCTCCCCTTGAGTCCGGGCCACACCTGCAAGTGTGGTGACAAGTCCCTGATACCCATCATGTTAAAAACTTAAATTCACTGTTTTCTTATCCACCTCTTTCCTTTGCCTTCATGTCTTGGATTAATGCTCAACTATACAGACGGTTGCAAACAACTGGAATTTCTACATGATCATTTCCATATTTTAGTATCCATATAGACCACTGGAGACCAATAACGTTGCAGTAGACAAGATCTAATGACATCTTTAGAAAGTTCTTTCACAGAGACAATACTGTCACAGTTCTCTGCAGCTTTTGAAAGACTTCTAGAGAGTCAATAACTCAGAACAACTCATCACCTGCATTAAAAATCAACCTCAAATATATTTCTATTCTTCCGCTGGTTTTAAATGAATTATTTTTTCTTTACTATTAGCTCAAGTCCTGACTTATTTGAATTTCAACAGTTTTTCTGTTAATTTTCCCTTTATGCTCTGGGAACCAATCTAAGGTACCACATTGCATTTAGTTGTCATGTTTTGGTAGTCTCTGCTGTTTTGCGATAATTTCTCAGTCTTGTCTTATCTTCCATGACTGACATATTTAGGAGGAATGGCAGATATTTTGTTCCATGTCCTTTAATAGGAGTTTGTTTGATATTTTTCTTATAATTATATTGTGCTTTCTTGTTTTTGTTTTTGGAAAGAATGCCACAAAGGTGAAGTACCCTTTTCAGAAAACACATGCTATCCGAATGACTTCACTTATGATGGCACTATTATCTCTTGCTTAAGGTGATATCTGCCAGAAGTCTGCACTGTGAAGAGTTGCTTTTGCCTTTTATACTCTATTAGAAATGCATTGTTATGCTTAAAAGATTCAGGTTTTCTGCAAAACATTTGCTTACCTTCCCCTTTTATAATTCTCTAACATATAGCAACTTTTTCCAGGAAAAAAAGATGAAAACTTACATTTGAATTTTTTCCTGGAATCTAATGCAATCTAAAGTCATCCTTTTAACAAATGTTTTCAAATTTTCAAAATACAATTCAATACAGTGCTATTTTATATAGAACATTTATATCAATATCATGACTCATAAAGTATTTCAGTTTGTCTTGCCATTGATTTCCTAGAACTTAAAAGAGCTCACTTACATGGATAGTTTTAGAACATTAATCAATCAAGACAGCACTCAGAAAAGTCCTCTGTATTACAGAAAAGCAAATGCAATGTATTTATATGATATTTTTGAAAAGTTTTAATGAAAGAAATATATCTGAAATACACATGATGAATTCTAATTTACTTTGGTCATAGAAAAAAATATGGTTTCATTTAAAATGATATACAACAAAAAAAACCACTTCTTCTTGCCAGTGAGAACGTGTGTATGTAATAAAACATCTGTGACACATTTTTTTTAAGCTAAAAATGCTTATTTCTACCCCTTTCTCTCTAATAGGCATATAGCTCAAGAGGTGTCTACCATGTTCACTTGAGCTGTGTCTGTGTACTTCCTGAACCTCCCGGGTCAAATGTTTGCAGGTATGGCTTCTACTTAACACAGTCAAGGTCAAATAATTTAAGCAGTTATTTTGTAATCGCAATATCAGACTAATCAAACAACTATTTACTGACCTTACACTTTGATAAGCTCATCTGGAAAATATACAGCTGTCTTCCTTATTTTCAAGTGTACCTGTGCTTGAAAATGGCACATGATTAACTTTTGAAACCTACAGTACATGTCAGAATGTAAGAGAGACACCAGTTTAAGACTCTGATGTGTTTACTTCTGAAATTGCGGCATATCTGGTGACAGATTGCCAAGAGCCAGCACCGCTCAAAGGTCTTTTAGTCATTGGTGTGGAAAGCAGCACTACGCTGTCCTTGAACTAGAGTGGTGCCTAAAGAGGAAGGCGTGCCTTCAGCTTTTGCAGGCTGCAAAGCCTAGCTTTTGTTGATGTGAAAACAAAGTTATCTTTTGTCACTGAGAAAGTTCCAAGGCATTCTCTGTGGCTGCGGAGGCACTGACAACGCTGAGCTTTGGGAGCGGCACATGGTGGCTGAGATGGCAGGGACCGTGACCGGTGATAACGCCTCGCTGGAATAACTGACGGACTGTGGCTAGAAGAGACCTCAACAACAGGTAGAAACTGAGAAAAGTGGATAAACTCAAGTCCGTCTGATTCTAAAGCCAATTTCTCTTAATCACCATGCTATAATACTGGTAATCACTCTGGAAAGTACCTACAAGCCGTGTGGTTCATTGTTAAGAATCTGAAAAGGGATAACAACTTCCTGAGGGCACGTGCTGGCACCAGTAGATGTCTGAAGTATGGCTATGAGGACCTTCCTGTTACCTACTGGTATTCCTAACTATAATCTCCAACTATTAAATGCTTAAATGGCAACAAATAAAAACATCTCTGAATAAATATTTATTAGGTTGTTTTCCCTAACAGGACAATTATTAAAGCATCTTCAAAAACGTTAAGAGAAATACATAAAGTGGCCACATGGTGTCAGGAGTCACATACTGTTCTTGTAAAGTAACCAGCTTTTCAATCTGGGAAAGAAACACAAAGCAGGTTTTTAAACAATGTGCCTTCCTCTGTCCTCCAGCCCAGATGCTGTAACTACTCAGTACTTTAATACAGTTCCCATCAATTTGCCTCAAGGTTTTTATAATTAAAGCTTTTCAAATTTTTAAATGTTAGCATAATTAAAGCTTTGATTTTTCTTGGCCACAAATTGATTTAAAATTAATATTAATCTTGCTCCATAAATACACCCATTTGTATAAGAAACCTAGATCACTGGCAAAGGAGAGAAAAATGTTGAGGGTAAGGGAGATATTCTGAGCCTAGTTCTGAACCTTAGCCCAGTCTTACAGGTTGAGATCACACTTGTGAGTGCTTAGTTCTTCTGTAGGATTACAGAACTTGCAACCACAAGCACCTGAAACTGGAAGATGCAGAGGGAGAATTATTCCAGAGATAGGGGAGAAGAATTTTGAATGATAGTTTGAACAAATTCCATAGAAAACACTAGGATAGATAGAATGATGCAGCAAAATTCTGTACCTCTGAGAGAACTCAGACATCCCTGAAAGAGGATTTTATCTGTTGACCTAAAACTATATAAACAAGTGCTTCCATAAAGGTCTACAAAATGTCTTAGAATATTAATACAGATGAATTAGAGGCTGGATCTTACTTAATGATTCTGTAACAACTTTTCAGTGATGGATTGAGCTGTATTTGCCCTTTGATTTTGGACAAAGAGAATTACTCACCCAGCAGCCACATAAAGAGCTCGCAGTCAAGACGTATCTAACTTCCAAAGGAATTGTCATTATTCAAGGACAACCTAAATAATTCCTTCTGGTGGTAAATATGGGCAGGACTAAGGGAGAGAGGAAACCAGTGGCCATTAAAGAAAAACAACTGATGAAGGTAAAAAAAGTCCTGAGGCAAATCTGCAGGCACTTGTTTGGCAGAGGAAATAGGCAGGTTTTCCATTCCTGATAGGAACACATTCCACAGCCAGCCCAGCTGTCTTAGTCCATGCAGCACTGTTAACAGAAATATCACATATACATGACTTTTTAAAGACAGAAATTTTATTCTGTCACAGCCCAATAGGCTGAAAGTCCAAATTTAGGGTGAGAACTCTAGGGGAAAACTTTCTCTGCTGGCTCTAGAAGAAGGTCCTTGTCAGCAGTCTTCTACTGGACTGCAAGCTTCTGATGAGCAGGGAACACTGGAGCCCTTCCCAAAGAATGTGCTTGGCTCCTGGCACTGCTTTCTTGGTGGTATGAGATCCTCAACTTTCTAATTGCTTCCCTTTCCCTTATATCCCCAAACAATCTCACATATTGAGTCCTGCCCACCAACACAACTGCCACCCATCCTCCCTCAATAACATCACAGAGGCAGGATTTACAACATAAAGGAGCATCACAACTACAGGGAATCCTGGTCTAGCCAAATGGCCACACACATTTCTACACACAGTCTGGGGGAACACAATTCAATAAACAACAGCAGTGAAAACAGGAATTGTGACAGGTTTGTAATCAGTGGCGGAGCCCGTTTGTTGACAGTTTCACAGATCCCAGAGTAACTGATAAAAACCCCAAGATAACAGTATTTCTTTGGTTGTTAACAATGCCGACTGCTTAGGGGCTGTAGCTTTTCCAGGCTTTCTTTTCTCTTTCATTCCAGAGGGGATCCACTGGGAAGGAAGGGACTGTTAACTAAAATTGACAAATTTAACAAATAAAAATACAGGACACCTAGTTAAATTTCAGAAAAACAATGATTTCTTTCTTTTTTTTTTTTTTTTTTTCCTTTTCACAAAGCTGATTTTATTTTAATCATCACCTTGGGTGTTCCCTGCTGGTGTGAGATTTCAGTCTGTATAGACTTGGCTCTGAGTCAGGCCCTGGAGACCCAGCAGATCCATCTGAGGTCTCCCGCCTTTCCTTTAAAGGTACTGGTTGTTCAAGTCATTGCTTATGGTGCTTTCCAGAATCTCGCACTGGACTGGGTGATCTCCTATTTTGGTTCCTTGTCTTTGGTTTCACTGTCTTGTTAGGATTCCCAGTTTTGTTTTGACTGCGTGTCTTAGTTTGACACGGTGACTTACTTCGACTGCGTGTCTTACTCTGACATGGTGACTTACTTTGAGTCCGTGTCTTGTTTTGAGTCCGTGTCTTATTTTGATTTCCTGCCTTGTTTTGTATTCCTGCCTTATTTTGATTCTGTCTCTTATTTTGACACCTCTTCTTTTCAAGCCATTTCTTCCTCAGCATATGACAACAGACAAATATTGTTGGTCTGCTTTCCCTCCCAAGTATTCTTGAACAGGTGGGAGAAGTTTTACAAGATGTTTTCCACAGACTCTCTTGAAGAGGACCTGTTACCTTCACGGCTGTCTGCTGCACTTTATCAGCATCTCTGCACCTGTGTTGACCAGGGGTCTTCACCTTCTTCCTTGCTTTGGTGCTTGGGGTTGGTGGTTTCATAACTGTTCTAGGCTTCCGCAGTTTCTTGGTGATCTTAGTCATATTAAAGTCAACAGAGAACACCCTAGGACTCCCGATCTTTCCGTATAATCCCTCCCCAAGGACAATGAGGGGCCACACCTTTCAGCTTTGTTTGGTTAGCAAGAGAATTCCTCTCAGCCAGAGGTGGGAGGGTCAGACATCACAATAGGCTTAGACCTCACAAAGCACCAATGCTGTGACCTCTAGGGGGAGGGGGATGATGAACATATGCCTCTGGGAAAGAGGGGCTTTTCACACCTGGTTGATTTTATTGTAATCAGGACCCTCCAGGTAGCCTGCTGGTTTCAGCTGCAGCCACTACCTAGTCGATGACTTCTTGACAGGCTTCTGGGGACACGTTGATTAATCTCAGGTCTGATACTCAGTCTGCAGTTACTTGGCTGCACAATCATCATGCGGGTGGGTGGCTTGGTTCTGCTCTGGCTGATTCTGGGTATCATCCAAGTATCTGAGCCACTTTAATTGAATTCTGGGTAGAGTCACCGGCATGATATTCAATATTGAATTTTTTTTACAAGTTCAACTTGTAATGAGTAAAACATGAAGGCAAGGATTTTTGTTTGTTGATTGGTTTTTTAATACACAAAATCAGTCCAAATGTTGAAGGGAAAAAGTTTTTTGTCCTGGTTCCTTGTGTTTTTCTTCAGCTACAATTTGGTCATTTGGTTTCAGTGATACATTTTGAGGAAATCCTTCTCTACCACAGCAGAGATGCCAAGAGGCTTCTCCATTCCAAAGAGAACATTTTCAGATGTGATTTCAGGCACATGAAATTCAATCTGAGTCTCAGTCCTCATCCCAGAGCTCAAGTCGCTTCCACCTTTAGCTTTTCTGGCTTGGATTCTGACTGCCCTAAACAGTGAATATTTTTTAGCATAAGGCCCAAATATTTTGTTGCAGGAAAAACAGGAGTTTACAAATAACCTTTAAACAAAGCTCTGGGGAACAAGAATCACTCAGAACACTGTTAGTTGCTAGAGGAAGGGCCTTTAATTCCAGCTGGGGAAACTCAGTGGACTGAGTCCAAAAATGACTGAGTTTCCCCGTCTCGCTAAATTCCAGAGTTTATACACACTCTTAGAAAGTTCAAACAAAAATTTTCATACAGCATTTCTATTGATATTAGCAGTTTTACAAATTGTCATTATACCTTCTAATTGATGTTAACATGGTTACAAAGAGAAAGATAAGCAAACTCTTAAGTTGTAAGGAGGGTGATCTCCTTCCTCTGGGGTAGAACTGCTCACAGGAAGCACTTACTTCAGGGTTTTTCTTGTGCCAGGCTTCCAGACTCCTGGTGCTTTTAACACGGCTGTAAATCTTCAGGTTTGAAACCTTCAGGGTTCTGATATTTTAGGAAAGGCTATAATTCTTCAGGCTTTCCTCTCTCAATTTTATGCAAAGTGCTTAGACTAACACATTATTTGTTGTATATATAAAAGTCAAATTTAACTGGGAGTCTTGTATTCTTTCTGATATTACCTAAACACTTGTGTTAGTGTTTGTTTATTAGTAATATATAACTGTAGTGAGTTTTGTCTGGCTGTTTCCAGCAGCACTTTTAAAAAGCTGAAAAGAGCTATACGTATTCCCAGTGAAAAAAAAAAAACACCTTTTCTGTCAGTATAAAAAGTTGTGGCATAGTGGATAAGTGCTATGGCTGCCAACCAAAGGGTTAGCAGTTTGAATCTACCAGGTGCTCCTTGGAAACTCTATGGGGCAGTTCTACTCTGTCCTGTAAGGTAGCTATGAGTTTTTGTCTTTTTGTGTTTTTAATGAGAAAAGCATGACATTAAATATTGAAAGCCTCTTTTATAAGAACACATCTAGAGAGTATCATGAGACAGAGATAAAAGTTTAGAGGACTTCCCCTCTTTGTTTTTGATTGGTAGAAGTATATGAAAGACACCGAAGAGAGGTAACATTAATCTAGAATTAATAGAATTGTCTATTATTGCCATCAATATAATGAGGAGTGAGCAGACAAATAAAATTAGAATGATTCCCTGTTTTCTGGTTTGGTTGGTGCCATGGATTGAATTGTGTCCCCCCCTAAAATATGTGTAGCCATGTGGCTAGGCCATGATTCGAATTATTTTGTGACTGTCCTCCATTTTTTTATCTCCCTGTGCTGTGTGTTAAAGGATTGGGGTGGAACTGTAAATCCCTTCATAGGATTACCTGCCTGCTCCACTGAAAAGGGAGTTTCCCTGGAGTATGGCTCTCAATACTCTTAATCCTTTCATCCTAGATAAAAGAAAAGAGAAGCAAGCAAAGAATTAGGAACGTCACACCATTAAGAAAGTAGCACCAGGAGAAGAGCGTGTCCTTCAGACCTGAGGTTCCTGTGCCAAGATGATCCCTAGACAAAGATTGATGCAATACCGGACTTTCCTCCAGAGCCGACAAGGGGGAAAGTGTTCTCTGCAGCGGACATCCTGAATATGACTGTGTAAGAATAAACTTTCCTTTGTTAAAGCCGTCCACTCTGTGGTATTTCTGTTAGAGCAGCACTAGCTGACTAAAATATTTGGCAAAGTGGTTTCTTGCATAAGAAGGAAAAAGAGCTAATTTTGAAGAAAATACTGAGTTCCAGTTTGGGAATGTTGATTTTGAGATGTTCATTGGTAGGTGTGTGAGTGAGTACCTAGGACACGTCAGGGGTTGGGAGAGGAAAATAGGTGACTAACAAGGTTTGGGGTCAATAATGTGCTTTATTTAATCACACCATACACTCACAATTAAGTGAAGGAGGGGGAGGTGCTAGCACTGGGACACAATGCGCTCTTACTGACACTGCTTAAGAACTCTTACGTGCATTTATATTAGTTGGGAATTCTCATTTGCATTAGTTAAAACTCCCACAAGTTCCACCAGGTCCCACAGGGACTGCAGTGGTCACTTCATAATGTTAGTATGTCAACACACACCCTTCACTAAAAGCGGGCCACACCCTAAGGAATTCAAGGATTGGCTGTGCTCTCACCACTCTGATGTCTGGAGAATCCGAAGTAGACTTTTACAGTGACAAGATGTCCAAGGCTTAAGGCTGACAGGGACACAGCAGGAGGCTCGGGTACCAACTCAGTCACAGTCACAGTCACTTGAACCAGACCTTCGGATGAAGCTGAGGAAGACTGACAGGTCTCAGGATAAGTTCACAGCACAGCAGACTGGTGGGCGCAGACTCTCGGAAGGAGGCTGCGCACCCCAGATCCAGAGTGTTGAATTTTTAAGACAAGTTGTTTACTTGGTTCTGGTTGCTATCTTCCAGTCCAGAGGTTCTTATCTTCTGGTACCTCAAGTTGTTGACTTCTTCCAGATTGGTTATGGCCTTTAACATTTCCCTGACCATCTGTGGCCATGTCCAGCTGGCAGTTGTTTTTCTCATCTTTGCCATGACCATGTATTTTCTTACTTAGCTTAAGCACAGCCATTTTGTGTTTTAATGGTTTAGCCAATTCATGGTTTAGCCAATTTTAACTTATGCTGATGACAAGACTCCACTTTGTTATACATTCTATTTTCATATATATATATGTATATGCACACACACACATACATATACATATGTATGCTCCTTTCAGTAGATGTGTCCCCCATGAGTTTAAATACATTTGTCACTTAATAGAGAGTCTGCTTTAGTCATGTGGTTGATAGAGTCACAGAAATGGGAATATCCATGTAGCAGACAATATAAATAATGATAAGCAAAGGGACAATGACAACACACGTCCCTGCAGAGTAAGAAGGGAAAACAAATGCATAAACTCTAAAGAAAATGCAGGAGAAGAACTAGGAGAGATGATGTTACAGAAGGAAAGAGATGAAAGCTTCACAAAGGAATTATTCAAAGGAGTCAAATGCTGATGAGGTCAGGGAAAATGAAATATGAATAAAAGTCACTGTACTTGGCAACTTGATGCCACCGCAGATGTGTACCAAAGCATATTTATTGAAGAGTGGAGCCACAGCCAAATTACAATGAACTAGTGAGTGTAGCCCAATTTGTCAAGAAAGGTGGCTCTCTGCAAACAGGAAGAGGCACGGTAGTATTTAAAAATGGAAGATCTCCAAACCCTTTTTAAAAGTGACTAGGATTGAGGTATAGACTTTTTTTTAATGGTAGAAATGTGATCATGCTTATAAGCTTGAAAAGTCAAGGCTGAAACTGCAGAAGAGAGGCTAGACCATAGAACGTGGTCACCGTCATAAAAGTGAGAGGTCGATGGGAAACAAACCCACAGATACAGGTTTTAGTCTTAAAGTAGAAGGAGCATGTTTCTTGTACTATGCCTGAAAACAGGTAGATAAAAATTCAGTGAATAGTATAGGTGAGGTGGAAGTGGAAGAAACAAGACACTTGCATAAAGACAAGCCAAGTTGTCACCTCAGACTAAAGTATAAATGGATAATTCTGGAATGTAAGAAACACTCAATAATGTTAGCAAGACTTCAATAAAATCTGAAGAAATAATACATGAACCAAAAAAACTAGAACCCGAGAGCACAGCAAGAACAAAAAGGGTGAGAGGTACAGACACTAGCTACGTCAGGGGAGAGAGCACCCAGTCAGGCTAACAGGTGCATCAGTCCACTGGCAGGTATATTACTATCGAAAAATAACACTTAAGATGCTAATATTTTTAAACATTCAAATACTTTAACTAGTTTCCCTTCCTCTAATTTGTTTCTCATCAAGAATTTTTTCAAAGATTGCACTGGTGTGGATGTTTATTCCATCTTTAATCAACCTTCTCCTTTCAAATGAGTTAATTAGCATTCTGATTTTGATGGTCTAGCCTCTTATGAATTAAGTGCAATTAAACTTCCCTGAGACAAATTAACAGCACCAACGTGATCAGATCTAAATTTTCAACTAGCCTGGATGATGGAGGTAGTGTAGATTAATGGTTAAACCCATAAACTCTGAAATCAGGTAAACGGAATTAGAGTCAGAGCATTTCTTTTTGGAGCTGTGTCTTCTCAGACAAGTTAATTAACTTCTTGCTACCTTAATTTCCCAATTGTAAAAATGGCTGTAATGATACCATCTACCCAACAGTGCTTTATTTTTGAAAAATACATGAATCAATACATGTAATGCTCTTAATACAATTTGTTACACAGCAAGTACTTAAATTACATTAACTACAAGTTTTAGCTCCAAACTTGCCATTCCCACAGAAGTTATATTAAACTGTGTCCCAGACTATGCTTCTTATCTTATGTCTTTCTTATTTTAACAAGCATTTAGTAAGCTTTTTTTATTTTTATTTTTTCATATAAAGGAAACAGTGGTGAATGAAACAGCAAAAGCCCTTTCCCAAAAGATTTGCTATCTGATGAGGGAAGCAGGTATTAACAATAAAAACTATAAAATATAGTTCTTTGTATGGCATAAGAAGAAATCCATTTACCCAAAGAATAAATCTGAGTTTTTGTGAACTGTGTCCTGTCCCTCAAAGGGACCCTGATGGTGCAGTGACTAAGCAATTACTGATAACCAAATGATCGATGAAAATCTGCTTCCATAAAGATGCACAGCTTTAGAAACACACAGGGAAGTTCTATTCTGTTCTATATTGCCAATGTGTATTGGAATCCATTCTACGACAATGGATCCTTTTCTTCATTCTCTATATTCAAATCACCAAGTTATTTTAATTGTGAATATGAAGAAAACTGACTTAACATTTTGTTTGCATTTACATCTCTTAGAGGTAGTCTTTATTTGCCTGCAGTCATCTTTTCATCTTTCTAATTTGTAATCTTTTTAGTCCAGAATTTTAACCATAGGCTCACTGCCTCATAGCCACAAGACAGCTGCTGCGTCTCATACCACAGGTCTACAGTCCAGGAAGAAAGGTAGCAGGAAGGAAAAGGGATAGAAGCCTGAATTGGCTTTCTCCTCAAGAACTAGGATGAGTATCACTCTATCTTAGTCAGCTAGCACTTCTATGATAGAAGTACCACAGATACTTTAAAAAGGCTTTAAAAAGAGAAATTTTATTTGTCGCAGTTCAGTGTGGTAAAATTCCGAATTCAGAGTATGAGCTCCAGGGGAGGGCTTTATTTTCAGGATCTGGAAGAAGATCCTTGTCATCAATCCTCCCCTGGACTGGAAGTCTCTGAGTCACAGGGACCTTTGTCCTTTCCAAAGGACATGCTCAGCTCCCAGAACCACTTCTTGGTGTGAAGTCCCCAGACTTTTCTGCCAGCGTCTTTACATCTCAAGAGACTACCTCAAGGTACAAAACAATCTTACACACTGAGTCTTGTCCCACCAACCCAACTGCTGCCTATCCACCCTCATTAACATCGCAGAGGCAGGATTTATAACATGCAGGAATGTCACACCGAACCAGAAATCTTGGCCTAGCCAAAGTGCCACATACATTTTCGACGGCACACAATTCAATCCATGACACTCCCCACAGCAACTTCCACCTGTATTTTGTTAGCCAACATAGCTGTGATTTTTGCTTTGCATTTCCCTAATGACCAATGACATTGAACATTTTTGGTGTGCTTTTGGGCTGCTTATATTCCTTCTTGGGGAAAAAAAATGTCTATTAAAGTCCTTTTCTACAGCTTTTTATCTTAGAAGTAAAAGTCAGTTTTCATCCCAAACTATCCAAGAGGAGTAATGCAGCAATGAGGGAAAACCAAGGTGGTTGTTGGATAACAGGATGACTTCAGTGGCTATTATTTGAAATACTTAAATTTTTAATACCGGGGCCATTACTAATCCCTCTGACTTAAGCCTGTCTTACAGGTCTTGTACAAGACCTTATTTATCCCGTGGGAAAATGTATTACTTGTTTTAACAAGGGAGAGGTTACCACTGCAGTCAGTCTCACTTCCAATGGATACTTCTAACATCAACCCCACCCTGGAAGGCCAGTTGTAGGACAGTCAAAAACACAGACAAGAATGCCTGTGGCAGCATTAGTCGTAATAGTCCACACTGGGAAATAATTCAGATGCCCACCAGTGACAAAAAAGAGAAACTATAGTACATTTATAAAGTGTATAATATACAGCTATGGAAATAAATTATAGTTATGTGCAAACACATGGATGAATGTCACAAGCATAGTGTTGAAGAAGGCAAACATAAAAGAATGTGTGCTGTATGATTCCATTTTTATTGTGTTCTGGGATGCCATAAGCTAGGTAGAGATTACTGTTGGGGGCCTGTAGAGGCTGTAAGTGAGAACTTCTAGCATGCTAAAAACGATTTTTTTAATCTAGGTGCTCATTACATGGTTGTTTCCTTTTTGTGAAAATTTATAGCTGTACAGTTGTGATTCTTGTGCTTTTCCAAATGTGTGCTATACATATAGTTCAGTATTCTTCAATGTCAAAATTTGTAATTCATTGTATTGGAAGTCAGACTAGCAGAAGTCTTGAGTAGACGGGACAGTGATGAGGATAGACTGTAAGCGGGCTTCGAGGACAGTTTATAATAATCTACTATTTTACCTGGACAGTGGCTGAACAGGTGTGATCACACTCATAATCTGTACATTACATATGTAAGTTTTACTTTTTCTATGTATATGTTAAACTAAGTTAAGAGCTAAGGTGCTAACCAAAAGTTAGCAATCTGAATCTACCAGCAGCTCCTTGGAAACCCTGTAGGTCGGTTCTACTCTGTCCTATAGGGTCACTATGAGTTGGAATCAACTTGGTAACAATGGGTTAGGGTTTGGGTTAAGGCTTAAAAACTATAGACAGAACACTTAAATTCTTTGCTGTTATCCTATAACACTGTGTGGGGAAAAGTCTTCTATGGGATGTGTGAATCTAGGTCTTGAAATTTCATACTTCAGAGATAGTAGTGAGTAGCTACTGTCCCTTACATTGTCTCTTCCAGAGAAATCAAAAAGATGTTTTTTTCTCAAAGAAACTGGTTGAGAATTCAGTTCTCAGACTGCAGATCACTGCACTGTTGATTTGACTAGATTGTCAAGACCACACACAGCTGCAAACAAAGTGCCTATACTCCCTTCCTTGATGTTTCTTACAATTTATCAAACCATTAGCTAACACATCATTGGTTTATAAATGGCATCACTGAGTTTTAGCAGAAAATCTCATCAATTTAAGGGTACAGGAGCCCCATATTTCTTCATACAGTTGTTTTCATATTTAGAGAAATTATGATAAAATATGTGGGCACTGAAGTCTAGATTTTTCTTTTCAGGATTATTAGCCACTTTAGCTTGTTTTTAATCCCATTTTGATATTCTCATACCGTTGTGAATTGAATTGTGTCACCCCAAAATGTGTGTTCACTTGGTTAGCATATAATTCCCAGAATTGTGTAATTGCTCACCATTTTGTCATCTAGTACAATTTTCCTATGTATTGTAAATCCTGTCTCTGTGTTAATGAGACGGGATTAGCATCATTATGCTAAGGAGGCTGGACTTAATCTGTATGATTAGGTTGTGTTTGAAGTCAAAGTCTTTTGAGCTATGACAGAGGGCAGTGAGCAAGGAGACACGGGACCTCATACGGCTATGAAACAGCCAGGAGCGTAACCCACCCTTTGGACCCAGTTTCCCTACACTGAGAAGCTTCTTGACCTGGGAGGCTGATGACAAAGATTCTCCCTTAGAGCCAACAAAGAAAGAAAGCCTTCCCTTGAAGTTGGCATGCTGAATTGGAACTTCTAGCCTCCTCAACTGTGAGCAAATAAATTTCTATTTATTAAAGCAATCCGGTTGTGGTATTTCTGTTATAGTGGCACTAGATAATTAAGACAGCCACCCTCTGCTTGTACTTGGTGACATGGGCAGTGAAACTATTGCAAAATTTGTAAAGTTTAATACAATTTGTTTGAAATGTCATGACCACCCCTGTCATTTGAACATGGATATTTCAAATTTGGGGAAATTTCTTTAAAATTCTTACTAACGGTGATTTATGATGTTGTCCTTAGCACATGTATAGGCTTCAGGACAATAAACCCACAAATAAATGTATTCTTTTTTCATCTGAATAAACTCAGGCTAAAAGATAATGCTATTTGAAGAGATAAGAAACTGATTTTTCATTTGTTGAGTATCATGATAGATATGTTTTCCACAGATGTCTCACTTTAAATAACTTTAAATTCTTTCCTTTGTGATAATCAATTTATCACAACTTGGCTGGAAAGAAGGCATTTAAGCTGGTTCGGTGTTCCTCTTAAGCAGCCCTGGTGGTACAGTGGTTGCCTGCTTAGCTGCTAACGGAAAGGTCAGTGGTTCAATGCACCAGCTATTCTGTGGGAAAAAGATCTGGCAGTTTGCTTCCCTAAAGATTTATAGTCTTAGAAACCATATGGGACAATTCCACTCTGTTCCACAAGATCACTTTGAATTGGACTCCACTCAGCGGGTCTAGCTTTGATGTCTCAGTAGTTAAGCACTCAGCTATTTACGGAAAGGCTGGCTGTTCAAATCCACCCAGTAGGTTTGCAGGAGAAAAGAACTGGCAATCTCAACCTACAAAAATTACTCTTCCTTGAATACATCGGGAGTAGCTATGAGTTAAAAATTGATTCAGTGGCAAAAACAACAATGTCTCTTTTAATGTACTCCCAGAAATTTGACAACATCCTGTCTTCTAACAATGAGATATTTCAAAAACAGTCTTGTATTTTTTATTTCTCAAAATATAGAATTGTCTACTTTCTGAAGAGCCCTGATTCTTTACACTGGAAATTAATATTAGGGACCAAAACCTGGGCACCAGAAATACAGAGCAGATTAATGAGTACTGCCCTTATTACAGGCAGCTTTAGGCCACTCTAGTAAGCGAGCTGGAAAACCTACATTTGAAAAAAATCATGTTCAAGCACTTTCTTACATTATCAGCTGGAGTGCAAACTATAAGATTCCCATGGAGAAAAACTGGTGCTATCTATAAAAATAACAAACAGATTCAGTTTTTAGACCAGCAATCCTACTTTGGAGAATTATCATACAAACATATTTGCACAAATGTAAAACAATATGTTTGTAATAATAAAGAATTAAAATGTATCCAAATATTATATCAAAAAAGCATTGGTACATTCATATAATAAATTATTTCATAGCTATAAAAAAGATGTGGAAAGACCTCCAAAATGTATTGTTCAGTGGGTGTGGAAAGGTTTCCAAAATATATTATTCTGTGAAATCAAATGAACAACCAATGTACAAAACAGAATACATACTACTGTGACAGTATGTATAAAAAAGGGAGGAGGGGAGAAAGTTAACTACATTTGCTCATATTTTCAAAGGGAATCTTTGGAAAGATTGACAAGAAACTGAAAGTATTCATTTCTTGGTATCAAGGTGTGGAACTGTGATTAGCAGCAGAGGTATTATGAAGACATTTCATAATGCATTGTTTTGTTTTCTAAATATGCTTAAAACTATGCAAACAATATTCAAATATTAAAAATAATTAAAAGTAACACAAAAAGTGAACCTTAACGTAAACTATTGATTTTAATTAATAATAATGTATCAATATTGGTTCATCAGTTGTAACAAAGGTACCACAAGAATGCAAGACGTTAGTAATAGGAAAAGCAGTGTGTAAGGGGAGACAGAATCTACAGGAACTCTGTACTTTATGCACAATTTTTTTGGAAACCTAGAAATTCTCTGAAATTTCAAGTCTATGAGAAAGAAATAAAATCTATTGTTGTTCATGCTAGGTGCCACTGAGTTGGTTCTGAATCATAGAGATATTGTGTACAACTGAGCAAAACACTGCCCAGTCATGAGCCTGTGTTGCAGCCACTCTGTCAGTCCATTTTGCTGAGAGTCTTCCTCTTTTTCACTGACTCTACTTTACCAAGCATGATGTCCTTCTCTAGGAAATGGATTTTCCTGATTACGTGTTCAAAGTCTGTGAGACAAAGTTTTACCATTCTTCCTTCCAAGAAGCATTCCAAATATACTTTCACTGGGACAGATTTTTTGGTTCTTCTGGCAGTCCATGGTACAACCCCAAACCCACTGCCATTGAGTCAATTCTGACTCATAATAACCCTATAGGACAGAGTAGAATTTCCCCATAGGGTTTCCAAGGAGGGTCTGGTAGAGTCGAACTGCTGGTCTTTTGGTTAGCAGCCATAAATCTTAACCAGGGTATCCAATTCATGCTACAAAATAAATAACTAAATAAAATGTGAAAATTAAAAACATGTATCTGTACTGATATTGCCACATCAGCACTGACTTTCCTGTGCAACATAATGGATTAATTTTTTTAACCACTGAAGAGAAGTATACTTGTACATTTTTCTTTTACAGATTAATGAGCTACCTATTCTCCCCCTAAATGAAAACTTGATAAAAAGACATATAATGTAATTACTTGTTTTATATACCAGTGCAAAAAATGAATTTAGTACAGCCTACTTAAGCCATGGAATGAATAGTATAAATATCATAGCCCTTCCAGGAAACACCCCTTATATACGTTTCACAAACATTATTGTTGTTGTAGGTAAGCGCCTTTCAGTTGGTTCCAACACATAGCGACCCTGTGCACAACAGAACAAAACATGGCCCAGTCCCGCACCATGCCCACAATTGTTTTATGCTTAAGCCCATTGTTGCAGCCACTGTGTCAATCCGTCTTGTTGAGGGTCCTCCTCTTTTCTGCTGATCCTCTACTTTACTAAGCATGATGTCCTTCTCCAAGGAGTGGTCTGTGATGATTCCTGATTCTGTTGTAATTATGTCAACTTTCCCATGTAATCAAAAAATAATGAATTACCAAACCAGTTGCCATCAAGCTGATTCTGACTCATGGCAACCCTAAGTGTTTCAGAGTAGCACTGTTCTTCATAAGGCTTCTAGTGGCTCTATATCAGGCATAGATTGCCAGGCCTTCTTTCCAAAGTGATGTTAGGTGGATTCGAACCACCATGAGCTGAGGATTACAGGCAGTCTCTGTTGTTGCTGCTGTTGTTAGGTACTGTCAAGTCAATTCAAATCTAGTGACCCCACATAACAAAGAGTGAAAGAAAATTGTCTCTAGAAGCTGGAAAGGCAACAAACAAATTCTCCTTTAAAATCTGCAGAAAGAAGGCAACCCTGTCAACATCTTAATTGAAACCCATTTTGGATTTCTGATGTCCAGAATTTTAAAATATTAAATCTGTGTTGTTTTTAAGCCACCAAGTGTGTGGTAAATATGTTACAACAGTACCCGAAAGCTAATACATCTTCCAAGACTTGCTTTTAGTGCAGGATCCAAGGATCAGAAGGATTTGTCCAGAAATATCTAACAATGTAGAAACAAACATATTTCATTCACAGCTCCACCTCTTGTGAACACATCCTCCCTCCCAAAATTCTAAATTTGAATAAGCTAATAACCCACTTGAAAACACACAAAGCAAAAATTGACAGAGGTGGCTTACATCACTTCTTACATCTTATTGGCAAGAATTCAGTCACATGTCCCAACCCAACCACAAGTGAGGGGCTCAACTTTAGGGCGGTACCTGGATATTTGGCAAATACTTATTTTCTCTTCCATATCTGCCTTGCGGGGCTTGTTCTTTGATGCATCCTTCACATTGCCAGAATTATTGAAACATAAATATAAGTTAATTTTACAAAAAGTTTCTGTGATGTCTGTTCATGGAATAATCCAGACTTCTTAGCTTGGCATTTGAGTCCCTTCACAGTCTGGACTCAAACTTTCTAGTTCACCTTCTGCCTCTATCACACGTCTCTAAGGATAATGACTCTTATAAATTCTTGGTTATTGTGTTTTGTGCCTAGAATGTCCTTTTTCACCCTTCTGTATGTTGAAAGCCTATGTTATACAATTAAAATGTTCTTCTGTGTGGTCTTCCTAATGACTTTCATCAAGATGAAGTGTCTTCACCTCTGCCATCTCATAATATCTTTGTTTATATTCAAATACAGCACTCATTTTAGCAACATGCCCCCTTTCTTAAACTATTTGAAGAAAACTTCATATTTCCACCTCCCACTGGAAAAACAAACAGCTAAGGAGAACTTGCTGTTCAGACAAATTTGTTAAGCCAAGAATAACAAAGGAAGTATGAGACAGAAACGACTTAATCAGAATCTAGGAGTCTTGGAGGCATGTGCAAGATAAACAAGAAAACAGGGAGGCGTGCTAGGAGGGGAGGGGTGTGATAACATCCAGAACATAAACTCTTCAGGGAACTGCATGGGTTTAGACTCTCTCAAAGAGAACACTGGTAACCTGAATGATTTCTTGTGTTGTTAGACAACAGATCACTTTGGCAGTATGCCATTTATAAAGGAGACAATTTGATTTAGAAATGAGATAGAGCTGTAAGATTTGTCTCAAGAATCTAGAGGGAAAAGTCCATCTTGGAAGGAGAAGAGAAGATCAGTGTTTCACACGTGATTTGTTGTCTACCTTGGGGCTTGACAGAATAACAGAATCTGCCCTCCGAAGACAGGCATGGTTTGTGCCTGGTGTCCTTCTCTAGGCTGTTGTTTTTAGCTGGCACCAAGTCTGCACTGACTCATGGTAATCTTATGTATAACAATAAAATGTTGCCTGGTACTGTGCCATTTTCATGAACATTGATGTATTCAAGTCTACTACTGTGGCTATTGTCCTCTTAGCAATGTAGGGAATCAAACACTCAAATTACTAATACTGTCTTTGATAGAGCTTAAACTATACAGTTCCCAAAATATTTTATAATCTGGATGTTATTATATTTAAGCTGCTCCATGTCAAAATATAGACTAGAAACCACAGGGTCTAGAGGAATGTGGAAAACATCTGTAGAAAGATCTTTGGGGGGGAATGAAATAAAGCCCCTGAAATGCACAACAAATAGTGTAACTCAGATCCACATCCAAGAAACACATAAAAAAAGAGTGCTTTCAACAGACTATTTGGCAAGAGTCCACCCAATCTTCCCTATCATTGAGGTGGACTCAGATCTTTAGATTCTTTATCATAGATTTTAAAAATGGACAAATATTTTAAAGCTAGTCTTCATAAAGGAAAGTGATCTTAATAATAGAATTTGTAAAAATGGCCACAGTTTTACAGTTAAGAAACAATGAATTAAAATCAAACAGATGGACAATTAAGTGTTGTTTCTATGGAGAATGAAGTGTAAGGACTGCTTTTCAGATAGCCAAGCCAACCACTTAAGTCGGATCTGACTAGACGGCACTTGGCTTGGCATTATGCTTTAGCAATTTAATACTAATATTCTATATGATCCATCAGGATGTTCAGTAGGCTTTTACTTCAAAAAATATCCAGAAACCAAACATTTTTCTTGTCCTTACTGCTACTGTTTTAATGTAGGCCACTGCCTGCTCTTAGCTGGATTGGTCTTTAAAGGCATGGAACATTCTAGTGTGTGAGACAGGTAGTACCTTAAACAAAAAGCAAACATGAAAAATACCAAATAGCGATCCATGAATAGAGAGAGTTAAAATAACACGATAAGTCATAGTTACTGAGTTGTTAGATTGGGTGGCAGGGAAGGACTTACCCTTGGAATGCTACTTAACCTAAAGTTGTAATATTAGAAAAGAGCCAGCCAGGCAAAAACATATCCCATGAACAAGAACACATGAAAAGAGATCTAAAAAAATTTTGGAAAATAATAGCAACAAAAGCCAATGTTTCTAGAAAATAAAGGAACAGGGGATGGTACTACTGACTGCCACTGAGTTGACTCTGACTTCTTGGAACCCTATAGGACAGAGTAGAACTGCCCCATAGAGTTTCCAGAGAGCACCTGCTGGATTTGAAATGCCAGCCCTTTGGTTAGCAGCCATGGCACTTAACCACTAAGCTACCAGGATGGTGCTAGACGGGAAAATATAGACAGCAACTTTTATTAATTCTAAGAATTTTGAAATCAACTGGAGTAGACAAAGAAGTTGGTTTCTGGAAAAGATGGGAGTCTGGAGACTTTTGTAGTCACCCCCAAAACAGATAGGTGATATTTTAGCATTTTGTATGATGACGGGAGTGATCCAGTGTTGAGGGAGGCAGTGATGATAGTGAGAGCAGAGATTAACTCAGGAATAAAGTTTCCACAGGTAACCAGTGAAGCTGTTGACTTCTATAAGAGCAAAGACTTCATGTTCACAGAAGGTGGATCACATAGGTTAGTAAATTTAGTTGAGAGATTTAGGTGGCAAACTGAGAGTGAAGACAGGAAGCAATGAAGTTTTGAGGAGAAATAAGGTGTGAAATGGCTATTTAGATTATAGGAAATCGAACAATGAGGAAAAGATAAAAAAAGAACATTTTGCATTACTCAAAGTATAAATAATGCAGCTATTTGGGGGAGCAGTTTGGCAGCATTTAATGAAACAGAGAACGTGTGTATATGCTATCTGTCAGCAGTTCCGTTCTTGGCAATGAAAACCAAGAGACTCTTATGCAGACCCATGAAAACACATGTGCACAGATTTCTACCCTAGTACTGTTCTCACATTAGAAATATGGTAGTCTATTGGGCAACAAACCCACTGCAGTCAAGTTGATTCTGACTCATAGAGATCCTACAGGACAACATAGAACTGCCTCAAAGAGTTTCCAAGAAGCATCTGGTGGATTTGAACTACCAGCAGCCGTAGCACTTAACCACTACATCACCAGGGTTTCCAGTTGGGCAACTGAGGGATAAAATGTCAAAAATGAATGCTATGTTCAAAAGAAGGAATAAATTTCATATATAGCACTAAGGTTAGATGTCTAAAACACAGACCTAAATGAAAAGGACAAAAGCAAAATGAGAAGTATAATACAATTTGATTTCTGTAAATTAAAAACAAACAAAACATTGTCACATATTGCTATTTGCTAGACACGCATAACAAACAATTGGACTAATGAGTAGGGAGACGAGAATGAGATCATGGGGGGAATAGAGATGAATGTTGAAAATATATATGGAAGCCCCGGTGGTGTAGGAGTCAAGACCTACAGCTACCAATCGAAACATTGGTGGTTCAAATCCACCAGCTGCTCCTTGGAAGCCCTATGGTGCTCTACTCTGTACTATAGGATCACTATGGGTCAGAATTGATAGCAACAGATTAAGTTGTATACAGAAGTATTACAATTACCAACGTCTAGTCCTTTCTTGTATTCAATTCAGGGTTCCTCGAGAGTGGCACTACTGACGTTTTGAGCAGGACAGTACTTTGTTGTTGAACTTCGCTGTGCATTGTAGAGTATTTAGAAGCATCTGTGGCCTCTACTAAAAGATGCTGGTAGTGTGCATGCACACACACACACAAGCGTGTGCATGCATACACACACACGCATAGCTGTGATAATCAAAAATGCCTACAAACATCATCAAATCTCTCCTGAGAGGAAAAATTACCCCTAGTTGAGAAACACTAAGATTGAGAAAGTAACAAGGATTACTAAACTAATCTAAACCAGTGGGGGATGGTGAGTCTCTTACTGAATCTGAAAGAAGTTAAAATCACAGAGGTAAAGGCTTTCCAGATCGTGGAGTAAACTCAAGAGGGAAAACACAATGCCATAGGTTAATATACAATTTTTTTAAACCATTAGTGAAAAAAAAATCCCATTATAGAAAAATATATCACCACTGTACCACCAGAGCTCTTTAAACTTCTTTCAAAATCACGTTGATATTTATGAATATATATTAGCAATTGATGTCTCTGGGAGGTAGAAATAAGAACAGTTTTTATTTTCTACTCTTTGTAGGAGCAGCTGGAGAACATCTGGTAAATTGGAATCTGATGCAAAAATACAAATTAATTGAATTGGCATCAAAAAGCTCATAGAATTCATTTACAAAACAGTTATGCTCACTGAATGCTTTTTTCTTTAAACAAAATTCTAACATCCAGATGAATTTGTACTAATCTATCGGCAGATACTTGTTGTGCATCTGCCATGTACCAAAGTTTAGTCTAGATGCTTGATGAACGGTGACAAAGAGGGGCAATCATGGTCACTGTCCTCACGAATACAATTGAACTGTTAAAAAGCAGTGTTAACAGTGAATGAAGCACTTATTTTAAGCTTTAAAAATAGTTAAACAGTTTCTAAAAGAATAGGCACTATCAACTTAAAAAAACAAGAGAAAGAAAAAGACTTCATAGGACAAGATAATAAAAGCTAGTGTAGAACATCTTCAACTGTTAAAAATATGACTAAAGAAAATAACAATGCCCTGGTAACTGAGTTTTAGATTTATAAAAGAACAGGTAAACTAGAGGAAAATTGGAGATATACCATTGCTATTTTTTCACTCTTTACCTCGGTTTCAATGAAACTGAGCAGAAAACCACGGATTGAGTAATTCCTATGAGGCTGATAAAATTAATGTTGTATATGCCTTCATGGATCCATGGTGATGCAACGGTTAAGAGCTTGACTGTTATTCAAAGGGTCATCAGTTCAAATCTAACACCTGCTCCTGGGAAACCAAATGGGTCACTCCTATGCTGTCTTATAGGTTCCCTACGAGTCAGAATCGACTCAAAAGCATCAGGTTTAGTTTTCGGTTTCATTTCTTCAAGAAGACTGCCTACTTTCTGCAGATACTAAATGCAGACCTAATCCCATAGGGGAGTCCCTGGGTGATACAAATGGTTAATTCACTTAGATGCTAGCAGAAAGTTGGAGGTTCAAATCCACCGAGAAACACTTTGGAAGAAAGGCCTGGTGATTTATGTCTAAAAAATCAGCCATCTAAAATCCTATGGGACACAGTTCTGCTCTGACACACAAGAGTTTGCCATAAGGCAGAGTCATCTCAACAGTGACTGGTAATCCCATAGGGAATCTACATGTATGAGACTATTCAAAGAACAGACATATATGTTCTGAGTGCTTGTACAAAATCTCCAAAAATTTATTTTATTAAGATATTGAGTTGAACTACATAAAATTATGATTTTCAACCAAATTGAGCATATAAAAATGCCAGTTTCATTTAATTCCACCTAATGATTATCACAACCTGCTATTGCATTTTTTAATCTATTTTCCCTAATTTGTGTTCCTAGTGGCAGAAACTGTGTTTGTGATTCTTCACTGTATCTCTCACACCTAATTCAGTATCTAATAAAGAGAGGACACTCTAGAAATATTGACTATAAATAAGAATAAATGAACACAAATATGCTTACACACATAACTAAAGTTGTTATAGTGACATAAAAAAATCCCTTAATAGCAGAAAAACCTCTCTTACACTAGTGTCATCAAAGATTTTGTGTACTTCCTCAAAATATTCACTATGTAATTTGTGTAATCTCATATGTTCCTTTATATCTAAAAGTTCCCTCTGGTCTTTGGGGTAAGATGTTCCAAAGTTTGCATACCAGTCGCATCACAGACTAGTGGTATGATTTAGTCAGTAAATGGATATGACAATAACTGTCTCAGCGGATATTTGTGAGGGTCTCATGTAACAGTATATTCAAAGTGCCCAGTAAAGTGTCACCTCAGAAATGTCATTCAATACATGATGTCTCAGGCTGTGTTCTCTAGAGATGCAAAACCAGTAAAGCATGTAAATATATAGGGAGATATTTATATTAAGGAAATGACACGTGATTGTAGAGACTGGAAAGCCCTAAGTCTGAGGGTCTAGCCAAAGATTTCTTCTGATTCACGTACCTGCAGGAAGTGGTGAACCTAAGATTGGCAGGTTGGAGAGCAGGACTCTTACTCACAGCCTGCAAAGTTTGATGAATTCTGCAATTGGCAGGCAAAACCACAGATAAGCTGCTAGCTCAAGTCCAAAGAACTGGAGGACAGATAAGAAACCAAGCAAAAGACAAGAAGCCTTGTCAGAATGTCTACTTATACTCAATGGAGGCCACACACTCAAGGAAACTTCTTTTCAACTGATTGGCTACTCAGAGCAGATCCTATCACTGGGATGATAACAATTATATCATCTTTTGGCACAGAAGCGATCACATCATATGACTGCTAAACCAATGAGAATCATGATCCATGCAAGTTGACACCTAGTCTTAACCATTGCATTCCACCCTTTATCAACTTGGCACCTGTATACATCTCCTTAAACCACATATAGTCTCAGTATAAAGACAGTTATAAAGTCATAATTGAACCTAGTGTGATACAATGACCAAATGTACAAAGCAGAAATTACAATTACAGTCCTCATTTCTGCACCTGGTCATGTGGTTGTAACTGGTATTTAGGACTACCTTCTTCCACTACCCGTGCTATATTCCCCTTGCCTGCAGCAAGCTCCTCAGCTGTTCATGGTTCTTTACATGTTAGGGTGACCCAAATCTTCATACCTGAAGGGTCTAGGCCATTAGTAGTCATGTCAAATTTGAGTTGCTATAGTTTTCCATTGACTTTAATCACAAAGCATGATAGTACTAAGAAATGCCTTAGGGGACTTCCTACATTCTAGACATGCTCTTGTTTACCTCCATTATGTAATATTAACTCAGTTTCCTCTTGATAATCATGACCACTCACACCAGCCAGTATGGTAACTCCCTTATATGCCTGTTGATCCAGAGGCATAATGACCCTAAACTGGCCAGATGGCATTCTTAGCTTCCAGTGCAACGGAATCAAGTAATGTGTTTACAAGTGGGAGCATTCTTCCGTTTTGAAGTAAGACCTGTAGAGCAAAAGGCTATAGGAACATGAAACAAAAATCTTGCAAGTGGGTCAGCAGGAGTGATAGTGAGAGGTACCACTCTCATTTCCACCCCTTGATTCCTGAGCCCATGAATCCTGGCTATGGGATAAACAGCATCATATATTGAATGCCAATTCAGAGCATATACAATCTCCTGGGGAACGTTGTACCAACCCTGCAAGGTATTGCCATCCAGCTGGCCCTGTAACTGTGTCTTTAGAAGGCTATTCCATCAGTCTATCAAGCCAGCTGTTTCAGGATGATGGGGAACATGGTAAGACCAGTGAATTTCATGAGCATGGGCCTACTGCTTCACTTCACTTTCTGTGAAGTGAGTGTCTTGATCAGAGGCAATGCTGTGTGGGATATGATGATGGTGGATAGGGCATTCTGTAAGTCCATAAACAATACTTCTGGCAGAAGTAAGGGAGTTACCACACTGGCTGGTGTGAATGATCATGACTGTGACGAGGAAATGGAGTTAGTATTACATAATGGACATAAAGGAGAGTATGTCTAGAATGTAGGAGGTCCCCTAAGGCATCTCTTAGTAGTATCACGCTCTGTGGTTAAAGTCAATGGAAAACTATCACAACTCAATTTTGACAGTGGTGGAAGCAATGGCTGAAGAGAAGGCAAATTTATATACAGAGTGAGGGTCTTCTCCAGTCAGAACAAAACACTGTCCTTTCCATGATGGAAGTGGTCCAATGTAATGAACTTGCCACAAGGTTGCTAGCTGATCTCCTAGAGGAATGGTGCCATATTGAAAACTCAATACTAATCTCTGCTACTGGCAGATTAGGCACTCAGCAGTGGCTGTAGCCAAGCTGGCCTTCGTATGTACAAGCACATGTTGTTAGATCCCTCCATAAATTCTACTCCTGCTACCATGGCCACTTTGCTCACGAGATCTTTGAGCAATGATAGGAGTAGCTGGGGAAAGAGATTGACCGATTTTCAAAAAATGTGTCATCCTATGCACATGTTTGCTACAATCTTTCTCTGCTGAGGCCACTTTTTGGTGAGCATTCACAGGAGACACCAATAACTTCACTTCTTTGGCCCACTCAGAGAACCCTGTCCTTATACTCCTTCCTCATACCTACTTGTACCCAATTTTCCAATCATATTCCTTCCGAGTTCTTGACCATCCAGCCAAACCATTGGCCACAGCACCATATTTCAATATACAATCACACATTTGTCCACTTCACTTAGTAATCAAAGTGAAAAACTGGGTACACCACTTGAGGTTCTGCCCACTGGAAGTATTTACCTTCAACACTGTCCTCCAGGGAGTTCTCAGAAAGGGACTGTATTGCTGCCACTGTCCATTTTTGAAGGGTGCATTCATATGACACAGAACCACCTGTAAGTCACGAATGAGTTTTCCAAAAGAGTGGGATGCTACTCTGAGGGATGCCTAAAATATGGACATGAATGGGTAGAGGCTAGAGGGGTTTTAAAGTGCCTAGTAGTAAAAACATAGATTGTCTTGAAGAGCCTGTTGGTGGAATTACGGACCTCAGACAATTCTAGTGAGGGATCAGGAGGAAATGCAGAGAGCTGTTATAATGTAGACATCACAGATGGTAAGAAGAAGACAAATGGGAAGAAGCAACATCAGAGAAACAGCAGCAGCTGAGAACCAGCAACCACAGAACCAGGAGACCCGCACGAGTCAGTATGGCAGCAGATCCGTGGATCGAGACAGCTGAGTGCCTTCACACTGAAGTTCACTGATGGAGCAGGGTACCTTGATGCACCATGAGGAGAGCTACAGAACTTTGGAACACCTGCCCCTGTAGGGCAAATATGGACAGTAAGGCCTGAGGTGCTGAGTGGCCGAGAAATCAAGAAGCAGAAGCTGAAAAGACAAGAAACACACGAGGAAGAGCTGCTTCAGCCTTTCAGGGTAGAACCACCTTTGGAGTTTGAAAGTGTGTGATTGTCCTCAGATGGAGTAGAGGAATGGGGCTTCTGTAATTCAAGGGAGCAGCATTGCCATTCCGGGGAGCCTGAAGACAGAGCTGAAGTCTAAGGCTCAGGGGACCTCACTCAGCCAAGAAAACAGTGCTGGGAGCAAAGGATATCCTTTGGACCTGAGTTTCTTGTGCTGAGAAACTGCTAGTCCAGAGCAAACTTTATGACAGGACATTCCTCTGGAGTCAACAGAGAGACTTCCTCTGAAGCTGATGTCCTGAATTTGGTCTTCTGGCATACTAGACTGTGAGAGAATACATTTTATTTTGTGAAAGCCATCTTCTTGTGATATTTCTGTTTTAGCAGCACTAGATAACTAAGACACATGGTGGGGGTTTCCCCCTACCCCCCTCCATTCGTACTGATTAACCATACTCCATTTGCATTGGGGGACTTTTTATTTTGTTTTTGTTTTTTGTGTTGGTTTTGGTATTTCCCCTAAGCTTAGGTAATATTCCTCAGGTGAAGATTTCTCAAGGAAAAGGGGAATTCAGGGGCCCTACTGTACTTGCCTATAACATTTCTCAAGCTAAGTATAAATTTCCATTAACTACACACACAGATGTTGCATATTTGCATCCTGTCTTTGGTTAACACACAGAGATCTATGATTTAACTTTGAAAATACTTGTCTTCTTTCTTTTAACATAGTTTTTCTTCAAAGGAGATTTACAGACTAAGTTGCTCAAAGATGTCCTGCTGTCTTAAAAAAATTGCACATGTGCACAGACCAAATGCTGTCTTTCTAGAATTTTATATTTTTAAAGGAGCAAAAGCATTTCATTAGCTTATTGGTTCCAAAATGTATTTCCTTCTTGCTTTAAGGTCAGATTGTAATTTATCAGCAAATTCAGTGTGTAGTTTTACAAAAACACTACCATTTTATAATCAGAATACTTGCCAGAAATACAGCAAAACTAACAATCAGATTGAAATATCCTTCATATAGTAAGAGGGTCTTTTAAAAATTGACTTGAAAGCACTATAATAACAAAAGATTATAACAATAGTCAATACCAAGAGAAAAGCAAGAGAAGTCTATTTTCCACTGAAGAAGGAATTCAGAAAATCACTCAAATTCTCCTTAGTTTAGCTTGCTCTACAATTCTAGGAGCTATTCCTGGGCAATTACATTCACCGAGCCATAACCATGTCACCTTGGAGATACATGTACAAAGAAAGAACAAAAACTCTTCAATAGGTAGCAGTCTATTGAATACACACTTACTGACACTTATTTGTGCACATTTAGTCGAACAAGACACATGCAGGGATCTCTCAATTAGACAGATCAGCTAAGAAAAGTATCTCTTTTTAATTTTTTTTTTTTTTTGGTTGTACTCTAGGGTTACTGGTATCTGCAGTTTTCAGAGTTCAGAAATAATTCCCAATATAGTTCTAGCTTTTATTTCTGTTCTGGTTGCTGAGAGTTTAAAATGTGTACATGTACATGAAAACACATATACATTCCAACCATTTCCTTTCCCTACTTACAAACATTGAGTTTGCCATCCTTTTTTTCTGACCTTTTATCATCTGTCTTAGTCATCTAGTGCTGCTATAACAAAAATAGCACAAGTGGATGGCTTTAAAAAGAAATTGTATTCTGTCTCAGTCCAGTAAGCTACAAGTCCAAATTCAAGGCTTCAACTCCAGGGGAAGGCTTTCTCTGTTGGCTCTGGAGGAAGGTCCTTCCTCTGGACTGGGAGCTTCCGAGGTTCAGGGACCCCAAATCCTTTCTACAGGATTCACTCTGCTCCTGGTAGTGCTTTCTTGGTGGTATGAAGTCTTCCAAATCTCTCTTGCTTCTTTTATATCTCAAGAGATTGCTTCAAAGCACAATACATTCTTACACACTGGGTCCTGCTTCACTAAGGCAACTGCCAAACACCCTCCCTTATCAACATCATAGATGCAGGGTTACATCATGTAGGAACATCACACAATACTGGAAATCACGGTGTGGCCAAAGGGCTACACACGTTTTTAGGGGGACAGATTTCAATCCGTGACACCATTTCCATCCACTTCCCAAATCTTCCTCTTTCCTCCCTTCTTTTCTCATTTATCACCATATTATCATCTTGAAGTCCCACCTCTGCTTCTCACTTCTTACCCCTAAGGTGTCTGTGCTTTGTTACAAGGCATCTTCACATCCCTCTTTCTCCAGAACACTCAGAAGTTCCTTGCTTCATTCTTTCGTTCACTTGTTTGGCAGCATTATCTGAGAAAATTCCAAATGGCAGGTAGTGAGTAAACCCGGACTTGCCTCACTTGATGCGAGGTATGGAAACCGTAGTGATGTAGTGGTTAAGTGAAACATCTGCTAACCAAAAAGGTTGGCAGTTCAAGTCTGCCAGGCTCTCCTTGGAAACTCTATGGAGTAGTTCTACTCTGTCCTGTAGGGTCATTACAAGTCAGAATTGACTTGATGGCAGTGAGTTTGGTTTTTGTGGTGGAGGTCATTAATCTTTATGGGAGGAGATCACCAGGACCGTCTCTCATGGAGCCACTGAGAGGGTTTGAACTGCCTCCTTTTGGGGCTAGAAGCCAGCTGAGTGCTTAACCATTGGGCAACTGGACTCCTTTAACCCAATGCCATTGAGTCAGTTCCTGCTTACAGCAATGCTATAGTACAGAGTAGAACTGCCCTATACAGTTTCCAAGGAACACCTTGTGGATTCGAACTGCTGACCTTTTGGTTAGCAGCCATAGCACTTAACCACTACGCCAGCAGAGTATCCTACTAATTATGTATTGGCATTTGCCATGTTCTGTATAGCCCTGATCTGTTTACTTCTTATGAAACCGAAGATATTATTTTCCTCATTTCAGAGATAAAGAAACTCACAGAAGTTCAACTATTTGCTCAGCATCACACAGCTGGTAAGTAGAAGAGCTGAATTATTAAAACAAATTTCTGACCCTAAAACTCAGTCTTTCTGCTACACGGCTTACTGTCCCCATAACCTCTCCCAGGGTGCCCTGATAGCACAGTGTGGCTGCTTGTACGATAACCCATGAGATCTGTGTCCTAACGCACCCCCACTTTACCCAAAGGTCATGCAAGTTGTTGAAACTCTTGCTGTCACAGGAGACAGAGGGGCAGTAATTTCCTCCCTGATCAAGTTTCAGATGCAGATCTGTTCTCTACATCTTTTGCTTCCACCTCCTTAGTGACATTGACTCAGTCAACTATAATCACACGTGTCAAAAATTAGTCAAGGCAATGGTCTTAACTACCTAGTGCTGCCATAACAGATAACACACAACGGGGTGGCTTAAAGAACAGAAATTTATTTTCTCATAGTTCTAGAAGCTAGAAGTCTGGACTGTAGTGTGAGGCCATTCTTTGCCTATTTCAGCTTCTAGGAGCCTGCAGTCTTTGGAATTCTTGGGCTTATAGGTTCTTCTGCCTCTATTTGTCAGATTTTCCCCTTGTGTGTTTGTATCTGTGTCTATTCTGTCCTTTTCATAACTTGGAAGTGATTAGGTTTAGGATCCACCATAGAATGCTCTGGCTTTGTTAACATAACCAAAGAAATCCCATGGACTTTGCATATGCTGAGGGATGTTCAATACTGATTCTTCACAAATGTCATATGACATCAACTGCGAACTGAAGTCTCTCAATTTTTTGTTTTATAATAAGGACAAAAACATCAGCCTACAAATTTGGCTTCCAGTGCTTTTTAAGGAGGACCCGTTCTGTCTTCATTACTAAACCTGGTATTTTCTTGTGCTTAGTAAGAGCAATGAGTAGAAACCTACAGGTTTATGGAACTTATCCTATCTGGCAACCCATGGAAACCTCTGAAAGTATCCCCAGAACCTATAAACTCAGTTTTGTAGACTAAGTTAATTAGTCTATAAAAAAATTTCCATTTATGTTACATGAATGGATTGCTCTAGGTTCCTAGCAACTACCCTTAATATAAATTTTTTTGGTTGTAACTTTTGAGTTACTTTGGAAACCTATTGAGTTTTCAGAAATGTTTTGTATGGCTTTAACCATAAGCAGCTATAATGCTTTCTGCCAGTCTGCTAAGTGCTTTGGCTGAAGTCCATTTTTATCTTTTATTTGTTTCCACAATCTTAAGAGATATGTAACTTGGGATACAAGCAAATGTTTGGAAAGAAAATAAAAGGCAGATCAGCCAAAGTTTCATGATACAGTCTCAATTTTAACTTGATATTTATGATTAGTAATATATACTTATTGTAAAAACAAATGAAGAAGCTAAAAATACAGAAAAGTGTAAAGAGAAAAAAACACACCATATTGAGAAAATGTATGTATTTCAACTTTTGAATAAATGTTCTTTTAGTCCTCTATGTACATCATGAGACAAAATGAAAAATATTATAAAAGTTAATCAAAACATGTTCTGGTTCTGTAGCCATATGTACTTCCCTTGGCAAGTCAAGGCTGTGTTAGAAATTCTTGACCTAGTATCTATTTAGACAAAAGAGTTGAAAGTCTAGTTGAATGAAACTAATGAGTATACTAGAATAAGACCAAATGTGCCTGTATTTGGAGAAGCCAGCACACAAGCATTATTAATTCTACACTGAACAATCCTTGACTCTTGTTCCTCATCTTAACCCCAGGTGACAACTTTTGACCCTTTTTCTCTCCCAGACTGTCAGTATGTATTATCATCTATAATTTTGAGTTCATTCAGAGGTGCCTTGAAGAAAGGCCTGGTCAAGTATTTCCAAAATAGCAGCACTGAAGCCCCGTGGAACACACTTCTGCTCTGACACACATGGGGTCGCCATGAGTCAGAACTGAATCCATGGCAACTGGTTTGGTGATTGGATATGGTTGTTACAGATTGAATTTTGTCCCTCAAAATGTGGGTCAACTTGGCCTAGGCCATGATTTCCAGTATTGTGCGGTTGTCTTCTATTTTGTAATCAGAAGTGATTATCTTAAGTGTTATAAATCCAAATCTCCAAGATGTTAATGAGGCAGGACTAATCTACAGGATTATATTATATTGTGAGTCAATCTCTTTTGGGGTATAAAAGAGAGAACCAAGGGAAGAAAAGGGCCTCATTACACAGAACAAGAAGAGCCAGGAGTGGAGCACTTCCTTTGGAGGCCCCATGCTAAGAAGCTTCTAGACCAGATAAAGATTGATGACAAGAAATTTCCCCAGAGATAACAGAGAGAGAAAGCCTTCTTCTGAGGCTGCTTGATAACCTGAATTTGGACTTCTAGCCTCCTAAACTGTCAGAGAATACATTTCTGTTTGTTAAAGCCATCTACTGGTGGTATCTCTGTTAAAATAGCACTAGATAACTAAGACAATAGTAAAGTCACTTGCAACACACAAAAACTTCAAAAATTGAAAAACTGAATTACAAAATTTTTGAGTTCTTTGGGTGTCTTTGAATATCAGCATATCTATCTGTCCTTGCAAGTCATCGCTAAAATTGCTTTCAGTGTATATTCAGAAAGGAATGATCAGGAAATTTTCTACAACACAAGTAATTTTTTCCCCAATTGTATGCATTGTGTAGTGTGATCCCACCATATATTATGACATTTTGTGTCAGTGTTATATTTTATGTGAAGCTATGGGTATGTGGGTTATTATGGTGTGGTAAACTGCTTTTATGTGACCTTTCTAGACATTGTCTTATAACTGTCAAGAAATGATTGTCTTGGACTATGAAAATCAAATGGGTAAATGTTTTGCAGGGATTAGACAGTTCATTAGGCAGATAAGGTAACTGTGGCCTGCCGAGTGAATTGGTCAGTTTTGCCATCCTTCTAAGCATGTAAGGGCTAATCCAACAGAGGTTGGGGGGGACTTCACATCTATCAAGAGGAGTGGAGCAGAATGCATCCATTGGGCCAAAGGACCTAGGATCCTCGCCTGGGAACCTCCTTGACCCAGAAGAAAGAGTAAACACCTAAGATGGCAAGAGACAGTGGAAGTGGGCATGCTTGGCCCGCAGAACTAGAGCTGAGCACCTCTGGGCAGGAGACTTGCAAGCGGAGTTAAAAGAGCTATACCAGTTGCCTGTGCAGAACAGAGACCTGACGATACCCACACAGGAGGTGCCTCAGAGGACACTGTGCAGGGATCGGCCTACAGCAGGGTGAGCCAGACACCTCTGAGCAGGCTTACCAGTGGAGCTGAAAGAGTGCAAGGCAGAGGCCTGAGTGTGCCCTATGCAGAGATTGCACACCTCTTTCCTCCACTGGCAGCCTGGACTGGGGCAGAGTGGCTGCAAGACAGCCCCGCAGGCCTGGATAGTGTGGCGGGAACTGGCCTCAGGAGCTTTAGAATGGCCCATCCATAGAAGCTTAGAATACCCTGCCCAGAGGTCTTCCAGACAATAGCAAAGCTCAGTGAGACCCAGAAGCAGTGTAAAAGCATGGGAGCAGTGCAGGCCCTGAGCAACGCGGCAGTAGAGGATAACACAGCATCTAACCGGAACCACGCCACGTCGCCTAGCAACGGGATAACGGACATGTGTAATCTGGGCAAGGGCAAGTGGTTCCCCTTTTGAGAATCTGTTGTTATTGTCTACCATTTGCTTCCTATAAATCTTAATAATGGCTTTTACTTTGCCAACTCTGTGTTTCTTGTATGTCTGGCTCTATCACAGATGAACATAAAAATCCATGAGATGGTTGATGCCAGTGGGTGTGTACGTCTCTTTCCTGGAAGCTTTATAGCTGTCTGACAGTTGGAGGCACAGACTGTCTGCGTGGGCAGTGCAGGTGGACAGATATGTAGATAGTGTGACCTATTCTTTTTTCATTTCCTCCACAGCTAATATTCTATGTATTTTGCACAAATAACACCACCTAACTTTTCCCTTGTCGGGAGAGTGTGAGAACAGATTGCTTGGTTCTGTTGGGTCACGGGGTGTCCTAGGCTACACCCTGCTGTAGGCAGATCACTACACAGTGTCCTCTGAGACACCTCCTGCATAGGTGCAGTCAGGCCTCTGTCCTGCACAGGCAAGTGGTATAGCTCTTTCTGTTGGGTCAGGGTATCCTAAGCTCCTGTGTCCACTGTTAAGCAGCAGCATTGCTTCTACAGAGTGCAGCGAACAGAAAGGTAACTTAGTGAGAGCATTTCTCACCTATTAACAGTATTGACGATCAGTCAAGGTCCACTCTGCAGTCAGTGAGATTTGTGAAAGGCAAAACTGACCTTGCCACTCCTCTGCTTAGCACCTGCCATTGGGGTCCACTTACTCTGAAGAAAAGAAAAAATTTTAATGTGGCCATACAGAAGGTAACCCGTCCCTTCCCTCCCCCAGCTGCCCTCCCCCACCAGCTTCACATCCACCTCTTCGCATCTTCTGCAGGGTTCAGCCACTCCAGCCTCTCATTCTTTTGATGCCTCCTGGCTCTAAACTGGACTGCCTGCATGTCAGTCCTGGATTGTTCACTGACTAGCTCTGTGATCTTGGGCAAGGTACTTAACACTCGATGCCTCAGTGTTCTCATCTGTAAATGGGTATAACAATGAGCTCCACCTGGAAGTGTTGTCATGAGGATCAAATGATACATGCAGAAAGTGCTGGTATGTGCCTGGCATACAGAATGAGCTATAAGAAGTTTCTGTTATTTGCTGGTCCTGTCTAAGTGACCTCATGCACGTGTTTGTCTCTGCTATTCCTTCCTTTAGCTAAAAAAATTCTGTATCTGTATTTATCAATCTATCATTTATATTCTCTAGCTATCAGTTTAAATGCTCTCCTCCAGGAAATATACCTTCCTGTCACACTAAATTATGCCTCCCTGTTATGCACTCTCCTGGTATCTCCTTGGCAGGCTTATCGTAATAGTGATTATATAATTGATGGTTAATTGCTTCCCTCCTGTCTGTCTCTGCTGCTTTTGGAGGCAGGTCTTTCTCTCTCGCTGTTGAATCTGTTACTGTAACCCTTCTACTGTCTCACCTACAGCAGAGGAGCAACTCTTAACTGCTTAATTGACTAATTTCCTCTTTCTGTTCCTGCTTCTTTCAGGACTGATTTTTAAAAAAAGAAAAACGTTGCATCAAAATAAATTCCAACTCAAGGGAAGCCTAAAGGACAGAGTAGAACTGCTCCACGGGGTTTCCAAGGAGTGTCTGATGGATTCGAACTGCCAGGCTTTTGGTTAGTAGCAGAAGTCTTAACTACTGCACCACCAGGTTTCCTTCAGGACTAACAGTGGTGGCAGGGAGCTGTGGCCAGCACAGAGGCAGCAGGCGAACTCAGGGCAGACAGGTGTCTGCAGTGCATGGTGCACTGGCAGCCTCAAACCAGGACAAACAAAGCAGCCTGCAGAGGTGGAGAGCAGTGAGCTGGAGAACAAGTTGTAGTTCGGAGAGGGCATGCACAGCTCATTTCTCTTAACACAATCAGTGTTTCCACCAGCCTCCCGGGAATCGGGGCAGGGCAGGTCCATCATAAACGGCAGAAGGTACAGATGCAACCTCACCTACCCAAGTTTCTCACATCCAGTCACAGCTCTGTCTCTGGACCTCAGCGAAACAAACAGTCAGCTTGCCAAAGCATCCAAGAATCTCTCCCATGTTCTCCCACAGTCTCTTATAAAAAATCCAGAGCATTAGTCTGTCATCAAGCACATTTCCAATCGATCTATTTCCTCATCCTCTCTTCTAATGGGCTCTTCATTTATGTTTTATCTTCTGTTGCTTTCTTCCTCGAGGCAGAAATCAGTTCTGGAGAACTCCACATGTTTCTTGAGCTATATGTCCATAAACTTTTTTTTTAATACCTCTGTTTATCTTTGCATAATTCCTCTGTTATTTCTACCCATAACATTGCCTTTTTCTGTTTTCCTTTTCCTGTCCAGTGTTTAACAATTTACCGCTTCCTTCTCGCTTCCAGTGCTTCTTCGTTTCTGCAGTGTTCACAGTTAGCCAGAAGATGTCAGCCTTATGACTCAAACCAATTATTTGTCACTTTTTTGAGCATCCCATGTGTCGACGGCACTTGGCCTTGGCATGTACAAGTCAGCTTCAAAACGTTTGGACAGAAAATCTTTTTGAAATCTGCTAAAACTCCCAACGGTAGGTACACTGTGAGATATGCAGTGAGATATTCTTCTTGAAATGTTAATAAATGCTGCGTGTTTCAAATTTCTAGAAACCGTTATTGGTAAGCAGTCAATGTCACCAACAAAACCCAAACTAATTCTATAGCTACCCTTCAGGGCAGAATAGAACTGCCCCATAGGGTTTCCGAGGTCTTAAACCCTCCTCGAATCAGACTGCTGCATCTTTCTCTTTTGGAGCAGCTGGTAGGTTTTAACTGCTGATTCTTCAGTTAGTTGCTTAGCGTTTTAACTGCTGTAACACCAGGGTTCAAAATACCATCACAAAATCTAAACCCACTGCCCTTAAGTCAATTCCGACTCATAGTGAGCCTGTAGGGCAGAGCAGAACTGCCCCATAGAGTTTCCAAGGAGTGCCTGGCAGGTTTGAACTGCTGACCTTTTGGCTAGCAGACATAGCACTTAACTACTATGCCACCAAGGTTTCCAAAACTATCCAGAAATATAGTCAGAATGCTCCTGAGAAGCAAGAATGGCAAGACTATGTCTCATGTGTTCTCGACATGTTATCAGGAAAGATAAGTTACTGACGAAGAGCATCATACTTGTTAATAGTGTCAGTGAAAAAGAGGAAGACATCAGTGAGACAGACTGACACAACGGCTGCAACAAGAGGCTGCAGCCGATTAGTGATGGTGACAATGGTCCAGGACCAGACGGGGTTCCGGTCTGCTGTGCATAGGGTGATTATGCGTCAGAACCTACTCAACTGACCTAACAACAATGACCATGATTTTGCAGTCTCTGAACTTGTGCAGACCATCAACTATCCATTCATTTATTTATCCATCCATTCGGTTCATCTGACAATCACTTCTTGGTGTTTACTCACCTGACTGGGAGTAGGATAGGACACGGAGATACAAACGTGAACCAATTGTGACTGTTTGTTCTTAGGGATCTTACGGTTTAAAAGGACAAAACAAACAAATGAATAAATACTAAGACAAACTGATAATTACCAAAGTACCTACAGAACCGTAAAGAAGAGGGAGGAATGGTGCATCTCATTCCTCCTGCAGGGATCAGGAAGGACACTAGTCGAACTTAGCTGTTTCCTTCAAATCTTGTGACTATAAAGAATCCATTATTATATTCAGCAAGTACATCACAAATCACCTACCTGAAGGGCATTAAAAGGGCAAATTTCCCTTGGTTTATGTGATTGGTGTTACAGTGAATGTGGAAAGTAATCTCAGAATTCCTGGAAAGACTTCATAGGTGAAAAAAACTAAGCAAAGTTCACTTATCTAACTGACTCATAAAGAAGTCAGTGCAATAAAGATGTACACAAGTGAGAACTGATGAAGGAATATGCTTTTAGACCCAGCTTCCATACAATTGTACAAGGCAGCGTATGAATGAGGGAATATCAAGCTGACCATTGTTTCCTATAAGGCCAGCATTATAAACTTGTAGTGCAAGTTGACAAGGATGAAGCCTTACCTGGAAATATGTCAGAGGCCACCATTCCTGGGTTGGGCTTGGCTATTCAAGCTGGGGGTTACACTGTGCACACAGTGACTGCCAGGTACTGCCCATGAAACACAGAAGCTAGAACAAGCTCTTCATTCATTGCTCTCAATTTCCCTGTGCAAAATAGCTTTAGACAAGTGCATTTCTGAATTCACACCATTGAACTAGAATAAGGAGACTCTGGTGGTGTAGTGGTTAGGAACTATGGCTGCTAACCAAAAGGGTGGCAATTTGAATCCACAAGCACGCCTTGGAAACCCTATAGGACTGTGCCCTTTAGGGTTACTGTGAGTCAAAAACAACTTGAATGCAAAGGTCTTTTTTTTCCCCCCTTCCTGTTCCTCAGTGTCTTGAACAGTTATGCTAAAATGTACTTAGACATTCCTGGGACTGTTCTGTGGCATATTGATTAGTAGTTTAGGATTCTAGTAAAGGAAATACTCTAGCACCAGCTGAAACAAAAAGTGGAGGCTTATAATAGGGGTGCAGAGGACACTATTAGAATGCAAGGGATAAAATGTTGCTTATCCTCACAACAATACTCAGACTATCAAGAGATCCTATCATCTCTTCTAATTGTGGCTTTCTCAATCAAAAGGTCGATTGACTGATCCTTGTTGGTGGTGCAGAAGCCACTTTCTCTCCTCCCAATCAACTCAACAAATTTAGAACTTACAAATTTCCATTCTTTTTGCCAGAGATTTTCCAGATAAAAGTTATTCTCTGTCAGTCTCAATTACAAATTCCTGGGGCAGAGATTAATTTGGTCCACCCTAAGTCAAACATTCAAACCTATTCTTGGCACTATTTTTAACTATGCAAGGTGGCTGATAGATCACTGTGGTTTTAATTTGCGTTTCCCTAAGGACTTGAGCATCTCTTCATGCAGTCGTTGGTCATTTATTCATCTTCTTTTTGCACTGTCTGTTCAGTTTTACCTCTTGTTTGTTTGTTGGTTTGTGTTGTCTTCCTATTAACTTAAAAAGGTTTTCATTAATTCTAGATAATATTTGCCAAAAATATTTATTGCAAGTACTTTTCCTCCCATGTGGCTTGTGGCATCATTTTCTTAACAGTATCTTTAAAGACTGGAAACCCTGGTGGTGTAGTGGACAAGGGCTACATCCACTAACCAAAAGGTTGGCAGTTCAGATCTGCCAGGCACTCTTTGGAAACTCCATAGGGCAGCTGAGTCAGAACTGACTCTATGGCAGTGAGGAATTTTTGTTTATCTTTGAAGATTAGAATTTAAGTTTTATGTAGCCCAGTTTAACATTTTTTATGGTTTGTAGATTTTGTGCCTCATTTAAGAAGTATTTACCTATTTTTGACACAATGATATTCATTTTCTCCTAGAAATTTTAAAATAAATTTCATTGTTTGTGTTTAGAGATTGCAACCTCTTTAGTATTAATCCATAGGTGAGTTTCATTTTTTTTTTTTCTGTGTGAATATCCAAATGTTTTGGCATCATTTGTTGAAAAAAGCCTATTCTTTCTTGGTGTTTTAGTCAGCTAGTGCTGCTTTAACAGAAATACCACAAGCGGATGGCTTTAAAAAGAGAAATTTTATTTGTTACAGTCCAATAAGCTGAAAGTCCAAATTCAAGGTGTCAGCTCTAGGAAAAGGCTTTTTGCTGGTACTGGAGGAAAGTCCTCATCAACAATCTTCCCCTGGGTTGGGAGCTTCTTAGGCACAGGGACCCCAGTCCTTTCCAGAGGACACAGTCACCTCCCGGTACTGTTTCTTGGTGGTATGAGTTCCCCCCAAATCTCAGCTTGCCTCCCTTTCTTTTTATACTAAGGAGATTCCTTAAACCACAGTATAATCTGATGCTTTAAGACCTGCCCCACCAACTCAAATGCAGTACATCCACCTTCATTAACATTGTATAAAGGTAGGATTTCCAAAAGGAAGAACATCATACATTGATAGGAATCCTAGCCCAGCCAAACTGCAACAGGTTTTGGGGGGAACACAACTCAACCCACGACCCTTGATTAAATTATCGTTGCATCTTTCTCAAAGAAAAAAGAAAAAGAAAAATTAACCATGTATTTCAGATCTATGTATGCACACTCTTTTCTGCTTTTTTTAATCTATGTTTGAATCTTTATGACCATAATTCACTGTCTTGATTATTGTCATTTCACAGTAAGTCTTAAAATCAGACAGTCAAATTCCCCACTTTTTTTCTTCTTCAGCATTGCTTTGGTTATTTGAAGTCCTTTCAATTTCCTCATGAATTTTAGAACCAGCTTATCAATTTCTACCCCTCAAACGATTGGTGAGACAGTGACTGGAATTGATTCCATATGATCAGTTTGTGTGAAATTCATGTTATGTATCTTCATTTACACAGGTCTTTAATTTCTCTCAGCAATGTTTTGTAGACATGAACGTTCAGATAATGCACGTTTTGTTAAATTCATCTACATTTCATAATAACCTCAGCAAAATACCACTGATGATAGAGATCAAGTTAACCACATTCTTCTCTTAACCTAGTTATGCCTAGCTTGACAACAGTTCTTATTGTTGCTTTTACTTTTCTTTCTAGTTCTTAAGTGATCGAAGTACAATATTTGCAAATCGATGAAAACATAAACTGTATTATTTTTACTGTTTGACTTTTTATATGTAGAAATCTTCAGTTGATCACAGTTTGCCAAAACCATGGAGAGTGTGACTTATATATAATTCATCATGGGATACTCATAGTTCCTCCTATCATTTATATCAATTTCACTCACCTATGGCATAATGTTCGGGAAGAAATACTATACTGGGAGACAGGAGCACCTGACTTCCAGTTTCATATTTTATCATTTACTGTTTGCATAATCTTGAGAAAACTGCCTGTGCTTTTTAGGCCTTTGCTTTCTCATCTTGAATAGACCGACTGTACCCAATGAGTTCTTGGGAGTATTTCCAGGTCCATAATTAAAAATATTTCACTGACCTAAAGGAAGGAACTATCATTTTTTTTAAGTTAGTATAAACCATTCCTTGATGCTTTATTTATGCCTTTTTTATACTATCTGCAGTTTAGCTTAGCTGTTAGCCTATCTTGTATCGAAAACTCACATGAGACAGTCAGCGAATGCTGTTAAGTGGAGTGAGGTCATGGAACACAGGCTCTCCATGTGTGTACTAAGTTTAACAGCCTCTAAGATGGATAATTCAGAGACACAACTTCCCTTTTGCCCTTCATCCTTGTGTGACAAACACATTTAGTTCTGACTAGTGGACTGGTAGGAAGTATTTTCACTGAGACTATAAAACATAAGATGTGATCTGGTCTGATTACACATTTTATGTATCATGAACCACCACTGAATAACAGTGTGCTCAGTCAAAAGCCAGCCTTCCATGCCGTTCATCTATGGTATTGCTACTGAGAGGTGATTATTCTCCTTTTTGTTTTTGCTTTTTTAGTCTGCAGTATGGAGAAATTTCATTCACATCAAGATGGATGAAAAATGTAAATACCGTATTCATTCAGCTATTCAGCTAATATCATAGAATTAGAAAAAACAGAGAGAGTCCAAGACTTGAGAGCCATTCAACCTTGAAGGCTATTTCTTTCTACAGTGGTTAGGGGCATGGTTTCTGTTAGAATTTCAATGTCCCTTAATAATAATTTAGGGACCTTCTTCAGTCCAGAATTCTTAGACAAGTCATTTATTAATCTGTCTCAAAGTTCTGATGAGTCAGAAAGTGAGTTTTATGCGAAATTCATTCCCTGTTACATCAAGACTGAGGAGCAATCCCCTGTCCCTGCAAATGGGTTTTGGGTAGCTCACTTTGCAGCACTTACTATTATTTTTTTCGTCCTCTTAGTGACTATCAGTCAGTAAACAAAGAGAGTGGTGTTAGTTTATGACTAAACCCTCATGAAATGATATGTCCCAACAAATGAAGAATGAAGCGTAAGAAGCCTAAGATAAGTGCAGATGTCTCAGCACCCAATTTTAAGTGATGAGCTGTCTATTTCTGCTCATCTGTTCACTTTTCCCACACATTTGCTTACTTCACTCGCCAGACGTGTTGGGTGACGGGTGCTGGCTAATCACTGAAGACACAAGTCTAAACTGAAGAGATTCAGCTCATCCAAATTCACTTTCACTGAATTGACTTACTGTGATAAATCTTCACATTTGATTCCTCACTCTATTCTCCTAAATTGAAACAATCCTTCTCTTGATGTGCTTGCCTTGACGATAAAGGAATACAAGAGTTGTACACCAAAAGATTTTGTAGCCCCCAAATCAGTCTTATATCTAAAAGAATCTAACTTCACATCAAATAATTTGTGCATATAATTTCTATACTTTTAGATTTTTACAGTTTTTGATCTTCTGAACTATTATAATACCTGAGTTTATAGAATATGTTTGAGCATTTGCACTTTCTCGATACTATATGCCAAAATATCAAATGCATTAAGCTGCTATATTTGGCATATTTTTTAATAGTACTTACCTAGAGAGAATAGTCTTAGTTTCTCTCTCATTTTCTCTCTATATAAACCTGTTATCTACTGCCAGTGAATTGACTCCAACTCAAAGCAACCTGTAGGACAGAGTAGAACTTCCCCACAAAATTTCCAGGGAGTGACTGGTGGATTCAAACTGCAGCCTTTTGGATAGCAGACCAGCTCTTAGCCACTGTACTGTGAGGGCTCTCCTTCTCTCTCTCTCTCTATATATGTGTCTATGTATGTATGTGTGTGTAGTTCATGTGTGTGTGTATACATAACTACATATATATATACACACACATATGCACCAAAAAAACAAACCAACTGCTGTGCTGAGTCAATTCTAACTCACAGTAAACCTGTAGGACTGAAGAGAACTGATCCATAGAGTTTCCAAGGAGCACCTGATGGATTAGAACCCCCAACTTTTTGGTTAACAGACACAGCTCTTAACATGCCATGAGGGTTTCCATACACACACACACACACACACACACACACACACACACAAGTCTTAACCACTGTACAACCAGGCCTCTCTCTTTCACTGAGTGTGTGTGTGTGTGTGTGTATGTGTGTATAAACATACGTAACACACACATATGGGGTCCTAGTGGCACAGTGGTGAAGTCCTTAGCTGCCAACAGAAAGGTCAGCAGTTTGAATCCAACAGCCATTCCTTAGAAATCTGATGGGGCAGTTCTAGTTTGTCTATAGGGTTGCCATAAATCAGAATCAACTCGATGGCAATGGGTTGTATATATATCTGTATGTACATATGTATGTGTGTATATATGTTATAGTTGCTAGCCAACATTGAGCTAGTTCTGACTCACAGTGACCATATACACAACAAAATAAAACACTGCTTGATCCTATGCCTTTCTCGTAACCATTGCCATGTTTGAGTACACCTTTTCTTCAGTTTGAGGCTATTATCGCCGCCCCTGTGTCAGTGTGTCACACTGAGGGTCTTCCCCTTCTACATCTGCTTTACCAAGTGTGATGTTCTTTTCCAGAGACTGGTCCTCCAAATAGCACACACGATGACCTCTCACCATCTTTGCTCCCAACAAGCAAATCTTCTTCTACAACAGATTTGTTCATTTTTCCGGCAGTCCATGGTATGTGCATCACTCTTCATGAACACCGTAACTGAAATGCATCAATTCCTTTCCGGTTTTCCTTATTCTTTGTCCAACTTTCCCACCCATACGAAGTGATTGAAAACACTGTGGCTTGGGTCAGGTGCACCTCAGCCTCAAAATAATGTCTTTGTTTTGACACCTTAAAGTGGTATTTTGTATTTGTCTAATTCAATACATCCTTTAATTTTTTTGACTGCTGTTTCCATGAACATCGATTGTGGATTCAGGTAAAACAAAATCCTGGACAGCTTCAATATTTTTTGCATTTATAATGATGTTGCTTATTATCTACATGCACCTCTCTTTCTGTCTCTCTCTGTAATCTGAGAGGGATCCTGGCTCTGGTACTTAGTGATGTATAACCGGCATTCCATAAATCATTTTTACCAAGACCGTGGTCTTGTTTTCTGCTTCATCATTTTATAGACATTTAAGTGACTTTGTTGTTCAAATAAATGACCCTTTATATACTTGATTCATAATCCTTCTACCTCATCTACTCTAAACAATATTGTCTCCATTTCACTTCAGTAATAAACTCACAATTATCCACTAAACAGTTTTCATTTCATGGAAGTTTTTCATATCTGAAAACTCAGAACTTGACATTTATTGGTCTCTCTGGCCACAGTGCCCTTCCACACTTTCTCACTCTGAAACCAATATGTGTTATCTTTCCTTGTTTTATCCTGCTTCTTCATATTTTTTTTTCCTTTTACCTCATTATTCTTCCAAACTATTTTGTTTCACTTCACTCCTCACCTAGACTGGAATGGATGGTTCGTTATTTTATCTCATGCCACAAGAGTCTGGAATTCCCTTTCCCCTCTATCTTTCATTACAAACACTTCTCCAACTTTCAGACCTGCAAAAACCAGTTAATTCTTTTTTCCAGGTTTGCTGATAAGCTTTAGCATTGTATCAGGGAAGATCATGTAACCATCAGTTATTGATGACATTACAGAAAGATGTGATCTAGATACAGGCAAGCCTGAAATACTGCTTATAAATTTGTGTACTCAACCTAATTTAAAGCTGTATTGAACATTCATCAAACGCTCTTCTACCATATGTTAATACATGTTCCTCCAAACGTAAATAAAATAAGTTTGGAAATACTATATACTATAGCCAATATTTTTTTTTCAATTTTTGTTTGCATATTCAAGACTCTGAGAACTACTGTAGTGGAATTTGTGGAAATTTCCTAAATGCAACAGTTCACAAGTTTATTGGACACTGGAACACTCATTCACTTATTATTGGTTGTTGCTGCTATTAGGAGCTGTCAAGTCATTGCCAAGTCACAGCAACCCTGTAGGACAGAGTAGAACTGGCCAATAAGGTTTCCAAGGAGCCTCTGGCAGATTCAAACTGTCGACCTTTTGGTTAGCAACCATCTTCTTAATCACTACTCTATCACGGCTCTATTCATTGGTGGTGTTGCTATTGTTAGGTGCCATTGAGTTGGTTCTGACCTATAGCAACCGTGTATACAACAGAATGAAGCACCGCCCACTCCTGTGCCTTGGCCACAATCTTTATTATGCTTGAGCCCATTGTTGCAGCCAGTGGGTCAATCCATCTCCTTGAGGGTCTTCCTCTTGTTCATTGACGCTCTACCTTACCAAGCAAGATGCTCTTCTCCAGGGGTTGATCTTTCCTGAGAACACGTACAAAATATGTAAAATGTAGTCTCTCCGCCCTCACACTTAAGGACCATTCTGGTTGTACCTTTTCCAAAACAGATCTGTTTGTTCTTTTGGTAGTCCACAGTATACTCAGGATACCAACGCCACAATTTAAGGACATCCATCCTTCTTCTGTCTTCCTTACTCATTGTCTAACTTTCACAAGCGCGTGATGCAATTGAACACACGAAGGCTGGGGTCAGGTATACCTTAGTCTTCAAAGTGACATCTTTGCTTTTCAACATTTTAAAGATGTCTTTCACAACAGATTTTTCCCAATGCAATGCATCTTTTGATTTTTTTGACTGCTCCTTCCATGGATGTTGATTATGAATCCAAGTAAAATGAAATCCTTGACAACCTCAGTCTTTTTTTTTTTATCATGATGTTGCTTATTGGTCCAGTTGTAAGAATTTTTGTTTTCTTAATTTTGAGTTAGAAAATCTGGTGGCATAGTGATTAAATGCTATGGTTGCCAAACAAAATGTCAACAGTTCAAAATCCACTAAGAGTGCCTTGGAAACCCCATTCAGCAGTTCTACTCTGTCTTATAGCATCGCTATGAGTCAGGATTGATGGCGCTGGGTTTTTTTGGTTTGTTAATTTTCATGTTGAGTTGCAATCTGTAGTATAGACTGTGATCTTTGATCTTCTCTTGTTGCAATTCAGCAGATGAATTTTTTGTTCTGTTCTTTCAGGTTGAGAAATGCAGAGCATGTTCTTCCCTTTTGGTCTGCTATCTCCATCTCTTTGCACGTGTTATTATAATTCCTTACTGTGTCTTCTTGAGTCACCCTTTGACACTTGCAGTTTAGTTCTTTGCTTTGTCATTTCTTCCTTTTGTTTTAGCTACTGGACATTCAAGAAAAAGTTTCAGTCTTTTCTGACATTCATTTTGATTTTTTTCTTTTTCCTGTATTTTTAATGACCTCTCACTTTCCTCTTGTATGATATCTTTGATGTCATTTCATAACTCATCCGCTCTTCAGTCATTAGTGTTCAATATATCATATCTTTCTTGACATGATCTCTAAACTCAGGTGAGAGACACTCAAGGTTGCACTTTGGCTCTCATAGACTTGTTCTAATTTTCTTCAGTTTCATTTTGAACTCGCATATGAACATTGATGGTCTGTTCCACAATCGTCTCCTTGTCCTCATCAGCCCTCAAATGCCTATCAGTTTGTCATTCTGAGAGGGCCTGTGCATTACTGTGATGCTGAAAAATATGCCATCAGTATTTAGATACCAGCAGGGTCACTTATGCAGACTGGCTTCAGATGAGCTCTCAGACTAAGACAGAGTAGGAAGAAGGACCCAACAGTCTACTTCTGTAAAGAATTAACCAGTGAAAACTTTATGAACAGTAGCAGGTCATTGTCTGATGTTCAGAAGTGCTGAGTGATGAGTTCCCCAAGGTGAAAGACACTAGAAAGAGGGGAAGAGCTTCCTCCTCAAAGTGTAGCAGACTTTAATGATGTGGATGGAGTCAAGCTTTCAGGACCTCCATATGCTGATGTGGCATGACTCAAAATAAGAAGAAAGAGCTGCAAACGTCCATTGATAATTGGAAACAGGGATAAGTGATAGTGTTTCTTTTCAAAGCCAATCTGTTATTTAGCTAAAATGTGATCTCAGAGGTTAGTTTTGGTTTGAGACTTAAAGAGTATCCCAGAGGAACAGACTCAGGGAGCCCTCTCATCACAACAAGCCCAATAAGTCTGGATTATTTTTAGAACTTGAGGTTCTGCTCCACATTTTTTTCTCCCTTTCTATCAGGATCCATCTATAATGACCCTGATCAGAACTATTGGTAGCAACAGCCAGACACCATCTAGTTTTCGTGGTCTCAGAGTAGGTGAGGCCATGGATCATACAGACTGTTAGTTCTATAGATTAGTGTCTTCTTTGAGTCTTTGGGTTCCTTCTTCCCTTTTCCTCTGGGTGAGTATAGACCAATAATTGTATCTTAGATGGCCTCTCTCAAGCTTTTAAGACCCCAGATGCTACTCACTAAACTAAGATGTATAGCATGAACTTTGTGAACTACATAATGCCAAATGATGAAGTGGTTCCACAAAACTGTGGTTCTAAGCCTACAAACCCCCAAAATTAGTCCCACATGTTGCTGATCTAAGAAATATCTATAACAATGTGCCTTATGTGCATATAAAGCCATGCACATACATACATCCATATGCACAAAAATATGCACACACCTATATATACTCACATGTAAACCTATACTCATATCTGCCTACATACATACTGTGGTGGTCAGGATTATGTCAACTTGGCTACTCCATACTTGGCTGCTGTATTAAATGGCAGGGCGGGGTTTGTGGTGGCTTCCTGCCCCTCAGCTCTCATCTCTCAACCTTCCACTACTACTTCTGGTCTGCTCATGTAGCCAGGAGCTCCTGTTCTCTTCTTCCGGCATCTGGTTCCTGGACTTGAACCAATATCTGTTGGGTTCATCAGTCCTTACAGTCGGCACTTGAGAGTCTTGCTCCCTGATCTGCCGATCCTGGGTTTGCCAGCCTCTGCTGCTCCATCTCACCACCAGCTTGGGATTCACCGACCTACACAACCAGTGATTTAGAACTCTGGTCTCTGACCTGCTGACTTTGGGTTCATCAGCTTCCATGGCCATGTGAGGCTTGTGCCAGGACTTGGGACATTCAGCTTCTGTGATTGCGTAAGCTGTTTCCTGTATCTACATCTATCTATATATATTACAAATCTTTCCTTGTACCTGCATGTGTTACTGATTTTGCTTCCCTAGAAAACCCAGCCTAAGACACATACATATAAATCTGCACATAGATTTTTGATTGTTGTTGCAAAATTATATATAACATAAAACAAAACAGAACTCTTGCCAACAAGTGGATTCTGATTCATAACAAGCCTGTAAAATGGAGTAGAACTTCTCCCAAAGGGTTTCCAGGGCTGTGATCATTAAGAAGCACATGGCTGAACCTTTCTGTCACAGAGCCCCTGGCAGCTTGAATGACCTACCTCTGGGTAGCAGCTTGGTGCTTTAACCACTGCTCCACCAGGGCTCCTTATGTATGCTAGAACAGTTACCAAAAGGCCTCTTTTCATGTGACATAGCTTACCTTAGTCAAGCTGTGTACCCATCATCCTCATTCAGTGTGGAATACTCGAGATTTTTAAGATGTCAATTTGTTTTCAAATTGACATCTTGAATCAATGCTACCTTTATCATAATCCAAGTAGGGTTTGTGTTGTTTGTTTATTTTGTGTGTGTGTGTGTGTGTGTAGAAATTAACAGATTCTAAGATGTATTAGGAAATATGAGGCCTGAGATTTTCCAAGATAACTTTAAAGAAGAAAATGAGGAAGAGTTACTCTACATTATATTGTGATTATTTTTTAAATGTAATTAATTCAGTTTGGTTGGTATGAAGGTCAATTCAATCTAGTTAGTGCAGGAATAGACAGAGATCAGTGGTGTATAATAGAGTCCTGAAATAAACCTTTCACACGTATGGTTGTCCAATTTAAAACAAAGATACTTTTGCTAATCAGAGGGGAAAAGATAGTATTTTTCTAAAAAATGTGGAGTTAATTTGATATCTATATGGAGAAATAAGAAACATGAAACAATCTCACACACACACAAAATTAATTTACAATTGCCCATAGATAACTGTGTACAAAGTAATATATATATATATATGTCAAGCTCCTTGAAAAAAATATAGGAAACTATCTTCATGAGACTCGATACAAAACAGGATACAAAAATCCCTTAAATAGGAAAAAGAAAATCACTGAGAACATTGTTCATAACAGTTTTGTTCCAAGTAGGAAACAACCTAATCTCAGTCAAAAGTAGAATGAGTAAATTAGTTGTGAAATATTTATGTAAAGAAAATTCCATATTCCATTGCAATAAAAAAGGAATGAATGAACTATTTATACACACAGTAACGTGGATGAGTTTGAAAAAATTATGTTGCACGAAAGAAGTCATGCAATAAGACTTGAGGAAACCCAAACCAAATCCGTTGCCATCAAGTTGACTCCAACTCATAGCCACCCTCAGGACAGAGGAGGACTGCTCTAGAGGGTTTCCAAGACTGTACATCTTTACAGAAGTTGACTGCCACAACTTTCTCCCACTGAGTAGCTGCTAGTGACTTTTCAGTTAGTAGCTAAGCACTTAATCACTGAGCTCCTTCCCCACATATTCTAAACCAAACCAAACCAATAGCCATCAAGATGATTCTGACTCATAGTGACTCTATAGACAGAGCAAAACTGCCCCATAGAGTTTTCAAGGAGTACCTGGTGGATTTGAACTTCTGACCTCTGGGTAGCAGCCGTAGCAATTAACCACTATGGCCAACCTTGGTTATAAATAAGTAGTATTTTAAAAATATAATTTTTCTCCTTCTTGACCTATAAATCTATTTTAATTTAAATACTGATTTCTCCCCCTCTTTGGGGGAAATTGAAAAGCCAATCAGAAGATTCAAACAGAGGAGCAGATTACTAAGAACAGATAATTTGCAAGGGTACAGCCTGGGCTCAGGTGCCAAAGATAGTACAAAACTAAATTTACTGTAACTGTGATATGAGTGAAATAATATAGAGATGAACCAATACAGCAGAATAGACAGCACAGAAACAGACTCACGTAAAAATGAAAATGACATGACACTGAGGGAATGAAAAAATAAGCCACAGACTGGGAAAAAACGTTCATCAAACATATATCTGATGAAAGACTTATATCCAAGACATATCAATAACTCTTAGAATACAATCATAACAAAATAAAGAAACAGATTAAAAAACAGGCAAAATACCTAAACAGACATCCCAACAAAGAAAACATACAGATGGCAAATAAACATATAAAAAGATGATCAACATCATGTTACTAGGGAACTGCAAATTAAAACAGCAATGACTGTCACTGCAAACCTACTGACCCCAAATAAATAAACAAATAAATAGCCTGTTGCCATCAAGTCAATTCCAACTCATAGTGTCCCTATAGGACAGAGCAGAACTGCCCCATAGAGATTCCAAGGAACACTGGTAGATTTGAACTGCTGACCTTTTGGTTAGCAGCCATAGCACTTAACCATCACAGCTCTAGGGTTTCCGCAAACCTACTAGAAAGGCTAAAATCCAAAATACTGAAAGTGTCAAATGCTCGTGAGGATGGGGAGTAACAGGAATTCTCATTCTTTGCTATTGTGCATACCAAATGGTGTAGTCAGTTTGGAAGACAGCCTGGCAATTTCTCACAAAGCTAAACAGTGACTTACCTTCTGATCTAGCAATCATGTTCCTAGATACGCCAAGCCTAGATACTTACACTCAAACGAACTGACAACTTACTGCCACACGAAAACCTACACATGAATATTTATAGCAGTTTTATTCAAAACTGACAAAAATTGGAAGGAACAAAGATGTCCTTCAATAGAACAGATAAACTGTGTTACACTCATACAATAGAAGAATTATTCAGCAATAAAAAGATGTGAGCTATCAATTCAAAAGACATAGAAGAAACTTAAATGTATACTGTTAAGTGAAAGTAGTCAATCTGATAAAGTTACTTATTCTATAGTTCTGACTCTATGACATTCCGGAAAAGGTAAAACTAAGGGGACAATGAAAAGATCAGTGATGGCCAAGGTATCTGGGAAACAGGGAGGGAAGTGAAGCACATGGCTTTTTAAAGACAATGAAACTGTTCTGCATGATATTGTAATGGTGGATATACAGCATTATGTGTTTGTCAAAACTGATGGAATGACACTACACAAAGAGCGAGCTCTAATATAAACTATACATGGTTGTTAATAATAACATATCAGTATCAGTTCACCAGTTTTTATGCATATACCACAAAAATGAAAGATGTCAATAGTAGAAGAATGCGTGCAGGGATAAGGAGGGCATATCGTAACTGTACTTTCTGCATAATTTTTCTATGAACCTGAAAGTGCTCTAAAAAAGAGTGGTTTTTAATAATGATGTAACAGCTGAGATTCTGATCAAAAGGAACATGAAGATTATTCATAAAGTCATTTTGATTATCATTATGGAAAAGAATAAACTTAATCACATCTCACATCATATGTAAAATGAATTCTGGAAGAATCAAAGACCTAGATGTTAAAAGGAAATTTATAAAATGTGCCTGACTCAAGTCATGGTGTTTTCCATTGTCTCATATGCATGCGAGAACTAGACAACAAACAAGGAAGGCCAAACACGTACTGATGTCTTTGAACTGTGGTCTTGGTAAAGAATGTTGGATATACCAGGCACTGCCAAAAGAATGACCAAATTTGTCTTGGAAGAAGTACTGTTAGAATGCTCCTCAGAAGCAAGGATGACAAAGACTACTTTTCATATACTTTGGGCATGTTATCAGAGGAGTCAGTCCCTGGAGAAGGACATCATGCTTGGTGGAGGGTCATTGAAAAAGACAAAGACCCTCAAGGAGATGGAGTGACACAGTGGCTGCAACAACATAGTAACAATTCTGAGGATGGCACAGACTGAGCAGTGTTTCATTCAGTTGTAAGTAGGGTTGCTATGGGTCAGAACCAACTCAATGGCACTGACCAACAGCAGCATTAAATATATATATGTATGTATGTATACATATATATATGACTTATGACTTCAGATATGAAATGATGGCTAAATAAGACACACACACAAACAATAACCCTCCCCCAAATTATTCAAGTTGACATTCAATTTAAAACTTTCTGTCCCACAAAAGATAATAAAGATAAAAGACAAACAACTGAGAAAAGATACATGAAACTTAAATTAATACAAAGAGAAAATTCAGTGGACATACAGAAAATTATATGACCTTCACAGTAGAGAAAATCGAATTCAGTTACCATATGAAGAGATGCTCAACCTCACTATAATCAAAGAAATGGAAACTAGAAGAAAAGCAAAATATCCTTTCTATGCTTTGCATTTATACTCCCACCACTAGACTGACAAATAATTAACATCAGTCAATAATGTAAACATTATCACAGACATGGAACAGGAGAAATGATCATATGATGATGTTGGGCTTCTGAATTTAACAGACTATTTTTTGGAGAATGACTTGACAATAGATAGTAAATTTAAAGATGTATGGAAGTTACAGCCCAGAAACTCTACTTCCAGGTATAAATCCTACAGAAATTCTCACATTCACAGTGAAGGCTCTATGTACAAATCACTGCATCATTGTTTGTAACACTGAAAATTGAGGCAGTAGTCTAAGTGTTCATCGGGAGGATGAATGAACAATTTTTTTGTTTTATACAATGTAATGCCAGAGAGAAATTAAAATGCATGAAATATAAATCGATGTACTCTGGATAAATAGAAGAAAAACAAAGCTAGGGGGGAGCAGGCAGTTCTAGAATGAGACATACAGTTCAGTGAAACAAAACAACATGCAAAATGACATTACAATTTTTATAAACATACAAGTAACAGTGGCATGAAAGTATTTTTAATTTCTCATTGAGAGTTAAGGCATATTTTATTGCCATGAAAAAAATCAAATAAAAATTACAACTATTGTTCAAATTTATGACATCCGCAGCAAAATTGAAACTAAGTTCTTTGTACTCTCAGGCCAGTTTGCTTTCCACTGAGTTTCACATTATTATCATTTTATAACTAAACTGAGAAATGTGGGGAAGAGAACAAAATAAAAGTATAATAATAGCACCCTGAGACTCTAATAGGCCTCATGAGTTATGACAACACATCTCATTCTACAGTTTCTTAAAGCTTTGCCATGTAACATTATCTCGTTTAATTATGAAGCAACACTAAACATGAAAAGTGTAGATAATTTGGGTCTATTACTTCTTTTCCTTTTCTTTCCTGCTGCTTCTTTTTTCACTGACCACTGAATGACAAAAAAGAAAAAGTAAAATCTCAATTAGTGAAGTCAGTGGTTTGGGAACAAGTTTGCCTTGACAAACTGGACATTTTAATGAATGTGCCAATCTTTTCTCCTATCACTGGGGTTTTCATGGTTTCCAGTAGAGACTCCAGCGTATGAGAGACTTTAAGCGGATATGCAACAATGTGAGGTTCATTAACTTCAATTTTCTCTTGAAATAGTAGAGAAAATACACTTTACCAAGCTGTCTGAATATCCTGATTTAATTACAGTACAAAATCTCCAGGGACTTTGTCTAATGCTACTATAGAGAAAAGCCTATTTAATTCATCTACTAGTTCTTAGTTTGGATATAAAATTTTTCATCCTGCACCAGGAGGAAAGTGGGTCCCTTTCTGGGGGAATTGACCCCAAAGCAGTCAAATACTTGTGTGTGTTGATAATAAAGACCCCCCCCCCCGACTTCTCTTTAACTATTATTTTCATGGAAGGGCTTTCTTTTGTGTTTTGCTTTATCAGAAATCCTGGAACCGCAGATCTTCAATTCTTTGTAAGTTATATTCTCTACACCACGGCAAGACCTGGACCAATCAGCACCTACCAGGGGTCTACAGGACACTGCAAAGAGAGGAGAAAATGCAAAGCCAAAATGAAATCTAATTATATCAATACCTAGGAGTGAAACTTTTGCATCATATGGTAATTTTATGTTTAACACTTTGAGGAGCCACCAGCCTATTTTTCACTGTGACTATACTATTTTTGTATTCTCTGACAGTGTACAAGAACTCCAATTTGTCCATATTCTCACCAACTACTCTTCAGTTTCCTTTTTCTTTTTTTAAATTCAGATGCCTAAAAGAATTGTAAACAAGCATTCAAACAAACATTGCATAAGAATGTTCATGGCAGCACCATTTGTTGTTATTGTTAGGTGCTGTCAAGTCAGTTCTGACTCACAGTGACCCTATGAGCAGAATGAAACACTGCCCTGTCTTGAGCCATGTGCCCAACTGTTTTTATGCTTAAGCCAATTGTTGTGACCACTGTGTTCCTCTTTTTCACTGACCTTCCACTCTACCAAGCATGATGTCCTTCTCCAGGGACTGATCTTTCCTGACAACGTGTCCAAAGTGTATAAAACAGTCTTGCCATCTTCACTTCCAGTGAGCACTCTGCCAATTACCAGCACCATTTACGGTAGCCAGATTAGACACAATGCACATGCACATTAACTGACAAATGGATAAACAAAATATGATCGATTGTTGGAGTGAAATATTACTCAGCCATAAAAAGGAACGAAGTTTTCATACCTACTACAAAGTGACTGAACCTTCAAAACTTCATGTGAAGTGAAAGAAACCAGAGGCAAAAGGTCACATTATGATTCCATTTATACAAAATACCCATATAAGTCGACAGAAAAAGAAAGTAAACTAGTGATTGCCAGGGGATAAGAGAAGCAAGAATAGGGAACGATGGCTTCATTGGTACAAGATCTACTTTGGAAGATAATCAAAATGTCTTGGAACTATATAGAGAAGCTTTGCACACATGTTGAATAGACTAAATGTCATTGAATTGTATATTTAAAATAATGACTCATGGTTCATTTCAGGTTATGTGAATTTTATCTAAGTTGTTTTTAAAAAGTTCTAAAAATATATCTAATTGGATTCTTCAAATGAGCAATGAGCACGTGCTTAGAGATTGATGACTGAGATTTCTGTTGAGATCTTAGGACCAACTCTTCTAACAAACCTTCCATGGTAACTAAAATCTAAGTGGAAGGTTGCTTTTCTGAGTCTCCCCAAGTCCTGAGGGGGGATCTCAAAGTCCACTACGTCTAGGTGCTGGTACCTTGCACCTCAGCCTTGCCATTGCTTCCTTTTCCCAGCTACAAGAAAGTTTCTGATCATTCAGCTCAGGCATCCAGGATAAAATATGTCACAGATTTGTATACCCCCAGAACCATCCTGTTTGAGATGATGCTCAACTCAGAAGAACCTTGCACTGCATACTCCCACCCCACCCCACTGTAAGGGCAGCTCCTTGAAAACAGGAGCTTTTTGTTTAGTTCATTTCTGTAATGTGTATTTTTTCTGCTAATAAAATTAGAAAATTGATGTTTAAAAGTGAACCAGTACGTATATACATTACTAAAACTAAATCCAATACTGTGACCCTAGAGAACAGAGTAGAACTGCCCTATGGTGTTTCCAAGGCTGTAAATCTTTACAAAAGCAGATTGCCACATCTTTCTCCTATGGAGTGGCTGATGGGTTCAAACTGCTGACCTTTTGTTAGCAGCCAAGTACTGTAACCACTGCCCCAAATCTACTGCCATCTGCAGCCCAGTAAAAAACAAAACCCACTGCCATAGAGTTGGGACTGATTTGTAGTGACCCTAGATTTCAGAGTAGAACTGCCCCATAGAGTTTCCAAGGAGCACCTGGTGAATTTGAATTGCAGACCTTTTGATTAGCACTTAACCCACTATACTATGGTTTACCCTTCTGGTCTCAGCTTCGGTGTCAGGAACCTGCACTGAGAAGCAGTCCTTTCCGTAACATAATGACTGTACATAAATACCCCTGGTTTTTAACTGTGTTTCCCCTGAAGGCAGAGGTTGTGTAATATATACTTGTGTCCACAGAGTCTAGCACAGAGCCTGATGCACAGTGTATCTGCTGATTGAACTACTCCTTGTCTGCCTCTTCGGCAACTTTCCTTATTTTTCTTCACCTAGATTATAAGTCCTATCTTACCGTCCTTCCTATAGATAGCTATCTTAGTTATCTAGTGTTCCTATAACAGAAATACCACAAGTGGGTGGCTTTAAGAAACAAAATTTCATTTTCTCAGTTTAGGAGGGAAGTCCAATTTAGGACGCCAGCTCTAAAGGAAGGACCTCTATCTCTCTATCTGCTCTGGGGGGAGAACCTTGTGTCTTTCCGGCTTCCGTTTCTGTGTTCCTGGGTAATCTTCACTTGGGAAGGTGCCTGTTTTACCACACCTCTTCTTGCTTCTTCTGTGCCTGATTTGCTATTTTTATATTTCAGAAAAGATCAGGGCCAAGATGGTGGACTAGTCGCACATCTCTTCAGTTCCCTCGGAGAATTAAGGCCTAGAAAAACAACTGAATGGAGCAGAGTGGATATTTTGGGAGCCTCAACATCAGGCAGATGGTTGTGATATTGGATTGGGTGACAGGAAGCAGAAAACTACTTTGTCAGAGGTGAGATGTCAGCCCAAGGGGTCCTGTTTCTGCTCACACGCAACAGAAAGGCCTACAGGTTCAGACACTGTCTTTTTCAACCAGGAGACTGGGACTGCGGCTGCTGAGTCTGAGAGTCTGGCTGGGGCTGGCTGCCTTTCTGAGCTGTAGTGCCTAGGTAGACAGTGTCTCTTGCAGCAGAAAGACTGTACGTAAGAGAGTCACATCCAGAGAACCCAGTGGAAGGTGGCAGCTGAAGGTTCCAGTGTTCTTCCCTCTCTTGTTTCTAAGCTGTGTCATAGATTCTGCTGACACAGCACAGGACAGATGGCACAGGTAAGACCCCGTGTTAGTCATCTGAGAAGAGGAGTCAGCCACACCTGAAGGCCTGGGTAGGGCTGGCTGCCACACTAAGCAACAGTGCCTGACTGGACAGTGCCTCTCTCAGAGTAAAGACAATTGCACCTAGAGAATGCAGCAGTGGCTGGCTGCCAAGTGTGGTGGTGTAATTTCTCCCTCCCTTCTGTGAGCCACCCCATAGCATCTGCTGATACAGAGGCTACACAAGTAGGTCACCAACTTTGTCAGCCAGGAGACAGGGCCTGCCACCCTAAGGGCCTGGCTGGGACCAGGAGACCCTGGACAGCACCTCTCTCAGCAGAAAAGCAGCTTTTAAGACAGTCATGCTTAGACAGTTTAACGGTGGTTGACAGCCAAGTGTGGTGGTACGCTTTTCCCCTCCCTTCTCCGAGACATGCCACAGCATCTGCTGAGGCAGCCCTGGTGATACTCCACAAGCAGGTCACCATCTTTGTCAGCCAGAAGGCAGGGCTTGCCACCCTTGAGCATCTGGAAGGAGCCAGCTGCCACTGGACAACATATTCCTTACCATAGAGGCTGTTTTTGTGAGAGTTGCTCCCAGAGAATGCAGCACCATAGTGTCTGCTGGCATGACTCCAATGAGCTGGCTCAACTAGGTCACCATCTGTGTCAGACAAGAGGTAGGGCCTGCCACCCATGAGGGCACAGCTGGAGCCTCCTGCCCCGCTGATCAGCACTGCCTGACTGGACAGCATCTCTCTTAGTAGAGAAGCTGTATATAAGCCAGCTGCACCTAGAGAACACAGCAGGAGCTGGTGGCCACTAAAGCAGTGCCTTTCCCTACTCCCTTCTCTGAGTTATACCATAGCTTCTGCTGGTGTGACAGTGGAGAAGCTAAACAGCTTTCTGATGGCATGAAGACAACTATGAGCATCTAATCATTTAAAGAGCAGACCACCATGGCTCTGGAAAACTCCAAATATAAAGAATCAAAAAACTTCCAAATGAAGAAGACTTTCTTAAATTATTGGAGGCAGAATACAAAAGAATTAGGTATAGAGCCTGTCAAGGATTTAATTGTATTCCCCCAAAAAACATGTGTAGCTACATGGCTGGGCCATGATTCCCAATATTTTATGATTGTCCTCCATTTGGTGATTCTCCTATGCTGTGTGTTAAAGGATTAGGGTGGGACTGTAAATCCCTTTATAAGATCTCATCTCAGCCCCAGTGTAAAGGGAGTTTCCCTAGAATATGGCTTGCCCCACCCCTGATCATTTCGTCCTACAAGAGATAAAAGGAAAAGGACTCAGACAGAGAATTTGGAACACACCATCAAGAAAGCAGCACTGGTAGAAGAGTGTATCCTTCAGGCCTGTGGTTCCTGCACCACAATGCACCCTGGACAAAGACTGACACAATACCAGACTTTCCTCCGCAGCCAACAAGGGGGAAAGCCTTTTCCGGGAGCAGTCATCCTGAATCTGGACTTGTAGCCTAGCAGACTGTGTAAGAACAAACCCTCCTTTGTTAAAGCCATTCACTCTGTAGTATTTGTATTAGAGCAGCACTAGCTGACTAAAATAGATCCCTTCTAGATCTTAGGACAGAGATTAAACATACTGCAGCAGAACAAAATGAAAAACTAAACAAGCTGTATGAAGGGCTAAAACACCAATGATCCGAAATTCAGCAGATCAAAAATCAAATTACAAAGTCAGACAATTCAATGGAAAACCAAAAGAGTGGAACTGAGAAAACAAAATGCAGAATTAGTGAAACTGAAGTGAAGGCAACTGACACCAGCATTTATAAGGTGAAATCAGATAAAAGAATTAAGAAAAACAAAAAATCATTAAGAATCATGTGAGCCTCCATCAAGAGGAACAATTTGTATGTAATTGGAGTTCCAAAACATGGAGGGATAGCAGAAAATACAGAAAGACTTGTTGAAGAATTACTGACAGAAAACTTCCCTGACATCATTAAAGAGAAGATAGCTATTGAAGATGGTCATTGAACATTACTGAAGTAGACCCTGTCTTCTGACTTTTCACCTGAAACCGTGTTGACGAGAAGGCAATGAGATGACATATACAAAACACTGAAGGAGAAAAACTTCCAACCAAGAATTATATATCTTGCAAAATTGTCTTTCAAACATGGTGGTGAAATTAGGACAGTCTCAGGCAAACAGAAACTTAGAGACTTTGCAAGAACTAAACCAAAATTATAAGACATACTGGAGGAAATTCTTTAATTAGAAAATCAATAACACCAGATGTATACACAAGGGTGCAATGCAGTACGCACCATCCAGAGTCCTAATTAGTTAGGAAAGTCACAAAATCCAGTCAAAGCTAAAGCATTAAAATTAGGAAAACAGAGAGCTTAATATGTAAACTATGACACACACTGTAAAGAGGGATATATTACAGTATTCACAGCCCTTTCAGATGTAGAGGAAGTTAAAGAGATGTAAAGAAGTTAAAGACTGGTTTAAACATAGAACATTGGGGAGAACAAAGGAGTAGCCACAAAACAAACTAACAATGCTACATACTAAAACAAAAAATATGACACAGTAGTCTCAAAGGACACAAAATGAACATTGAAAAGGATAAAAAGAATATCCATAAAGAAAAATGACCCAGTACAGAATATTAAATGGAACAAAGAAAATGTCAACACAAAAATAAAGGCACCAATATAACAGCAGTAAATACATATCTATCAATAATTACACTGAATTTAAATGGGCTAAATGCTCCAATAAAGAGACAGAGAGTAACAGACTGGATCAAAACACAGGATCTGTCTATATGCCGCTTACAAGAAACATACCTTAGATTCAAAGACACAAATAAACTGCAAATCAAAGAATAGAAAAAAACATATACCGAGCCAACAACATGCAAAGAGCAGGAATCACAGTACTAATCTCAGACAAAAATAGATTTTAAAGTAAAATCCACCATCAAGGACAAGGATGGTCATTATTTATTGCTTAAAGGTTCAATACATAAGGAGACTATAACAATATTAAATATTTTTGCACCCAATATCAGAGCATCTAAATACATCAAAAAAATGCTGACAACATTGAAAATTGAGACAGATCACTCCACAATAATAGTAGGAGACTTCAGCACTGCACTTTGAGTAATGGACAGGTCATCCAGAAAAAAGCTCAGTAAAAATACAGAAGATCTTATTGCAACAATCTCACAGACATATACAGAACTTTTTACCCAACAACAGACAAGTGTATCTTGTTTTTCAATACACAAGGAACATTCTCAAGAATAGACCACATATTAGGACATAAAGCAACTCTCAACAAAATCCAAGCCATTGAATTATTGCAAACCATCCTCTTAGACTATAAAGCCGTAAAAGTTGAAACCAACAGCATAAAAAAACATGAACAGAATTTCAAACTCGTGGGCACTGAACAACACCTTGTTCAAAAATTCATGGGTTATAGAAGAAATCAAGGATGAATTGAAGAATTTCATGGACTCAAATGAGAATGAAAACACATCCTACCAGAACCTACAGGATATAGCAAAAGCAGGGCTCAGAAGTCAAATTGTCTCTAAAAATGCATGCATCTGGAAGGCAGGGACCAAACCAAAGAATTAACCCTACAGTGTGAACAAGTAGAAAGTGAAAAACAAAAGAACCCCTTGGGGACAAGATGAAAACAGATAATAAAAATTAGAGCAGAATTAAAAGAATTAGAGAATAGAAAAGCAATTGAAAGAATTAACAAAACCAAAAGTTGTTTTTTTGAAAAGGTCAACAAAATTGATAAACCATTGGCTAAGCTTACAAAAGAAAAACAGGAGAGGAAACAAATACCCAAATAAGAAATGAGGTGGGAAATGTCACAACAGACCCAAACAAAATTTAAAGTATCATAACAGAATAGTAGAAAAAATTTACTCTAACAGATTTGAAAACTTAGAGGAAATAGACAATTTTCTAGATTTCTACCACTAACCAAAATTATCACAAAGGAAAGTAGAGCAACTTAATAAACCCGTCACAAAGGAAGAGATTGAAAAAGTATTCAAAAAAACTGCCAACCAAAGAAAGTCCTGGCCCAGACAGTTTTACTGGAGAATTCTACCAAACTTTTAGAGAGGAATGAATTCCAATCTACTGAAGCAATTTCACAACATAGAAAAGAGCTGAACATTTCCAAATTCATTCTATGAAGCCAGCATAATGCTGATACCAAATATGGGTAAAGATCCTACAAAAAAAGAAAATTATAGACCAATATCACTCATGAACCTACAGGCAAAAATCTTCAACAAAATCCTAGTCAACAGAATTCAACAACATATCAAAAAAATAATTCATTGTGACCAAGTAGGATTCATACCATGGATGCAGGGTTGGTTCAACATCAGAAAAACAATTAATGTGATCAAACACATAAATAACACAAAGGATAAGAATCAAGTTGATTTTATCAATTAATGTAGAAAAGGCATTTGACAAAGTCCAACACCAATGCATGGTAAAAACTCTCAGCAAAATAGGAATAGAAGGAAAATTCCTCAATGTAATAAGGGTCATCTACACAAAGCCAACCACCTACATCATCCTGAATGGAGAAAGACTGAAAGAATTCCCCCTGAAAACAGAAACTAGACAAGGATGTTCACTGTCACCACTTCCAGTCAACATTGTTCTAGAGGTTCTGGCCAGAACAATCAAATAAAGGGCATCCACACTAGTAAAAAAAAAAAAAAAAGGAAAAGTATCTGTTTTAGTCATCTTATGCTGCTTTAACAGAAATATCAAAAGTGGATGGCTTAAGCAAAGAGAAATTTATTCTTACACAGCCCAGTAGGCTACAAGTCTGAACTCAGGGTATTGGCTCCAAGTGAAGGCTTTTCCCTCTTTATCTGCTCTGGAGGAAGGTCTTCACTCTGGGAGTATCTTCATGGAGGCACCTCAGGGCTGAAGGATGGGCTGTACTCATCCTCGTGAGGTTCCCAATTCTCTGCTTACTTCCTTCTCGTTTCATCTCCTGTAGGATGAAAGGATAAAAGACGGTGCAAGCCACACTCCAGGGAAACTCCCTGTTGTAGTCTTACTCTAATCCTCTTTTAACATAATCATCCTGTCTATCAGCCAGACAGAGATTATGTTGCATAGCCTAGGAAGATCATGAAATGTTGGGACTGATGGCCCACCCAAATGTTTATGCATTTTTGGGTAAACACAATTCAATCCACAACAGTATCCTTATTTGTAGATGATATGACTGTATACACAGAAAGCCCTAAAGAATCTGTAAACAAACTACTAGAACTAATAGAAGAGTTCAGTAAAGTGTCAGAGTATAAGATAAATATAAGTAAATCAGTAGGACTCCTTTACACCAACAAAGAGATCATCAAAGAGGAAATCACTAAATCAGTATCATTCGCAATAGCTCCCAAGAAGATAAAATGCCTAGTAATAAATCTAACCAGAGATGTAGGAGACCTATAGAGAGAAAGTTACAAGACTCTAATGCAAGAAACTGAAAGAGACTTACATAAGTGGAGAAACCTATCTTGCTCATGGATAGGGAGACTTAATATTCTGAAAATGTCTATTTGACCCAAAGTGGTCTATATATACAGTGCAGTCCCAATACAAATCGCAATGTCATTTTTTAATGAGATGGGGAAACAAATCACCAACTTTGTTCAAAAAGAGAAGAAACCCCAGATAAGTAAAACACTGTTGACAAAGAGGAACACAGTTGGAGGCCTCACACTACCCGACCTTAGAACCTATTACACTTTCATGGTAGTCTAAAGAGCCTGGTGCTTCTACAAAAACAGATTTATAGACCAATGAAACAGAATAGAAATCCAGAAATATCACCATCCTCCATATGAGCAGCTGATGTTCAACAAAGGCCCAAAGGTTGTAAACTGGGGCAAAAATTGTCTCTTTAACAAACAGTGTTGACATAATTGGCTATCGATCTGCAAAAAAACTGGAACAAGACCGATATCTCACATGTTACACAAAAACTAAGTCAAAATGGATCAAAGACCTAAATATCAAACTTAAAATGATAAACATTATGGAAGAAAAAATAGGGACAACAATGGAAGTTCTAATACATGGCTGAGGCAGACTACAAAATCTTACCAATAATGCACAAACAACAGAAGGAAAAACAGATAAATGGGAACTACTAAAAATCAAACTTATGCTCATTCAAAGACTTTATCAACAGAGTTAAAAGACTGCCTACAGAATGGGAAAAAATATTTGATGACTACACATTGGATCAACATCTAATTTCTATAATCTACAAGATACTGCAAAATATCAATAAGAAAAAGACAAGCAACCCAATTAAACAATGGGCAAAGGACACGGACAGGCACTTCACCGAAGAAGACATCCAGGCAGCCAAAAGACGACACAAGAAAGTGCTCACAATCATTAGCCATTAGGGAAATCCAAATCAAAACTACAGTAAGCTGCCATTTCACCCCAGTGAGGTTGACAATAATCTAAAAAACATGAAACAACAAATGTGAGACAGGTTGTGGATAGACTGGAACCCTCCTACACTGCTGGTGCAAATGCAAGATGGCACAACCTCTTTGAAAAGCAATTTGGTGCTTTCTTAAAAAGATAGGAGCAGAAATGCCATATAATCCAGGAATCCCACTGCTTGGAACATATCCTACAGAGATAAGGGTATCACAAAAACAGATACATGCACATGAGTGTTTATTGCAGTGCAATCTGCAATAGCCAAAAGGTGGAATCAACCTAGATGCCCATCAACAAGTGAATGGATAAACAAACTATGGCACATATACACAGTGGATCACTATACAATAATAAAGAACAATGATGATTTTAGGAAGCATCTCATAACCTGGTATCAACTAGAAGACATTATGCTGAGTGAAATCAGTCAGCAGCAAAAGGATGAGTATTGTGTAAGATCACTATTGTAAGGATTTATAAACGGACTTATCCACAGAAAAAAAGACTCTGATGGCTAAAAGGGTGGGGAGGGAGGGAGATAGTTGTTCAAAGATCAGTTCATAGGAATTTGGTTAGTTGAAGGGTGTGACAGCACTCAGTAGAAGGCAGGTCAGTGTGACTGGACTACAACATAAACAAAAAGGTTTACCAAATTCAAACCAACATTTCAAAGGATAGAGTTTCAGGAACAGTTTGAGGGCCATGTTTTCAGGGGACATGGAGGTCAATTGGCATTAACTAGCCTTTTGCTAAGAGTCTTCTACCTTAAAAGCTAGCAAGCTGCCATCTGAGGAACATCAATTGCTCCCAATCCACCTGGAACAGATGAGAAAGGCAAACATCACAGACACAAAGAAAAATGAGCCCAGGAGAAATACCCTATGACTGTGAGACTACATCAACATGAGACCAGAAGAACCAGATGGTGCCCGGCCATCACCAAAGACAGGCTTGATAGGAGACACAATGCAGCATCCTTGACATAGTACGAGAAAAAGAGGTGTGCAGGTTAAGAACTCTACTAAAAGACCAGAACTGATGGTCCAACAACCTGGAGTGTTGCCCAGGAACATGGCCTCTAGACTTCCTGCTGGCCCAGACCCGAAACCAGTACTGAGGTCAACACTTTACACAAAGAATAGACTGGACTCGAGAACACAGAGTGAGCATGTGGTGTGTGTACTTTATGGTTTTATACATTTATAAAAGGCTGTCCTATGAGTTTCTTTCTAGAAGGGAGAGGAGAGGGCAGAGAGGAGGGGACACGTGCTCCCCGGGAGGATACTAGAAGTAAAGAATGAGAAGGAGGAATGTGCTGTCATAGAGTTGAGAGAGCAGATACAGTTGTAGATGCAAATATTGCCTTGGATTGTATACTCTCAATCGTAATAAAAAAAATTTTTAAAAGAGAGATCAACTTAAGACACATACTATACTAACACCAACTCATTAGTGTATAAAAGAAAACTCATTCCCAAGTGAGATTATAACCATCAAAATCAAAAACAAAAAAACTCATTGGCTTTGAGCAGATTCTGACTCATAGTTATCCTGTAGGATAGCGTAGAATTCCTCCACAGTGTTTACAAGGAGTGGCTGATGGATTTGAACTACTGACATATTGGATAGCAGCCAAGCCCCACTAGTACCTGCACCACAGTTAGGATAAATCCTAACCACTAAACCACAGTATAGGGCTTAGGATTTACGACAAATACTTGTAAACCTTTTTGTTTATGTTGTAGTCCAGTCACACTGACCTGCCTTCTGCTGAGTGCTGTCACACCCTTCAACTAACCAAATTCCTATGAACTGATCTTTGAACAGCCCTCTCCCTCCCTTCCTACCTTGTAGCCATCAGTCTTCTCTTCTGTGTATCTGAGGGTCTTCTTGAACTTTCCCACTTCCAACCACAGCAAGGTTTTAGCAGGAGTTTCCATTCTGAATGTGTCTCAACACATGACACTTTGAGGATAATACAAGGCACAATATTTGATCTCTTTTGAATACGGTGCAACTCTAAGCAGTTTACAAGTCATAGCTTTTGTTTCCTTTTTCTTTAGCATTTTCAAGAAAGGGAAAGAAAACAACTACAGATACTTTGAAAAGAACATAATAGACCTTACATAAAGGCAAGCTATTATTCTTGTCCCGAATTATTATCTATATCAGACCAGAGCTAAATGCCAAACTAAGCAACAAACCTTTACAATTGAAAGGAACGCTTTTCCTTTTCTGCTCTTTGCAATAATAAGTAAAAATGACGATAAATACCTCTCATAATGATGAGTATTAAGGATTCTTTACTACTCTTGGTAGGAGCAGTCGTCCTGACAAATGTCTACAACTGAATTGCGTTTGAAAAATGTACTTCCTAGTCCAGAAGTGAAAAAAAGGTCTTCAAGTTGGCTTTATTTTTTGATCCTAAGTAAAACTATAAAGACAGCACCTAGCAATAAGTTATATACGAGTCCTCCTCAAATTACATATGCTAACTATTCAAGAATTTCAGCTTTACTTGCCTGAAACATGAAGAAATTACAGATGGCAGAGTGCATTGCAATCCCATAAATCTTATAGAAACACCTAAAACACTGGAGCAGCTGCGCCGTACAGCTCAAACATGAAGTTGATTAAAGCATAGCTTCTGCCCCACAAAAACTTGTAAGATAATGTAAAACATAAAGCAAACAAACACACTTCCATTCAGTTGATTCTGACTCATAATGACCCCATAGAACAGAGTAGAACTGTCTGATAAGGTTCCAAGAGCACCTGATGGATTCAAACTGCCCATCTTTTGGTTTATAGCCACTGCTCTCAACCACTACACTACCAGGGTATCCAAAGCTAGTGAAAGATACTTACAAATGATGGAGAATACTGTTTGCATATTCCCTGCACAGTTTTGCCATGTATTTGCTCTAAGGGAGATTTCTTTACAGGGCCATTCTTCTGAAGTTTCCATAGTACGACACTCATTACCACACATAAAACTGGGCTGCTATGAGAACAATGTCCCAAGGCCATTTAAATGTCAATGATTTATCACAATATATTTCTCCTCTCATGCTACAGAAATGTAATACACTATGACCTCAGTCACATGAATACACACAATTATAAGTAAGCCATTGAAAAAATACCCAGTTATTTCTAACTATTTCTCTTTAGTTATTTGTAATAGTTATTTCTATTAGTGCTGCAGATATATTTTTTCAAAATGTTTTCTGTATTTGTAATTTTATAATCAGAAAATGAAAGACATAATTTTAACAATAAGAAAAGTATCTATTTTCAAAAACAGCAAAATAATTCAGAGACTGAAATTCTTAACTTGTAAATTGATAATTGTGTGGTCTTTGGCAATTTGCCTAAGTTTTCATTTTTCTTGTATGCTGAATTGTGGAAATAGCTATAGCACAGCTGTTGTAAGGATGAGATGAAATTATGTGCATGACAAGACTGTAGATTGAATGAAAAGTTAATACATAATTATCCTACCCTTTGCTATGAAAAGAGGGTGGATTCTAAGGAAGGTCATTTTTTGTTTCTGATCATGTCACAAAGTTGCAAATAATTTATATTCCAAAAGCAGCGGTAAAAGGACACTAAAATTATATAATTAAAAAAATATTGACTGACAAATTGTACTATTATTTATTTATTTATTTTACTAATGAATCTATAGGAAATCCTGATCGCATCAGTGGTCAAGTGCTACTTCTACTAACCAAGAGGTCAGCAATTCAAATCTGCCAGGCACTTCTTGGAAACTCTATGGAGCAGTTCTACTCTGACCTAGAAGGTTGCCATGAGTCAGAATTTACCTGACAGCAGCGGGTTTTTTATTTTAATGAACCTATAGAACTCTGCTGATGCACTGGTTAAAGAGCATTGCTGCTAACCAAAAGTTCTGCAGTTCACATCTACCTTGGATACTGTGCAGGGCAGTTCTACCCTGGTAGCATAGCAGTTAAGTGGGACAGCTGCTAACCCAAGGTCAGCAGTTTGAATCCACCCACCACTCCTTGGGAACTCTGTTGGATAGTTCTAGTCTGTCCTATAGGATTGCCATAAGTTGAAATCTGTTCAACAGCAATGGACCTTACAGGGCTGCTATGAGTCAGAATCTACTTGATGGCAATGGTTTGTTGTTTCGTTCTTGTTGCTTTGTCTTGTTTTTGGTTAATGGGTTTATAAAATTGTTCCATTCAAAATCATTTTCAAAAATTTTTTTTCTAAAATAACAAGTATAAACTAAAGCAAAGCAACAAGCTTTCTTTTATCACCATTCTCTAAATTGTAAGATATAATGTAAGCAGGATGATTGTTCTATCTATCTATTTTTCTACTTTAATCAGTGTTTTAGCTTTATTTGTGTTTAATACTGTTGCTAGTATTTTCCTGGAAAATTGTATTTTTTTCATATCTGCATTTTTTCAGTTTTATTTAAGATAAATAAATCTGATTCTCTTGATGTCTTCAATTACTTCTTGTGTGTCAGTCCTCTGCTTGATCAGGGAACCCTAAGAAAGGTGTGACCTTGAGCCAAGCAGCTATCTGCAGCTTGGCTATCTGCATTTTTTTCATTATCTGCATTTTTTCAGTTTTATTTAAGATAAATAAATCTGATTCTCTTGATGTCTTCAATTACTTCTTGTGTGTCAGTCCTCTGCTTGATCAGGGAACCCTAAGAAAGGTGTGACCTTGAGCCAAGCAGCTATCTGCAGCTTCTGGAATCCCTGAAGGGCTGAGAGCTGTAAACTCTGGGCCTGCAGACTTCCTAGCAGCTGAATCAACAAATCCTTCCTTGAAGAGGGGTCCAGAGATGCACCACCCTGCCTATAACAAGCCACCCCTTGTTCCATGCAGCGCCACTTCCTCATGTCTGTTCAGAGAACAGTTCCTCAAGGATTCTGGTAGACTTCTGTTCCTCGGGGAAAACTTGGAAGAGAAAGGCTAACTGTGCCAACTTTAGCTCCCAAACCTGTAGTTGATGTTAGGGTTACAAGTGAGATTTGTTGCCTCCAGCCTCTACCAAAAACAGAACCACTGCGTCTGACTCCATTTCAACTTATAGTGAACTTGTAGGACAGAATAGAACTACCCTACAGGGTTTCCAAGGCTGTAAAATCATTATGGAAGCAGATACCATGTCTTTCTTTTGCCTTACCTTTACTACATGTTCCAAATGCCCCTCTCCCTCCGCTAGCACATCTATTAGTTTTGGTCGATCACAAGGACTTTCTCAAGCTGAGGTGGTGAATTTGTCAATTTGGCGTCAGAGGGATGGGGGATACCAAGGGGACACTAAGAGGTGCCAGATGGATCCTCTGAATGCTAATAACATCTCCCTTACCGCTGAACAGTAGCCCTTTCTCTTTATGATGGTCAGATTAAACTACCCTTGCCAAGATGGTGACTTCCTTTTTTGCCGTACGGCTCCTGGACATAAAGAGCCTGAAAAGGTATCTACAAAGCTTGCAATTCATTGGGGCTTTTCTCTGTCCCCTGGCAGAAGTTTTCTTCTTAAGGGATCAGGATTTATAAGCTTGATGAGCCCAGAGTTGTAAGGACAGAAGACAAAAACTTTCAAATTTCCCAAGTGAGTCAATTAAAAGTTACAGTAAGCATTCTTACTTCCACTTTCACCTATTCATTCCCAGACCAGTCATTTTCTTTCTGTTGAAGGTGTAGTTCCATATAAAGATGCTTGATTCCAGATGTATACAGCCTCCTAAAGTGTTATGACTCATCCCTACAAATCATCGTCCCTGATCTAGCACTTGAGTTGTGCCTTTAAAAGACCATTTCCAACACTCTGTCAGGTCAGCAGTTTCTGAGTGGTATGGAAAAAAACATCATCAAGAACATGTTTTTATGTTTTTGGTGGAAATGTAGGGGAAAGTTAGATTTGCATTTCTTTTGGATAAGCTGAGAAACTTCATTGCACCTGAATGTTACTATGTTCTGTATCTCAAGTCCTTACGACCCTTTCTGGTACATATTCAGTATTTAAAATTTGTTTGTAAATATTATTATTACTATTGTAGTTATTTATTTATTAACTAATTTTTAGATTAGGGTTGGAATCCTGCCTTATCTCAGCTTACTTATTATTTTCTGAATTATTAAATATTCATATAACCAAACTGAAGTGCTGTATGGAAATGAGAATCCCCAGCAAGAACATAGGCACAGAATAGAAATAGGATCTTGACCCATTTCTGGAGACACACATCTTCAGAAAGGCGCATCTTGACCTCCCAGTCTTACAGAGTCCCTTACTTAACCCAGTGCCATCGAGTTGATTCTGATTCATAGCAACTCTGTGAGGCAGAGTAGAACTGCTCGATAGGGTTTCCAAGGAGCACCTGGCAGATTTGAACTGGTGACTTTTGGTTAGCAGAAGTAGCACTAACCACTACATCCCCAGGGCTTCCAGTCCCTTAGTTACCTTCTAACATATTGCCATTTTATTTTCACTGTATCACTCACTAGTGGAATTATCTCACTAGTTTACCAGGAATTGTCTTGCTTACTTATTTGTTTTTCTGTTTAGCAGATGTCTCCCAGCTCTAGAAAATAAATTCGGTGAAAGCAAAGGCCTTCTTGTCTTTTATCACCAGTACCTGAACAACTCCTCGGACTAGAAGATAGTGAATAAATGTATCATCTAATGAATAAATGGATATTATGGCATTGAGCCTGGAGGTAGGGTGGGTTTCATAGGCTCATAAGACCTACTTGAGTCTTGCGTTTCCTGCTTCCTGGGCTCACCACCCAGACACAGATTTAGGCTCTGCACTAAAGGTATCTCTCCTGAGAGAGACAAAGTGAAGATCATCAGGATCAGACTTCCTGACTACAGGTCATTAATCCTCTTCAGTTTCCAGGCAGTTCTGTTGTCAATGGAACGAATGGACTCCCCAAGTGTCCCCCACTCTTTTGCAGCATACTGAATTCTTGTCTTCCTCTCTAGGCTCAGCCTTGTCAGCACCCATCCTCTCAACTGCAATTAACAATTATAATTCCTACAACCTTATTTAACTATTACACTCTTCTTATTTATAACTACTTCATGGTGTTGTTATTGTTGTCTTCCCAGTAGGACTCTAAATTCCTTGATAATAGGAATTACATCAAGGAACTTTCGCATATTCTCACTCTAGCACAGTGCGGAGTATAGATTGTGCAAAGACTTCACAAGTTCAGATGTTTGGAAAGACATATTCCATTGAGCATGCTAATAAAAGACTTTTATTTAAAGGTAAAGAATGAATTGTTGGTCACCATCAGAATTCCAAGAGATGTAAGGCACAAGTTCTACAGGTTCTTTTGCACAGGAAAGAGATTTCATCTCTGGACTGAACCACTAATACTTGTTTGATGAATCTGAATTTAGGATAGCTCAAGTCTGAAATTTCCAACAGGATCTTTCATGTCTTTCTGATCTTGTAGCTAAACCTGGTTGTCTAAAGGTTTAAACCAAGTGAAAGACATTGGCTAATAAACCTGTCTTAGGTGTCACCAATGAAGTTTTAGACCTTAAACAGCACTTCGTAAATCCCTTATATTGACTACGAGTCAAAGTCAGAAAGGGCTGAGCCAACACAGTTTTCCACATGCACAGGTTCTTACTAAATGTTTGCTAGTTTATTAATAAGTTCACTTACTGGAAAATACGATTTGGTCACATTTTTAACCCATTTAAGTCTATATGATGTTCTGAAGTCTATAGAATATTCTAAAGGATGCTTTTTAGCCTCTTTGCAATTTCTGAGTCAGTTCTCTCAAGTGGAAAGAAGATTACTGATTTCATGTCCCATATCTTAGATATTTCTCTCTAGGATCACTTCCTAGAAGAATGTGAATCTTTAATCCTATTACTTGTATTCTACTGTGTAAGACATGATTGTTTCTGTGTCTTCGAATGCTTCCTTTTAATTTAATAAGTTCTTCTGAAAGTCTTTGATTGTTGAAGACATAATAAGTACATGGCCAAAGTGCCAGTAGTGAAATGCCTTCACTTAGAAGCATGGAATTAATTGAAATTGCCTTTTGCCTGAAGATAGTACTACTACCATAGAGTGTATATTTAATAGTGGCTATAAATCCAGACATTTCATTGTTATAAATATAGAAACTTGTTAAATACATAACTATTTGAGGTTTCAATTGGCCAGACTGGACTAGTGTGGTAATTGATGTAGATCAGCACACTCTGAAGCTAGAGAAGTAGTTCTCTAGCTACTTTGGCTCTGGAGTAGCACATCCTGGAGGTATATACAAGTTAATTGAGTAAAAACTTCAAGAGGACCAAAAACCATATCTATCTTATTCACTGGTTTATCTCCAGTGCTTAGTACCATGATGGCATCTAGCAGACAATCAGTATATACTTGCTGAATTCATGAATAATAAAAAAATGAATGAACAAAGCCTTGCTAACAGTTGTGGCCTGACTCTGCACTCAAGGTGAAGTCAAAGATTCTAATTTTTATTTTGTTTCAGAGAATTCAAGTGACTAAGACCCTCTGTCTAGAGCAAATTTCCACTGGCTCCAGTGGCACCAACCATCCTCAGTCTACTCCACCCACACAGATGAGAATTCCTATCACCAAGACTGTTCTTGACCAGTAAATGGTGCAAGTTTTCGACTTTATTTAAGTTTTGGTAAGAGCATAGCAAATGCGGTCGTTAGAGAAATAATGATTTGACAAAAAAACAAAGACTAAGGAAAACATTCCTTTAAGATGTAAATAAGAGCATCTCTCTCTCCCTTCCTCCCTCTCCCAGCTGATCTCTGGGAATTTTCTTTCCCGTGCATACTGAAGTCCAAAATTCTTACCTGTTGTACAAGGTCCTTCATGAACTGGCCTTGACCTCATTCTGAACTTGTCTACCAGGGTTTTCCCCTGCAGTCACATGCTCAGCTTTATTTGCCGGCTTACTATCTATATCTGAACACACCAAACACACTTGTAAACCAGAGCTCTTAATTTTGGTGTCTTCTGCTCCAATGCTTTTCTTCCAGACGTCCATGGCACTGACTGCCTGGCTTCATTACAGGTCCTTTCCAAATGCTACCTCCTCAGAGAAGACTTCACTGGACGAGCATAGTATTTATGACTCCCGAGCATTATATTATGGATTTATCTACTTGTTTATTGTCTGAATTCTCTTCTGGCCTGTGCACTTCTCAAGGGAAAGATTTTGGTAATGTTGTTTGCTTTTTTGTTTGTGCAGTACTCTGGGAGTTCGTTCTACCCTGGCACCTAGGGTTGCCACAAGTCAGATCCAATTTGACTGCTCTTGGCTTGACTCACGTGTTATTTTCCCAGTTATTAGAACAGTGGCTAGAACACAGAAAGTGCTGAATAAATATTTGTTAAAGTAAGTAATGGAAAAATTGAGTTAATAAATTTCATGACTGAAGAAAACTAAAGCCAAACCCACTGCTGTTGAGTTGATTCTGACTTACAGCAACCCTATAGGACAGAGTAGAACTGCCCCATAAAGTTTCTAAGGCATGCCTGAGGAATTTGAACTTCCTACCTTTTGGTTAGCAAATAGAACACCTACCCGCTGTACTACCAAGATTTCCTATGACTGAAAGGTAGGCTGTAAGATAGAAAAGAGAAAATCCTCCTGGTATCGTACAGACAACATCATACTGAACTGTAACAGAAAAGATGAGAATGATGAGAGGGGAAAAAAAAAACAATATTCTGTCACTTCCCCTCCTTGAGTTCCAATCTATTTTAACCTTGTGCTTGAGTGTCATGCCACTGGACTGGATACTGACACATAGTTTTTGGAGCTGCCCCAACTAGTTCAGGCATCTCAGGCTCATTGCCAGTACATCTAGTAGTGCTGCTATATAAAGCAGTGAATCTTCAGCAGAACCACTTAAAGGCAAGACTATCCTGCCTTTGCGTGACTTATGGTTTGAAAAATTAACAAGAAAACAACTATTCATTTACACTTATTTGAAGAAATCATTCAGTTTTTACTTGGGAAGAGAGACATGTTTGCACTGGGTGTTATCAAAATTGCTAAGAAGTAACAGTGAACAAATTCAACATTTTATGTACCAAAAGCAAATGACCAAAACTATCCTACTTTTTAAAATTCTTTTTAGATATTTACTTTGTAACATATAGAGGTAAGAATCTCTTTCTTTAATCCTTCTTCTTTATATAAGAAGGTCACTGATTCTAAAGTATGTAATATGAATAAAGGGAATTAAGTTTCAGCAAATATTTACTATTAATATTTTTAAAATTAGATAGCAATCAATGAGTTTTATTCTGTGCTAGGAATTATTTTCAAATTATTGTATGCATTATTTCACTTAATCTTTGCAACCATTCTTTGAAATAAGAATAATTAGTATTCTCATTTTATAGTTGAGGAAACTGAGGCACAAGAAAATTAATTTGCTCTAAAATTAAATTGTGATGGCTAAAAATGGGGGAGCACCTCCTGACCTGCAAGAAACTGCAAAATTGAGATACAAGCTGTTATTATACTGAGCCACTGAGACTTGGTTAACACAGCTTAACTTAGCCTATCACAACTAATGGAGTGCTAATATTTATGGCACACAAAGAGCACTTACTGCTTGAAATGATTGTGGGGAGGCATAACCCCCTAGAAAAATGGGCATGCAAATGAAGAGAGAATTCACAGATTTACAACGCAAACATAAGAAAAGAATAAAAAATATTCATTGAATGTTTACTTCATTTTACTTATGGCTATAAGTGCTTTGTATTGTTTAATTTAATCAGCAGTGTAAAAAATATGAGGTAGGTGCTATTATTTTGTTTTGATGTATTCAGTACCTAAGGAATAGAGAAGCTAGCAAACTACCTAAAGCCACAAAACTAGTAAGTGATGGAATCAGAATTGAAATATAGGAAGTCCAATATTCTAGCTAGCACTATTAACCACTAAGTCAAGCTGCTGAAATGTACTAGCAGTCTGGAAAGTGCAAATCAAAGGAACAGTCATCACATATCAGTCTGACAAGATTCAGAAGACTGAAAACACTGATTGATGGCAGTGATAGAGGATATTGCTGGCAAAAAAATTTAATTTGATTCATGCTTTGCAGGAGGTAATTCTGGAATATTTATTAACATCTAATGTACATGTACTCTTTGTTCCAACAACTCTTCTTCTGGGAAAGTACTCAAAAAAAAAGAAAGAAACTACAGGAATGTTAATTTCCACAGTGTTCATCACAGCAAAAACCAAAAGAAAACAAACCAAAAAAAAAAAAAAAACTGGATATAAAGAGTTTTGCATACAGCATGAATTGTTTAATAAGTTATTGAATATTTATTCCACAGAATACAATGCAGATGTTTAAAAGAATGAATTAGAGTCATAGCAATTAACTTAGATTTCCATGAAGTGTCAGAGTATGAAAATACCAAGATAGAGACATTTATGAGTCGTATTGCTCTATTTGTATAGAACAAATATTAAAAATATCCTGCATGGTTATTTATGCTGTGTATGGGGAAAAGAAGAGTAACTGGACAGATAAGAGACAAATGTTAGACCTTTGGAGCAATCAACAAAGGTCAGTGAAAAAAGTAGGAAGAGAAATAAGCAGTTACCAAGAAGTCAGAGGAACAAAATAATTTAGGAAGAGGAATGAGAAAAGTCCATCCTGGATAGAGCAAGGGGAGACTACTATTTTTAGTAACACAGAGGTCTGTTTTGCACTTACCATCTTTTTTTAATATGCGTGTGTGTCTATGTGTCTGTGCCCATATCTGTGTCTCTGTGTGCTCATGCACAATGAGGATGGGTGTCTGATTAAAGAGGACTGAAGACAGAACATGAAGTGGGGGAAATTAGAGACACTGAGTACAGTCAAATAAAGAATGAAGTTCTAATTAAAAGGGGGAAATGAGAAACAAAGCAGTAGCTAGAAGAGGGTGCTTTCTTTTGACTTTCAAGATAGCACTTAGAACAATTAGATGCTAACAACACAATCTAATAGAAGAAAATTAATGATGTAAGAGAAAGAAGAAAATTGTAGGATGACTTTCCTAAGGTAGGTGGAAATAGATTCTGGTACACAAAGGAAACACTGTTCTTTGAAGGTCCTGAACAGTCCTCCTATCATAAACAGAAAGGAAGGCAGAATACGTGGTAGAGCTCCTGGCATGTTGTCAGACATAATGATAAGAGTGTGTGGAAGAGATCTTTCAGTTTCTTCCATTTTCACAATACAATGCAGAAGCAAACAGCATCAGCTTCTTCAGCCGAGGCTGAATATGGAAGGAATGTTGGCAAGTTTTAAGACAGAACAAAAGGCATGAAATAATCTCAGAAGAGTGGGAGCGTGAATAATTACAGAAATGCAACAGGAGACACTGGAAGCCTCAAGTTTCTTCTTGAGGTTACACATTTAAAGTGAGCACAGGCAGTAGAAGTGTCTCTAGCCAGATTCAGCTGTCTGGGTACACACGTGGGGAGGCACACAGGTTGATACAAACAGGACTACAGATTTGCTGAGCAGCTAAAAGTTAGAAGGGTGGAGGATTAAAAGGTTATTAAACGAGAAAACACAAAAACGAACCCTGTAGGGAATACTGCATGAGCATCAAGGGGTAAAGGGCGATAAAAATGTGACGAGGTGACGAGGTGACGAGGCGAGCTGTCGCCGGACAGGGAGAGCAGTGGAGCTGCATATAGGTGGGCACGTAAATTTGTACGGGAATGTACATTTTCACTCAGTCATGTTAAATAAAAAAAAAAAAAAAAAAGATGAGATCAATGCATTATACGTCCCTGGTCGATCAAAGCATTGTTAGAGTTGGGATATGAAAAATGATAGGTTGGAAGGATAGAAGGCAGCAATCAAAGCGCGGGATGCTTAAAACTGCAGACTGTGGAAAAGTTGAAGTTTTTCGTATTGGCAAGAAGCAGCATGTGGTCATAAAAGTGAGTTTTGGAGGGTGAAGATCAAGATCTTTTGAGAAAAATAGAGGTTAAGGGACTGAGATGCAAGAATTCAAACAAGAGTGCTATCAGGAGTGAGAGCAAGTTGTGTAATAACATCTTCAGGAGTAGCTGAGTAGAGACGCTGTAGACAATTGCAAAAAAAGGGGGGGAAGAAGATTGTCCAGTATGATAGCATGAGCTTCAAAGCTGACATTTCTTTAGAAGGAAAGAGAGACTGTTGTGCTGAAGTGTGAAGAAGAGTACCTTCTTCATTCCTAGGACACTGCTGAGTGTGCTACAGAAGTAGGAAACTCGGGGAGGAATCAGTTTGAGACAGAGGAAGCCGGTAAAGGAAGCAGTCTAAGCACAGATGGGGAACAAAACGGGCTTTGCTAATAATGGACCCTGAGTTCCAGAAATCACAGGGGAAAGGTAGAAGAAGGAGACAAAAAGTCATTTGGATCTGAGAGACTGATGATAAGCTTAGCATCCTCGGGCTTCCTATAGTTCCCTGTTAACTAGGTATGAAAGCAGTGATGGAACAGGCCTAGTGATAACTTACGAGACAGACTGTGAAGGTGAGCTTTGAGGGGAAGAAGGGGGTATGTCATGCTAGGATATGGAGTCTGGGGATCTCTTCTTCATTTCTAAATGGGAAGGAGTGGAAGACCAAAGGAAGAATTGTACTGAGAGCACAGATATACATTATACACATATATGTACATAGTTAAAGTAATGTATGTATATAGGTGCATATATCTGAATATATCATAAGATGCATGTATGTTTATATGTATATTTTTATGCACATACAAATATATTCACATACGAATATGCATGCACATTTGTATATTACTTTTGAAGCACATAGTAAAGTGGGAGGATAAGAGTTCTAGTGGAATAGGAAAAATGACGGGAAGAGGAAGAGGGAAAAAAAAGCTTGCACTGAGAAAAGAAAATAAAGCGAGACCAAAAAAGTAATATATGCAATGATCATATTTATGTATTTATGTAAAACTGCATAGGTAAATATAAGAATTTTTAGAATTAATTTAGTTCATGTAGCAAGAGAAGTGCCAAACAACACAGTAAGATGTTAAATTCAAACCTGATGTGGTGCTCTCCACTGGGCGTTGGCATCCTCAGCATTGCTTTCTCTTGTTTGACGTTCCCTGGATTCGCAGCTCTAACTGATCCAGTGCAAGCAGGCATTTCAAGGCAGGACAGCTCCAGCTCTCCCTTTCTGAATTGCCTCCGGACTCCTTCCTTGTGTCTGGGAGAGAAGGCAGGCAGCCAGCGCTCTGTCAACAGCTGTGTGCTCTATGGAGTGTGCCTGTGATGACCTTAAAGTAGTAGGGAACCTGGGGTCATTATCTTTAACACGATTAAGCACGCTGCTAAAATTTTCAGGAGATGGGTGCCTTTTTAGAAACATACGAGACTACCCTGTAGACTATCCACCCAAATTTTCCTTTTATTAATACAATTTGTCCCCAAACAGGCTTATGATTTCAAATTCAGGCTTTTTACATTAATGGGTATTAAACATGCTGGTATGATTTCACACGGCAAAGCCAAAGACATTTAACTTTCTAGATGCCTTAACCCCATATTCTCGTTCTCCTCACTGTTTGCATTCTGCTTCCTTCCCCAGGCTCCTCTGCATCCCAAGAGTAGGTCAGCAAAGGCAGTGAGGATGGCAGATGGCTGGAAAATTGCATGGGGTTATCACACGTCACTTCCAGTCATTCTCCAGTGCTGCATACTAATTACAAACTTTGAAGCCAGATTCTCTGGACCAAATCCTGTCTTGGTATAGCTGGCTGTGTATCTTTAGGCAAGCTATTTAACCTCAGAGTGGTCATCTGTAAACTGTGGATACTATTATCAACGACCACCTAAAATTATTGGGAAGAGTAAATGAATTAATCTGTGCCCTGCATTTAGTTCTTGGCTCATAGTAAACACTAGGTTAATATGAACTGATGCTGTCATTGTTCATATCAGGAGAACTGTCAAGTATGCAGAAGAATAATCCTGCATACGAACTATGGGGGGAGCAGAAAGAAACAGCGAGATCAAAAGCTGAAAAGAATAAGAGAAAGAAAAACCTAGAACTTGGGTTCGGATTTGGAAGCCTGGATGTGTCCTGGAAGTAATGAAGTACCCTAGGGAAAAAAAAGAGAACAAAACAGAGGTATGTGTACTCGGCACAGTCAACACCGAGGTCAAGAGACTTAGGCACTGACCGTGTTTGGGTAAAGCGCTGAGATGCCAGGTAAGAAGAACTCTGTAAAACTACTTTGAGCTCTTTTTGTAAGAAATCAGGCTAAAATCCATCTGTAAGGTAAAGTTAGAAAACTGAAAAATAAATGGTGCATAATAACTATGAAGTCAAACAGGAAAGTGAAGTCCATTCAGCTCTCTGTATCTGCAGGTTCCACAACCATGAATCCAACCAACTGCAAGTAGAAAATATTCCAGAAAAGAAAAATTACATTGTTGCTGACATGCACTATGTCATTGGGCCTAAAGTGGTTGTGTCTATACTGAATATGTGCAGATCCTTTTTCTTGTCATTATTCCTGAGCAACAGTGTAACTACTGTTTGTATTATATTGTATTGGGTATTATCAGTAATCTAAAAAACTAAGAAAACCAAAACCCAGTGTCATCTAGTCCATACCAACTCATTGTGACCCTGTAGGACAGAGAGTTTCCAGGGAGAGCCTGGCAGATTTGAACTGCCGACCTCCCGGTTGGCAGCTGCAGCACTCAACAACTATGCCACCACGGTTTCTGTAAGTAATCTAGAGATGATTTAAAGTATGTGGGAGGGTGCATGCTGGTCATATCTAAATGCTATGCCATTTTCCATGAGTCGGATCCAACTCAACAGCACTTGGCTTGGCATGCCATTTTCTATAAAGGACATGAGCATCCACAAATTTGGGTGTCTACAGAGGACCTAGAATCAATCCCCCAAATCTCAAGGGACTGAGGGTTGACTGGTATTTTTACACACTCTTTCAACAACTTACTAGGCTAGCCAAATTTCCACATAACTAGCCAAGTTGTCAGGAAGTATCAGTTCCTGGAGATGGACATCACGCTTGATAGAGTGGAGGGTCAGTGAAAAAGAGGAAGACACTCAATGACAGGGATTGATACAGCGGCCGCAACAATGGTCATAAGCATAAAAACAATTGTGGACATGCACAAGACTGGAAAGTGTTTCGTTCTGTTGTGCACAGGGTCACCACGAGTCAGAACCGACTCGACGCACCTGACAACAACAACAGCCAAGTAGACACTTTCCTGTCTCATTCACTCATGCAAATAGCTTAGCAGCAGCAAAACTGCCTGGTAACCGACTTTGCTCAGGCACAGCTTTCTCAGTATGAAAGGATGTTTTTTAAGTCCCAATTTATGAATGTCTTTGCTTGCATTTGTGATTTCATTCCAAAGAACAGCAATGAACTCGTAACAGGCAATGGGTTACCGATAAGACAGATTGGCTCATATTTTTATCAGTCTTTAAACTAGCAGAGTCAACTGAATTTTCCCAAGAATATTGCACACGTTCAAGAAAGATATAAGGAGTCCTGCTGGTGTGATGTTTAAAACCTCAGCTGCTAACCAAGGAGTTAGCAGCTCCAGCCTACCAGTAGCTACACAGGGAGAAAAGACCTGATGACACTCTCCTGTAGAGCTTACAGGCTAGGAAACCTTATGGGATAGTTTTACTCTGTCCTATAGGTTCACTGTGATTTGCTATAGTCTAGATGACATACAGGACACACTGGTAGCATAGTGGTTAAGTGCTGTGTTTGCTAAACAAAAGATCAGCTCTTTGAACAAGGTAGGTGCTCCTTGGAAACTCAGTGGGGTGGTTATACCCCCGTCCTATGGGTGCCTATGAGTCGAAATCCACTCAACAACAGTAGATTTGGGTTTTCGGGAAGATGATACACGACTCTAACCTTCAAGGAGATGCCTTGTATCAACACGAAGTCCATCTATTTGGATTTCACAGATTCTCCTTGAGTTTTTCAGAAATAAAGTGAAATCTGGCTTAAGGTAATGCTGTGAATTTTATATGGCTTTCTAAAAGGAATTTTTCATCTAGGTTTTACTTTTGGTATGGTCTTCCAAAACACTTTCAAAGAGCTATTTTAGTTGACCGAGGCAGGGTCTGTTAGAAGTTGACTTTTGTGTGGATATTGGTCTATTAAAAGTGAAGAAGTGTCAAAAGATAAATGTTGACGGTTATTTAACTCACTCTGGAATTTAAAAACAAAAACAAGACCTTTAATATACAACTGTGAAGGTTCCCACACAATTATAGAAGTTTCAAAACATAGTGATCTATAAAGGCACTTGAAGGCGATGATGTAATGAAGCAAAAGTGAAAGTGGTGTCAGGAGTGTCTTCATCTTTCAGAGCCACTGTCCCTGTGGAGTTGTCCCTCCCCCACCCCTCCCCTTCCCACTCCACATTCACAGCTCTTGACAGCAACACCACCAGAGTTTCCTTTCTTCTGCCTTAAACCAAAACCCACACCCACTGTCTTCTAGTTGGGTCAATTACCACTCACAGTGACCCTATCAGACAGGGTAGAACTGCCCCGTAGAGTTTTCAAGGAGCGCCTGGCAGATTTGAACTGCTGACCTTTGGGTTAGCAGTCGTAGCACTTAACCACTTACACCACCAAGATTTCCCTCTGTCTCCTTAGGTGCAACTTAATCTTGCAGCCATCATTTAACATGCACTTATTACAGTTTTGGTGCAGGGGCTACTTTGCTGGTGGCTTCTGGAAGCAAAGTACCCTGTAAGAAGGACGTGGTAGAGACAGCAGCAGCAATTGAGATGTGGTTTGTTAAACGACACACTGAAGATCCTCACAGCCATATCTGTGTTAGATGTCTTTGTTTGGGCACAAACGGCCCTGTAGTCCACAAGGGCACTGAGTCTGTAGCCATGGCTTTGCTTCTGCAATCTCAGTAATTGGTGCCCTCGAAAGCCAATTTTATGGGACAGAGATACATCCCATAGTACAGGACTAAGAAACTCCAATCATTTTTCAGAGGCCCCCACGGGACTAATCAAAAGGTATGAACATAATCCTCAACTACTGCCATTCTGGCCTTCTGCAAACACTGCTTCAGGCTGGAGCTCATTAAATCTGCATCCCATTTCCCACCTCAAATCACTCAAACTCTAGCAATTACTGGGTAAGTGCTTCCCGAACAGTGAATGGAGGATTCATTCCCTTTAAACTTCTTAATCTGTGTCTTTGCTGCAAAATAGCTTTGCTTTAAGAATTGGTGCCACCATGGAAAACAGGTAATAGTTGGTGTTCATTCTACTTCGTCTGTCAGGAGCTACTAGGGCAGTGAGTGAGAATCCCTATCCCTGTCTGCGTTGGTGTGAAAGCATCCATGAGAACGTGTGTAATTAGCATCTAATTGCCCTGTACAAAACCCCAGTGGGATACAAGCACAGAGATGCTCATAATCATGCTTTGCATTATAGACTTGAGTAATAACAGCCCATGCAGGAATGCAACTACGTTCCCTTATGGTGCCTAATAAATTTCTAATGCTCTTCTAAATACAAGTATCTCAGGTTTTAGGCAAAATTACAGTGTCTCTCACTGAACCTAGTGGAATCTTCAGTTCTTTGCCATCCAAAGGATATATGCAGGCAATTTTGTCTCTTCTTAGGGTAAAGGAACAAACGAATTAAATAGAATGATCTTCCCTGGGTCTTTTGTCTACAGAACTATGAAGGCAAAAGGTTTAACACTATGATCACAGCTTTCCTGTTCAGTGGGGAGAATGATACACATTCAAAAAGTAGACACATTAGCCATCCAGACACATACAGACTTCATTCTATATTGTATACATCCTCATTGTAATTGCTGGCTCACTTTTAAGATAAATGCATACATACTTTACATTGAATGGCACAAACTGATTTTTGGCTTTTTGTATAGATACAATTTTGCTCTAAGTGTGTTGTAAGTGGAGGAGAAAAAGGAAAGAGTAAAAAAAGAGATGAGATTAGGGTCTTGCAACAGCTCATTGCCAAGTGATATGGCTAGACTGAAAAGGCCAGTGCCGTGGGGACGTGTATTGTCTCTCACCATCCGGCTCCATCCCATCCCTACAAAGTTCCTTACAGGGTGACATGTCTCTTTTCCTTTCTTTCCAAGTTAGCCACAATATTCCTGTGACCTGTTAGTTCTCTTTTGTGCTTTATACTTTTTTATATAAGATACAGCATTCTCCTCACCAACACAACAAAATCAGAGGATTTCCTAGTCTTCACAATGCACATTGTCTCACATCCTGTGGTGATATTCTCCTGCACATATCTGTGAATCCAAAGATACACTTTGTATTACAAGAGTAGTTATTCAATATTCATTCAACAAACAGCTGCTGAACGGTCTCTGGTGTGCTGGGAGCTGGATGTACAGCCTGGTGCAAGAGACATGGCTCCTGTCTCACAAAGCGTAGAGCCTCTCAAGGAAATTGAGAAATTGAAATGAAGAATAACAATGATCTGAAAACGTCCCCTGGTAGCATCTCCCTCAGACTTGACTGAGTAGAGTTACTGGTGGTGAAAGTCAGACGAAGTAGTGTGGGAAAGAGATCCCCATAAAGGGAGTAAGCTGCAAAAGTCTAGAATCCAGAAGCTAAAGAAAGCCTGACTTTTGAGGGAGCTAATAATACAAGTTCACTAGGACTGGAGGGGGGTGCTCCAGGGGTGCTCAGCTGCTAACAGAAGGTTTGCTAGTTTGAACCCATCCAGAAGCTCCACCTCCATAAAGGTTACCAAAAGTCATGGCCAGTGCCACTGAGGTGATTTGGACTCATAGTGACCGTATAGGGCAGAGTAGAACAGCTCCATAGAGTTTTCAAAGAATGCTGGAGGATTCAAATTGCCAACCTTTTGGTTAACAGACATAGTGCTTAGCCATGAAGCCACCAGTTTCTCCATAAAGATACAGCCTAGAAAATCCTATGAAGCAGTTTTACTCTGTCACATGGGATGATTGTGACACCTAAAAACAACATAAGTCGAGGAGAAAGAGAGAGTGTAATGAAGAGAGGCAGGAAACAGATAGGTGATATAAAAGAGATCAATGAAGGGTAGTTTTTAAATAATGATATAATCCTGTTCAAGGATGTATTCTCAGTCCATAGCAACCAGCAGAAAACAGGTGGTGTGCCATATGAAGACCCACAGTGCAATCCTCAAAACTACTTGTGTCTCAGCATTGATGGACTAACCCAAGATAGACTCTCACGTAATCATCAAAATGCTTTTCCTTTTGGCTACACCACCAAAAATCCTTTCTACCGGAGGACAAAATGGAATATTTAAAGATTTTATAAATTCAGAACTAAAACTGAAACTAGCCAGATAAAGAAGAAATGTGGAGTTGTTTCTATCCCAAAATTCTGCCTTTCAATGCGGGGCTGGCATCTTTACAGTTCATCTTTTGCCCCAAATCAGCTTGCCTACACTGCCCACTCACAACGCTTGCCACATCTTTTTACAGATTAGAAGAGGCATCTGCTCTAGGCTGAAGCCACTTGGTGCCTGGGTCCAAGGCTTGGCAGGAAAGCAGAGACTGGATTTTATCTCCTGTTCCTCCCCCAGTGGTATCCCCAACCTTTGGCAACAACTTAACAATGAAGCAGTTTTCTTTTTACTTTATCTGTCACACTTCCTGTTATCCCGCCAATGAGGAATCAACTTGGGCCAATAAATATTGTCTACAGAATTAAAGGACTGTTAGCTGATGAAACCATGAATACTTTGCTTTATTACAAATTAATTCAACCAACTGACTTCTCCCAAATTAGAGACAGCATCACTGAGAATTTGATTTACAGATGAAGGACAGGTGGGTTCTGTTAGTACATGCACACTTTAGTGGGAGAGATGTGGAGAAGAGGCGAACACAGAAGGACTGTGTGGACTGTTTTGTTGGAAGGTGGTATGTGAGACCTGGGGATGTGAAGATCAAGTGTTTGTTGATGAGTCAGGAACCGAAAATATGAAGGGGCCAAAAGACAACCTCAACAGTTTTGAAAATTTCCCTCAGATGATTCTGTCCCCAAAGCTCATCATCCCCTCTCTCTAGGATGCAGAGTTTAGACTAATACCATGAATCCTACTGCTTGTATGTTGCATGGACTCCTCCCCCACCACCACATCTGGTTGACCTGGAGACCTAATCACCACGGCTAGTATTATTTCTGTGGGTAGATGTACTTGGAATTTCAAACCAATTTACAAGCCTCGGTATCTATGTGGAGCTACCTTAAATAGAAGACAAGTAACATTCTTTTTTAAAGTTAGGTATGCCTTACCATTACATTTCAATAGATCAAATAATCACGGGAAAGCAAAAACACAAAATGGGAAAACTGCCTGAGATTAGAGCCTGTGTAAAGCAGGTTACCTGGCAACCAAATAAACTCAGATTTCTGGATTTCAGTGTGTACTAATTAAAGCCGGGGGGGTTGGGACAGGAGGCAGTCACAGGCACAGACATGGACATGATTACTTTCTACTTGTTTTCACTTTATTAGTAGAAGTTCCATTTAAAATTTATGTTTTGAAATTTTTAAAAAGCAACTTGTGCTCTTGCTTTCCAGTGAAACTCAAGTTATTCTAGCTTCAGTGGATCCTACACCGTGAAGTACACCACACTGGATGCTCTGTGGCTTGTTATTGTTATTAGTGGTCATCGAGCCCGTCCTGACTCATGACGGCCCTGTGTGTGGATGGCCTGATAGACTTTTAGCAAGCGTGTCACCAGGCCAGCGTCCCAAAGCACAACTGTGTACGTTCCAGCAGCCAACTTTTTGGTAGAGCGTTTAACCACTTGTCAACTGTCAGTTTTAGATAGCCTTGTAAACGCATTCAAGGACGTGTTCTCAGTCACTAGCAACTAGAAGATGGTAGTGTGCATTATAGCTGTTAAGCAGGACGCAGTGTCATTTCCAAAAATGTCTCTGTCTCAGCACTGGTGGACTAACTCGTGACAGACCCTTCTGACACATTTATACAATTGAGGCACAAAATCCAAGAGCATAAAAATGCAAGGTCACATAGCGGGTAGGCCATGGATTCAAATTCTGCTTTAGGAAATTCCGTAATTCTTCTGTTTCTTTTAAACATTTATTTCTCTCTTTTTTGTTTGTTTTTGCTTATTTGTGAATAGGTTTTATTTTTAAAAGTAGTGTTAGGTTTACAGAAGATTTGTGCAGATAATATGGAGAGTTCCCACATGTCACTCCCCGATCCATACTGTGTCTCATATTATTAACATCTGGCATTTCTGTGGTACATTTTTTACAACCGATGAATGAACCAGTATTGATAACATTATTATTAACTAAAGTCTATAGATTCCATTTATTCTCAGTCCTGTGTATTCTGACAAATGAACAATGTCTTGAGTTCACCGTTACAGTATCATACAGAAGAGTTTGATCATTCTTAGGCGTCCTTGAGTGGACTTCAGCTTACAGCTACCCCATGTACTACAGAAACACTGCCCTGTCCTGTGCCATCCTCACAATCATTGCTATGTTTGAGCCCATTGTTGTGGCCACTGTGACAATCCATTTCATTGAGGGCCTTCTTTTTCTTGCTGACGCTCTAGTATACCAGGCATGATGTCCTTCTCTAGTGGCTGTACCTTCCCAGAAGTGCATCCAAAGTAGGTGAAAATTCTGGCTATACTTCTTCTGAGACAAATTTGTTTGTTCTTCTGGTAGTCCCTGGTATATTCAATATTCTTCACCATACCATAATTCAAATACATCAATTCTTCTTCAGTCTTCCTTATTTATTGCCCAGCTCCCAAAGTGGCACCTTTGCTTTTTAACACTTGAAAGAGGCCTTTTGCAGCAGATTTGTCCAATGCAATAATTGTTTAATTTCTCGACTGTTGTTTCCATGGATGTTGTTTGTAGCTATGCTGCTGTTGTAAGATGCTGTGGCGTCAGTTCCTACTCATAGTGACCCTGTGAACAATAGTATGAAATACTGCCCAGTCTTGCACCATATCCACAATCGTTTTTATGCTTAAACCCGTTGTTGTAGTCACTGTGTCAATCCATCTCGTTGAGGGTCTTTCACTTTTTCACTGATCCTCTGCTCTACCCAGCATGAATTCCTTCTTCAAGGACTCATTTTTCCTGACAACATGTCCAAAGTACGTAAGATGCAGTCTTGCCATCTTGCCTTCCAAGGAACATGCTGGTTGTACTCCTTCAAGAACAGATCTGTTTGCTCTTTTGGCGATCCATTGTACATTCAACATTTGTCTCCAACACCACAATTCAAAGTCGTTGATTCTTCTTCTGTCTTCTTTGTTCATAGTCCAGCTTTTGTGTGTGTATGTGATTGGAAAACACCAAGGCCTGAGTGAGGTGCCTTTAGTCTTCAAGGTGACATCCTTACTTTTGAATACTTCAAAGAGGTCCTTTGCAGCAGATTTTCCTGTAGCTATAAGTAATATGAAATCCTTGACAGTTTCAGTATTTTCTCTGTTTATCATGATGTTGCTTACTGGTTTATGTATGAGAATTTTTGTTTTTCTCATGTTGAAGTGCAAACTCACTGAAGGCTGTAGTTCCCAATCTTCGTCAGTAGGTGTTTCAGGTCCTCCTGACTTTCATTAGCAGTTGTCATCTGCATGTCATAGATTATTCGTAACTCTTCCTCCAATACTGATATCATGTTCTTCTCCTTATAGTCCAGCTCCTCAGATTATTTGCTCAGTGTATGGACTGAATAAGTATGGCAAAAGGACACAACACTGATGCACCTCTGTCCCGACTTTAAACAACACAGTGTCCCCTTGTTCTGTCTGAATGACTGTCTTGGTCTATGCACAGGTTCTGTAGGAGTTCTGTAGGAGTACAATTAAGTGTTCTGGAATTCCCATTCTTTACAATCTTATCCATAATTCATTATGATCCACACAATGAAGTGCTTTTGCATAGTCATTAAAACTGCTTTCAGACAAAATTCATCTAATGCCAGTGATGATATCCCTTATTCCACATCCTCTTATGAATCTGGCCTGAATTTTTGGCAGTTCCCTGTCCATGTACTGCTACAACTTTTAAAAAGTTCTTTTTAGCAAAATTTTACTTGTATATGATATTAATGATATCACTCAATAATTTACCTATCCTGTTAGCTTGCCTTTCTTTGCTATGGGCACAAATAGGGTATCTCCTCCTCCAGGAGACTGGCTAGGCAATGCTGTCACCTAAAATTCTTGGCAAGATAGTGAGCATTTCCCATGTTACACCCATTTGTTGAAACATCGCTGTTGGTATTCCTTCAGTTCCTGGAGACTTGCAGCTTAGACTTATTCCTTAAGTACCAGCCTGATCATATGCTGCCTGTTGAAATGGCTGAATGTCCACGGGGTCTTTCATTACAGTGATTCTGTCTATTCCTCTCATCTTCTTTTGAGGCTTTCTGCATCTTTAAAAATCTTGCCCATAGAGTCCTTCAGTTTTGCAAATAGCGGCTTGAACTGCTTAAGTCAGCTTGAGAAATGCCAAGTGTGTTCTCACCTTTGATTTTCTAACTCCAGGTCTTTACACGTTTCGTTATGATAATTTACTTCATCCTCTCAAGCCACCTTCTGAAATCCTCTGTTCAGCATGTTCATGTGATTATTTCTTTCATTCAATTTAGCTACTCTATGTTCAAAAACAAGTTTTAGTGTCTCCTCTGACACTCATTTTGTTCTTTTCTTTGCTACCTTTTAAATGATCTTTTGCTTTCTTTATGTATTATGTCGTTCCTCAACGCTGGTTTTCAGTCATTAGTGTGCAATTTGTCAAAGCAGTTCTTATTTGATCTGCAAATTCAGGTGTGACATACTCAAGGTCATAATTTTGTTCTTATGTTCGTTTTAATTTTTTTTCAGCTTCAGCTTAAACTTATATGAGTAGTTGATAGTCTGATCTACTGTTGGCCTCTGGCCTTGTTGTGACTGATTGTATTAAGCTTCTCTGTCATCTTTTCCCAGAGATCCAGTTGATATGATTCCTGTGTTTTCCACTTGATGAAGTTAACAGGTACAGTCATTTATGTTGTCAAAAAAGGCATTTCCTGTAAATGAGTAACTGGTCTTGTGAAAAAGCTATCATGTAGTCTCTGGCCTTGTTTCTCATCGAGGACATTGTTATCTAACTTCTGCCTCTTCTTTGTTTCCAACTGTCTCATTCCAATAACAAGTAATCATCAATGCTTCTGGATTACAAGTGTGGTCAATTTTAGACTTCAGAAGTTGGTAAAAAGTCTTTAATTTTTTCATCTTTGTCATAGTGGTGTGTAAATTTGAAAAATTGTCATATACACTGGTCTTTCTTATAGGCTTATGAATATTAAATCCTATCACTGACATCACTGAACTTTAGGATACATCTTGACATGGTCTCTTTGATGATGAATGTGACATCATTCCTTTTCAATTTGTTATTTTTGGCATAGCAGACTATATGATTGTCCAATTCAAAATGGCCAATACCAGTCCATTTCAGCTCATTTTTGAAGACTTCCAATTTTCCTAGATTTGTACTTTGTACATTTACTTTACAATTATTAATGAATATTTGTAGCTGTCTCTTCTTATCTTAAATTGTGCCACATCAGCAAATGCAGACCCTGAAAGTTTTATTTGAAGAGGCAAATTTCCCCCAGTTGTATTTTGAGTGTCTTCATACCAGCGGGACTCATATTCTGGCACTACCTGACAACGTTCTTCTGATACTCATAAAGATTTCACTTGCCAGTTTTTTGTAAGAAGTAGATCTCCAGGTGCTTCCTAATCTGTTGTAGTCTTGAAGCTTCATGGAAACCTGTCCTCCATGTGTGTCCCTGTTGGTGTTTGAGATACTGGTGGCATAGCTTCCCACAGCACAACACACAAGTCACTGCAGTAGCACAAAGTGACACAGATGAGTGGCACTATGATGTCCTCACTGCTCCTGGATTAACCATCCCAAGACCTCCGTGAGTGCCTGAAGCCACGGAGAGCCGTGTTTCTTCCTACATGTACTTACCTCTGATAGCTTAATTTATACATTAGGCACAGTAAGTGATTAACAACAGTAATAAAAAAGCATAATTACAACAATATACTGTAATAACAGTCTTGTGACTATGGTTCCACAGCCAGAGAGAGTAAAATGGCAAGAGATTTCATCATGTTGCTCATTGAACATTTTTGGACCAGGATTGACCACGGGTAACTGAAACTGCTAGAAGAGAAGCTACAGATCGGGGAGACTGTGGTAGTTGAGGAATAACGGTGAAGTGCTACGGCTGTTAGCCAAAGGGTTGACAGTTCATACCTCTATGGGATAGTTCTACTCCAACCTATTGGGTTGCTATGAGTCCAAATCAACTCAACAGGAATAAGTTTGCTTTGATCTATTGTAGTTAAGAAGCCCTGGCGATACAGTGATTAAGACCTTGGATCTTACCAAAAAGTCTGAGTTTGAATTCACCAGCTGCTCCTTGTAAACCATATGAGACAGTTCTATTCTGTCCTATAGTTACTATGAGTTGAAATAGACTCAGTAGCAACATGCTTGGTTTGAGGTTTACTGTAATTGAAATACTGTATGTAACATTTTCAGACTGGTTTCTTTCACTGAGCACTATGCCTTGAAGGTTCTTCCATGCCCTTCTTGACTTGATAGATCACTTATTTTTACTGGTGAGTAATACTCTGTTTTATGGCTGTTCCACAGTTTGCTTATCCAGTTACCACTGAAGTGCATCTCTTTGGGGACTTGTTGAATAAAGCTGTTGCAAGCATTTATGTGCATGCTTTTGTGTTGACATATGTTTCCATCTTATCTGGGTAAATACTTAGGGGCATAATTGCCAAATTGAGTAGTAAGCCAGGAAACTGCCAAGTTGGTTTTTCAAAGTGGCTGTTCCATTTTGCATTGCCATCAGCAGTGACTAAGTTTTCATTGTTCCACATCCTTATCAATATTTGGTATTCCAGTGGTTTGGATTTTAGCCATTCTAATAAGTATGGAACAAAAATGTAGACTATTATTAGTATTGAAATTTAGTATCTAAACTTCTTCTTTGTATCATTACAGGGTGGCAACTCTGTGTTGCAGTCAAGATCACACATGTAAGTGGTACTTTGACAGAAAAGATATAAAAATGATACTGAGCAAGTTGGTAGTCCTCAATTCTGCCTCCCCCGATATTTCAAAACTTAACCATTAAAGGTTCTATATAGAAGGTTTAGTAATTTCTCTATAGAACTTAAAGAACACAATTGCTTCGAAAGTTGACAGCAAAAAAAGATGTCTTTCACACAAACAATAGGTACTCAGTTTCTTAGACTCACTCTGTAAGAAAGTGAAAAATATTGTCTTCTTGTCTACTGACATAAGCCAAACATTGGCCTGAGAAACTAGGGGTGAATGGGTATAAATATGGTTTTGAACATGGATGAATCCAAGGTCATAATCTATGTCCTTAAGTTTCTTTTCGACCATAGGCTTTCATCTTTCTTCATCTGTATGTGAGCGTTATTTTCACGACATGGCAAAACTGATGATCAGAAGCTTCAGGCTTTTACTCTATCATCTTAACACCACAAATGGAAAGATAGTGTCTCCTTCCCTACACACTCAATGCAAATTTTCCCCAATTACACTGAGTTGCTTGGCCTTTGCCATGTGCTCATCCCAGAATCACTATGGATGAAGGAAATCTGATGCCCTGATGGGCCAAGCGTGGGGACATTTGGTGACTCTCAAATGCAGAGGATATAGTCAACCTGAGCCAAAATATAATGACTGAAAAAGGAGATTGTGACTTTAAAAAAAAAAGAAGTAGCTAATCAGATGAAAATAAAGAATAAATAAAACTACCACAAATATTCTTTCAAAACAGTGAATAAATTAATTCATTGAAAGATTGTTTTAACATGAACAAAAAATAAAAAATAAAATATATTTAAAATATTAAAGAAATATTACTTATCAAAGGCAGAGCTGTTGATTGAGGTAGGATTAAGGTGTCTTTGATACTGTACAAAGAATTACAAGTAGACCAATGAAGCAAAGGCCACCTTTATTCTTGAAGTATGCTTAATAAATATCAGACTGTGTGACAAAAAGTAGGCAGGAAAGGGTGTTAATTGAGTCAACTTTAGTGTGTAGTGTTGGGACGGCACAGCCATAAGTGGGAAATAACTGACTGAGCAACATTCCCCAGGGCTGCGTGAACCTTGTGGTTCTTACTTCAGAGACTATAATTCCAGAAGAGAGGCACATTCTCATGGACAATCTTAAAACATTAAGCTGATTCAACATAAAAACCGTTCAGTAAGATGAATCATTTCCAAGGCCCAGACTATGCCCTCTATTCGCTCCTAACTCTACATCTCTTTCTTTTTCAGATATAACCAGTGTTAACTCCCCATCTTGAAAACACAAGAGACTCGGGGCTGGTGTTCTCTGGCTTAAATGTGAGTAGTTAAAATCGACTTTCACTTGTAGGGCAGAGAGCAAAAAGGAACTGAAGTCTTCTCCTGGGAAAAAAAATAAGCTTGTAATGAACATTATGAAGAGTGGAATATAAAAGACAAGCAGAGAACAGCAGACAGATCTGGACAAAGACTCTCCAGCAAAGAATGAGTGTGACAGGCAGGGCACAGTCAGGGGAAATAGCCTGGTAAGGTCCCCTGAGACTGTGCAACCCAGGTAGGAAAATCTGTTCACTGAGAACCTGTTGCTCTATGCTCAAGGAGGGAGGGATTTTTGAAGAGCATCGAGTTTGCTATCTTATCCAGGAAGGCTTCTCAGCCTCTGGTCGTATGGAAACACTGTTCTCCGTAACTGCAGACTCACCTGCAATGCACGCAGTGCAGGAAAGAATGAATCCAAGCAAAATTAGAGTTTTGAAACTGTAACAGAGAGGACTAAATGCTGAGGAAATAAAACCAAGAAAAAGAGATATCCCTTAGACTGTTGAGTCAACAACAGGCAAAAAGATGACTAGCAATAGGAATTTGACAAATATATTTTGAAAGACTTGATGACATTTTTTTCATCTAGACATTCTAGACAGTTATGAAGCCCGTATGTAATCTGGCATTGGTGACGTATGTTGACGGAGCTTCTACCTTCTCAGCCTTTAGTGCACAGTCGTGTTCGGAGGCCGAAAGAAACGGATTTAAGAAAATCCAAGTACCATCAGATGGTTTACTTTGTTTCTAAAAGGCCTTCTCTTCTTCTATGGGCACTAACTGAAAATCCAACTATAATTGCCCAAATAATAGGAATATAAATAATTCATCCCGTCAGGACTACAGTCATTAAACAAGCCTAGATTAGTGCAAAGCCATGTCAGCTAATTAAGAGAAACAAGATGAGTGAAGGTGCAGAGAGGAGCAACAGCAATTATCATGGTTTTAAGAGAGAACTTTGTGAGATTATTAGGCCTTTTGCTAAGTGCAAAAAGCCCTGCTAGTTACGTCAAAAGCTGGTTATTAAAATACCAAAAACAAACTCTGCAAGCTTTCTCTAAAATGCAGACAAGAGATGAAGACCTCCTGTAAGATCAGCATCAATGGGGAAAAATGGCTCACATGAGAAAGTAAGATAAATTAAATCCCAAAGAAATTTAAATAGCATGAGAAAAGAACTTAGCTCTCTGTGCTAGGAGACAATATAACTCCCTAGAGAGAAATAACCAACAGGTAATGCAACCTATTCACTTTGAAGGTCTCTGTAATTGCATGTGTATGTTTAACTGTAAATCTAACTTTAATGAGAACCTTATTCATTTTGTTCTCCATCCACTATCCTTGATTAAATTATTTTGCTTAAAAGTTCCTGTGATGGATAAGATTGTATGTCAACTTGGCTGGACCATGATTCTCAGTTATGATATAGTTGGACAGTTATACAGTGATGCAATCACCTCCACAATATCTAATATAATGTAATGACCTCCATGAGGAAATCTAACTACTGTGAGCAGTCAATTAAGTGAAAGAGAGTTTGTTTGAGGGCGTGGCCTGCATCTGATGCATATGGACCTTCTGGCAAAGTTGACTGGCTTCTGCTCTGTTATGGATCCTGCAATTGTCTTGTCATCTTCTGACCTCCAGTTCTTGGGACTTGAACCGGGAGTCTGCTGCCTGACCTGCTGGCCTTGGATTCATCAGACCCTGCAGCGTGTGGGTTAGGAGAAGCCTTCAGCCTGTCCACTTGACCCATAGACTTGAGATTTTTCCATGTCTACAGCCATGTGAGCCATTTATGTGATATAAATCTCTCTCTGTACATACATATGTATATACATATACATATGCATGTGTGCGTGTGGGGAGAGAGAGATACATACGCTCCACTGGTTTTGTGTCACTAAAGATGCTGGCTAAGACAGTGACAAGTTAAGAACTGTATGTATTCTCTGAGGCAGAAACACCTAACTCATGACGGACCTTGCTGTAGCTGGGCCTTATTCTTTACCTGGTCTTGCTTTTGGTCCCCAGGTAAGAACATTTGCAAAAAGAGAAGTATCTACTCCCATTATACCTCTAAGTATGTCTTTAGAAATAACTCTCATTCTACCTTTTACGAAGAAAATGTGACACAAACCCTAATAGAACAGTCAAGTCTTTGACCTGAAAGAAATGTTTCAATGTGTTAATGAAAAATGAGGTTACATCTAGTCCAAAATTAATCTTAATTATCAAAGTATAATCAATTTCCAGCTTTATAAAAGTAAAGTTTAGTAACCCTAAATATTAAAATTTGGTATTTAATTTTCAGTTCTACATGGTAGAACTTTTCAAAATATCCTCGTGCTTCCTTCCTTTTATTAATTTGAGCTGAAAAAACAAAGTGTAAGTACCATATTGAAACTTATTTATTGGTTTAGGATAATAACATTATACAATCATGCACAATATACTCTTATTCCATACCTAGTGAAAAGTGAATGATGACTCTCAAAGTACATTGTATCCTACAGTTAGTAAAAATAAAATTCAAGGACCATTATAAAGAAACATAATTTGTCTTTGAGTGCAATTTACTGGTTGTTGTTGTTTTTTTCCCCCCCCCATCAGAATTTCAATTCTAGCTATTAAAATTTAAAATTTCAAAATGTATACCAGTATTTTATGAAGAGTTTGTGTTTGGAGAATTTGGTATTTGAAACCCATATATTTTTTAAACAAAAATAATGTCATCATTCATCTGACTTGACAGCACTTGGCTTGGCTGGCATCAAAAGTTACATTTTAACTACTCACACTACTGTGAGAAAAAGTAAAATAGTTTCACCTTAACAAAAATTTAATTTTAAGGTACAGTAAGCAGGTCACCATGAGTCGGATCTGACTCAACGGCACTTGGCTTGGTGCAAGCAGAACATAAAGTATAAATTGTTTGACGTTATTTCTTGTAAAACTCTTTTGTATTTGTTTTCTGTATCTTGCAAAATTTAATTTATATAATTATAATGATAAAAATCAAACTATTCTGGGCTGGTACATGTGGTAGAATTCTAATCTTTAAGTAAAATAAGTTTGATAGGTCAATATATTTAAACAAAGTTATTCCCACTATAAATGGATTTCTCTGCTGGGAAGGGCAGCTTGGGATTCAACAAAAAACTGGCTGTTCTGTTAGGAAACTCGTAATTTCTAAGCAAGAGATAAACGTGAAGCATACTTGTTTATATTTAACTTGTTGGGTTTTTTTTAAGTAAGGTCATGGATGAAAACATTTTTAAGTGAATTGAAGCAGCAATCCAAATAGGTATAGATTAAATTATACCACAATCCTGATTCTCTGAAGAACCTTCCGAGATAACGGAATTCTCTGCAATTATAGTGGATATTTATATTTCCTACCATCTGTCTTGAAAGGAGAATGGCTGGACAGTTACTGACACTTTCATTTCACATGGTATATCACTTGCAATGTCTTTTGCTCTGTGTTGGTGTTGAATAAACTATAGACTTCGAAATATGAACTCTTTTAGCTTCACCACTAGCTTCCTGCAAGGTCAAAATCAGTTTATTACCAGTGTGAGACATTTCAACCTTTGTAGGCCGTTTAGGTACAGAAAAATAACTTTTTAAAACAACTTGGCCATCGATAGTATGCTTATAAACATCATAATGGAATTCTGGGTAATGTCTGGCACATTTTTTTCAATACTGGTTTTTTAAGAGTCTAGAGTTTTATTCAACAATAGTAGATAGAAAATCAGACTGACCCAGTATGATTCACAGTCCGAATTCTAGATGATCATATCAAACCACATGATCCACTAAGAAGTCAAAAGATAATTAAAAGAGTTTGAATCAGTCCTGGAAACTTCTACAAAGGAAGGGATTTATGCAGTATATTTTCTCATAGAACAAATCTTGCTTACAAGATACTTTAATATAGTGGTAAATCAATGTCTTTCTCCTTTTGATGCTTAATTCTTGAATTCGAATATTAATATATTAATGACAGTCTTCAGACTAGGAATAGAAACTCTGGTAGTGTAGTAGTTAAGAGTTATGGCTGCGAATCAAAAGGTCTGCAGTTCAAATCCACCAGGCACTCCTTGGAGACTCCACGGAGCAGTCCTGGTTTGTTCTGTAGGGTCACTTCAGCTGGAATCAACTCGAGGGCAATGGGTTTTGGGGTTTGGTCAGTCTAGGAGGATAGCCAACACTGAGATATGTACCACTCCGCAGACTGCACACAGGCTGAGTTCTATGTTCCCCCATAATCTTATCAACATGGTGGACAATGGCCATCAAATCTGCCAATAAGACTGTCCTAAGAAGCAGTAATCCAGATCTCTAGAATCTTGCAAGAAGCATATTATGAGGATCAATCTCATGTTGTAAGGATCAATAAGAGTTTTGCCTCTAAACTTAGGAATACCTTATCACTGAATTAAGAGTAGGAATAGATTAAAACTAGGAGGCAGCTAGAATGCAATGCAGAAAATATCAACATCGTATGCTTTATAAGAACAATGGCACAAAACTGAAGCAACTGTTATTCTCTTCTGTACGACTCTGAGCTACTGATTACCTATCATTCTATTTTGGAATTCAAAATATTTGACAGTCAAAAAAGACAAAATTTTGTAATAAACAGAAATTCTCAGATTTTTTCTAACTGCAGTTCTTCTCACTAAATTTTCTCTTTACATTTCTGTTTCAGAATTATATCTACTAGTAGTCCTTAATAAGGATGATGCATTGGCAAAGGTCCACCTCAAATGGTTGCTGTAAAAGACTAGACTTTGAGGGATTTTACTTTCAGACGTGAAGCTCTTGACTTCATGTTCTCCAGCAGCAAGCCCTCTGTTCTCATAAAGTATTCTAAAAAAAGTTATCCATTTTTGTCTTTTAAAATAGAGTAATTAATAAAAGATTTCCCCGTACTTCCTTATTTTAAAAGACATGCATATAACACAAATATTTTAAGGCCCTTAGATAAATTTGTCTCTTCTGGAAACCGAACTCAAAAGCCCTAGCCTGAGAGCAGTATTGCATAATTTTAGAAGAAAAAAAAATATCTTGAGTCATTTCCGATTCACAGTGACTCTATAGGTCAGAGCAGAACTGCCCTATAGGGTTTCCAAGTAGCATCTGGTGAGTTCAGATTGTCAATATTTGTTCAGTAGCAGAATACTTAACCATTGTGTCATAATATGAAGAGGTTTCCATAAGTTCTTTCAAATTTTATTAAATAACTGACAGAAAACACAGACTAAAAAAACTGAAACCAATTGCCATCAAGTCTATTCTGACTCATAGTGACCCTATAGGTCAGAGTAGAACTACTCCATCCAGTTTCCAAAGAAAGCCTGGTGGACTTGAACTGCCAGCCTTTTGGTTAGAAGCCATAGCACTTAACCATTATGCAATCAGGGTTTGGGGGAGAAAAAAAGAAAGGCAGCTCCAATTTGAAATTAAGCTGGAAATTCAGTTGTGTGTATTTCTTGATCTTAAACTTCCATCTCATTCAAAGTTTCTTTCTCTTTTCTTGACCTCCATGGACCCCCTTTGGTAAAGCCTATGCTGTACTTTTCAGAATATTGTTAGATGTGTACAATAAAATAGCAGTTTATAAATATAAAAATATTCAAATACAGTTATCTGAACATTTAGACAATTCATGATACAGTAATACATATATTCCTTTACTAACATCTTAACTAATAAGTCCTAGTAGTGTATCTATGAATTAAAATAATTTCAGACCATCAAGGAATGATATTTTGAAGTAATTGAATCTACAAGGACTGTCAATGAAGTTCAAACGCATCCTGGAAAAAGTGTAGACAAGGAGCAAGGAAATGTGTGCCTCAAATCAAGGTCCTGAACAAAAGGAGACAGAATCTTTTACACCATCTCTTTCAAGAAAGCACACACAAACATTAGGGACTACATAGGTTACCATGGCATGCTGGCACAGTGAGATCAATTGCATTTTCCCCCCTTGTCTAGGTCTATAAACTGAGTTTGACTGGCTTGAACCATGCCCGGCACTTTGAGGGCAAATGACAGGAGCAAACAAGTTTCACGTGGTCTAAGTAGCTGCCAACTGAGCCACAGCCACTGTTAGTTATCACTTGAGGTTTTGTTTGGTAGTGGCTGACCAGCTGTTGGCTGCATTGGCAATAAATAACAGCTCAGACTACCCTAATACATTCCTTGTGTACCTGGTATGTCATCACCACACACCATTTTCAATCACACAACCCAGATTATAAGGTGGAGAAAGTCAATTCAGTTCTACTGCTCCAATAGCAAACAGCACCAGGAAAGTAATTTCTGCCAAGACCAAAGTAGGTCAAGATCTTGAAATATGGAACAATCTTTTACTTATGAAATGAATACCACAGAAAATCTACCCAGAATGTTTGTTAATGTTAATGTGAAAGATATTTCCTCAGTTTAGAATAGAAAATTTTTGTATAAAGCATTTCACACATTAAGTTTGATTTAAAGTTCTAGTCAGCCCATCTAGAAAACTTCTCACTGAGTGGTTCTTAACATTCCTTCCCACGATTTAGATATATCAAGCATATGCTACCAACAAATTTAAGATGTGAAAGTATCGCACATTTACACACCGTGTTGTCTTAGTCATCTAATGCTGCTATAACATATACAGCACAAATGGATGGCTTTAGCAAAGAGAAACTTATTCTTTCGCAGGCTAGTAGGCTACCAGCCCAAAATTCAGGGTGTCAGCTTCAGAGAAGGCTTTCTCTGTCTGCTCTGGAAGCAGGTCCTTGTCATCAGTCTTCTCTCAGTCTGGGAGCTTCTTGGCACAGGAACCTCGGGTTTAAAGGAAACACCCTGGTGCCACACTGCTTTCTTGGTAGCATGAGGTCCCCAGCTCTCTGCTGGCTTTCCTTGTCTTGTAAGATCAAAGGTGGTATAAACCACACTCCAGGGAAACTCTTTTGCCCATTGGATCAGGGATGTGACTTTAGTAAGGGTATTAACAAAGAACCCAAACCAAACCTACTGCCACTGAGTCGGGACTGACTCATAGAGACCCTAGAGGTAAGAGTAAAACTTCCCCATAGAGTTTCCAATGAGCATCTGGTGGACTTGAACTGCTGACCTTTTGGTTAGCAGACTTAACTCACTACGCCACCAGGGTTTCCAAGCGTATTAGAGTTCCACCTAAATCTTCTTTAACATAACCCAATTATCCCCATTCACCACTGGCAGAGATTAGGATTAACAGCATATGCAAAAATTAAAGTCACAAAATACAGGATAACTAAGCAATACTGGGAACCATGGTCCAGCCAAATTGCTACATACATTTTTTTTGGAGGGTATAATTCAATCCATGACAAATGCGGGCATGTGTTCTATGTTCATATTTGCTTTACAATAATGCTATCTCAGATAATTATAATCCAAAGCCAAATGCCCTCGAGTAGGACCTTAGGGTTGCCATGAATCAGATAACTATAATAAGGGTAATAAAAATAATTACTACTAGCACATGCTACTACTCCTACTCTCCCCTGCCATCATCCCCGCTACTGATTTGAATGAGCACTGACTGTCTACCAGCACTCTGCATTGTCACAGTTACTGTCTTGCTAATTCCTAGTTAAATTTCTTAAAAATAGGAAATGCAATACCTCTGGAGCATTTTATAATAATCTTACTGTTGGAGACTTTTAATGAAATCATTAAGATCCAAAACAAAATTAAGATCATTGCATCAGAATTTACTCTGAGAAAGAATATGAGGAATTTAAAATTCAATTTTAAAATAAAGGAAATTGAATATTTTTCCTAATCCACGACTCAGTTACTCAGATTTACTGTCCGCTGCTTCTTTTTGAAGCCCTGTGAAAACTAACCCTGAAAAATGATAGAACATCCAGCGTAAGAGAACAGGGCTGTCGGCAGAACTGTGTGGACTTATTTTCCAGAAAAACTCATAAGGAGAACACATAAACTTTCACATGCTGTGAAATCAATCAAAACACTCCAAAAAAAAAAACAAGTTGCTGCTGAAACAAACACTCAAGATGAAAAGCTCTCACATCTATTTGCGTGGTTATCAAGGAAATTTTTCCCTGATTCTCTAAAGAAACCAAAAGTGTCAAAATGAAAGAAAATATATCAAAGTATTAAAAAAGAAAAAGAAAACAATAAAATGTAGTTAACGAGTTCATGAAAATGTAAACAAATGTCTTAACCTTAAACGGTATCTTACAAAGCATAGCAAAAGTCAGAATGATGACTTTAAAGTTGGAATTCTGACCCCATGACATGCTTCTGTAAGTAAACGTGTAAATTTAATAGGGTTGAAAAATCTGTAATTAGTTATACTCCATTAGGCACTGAGGGAGAATACAAATGAAATTTCACAGGAATATTTCTTTAACTTTTTTAAAGTATAATAAATCAGAACTATACAACCGGCAGATCAAGATAAAACTAGAAAAATTTGTATCTATTTTAAAGAATGTTTGTAAGGACAGTATAGAGAAATGTTGGCATGTTTAAGTTCAGCTGTGCAGAGTCATGCAGATTCAAACCGGTACAAGAATAGCTCTCAAAAGATATTAAATCAGGATAAAACACTATAGAGCATAACTCTATAAATTTTCTGAAAGGAAGAAATAAATTGTGGGCAGTTGAACAGAAAATGACTTGGGATAAAGTTAGTTAACCTTGGCATGAAACTCTGAGAGTGTGAAGAGGAAATAAATTCCTCTTATTCCTTTCTGTGCCAAGCACAGGATCTGAAAAATTATAGGTTCTCAATACCCAAACAAAAACCCACTGCTGCCAAGTTGATTCTGACTCACAACGACCCAACAGGACAGAGCAGAATTGTTCTGTAGAGTTTCCAACGAGCACTTGGTGGATTCCAATATTCCTAATCTTTTTTGTCAGCAACCATTACACTTAACCTGTATGTTAGTAGGATTTCTGTAGTGCTCAACAGATACCGGTAATTGAAGCTATTTGAACTTGACTAAAAGCTGATGATTTCATTAAAAATCTTTAGACAAGTTAGGTCGGTTTCTGGTTTCAAATTCCCATCTATAGATTATTGATACTGGACTAAACGATCCCTTCCAGTTTTACTAATCTGTCATTCATACTAATCTATGACTGTCACACAATCAACTCAGTTAATCAAACCAGAAACCTGAGTTTTCCTATCGAGTAGCTCTCACGTAAAGGCTTTGACTTTAGACTCATTGTTGCTGTTGTTAGCTGCCACTGAGTTGGTTCCAACTCATGGTGACCCTACGTACAGCAGAATAAAACACTGCTTGATATGTATCATCCTCACAATCCTTGTTGTATTTGAGCCCATTGTGGTAGTCACTGTACCAATTCACCTCCTTGACGGTCTTCCTCTTTTTAGACGACCTTCTACTTTACCAAGCATGATGTACAGATCCCTCTTGAAAACATGTCCAAAACATGTGAGATATAGTCTCCATTTTGCTTCTAAGGAGCATCCTGGTTGTACTACTTCCAAGATAGATATGTTTCTTTCTTGAGCATTTCATGGTTGTTTTAGTCAGCTAGTGTTGGTCTAACAGAAACACCATGAGCAGATGGGTTTAACAAAGGAAAGTTTATTCTTACACAGTCTGGTAGGCTACAAGTTTGGATTCAGGGTATGTGCTCAGGGGAAGACTTTCCCTCTGTCAGCTCTGTAGAAAAGTCCTTGTTGTTGCATCGGTCTTTGGTCAGGGAGCATCTTGGCACAGGAACCTCGGGTTTAAAGGACATCCTCTTCTCCCAGTGCTGCTTTCTTGATGACATGAAGTTCCAAACTCTCTGCTTGCTTCCCTTTCCTTTTATCCCTTGTAGGATGAAAGGATGAAGGGTGGTACAAGCCAGGCTCTAGGGTAACTCCCTTTTCAGTGGAGCAGGGAGAATTCTTGGGATGGATTTACAGTCCCACCCTAATCCTCTGTAACATACAGCATAGGAAAATCAAGAAATGGAGGACAATCATAAAATATAGGGAATCATGGCCCAGTCAAATGACTACACACATTTTTGGGGAGACAGAGTTCAATCCATGACAATGATACATTCAGTATTCTTCTTTAACATCACAATTCAAAGGGTGTACCACTTCTTTTTTGGTCTCCCTTACTCATTGCCCAGCTTTGAGGCAAATGAAAATACCATGACTTGGGTCAAGCACACCTTAGTCGTTAAGGTGACATCATTGACTTTCAATACTTTAACGAGGTCTTTCACAACAGGTTACCCAATGCAATGCCTCTTTTAATTTCTTTACTGCTGCTTTTATGGGTCTTGATTGTGGATCTAAGTAAAGTGACATTCTCCATGACTTCAATCTTTTATCCATTTACCATGATTTTGCTTTTTGGTCCAGTTATGAGGATTTCTTGTTTTCTTTATGTTAGGTATAACCGATACTATAGGCTGTAGTCCTGATCAGTAAGTGCTTCAAGTCTTCTTCACTTTCAGCAAGCAAGGTTTTTTCATCTGCATAACATAGGTTGTTTATGAGTTTTCCTCTAGTATCGATGCCTAATCCTTCTTCACATAGATCAAGGATTCTACGTTTCCTAAGAAATAAGTAACTTATTTACAATTCTTTCAGAGATCATTCCACTGACTATCCTTTGGATATGGGACAGTATATTTTTATTAATATGCCATCATATATTCTAGTAAGTTTTTTCACTTTTTATTGCTGTGTTCCTCAATGCTAGACTTTAACAAAAAGAGCCTTGTTAAGGATCTCCTTCTCCCACAGATTATTAAATTTGTTTCAGTCACTGAAGAACCGTTTGGTAAGCACCTAACATGTAAAACAACTAATAAATTCCCAGTGCAGTGTCAGGACCTGACCCTGTCTTCATACACCTTACATTCATGTTCAAGATGTGTGAGGTATGCCCATGAAACTATTAAATCATGACGTAGGCACCCTAAAGGAGAAGCATGATGAGCTAGAGTTTGTTTCAGATGTTCCATGAGTTCTTTTTATTATCCCTACCCTCTTCTCAACAACAAAATTTGCTGCCCAACAGCTCTATTCTGACATACATAGGGTTGTCATGAGTCTGAATCGACTCATGGGCAGCTGGTGGCAGAACCAGTAGTTGAGGAAACAGGGTGGGTAGAAATGATGTTAACCTAAACAGGAGGTGTGAGACAAGCAAAAATTAAGGGCAAATACATATCCTCAAGGCCTCCCAGTGCAAACTTCCAAAAAAACATTTGAAACTGAGTCCTGATATATAAGCAAAAGACTAGAATTGGGAAAAAATTATGAAGAGGACATGAAATTCTAAAAAACCGGTGGACTAGATTATGCATGGATCTGAGTATGCGTATAAACCATAACCATCCCAGATTTTTCTTTGCTAAAATGTAACAGTGTCAAAGACAGTTGAATTGTTTTGAAATTTCACTAAGCCAAAAAGAAAAATTGTCCTAAAATTCCATCATTCCTGCCTGCTATAGGAAAGTTTATTTTTATTGTTCTCTCTGCTCAGCCCATTAAATGCACTCATCTCTTGAACTGTATTGATATTCGGGTATGTTTGTCTTTACTAGCTCTGACTATGGTCAGTATCCTTTAATATAAAGTCTGACCTCCTACAGGAAATTAAATTCTGCTTATTTTTCCCTCTAAAAAAATAAATCCTAAAATATTTTGTCCATCTATACACGTGGCAGGCTTTTCTCCTAGTAACCCGAACAGCCCACAAACATGGGTTGGTGGCTATCCTATGTTATTGCTGTTCAGAGCAGAGAACACTTTATAGTTTGTGCTTGCTTGTCTCACTGCTAAGAAGCTGTGATGTTGTGTCTCAGAGCAGGTGCCCTCCTGTGTTTCTGGTAAGTTTGATCCAAAAGAGTATGATTCTTCTACGTGTTAGCCTCAATTAAAAACAGACCTTACTCCTTTCTTCTCTCCTTTCTGATCTGAAGTGGAACTTGAAAAGAGATGATTCATGTAGTTCTTGTCTTCATAAGCTCTAGAATGTTCTAGAATTTTAGAATTTGAATTCTTTTGTAAATAGGCTCTATAATTGACCTTATAATATATCATACTAGGTGCTGATGAGTAGATTCTGACTCATGGTAACCTCATGTATGTCAGCTGTAAAACTGTGACCCACAAGGTTTTTAATGATGGACTTTTCAGAAGTAGATCACCAGGCCTTTCTTCTGCAGCATCTCTGAGTAGACCAAACTGCAGCCTTTTGGTTAGTAGTGGATTGCATTAACTGTTTACACCAACTGTGTAATTTATTGAAGTGTTTATAACAAATAACAGCTTGCAAGCAAACCTCCTTTTCTTTATGTCTTCACTATCTACAGCGATTATAACAAGATTACAAAAATAAGTGGCTTTAAGAAACAAAAATTTATTTTTTCACAGTTGGTGAGTACACCCTGGAACTATACAGACCTTACAGTTCCCAAAAGTCAAATCCATTGCTATCAAGCCAATTCCACCTCATAGCAACCCCATGGGACAGTGTGGAACTTCCCACACAGGATTTCCAAGGCTGTAAATCCTTCCAGATGAAGACTCAGACATCATTCTCCCATGGGGTGTCTGCTGGGTTTAAACTGCCAATTTTCTTGTTAGCAGCTCAGCACAGGAACCACCAGCATTTCTGACCTTATGATATCATGCCGCCAAATCAATTCCAACCCACAGCACCCCTGTAGAAGACAGTATAACTGCCCCACAGGGCTTCAAAGGAGTACCTGGTAGAGTCGAACGTTCAGCTGTAGCACTTAACCACTATGTCACCGGGGTTTCTGACCTTGTACTAGAGAGTCATAAGGTAGTAACCACCGAGTCTAGTCATCTTCAGCTGAGAACACAGTTTTATTTTTGACTGTCTTTAGGCTGGATTTGAGCTCTCAGGTAGGTTATTGACCCCATTATTCCCCACTGTTTCACACATTTCTGGTTCGTATATAATTTGTTGAAGGGTTTATAACCAGTAACAGCTTGCTAGTAAACCTCCCTTTCTTTGTCTTTGCTGTCTAGTGCTGCTATCACACAACTACAAAAATACGTGGATTTAAGAAACAAAAATATATTTTCTCACAGTTTAAGAAGCAAGAAGTCTGAATTCAGGGTGCCAGCACTTGAGATAGGCTTTCTATGTCTGCTCTGGAGGAAAGTCCCAGGCTTCTGAGCTGCTACTTTTGGGTGGCCTTCGTGGGGGGGGGGGGGGGGCATCTTTCTTCCACTATCTCTGCTTCTTTAGCTTGCTTCATTAATTTCTTTCTTTCTTTTTTTTTTCAAGGTGCAAGTGAAAGTAACATTTAATACATGGATAAAATAAAACACATTGACTTGCATTCCATAATAATGGAAGTTATTGCTTTCTGTTCTTTTGCTCGAGATGTACAGACATAATGTTGTATATTAAAGCATTACATAAAACCCTTTTTAAAAATTTATTTATTTTTTTTAGGTCACAGTAAAAATTGTTCATAAACACAAGATTAAATAACCTAGAATGTCCTTTCAAACTCCCGGTTTCCACATTTCTGGATGACTGTGGCCAATAAATATTATGTAAAATAGACCACACCATCACTGTGAGGTTGAATATAACCCCCCACATGCAAGATTTTTCTCTTTTCAACATTCCAACACAAATTATTTTTGTGTGTAGCACATGAAAGTTCATACAGCGAAACTCAGGTTCCCATTTAATAATATTAGTATTCACTGTTCAATGACACGAGCTACAATTTTCAAATCTGTCAGTATTCTCATTATTTCCATTCTGTTTTTTCTAGTTCTATATATCTAGCATCCTTTCTCCTCCTAATCTTCTCATCTTTGATTGTGGATAAATACTGACTTTTTGGTCTTGTATGGTTGATTATTTAAAGCACTACGTTTCTCATGGATGATGTTGTTTATTTTACAAGGCCATCTATTATTTGGCTGAAAGGAAATCTCAAGGAGTAGCTTCAGCTCCAAGTTAAAAGAGTGCCTCAGGGAGACAGTCTCAAGGGTTCCTCTAGTCTCTACTAGTCTGGTAAAAAAAACAAAAACCCACTGCCACTGAGTTAATTCTGTCTCACAGCAACCCTAATGGACAGAGCAGAACTTCTCCACAGAGCTTCCAAGGAGTGCATGATAGATTCAACTAAAAGGTCAGCTGACTTAGCACTTTACCACTATGTCACCAGGGTTTCCCAGTCCAGTAAGCCTTCTCTTCTTTAGCAATATGAGTTTTGGTCTATATTTTCCTCTCATTCTAACCGAATCCCTCTGTTGTGTCTCTGGTCAATACAGTCAGTAATGGTAGCCTGGCACCATGTAGTTCTCTCTTCAAGCTAAATGCAGTAGCCGTGGTTTTTGTGGGCTATTAGCCCTTTTTTGAGCATTTGGTTTCTTCCATTCTCTTTTGCCCCAGATGGGAAAGATCAATAGCTGTAACTTAGATGGCTGCTTGCAAGCTTTCAAAACCCCAGGTGCTACTCACCAAACTCTGATGCGGAACATTATTATTATTTTATTAAATAAAAAATGAAAGTGTACATACTCTGTGCTTACAATACTAGGTTAACAGAGGAGAAGTACACAAGTTGTGTCAAAGTCCCATTAATATTGATCTTCTTGCTAACATGTGTTGTCACCAATTTCACCCAACCAAATTTCCAACAACTATCTAATCTAAACCCTCGCCCCTCGCCCTCCCGCCCTCCCACCCTCACTACCCTTGTAGCCTTCAAAGAGTCTTTTCTATTATGCATGAGTATGCTTTTAAGTTTTTATTGTAGGGGTCTCATATAATAATTGTCCTTCTGTCACTGACTAGTTTCACTCAGCATAATGTCCTCCAGTTGAGACCAAATTGAGAGATGTTTCCTACGATCATCGCTGTTCTTTATCAATGTATAGTACTCCATTGATTATATATACCAACGTTTACCCATCCATTCTTCTGTTGTTGGGCATCTGGGTTGATTCCAACTTTCTGCTATCATGGACTGTGCTGCAATGAACATTCGTGTGCATGTATCAGTTGGTGTGAATGGCCTTGATTTTGTAGGATATATTCCAATCAGTGGGATTACTGCTTCAAATGGTATATCTATATCCCTTATTTTAAGGTAAGGCCAAATTGCTTTCCAAAGAGGTTGTACCATTCTGCAATCCCACCAACAGTGAAGGAGAGTTCCAATTTCTTCACAGCCTCTCCAACATTTATAGTTTTGCATTTTTTGGATCATGGCCAATCTTGTTGGGGTGAGATGATATCTCATTGTCATTTTGATTTGAATTTCTTTAATTAATGATCATAAACAGGTCTGCATGTGTTTTTTGGCTGCCTGGATTTCCTCTTCAGAGAAGTATCTGTCCATCTCCTTTGCCCATCACTTAATTGGATGATTTGTCTTTTTCTTATTGATATTTTGTAGAACGTTATAGATTATGGAGATCAGGCGTCAATCTGACATAGAGTTGCCAAATATTTTGCCCATTCTTTAGGTGGTCTTTTAATTCTTTTGATGAAGGCTTTGGATGCGCAGAAGTGTTTGATTCTTATTAATTCCCATTTATCTATTTTCTATTCTGATGAATGTGTTTTGTTTGTCAGATTTTGAAGTCTGTCTATATTATGTATTAAAACGTCCATTGTTGACCCTATTTTATCTTGGATGAGCTTTATCATTTTAGCTTTTATACTCAGGCCTTTTATCCAATTTGAGTTGATTTTTGTATAAAGTGTGAGATATGGGTCTTGTTTCAATTTTTTGCAGATGGATATCCAATTATGCCAGCACCATTTGTTAAAGACACTATTCTTACCCCAGTTCAAAATCTTAGGACCTTTGTCAAATATCAGTTGTTCATAGGAGGATGTTGTCATCTCTGGGGTCTCTACTTTGTTCCATTGGTCTATATGTCTCCTTTTGTACCAATATCAAGGTGTTTTGACTACTGTGGCAGTGTAATAGGTTTTAAAGTCAGGTAGTGAGAGTCCTCCCAGTATGTTCTTCTTTTTCAGTAGTGCTTTACTTATTCGGGGTTTCTTCCCTTTCCAAATAAAGCTGATAATTTGTTTCTCCATCTCATTAAAAAATGTCGCTGGAATTTGTATTGCGATTGCATTATGTAAGTAGAATGCTTTGAGCAAAAATAGACATTTTCACAATAATGAGTCTTCCTATCCATGAGCAGGGCAGATTACTCCATTTATGTAAGTCTCTCCTAGTTTCTTGTAGCAAGGTCTTATAGTTTTCTCTGTAAAGATCTCTTATTTCTCTAGTTAGATTTCTTCCTAGGTATTTTATCTTCTTGGGGGCTATAGTAAATGGAATTCATTTGGTGATTTCTTCTTTAATAATTTCATTGTTGGTATAAAGGAATCCTACTGATTTAGTTAGGCTTATCTTGTATCCTGATACTTTGCCGAATTCTTCTATTAGTTCTAATAGTTTACTTATGGATTCTTGTGGATTCTCTGTATAAAGGATCATATCATCTGCAAAGAGGGAAATCTTTACTTCTTCACTGCCAGTATGGATGCCGTTTATCTCGTCTAATTGCTCTGGCTAGAATTTCTAGCACAATGTTGAATAGAAGTGGTGAGCGTGGGCATCCTTGTCTAGTTCCTGTTCTCAAAGGGAATTCTTTCAATCTTTCATCATTCGGAGTGATGAAAGCAGTTGGTTTTGCATAGATGCTACTGATTATATTGAGGAATTTCTCTTTTATTACTATTTTCTGAGAGTTTTAAGCATGAATGGATGTTGAATTTCGTCAAATGCCTTTTCTGCATCAATTGACAATATCGGGTGATTTTTATCTTTTGTGTTATTAATATGGTTGATTAAATTAATTGCTTTTCTGATGTTGAACCAGCCTTGCATCTCTGGAATGAAACCAACTTGATCATGATGAATTATTTTTTTATATGCTGTTGAATTCTATTGGCTAGAATTTTGTTGAAGATTTTTGCATCTAGATTCATGAGTGATATTGGTCTGTAATTTTCTTTTTTTGTGGGATCTTTCCCTGGTTTTAGTATCAGGGTTACACTGGCTTCATAGAATGAATTTGGAAGTATTTCATCTCTTTCTATGGTGTGAAATAGCCTCATTAGTGTTGGAGTTAATTCTTCTCTAAAAGTTTAGTAGAATTCTCTGGTAAAGCTGTCTGGGCCAGGATGTTTTTTGGTTGGTAAATTTCTGATGACTTCCTCAATCTCTTCCTTTGTGATAGATTTATTAAGTTGATCTATTTCTCCTTGTGATAGTCTTGGTGAGTCATATAAATCTAGAAATTTGTCCATTTCCCCCAGGTTTTCAAACCTGTTAGAGTATAGCTTTTCATAGTATTCTGTTATGATGTATTTTATTTCAGTTGGGTCTGTTGTAACATCCTCCAACTCATTTCTTAATCAGGTTGCTTGTATCTTCTGTTGTTTTTCTTTTGTAAGGTTAGCCAATGGTCTATCAATTTTGTTGATCTTTTCGAAGAACCAGCCTTTGGTTTTGTTAATTTTTTCAATTGGTTTTCTATTCTCTAATTCATTTAGTTCTGCTCTAATCTTTATAATCTGTTTTCTTCTGGTGCTTGAGGGGTTTCTTTGTTGATCTCTTTCTACTTGTTCAAGCTATGAGGTTAATTCTTTAATTTGTGCTCTTTCGTCTTTCTGGAAGTGTGCATTTATAGAAATAAACTGACCTCTGAGCACTGCTTTTGCTGTATCCCATAAATTCTGGTAGGATGTGTTTTCATTCTCATTTGAATCCATAAATTTCTTTAATGTGTCTTTAATTTCTTGTATAACCCAAGGGTTTATGAGTAAAGTGTTGTTCAGTTTCCACAAGTTGGAATTTTTACCTATAAATTTTCTGTTATTGATTTCAACTTTTATAGCTCTGTGGTCCGAGAAGGTCCTTTGCAATAAATCAACATTTTGGATTTTATGGAGAATTGTTTTATGACCTAATATATTGTCTATTCTGGAGAATATTCCATGTGCTTTGGAGAAGAAAATGTATTTATCTGTTGATGGATGAAAAGATCTGTATATGTCGATAAGGTCAAGTTGGTTGATTGTTGTAATAAGATCTTCTGTATCTTTACTGAGCTTTTTTCTGGATGATCTATCCTTAACTGAAAGGGGAGTGTTAAAGTCCCCAAGTATTATTCTGGAATGATCAATCTCATTTTTCAATGTTATCAGTATTTGTTCAATGAATTTAGGTGCTTTGGTATTGGGTGCATATATATTTAATATTGTTAAGTCTTGCTTGAGTATTGAACCTTTCAGCAATAAATAGTGACCATCTTTATCCACAGTAGTGGATTTTACATTAAAATCTATTTTGTCTGAGGTTAATATTGCCACTCTTGCTCTTTTTCGTGTATTATTAGCTTGATATATACTATTCCAACCTTTAATTCTCAACCTGTTCTTATCTTTAAGTGTAAGATGTGTTTCTTGTAAGCAACATATAGATGGATCATGTCTTTTCATCCACGATATCACTCGCTGTCTCTTTACTGAAGCATTCAGTCCATTTACATTCAATGTGATTATTGATATATGTTTAGTGGTGTCATTGCAATATGTTTATTTTCATGTTGATGTTTTCTCTGTTGTTCTTATTAATCTGTTCTGGGACATTCTTCTTTATGGATGGTATGAGTTTTGATTTTATGTTTGTTGAGACTCCTGTATTGCAATTTTTAATTTTTAATGATATATTTTTAATCTGTTTTATCACTACATACCTAACCCCCTTAACATATAATTATTGAAATCAATTTTAACTATTTTATAAGTCAGAAACTGTTGCTGCATCAAAAACAACTGTAACTATTGTAGTGTATCCCTCTTTTAATGTGATGATATTATAGTTGTCATGATATGATCATGGATTCCCTTATTATAATACTGTAGTTTTGGCTTGGTTTGGTGAAGTTTCGTGCCTTCCTTAACTGACTAGAAATTTGGATGAAGTGCCTTAAATTATCACCTAAAACATTTATTTAGGGAAGAGCTTCTTTCAATATTTCATATAATTTTGGTTTATTTTTTATGAAGTCTTTAAATTTCTCTTTATTTTTAAAAGTCTTAATTTCACCATTATATTTGATAGACAATTTTGCAGGACAAATTATTCTGGGATGAAAGTTTTTCACATACAGGGCTTTGAATGTATCTGCCCATTGTTTCTAGCCAGCGTTGTTTCGGCAGAAAAGTCAGATGAAAGTCTACAGGGTTTCCCTCGGAATGTCAGTTTTGATTTGAGTCTTGCTGTATTCAGAAGCATCTCTTTGTGTTGTAGCTTATTAAGCTTAATTATAATATGCCTTGGCGTTCTTCTTTTTGGATCTAACTTTTGCAGTGTTCGATAAACATCTTGCATATCCATGTTCTCTTTGTTCATAATCTCAGGAAAGTTTTCTGTCAGCATCTCTACAGCAATACTTTCTATGTTGTCATTAATCCTCCCTTGTTCAGGGACTCCAATTAAACATAAATTATTCCTCTTCATGGAGTCCCATATTTTTTTTTAATATGACTGAGTGAAAATGTACATTCCTGTATAAATTTACATGCCCACCTATATGCGGCTTTGACTGCTCTCCCTATCTGGTGACAGTACACTATTCCTCTCTGCTCCATACATGTCTCATCCTCCCAAAAGCCTCCTTTCCCCTCCTCTCCACCCACTCTCCTTCCTCCAGCCAGAGGTCAGCCAGATGATATCCTATAGATGTATAGAACCCTAAAGTGCATCCAATATATGGTCACTCTACATTGCCAAGTCCAATCCATTCGTGTCCAGAGAGTGGACCTTAGTTATGATTTATGGGCAAGGGCAGCATCAGTGCCAGGGTCCATGCTCTGAGGGGAACCCCGAAACCGCTGGACCATCAACTGAGGTCTTTTAGTGGAGATCTCAGGATGCACCCCTTTTTATTCTTGTGTTGCCAGTGAGACTCAACCTAGTGAGCTCCATCACAGCTATCACTGGTGGTGGCCAGGCACCATCTGGTTCTTCCAGTCCCAAGTCGATGTAGGCACTGACTCATGTGGGTCTCTCTATCGTCTAGGTTGTCTTTACTGCATGTCATTTTGGTTCTCGGTGAGCATCCATTCCTGCTGAGTCAGGACCATTTGCTGTGTCCTCGGATGGCAGCTTGGCAGCTTTTAAGACCCCAGACGCCACTCACCAATATGGGGTGCAGAGAGCTCTCTTAGCAAAATGCTAGTTGTGCCAATTGGCTTCGATTTCGCCTAAGAGCATGGTCCCCTGCCCCCTGCCCCAGCTACTCTATCCTTGCAATATTGGGTTAAGATGGAAGGAGTACTCAAGTTATGCTGAAGTCCACTTAATGTTGTTCTTGTTTCTAATGTGTGCTATCACCAATTTCTCCCAAGCAGATTTCTAGCAACTATCTAATCTAAGCCCTCCCCCTCTTCCCTCCCTTGCAGCTGTCAAAGAGTCTTCTATACACAAGTCTGTTTTTGAGATCTTATTGTACAGTTCTCATACAATATTTGCCCTTTTGTCGCTGACTACTTTCACTCAACATAATGTCTTCCAGTTGAAACCAGGTTAGGAGATATTTCCTGGAATCACCGTTATTCTTTATCATTGTGTAGTGCACCATAGTTTACCTATCCATTCTACTGTTGTTGGGCATCCGGGTTGATTCCATCTTTTTGCTATTGTGGACTGTGCTACGATAAACATTCTGTTGCATGTGTCTGTTGGTGTGAAAGGTCTTGATTCTGTAGAATATATTCCAAGTAGTGGAATTACTGGGTCAAATGGTATATCGATATCCATTTTTTTAAGGAAGCACCAGATTGCTTTCCAAAGAGGCTGGACCATTTTGCAACCCCACCAACAGTGTAGGAGGGTTCCACTTTCTCCATAGCCTCTCCAGCATTTGTTGTTTTGTGTTTTCTGGATCATGACCAATCTTGTTGGGGTGAGATGGTATCTCATTGTCATCTTGATTTGAATTTCTTTAATAACTAGAGATTGTGAACATGTCCCCATGTTTTTTTTTGGCTGCCTGGATCTCCTCTTTAGTGAAGTGTCTGTCCATCTCCTTTGCCCATCACTTAATTGGATGATTTATCTTCTTTTTATTGATATTTTGTAGTATCTTATAGATAACGGAGATCAGGCGTCAGTCTAACATAGAGTTGCCAAATATTTTTTCCCATTCTGTGGGTGTTCTTTTAATTCTATTAATAAAGTCTTTGGATGAGCAAAAGTGTTTGATTCTTAGTACCATGTGTTCTTAACGTTTCTTCATTTTTCTTGTTTCTTTCCTCAGATTTTACCTCATAAATGTTGACGTTAGTTACTTTGTCTTCTAGGTCACTGATTCTAACTTCCATCTGTTCAATCCTACTCTTTTAGGTTTGGATAGAACTATCCAATTCCGTTATTTTGTTACTAATCTGATGTATTTCAGATCGTTCATGTTCTAGCATATCAAATAGTTTACCACATTTTTCATTTTGTTCTATTGCATTTTGTTTAATCTTTAGGAGGGTTTTATACACAACTTTTTTTGTGTTCAACCTCTGTGAGATTCAGAAAGCCTTCTTCATCTAGGAAATTTTTTGAATCTTTATTTAGGGAATTTTCTGGAGCATTTGAAGACTGTTTCCTTAAATGATTAATTATAGTCTGTTGCCTGTGTGCCATCTAGATGCTATTTGATTTCTCTGATAACAGATCTAAGAGAATTGTTGGTCACCAGTTGTCTCTATTACTCTAGTGCACCAGGTGGACTCTCAAGGGTGAAAGACTTTGCTTACTGAGAATCAAAGAAGCTGCTCTGTTTACGGAGAAATTGTGAGTGAGAGAAAAGAGGTTTTTCAACAGACAGCTTTTCAGAGAGAAAATACAGGCCTCTCAGTCTTAAAAAAGTAAACCTTAAAAGTAAAAGTAAACTGCACTTCTATACAAGGAGCTGTCCAGGTGCTGAATTGGTAGCTGGAAGCTGTCCAACAGGCTGGCCTGAACAGGCAGTCAGGAACAGCAGACTTCACCTACCAGCTTATAATGAAAGTATGTTACCGTTACTGGCAGTTTCCAGAAGCTGCAGTTCTCTGTTACAGTGTAGCAGCAGAAGCAGAGGTCAAATGGTCACTGGATTCTTTTTGAGAGGATATTAGTCCGATACTGTTGCCCAGTCAAATATGTGAGATCCTAAGGCTTCTCAGGTATTCAATGCTCCATAAAAAATATCATCCAAGCCTTAGTTCTCAAAGGGAAATGAGGAGACGTCTGTTTACTCTGCCATCTTGTAATGGAAAATTTAATTTCTTTTGTATCTCAAAAGAGACTGACTTAAGAACACCCTCCACTAATCCAGTCTCATTAACACAACAAAGACAACCCATTGCCAAATGGGATCATGATCACAGGGATAGAGGCTAGGATTTACAACACCTATTTCTGGAAGAACAATTCAATCCATAACACTTTCTTAGGAATGAGGGGACAAACTTAGATGTGCAACTACAGCTCTAATTCTCAGGCTGCCTAATTGATGGCACTGAAAATATGTGACTGATGAAGTTTTTGCCCAGGTTAAAAATAATATACACAAAACTAAGCACAGTATCTAGCACTCAGTAGATACATTTTTTTAATGAACAAATTTATTTGACTACCAAATAGTCTTCGGGTCTAGATGAATTTCTTTTGGTGCAGCCAGATTTGTCTAGAAGATATTAGAGTCTGAGTTTCTGACAAGTAAATTGCTTTTAGCACTTTTGATGAATACTGAAACTAAAAATCTCTGTCTTCAAAACTTATATTGCAGCATTTTTATTAAAGACTAACTGTGAAGTGACAAAAATAGCATGCAATGTTTTCAAGTGTCTACTGTTTGTCTATAAAGCTATACTATTTTATATGTCATTGAATCCTAACAAAAACCTTGATTAGTGTTATTAATGTCCTCATTTTATAAGGGATGAAACTTAAGTTCAGAGATAAAGGGTGGTTTTTTTCAGCTGTCACAGTCACTAAGTAACAATATTGGGCTTCAAGCTCAAATAGGTCTTTTGTTCCCCCCATTGGGGGCTGTTGTACCCCTCCTATTTATATGCTAAACTAAGGAAGTTGTGTTCAAGCCATTTAATAAGAAGGCACATCCTAATTCTACTCAGCCTCTTAGGATAAACATACATCCATCACTTCAATCCAGACATTCCAGCAACCCTTAACTTCATTACTGTCAAAAGATGCGAGTATCCCTTCTGACTTATAAGGCTCTTGGCCTTCCTGTTCATTTTGCTTCTTCCCTTTTTTCAGACTCCATAAACACTTTTATGCATTTGTCCCAGCATTAGACAAATTAGCCTACCAAGTAAGAGGTGAGTTGTAAGAGGAAACCTAGAGTTTATCTGCTATAGGGTCTGTCCCTTCTAGTATATATACAAATGGTGCAATTGTTAAGTGCTGAGCTGTTAATCAAAAGGTCAGCAGTTCAAAACCACCAGCCACTCCTTGGGCTATTCTGCTCCCTAGGGTAGTTCTATTCTGTCCCATAGGGTTACTATAAGTTAGACAACTCAATGGCAAGTGTTATTACTTTTTTTCTAGTCCCCTCAAAGAATAGAAGTCATGTTAAGAGATAATATTGGAAAAATTCAGAGCTGCTTTACCTATTTCATATTAGTATTAAACCATGTTGTATATAAACTAGCAACCATGAAACTACTGTTTCACTTTATAATTGAAAGCTTCATGAATCACATACATGTGTAGATATGAATTCATTCCCACAATTGTCTTTCTCATTCCAAAAAAGGCCAATTATTTTCCATTGGGTCAATTGTCACTCATAGAAATGCTATAAAACAGTGAAACTACTCTGTAGAGTTTCCAAGGAATAGCTGCTGGATTTGAACTGCCAACCTTTTAGTTAGCAACAGTAGGATCTTAACTACTGCACAATCAGGGCTACATCTCTCTCATTAGTGATCCTTTTGAGAACTCTGGTCATTATCCATTGACGAAAATCCTTTTTGTCAACAGGAAAGTGATAACTTAAAATACATCTGTTACAAAAAAACCTTTGAACCAAATTTACTATGTTAATGTTTCCTGCTGATTGCAATAATATACCTTATACTGAATTCAGTAATCAGTGGTTCTATTCAAACAACTGACTTGAATTTATCAACCCTGTTCTAACCTTGTACATGTATAATGTCTCCTAAAATGGATCACAGGTGGGTGAATACCTAAATCATCCTTCAAGGCTAAATGGATATTGTTTCAGGTTATTTCTAAAGGCATTGATTTCCAGGTATTTAGACTATTACCCTAAACCCAGAGAGTAAAATTATTGAATGCTGAGAGTTGGATCCTGTTAAAGTAAATAACAATTTCACTTATCTTACAAAGAAATTAGCTCAGAGAAATCCAATAACTGGCCTGAAGGTGGCCTAAGAATGACAGAACCAGAATTCAATTCCAGATATTTCTGGTCCTGAAAGAACTGGAATTTGGCAAATATTGATTACAAAGTAGTATGTGACAGATGTTGTGAGGTCCTTTTTGTTACAAGTCAAATTCCAAAAGGCATACTTAGAGGTTCATGAAGAATACACCAAAATACTACCTGGGAGAGAAATAAGATGGGCAAAGAAGAAAAGAAGGAGTTCATGTGGCTTTGGTCAAGATAGAAACTGCCAGACCCTGCAAGTTCAAGCCAATCTTTAGGCTTGTACCTGGCTGTAGACAAATATCCGATGCGGAGCACCATCACCACAGGGATGGACCCTACTTAGTGGCTGCATTGCTCTAGCTGGCAGCAGCTGATGCTTTAGATTCATTTTCTAACACCAGGGATGGCAGAGTGCACAGTCAAATGCTCTCATTCCAAACACAAACTGAACGTTTTCAACCGATAGATGAAGGGAGCTTTGAAGGCTGATAAGAAGCAGGAATTTGCTTTCTTCTCTCAGGCTGCTTGCTATTTTATCCACGTGATTGCACTCTACTTCAGGGCTTGACTAGGGAGAACTCTACTGGACATCTTGTGTTAACAGGAATTTCCTGGATATAAATCTTACAAGAATTAATCTGTTTACCCATGATCTTTATAATACAATGGCATTTGTAATCCAATTTCAGGTATTAATTCAACAAGTATTATTGGGCACATGCAATGAGCTGGGCACAAGGCTCTGAGAGTACACAGGTGAGCAAAACAACACAAATCTTGAATTTTGTCATCACGTGTGAACTACGAAAGGAACTTCAACTGAATATTCATCCATCATGGATTCTGCGTGGTAATAATAATAGTAGTAATAAGTAAATAAAGCACACTTATATTTGCACTACAAAATAAATATAATGGCATTGGATCACTACCCAAAGTATAAAGTAAATATCCAAGTCAAAAGAGACACAGGCTTCCAATCATTTCTGATTCATGGTGACCCTGTAGCTCAGAGTAGAACTGCTGCATAGAGTTTCCAGCCAGTACCTGGAGGATTTGAACTGCTGACCTTTTGGTTACCAGACATAGCACCTAGTCACCATGGCACCAGAATTTCCATATAGATCTAAATAAATGATTGCATAAATAAATAAATGATGAAGAATTGACAAGTCTCCCATGCAGAAGAATTCCAAGTAGTTTCCGTAAATGAAATACAACTCTTCTCTTCTTAAGTATGGGCTTTGAATGGTGGCTTGTTTACAAAGAGTACCATATGGGGAAGGGATTTAAAAAAAGAGTAACTTGAGAGTGGCAAAACCCAACAAACACGACCTCAGCCAGGAGATCAAGATTAACATCAATGGTGATGTGTCACGTTGAAAGCATATACTCTTAGTATGATGTTATGAAAATGGCAGTTTACTTTCACTGTCTTCTTTCCTAAAGCCTATAACCCTAATCACAAGAAAAGCATCAGATAAATCCCACTTAGGGAACATTCTACAAAATGCCTGGCCCAGCCCCCCTCTAAAGAATATCAAGGTCACCAAAAACAAAGGAAGTCTGAGAAGCTGTCGCCATCAAGAAGAGCCTAAGGAGACGTGACAACTAAATGTAATGGAGTATCCTGAGTGGGATCCTGGGACAGAAATGGGACATTAGGTAAAAACTAAAGAAATCTGAATAGAGTATGAGCTTACATTAATAATAACCTATCAATGCCGACTCATTAATTTTAATGGACCACTATACAGTAAGATGTCTTAAAAATTGGGTAAGGGATATATGAGAATTCTGTGTGCTATCTCTGAAATTTTTCTGTAAATCCGAAACTTTTCCAAAATTCAAATTTTGTTTTTAAAAAATTCATATACTTACTTTCAATTTTCTTTTCAGTTTCCAAGTTGCTTTCATAGTTATTAGTATATTTTTAACTTCATCAATTCAAAGAAGAATGAGTTTGTCTATCAGTGTCAGGTACTGTTCCAGGCCAGCAAAGATCAGCTCCTAAATACAAAGAATTTATAATTTAGTACTAGAGATAGACAGGAGAATTGACCTAGGTATTACAATGCCCACTTAATAGATGACTTAACAATAGCTCAGAGTTTAAGGTTTGCTCAATAGTAAGTTTTATGACTACAAATTTAATTGTTTTACAAATATATTAATAGCAGAAAGTGATACTATTTTGCTTGAGAGACCTCAGCATCGCATGCATTTCCAAGACCATAGTTGAGTACTGGAAAAAAGTAAAAATAATAAAATGTTTGCTAGAGAAAGTCACTGACAGCAGCATACCAAGAGAGAAATTGTGCTGGTCTTGGCATCAGGAGACCAAAATCTTAACACTGATATTGACTAGCTTCTTGATCAGTGTTATATGCTCTGAGTACTTGAGTCTCTGATGATTATACAAAATGTTTGAGCATATTTATATTAAAACAAGAAAAATATCATTTCTGATTTATGCCTGTCACCTTGATAAATCACATAAACCAATGCTAATATAGGTGATCCATTTAATGATAGCTGCTGTTCTCATGCCAGTTCAGTACTCTCACCACTATGCTCAAAAGTTGCAGCAGATTGTACAAGATCATTCATTAAATTAAATTTAGTTAAATTCCAGCCTTTCGGTATTACAAATGGTGTCTCTTGACATTCTTATAACTAAGGAACACAAAAGGAATAAAATCTCATGTAGCTGGCTTTCAAGGGAAACCAAAATCCAAACAAAACACATTGTCATTGAGTTGATTCCAACTCATAGCAACTCTATATGATAGAGTATGACTGCCCTTTAGGACTTTCAAGGAGCAGCTGGTGAATTCAGACAGATGATATTTTGGCTAGCACCCAAACTCCTAGACACCAGCTCTGCAGCCCCCAGTTCCTCTTGGAATTCTCTGTATGAGGGAGATGGGCAAAAATAGTACTTTACTGTGGATCATTGACCATATCGAAGAAAGATGGAAAAGACAGATTCTGAAGGTTTTTTCCTTGCCTCTTATTCCCTGATCTTCATCATTTTTCCCATTAATAAATTTTTAGGACAGTCAGCATCTGCAGTATAATGTTTGGATGCTGGCATTCCAGCACCCAATTTCCTGATTGTTTGAAATTTGCAGCATTTACTTTAAATGTTGAATTTATTTTCTTTATGTATGCAAGTTCTAGAGCTCTAGGCTATCAGTATTTTCAAAATAAATCAATTCGGTACTAAACGTGCATAATTCCCATTATTGGTAATAATCTGCATAGCTCAGGGCTGCCAAGTTAAGCTCCAAATCAACCTCTGAAACTGTTTTGAAGGTCCAGTACACACAGTGGCATTACTGGCACTGATCCTAGCCACATGAGGTCTGTATTTTAATTTCCCTGACAGCAGCTTCACTGGCAGGAGAAAGCATACAAAAATTGCCAAAGCCAACATATCAGGTAGCTGGTGCATGTTCTCCAAAAAAATGTGTTCTCATTTCCTGTTATTCTCCATTTTTCTTGCACTGGTAATTGGTATACATGTACAAAGGCTAACTGGGATGTGTACTTGAACATGCTGAAACCTATTGTAGTCCTTGGCTATGTATGGTTAAACTTGAAAACTGTATATTAGCCATGGTTTAAAATGCTTGGAAACACTTAGGGCTTTCAATCCTACAACCAAATTATCAATTTAATCTTTTGTGTTATTATCAGGGGAGCTGATTGTTGAAATAAAAATAATGCGGTGGGAAAAAGCATTAGCCTCCATCGTGCCTCTCATCAACTAGTTTGATTTTGTCAAGTCCTAGATTCATGATAGCCAAGTATTAGACCATGCACCAGCTAAATTTCCGCATCAAAATTAAGCATTTCCTTATCAGAAAAGAAAACAGAGACTCAAATACGTAAATAACCCACCAGCAGTCACACACCAAGGAAAGGACAAAATGGGAATTCAGTCAAAAAGTGCCTGATTCCAGAACTCTTGCATTGCATCATGATGCCCGCTTCATTTGCTCCAGCCTCTACCCTCTTTCCCAAAACAAAACAAGAAGCTTCCACGGGTCCGACAGTGGGAGCTATCACACTCTGACACTTATACATCTCTTCTGTTAAGGGTCTCAAGTGACCAAATTTCCCTACAAAACCAATTATCTGAAACAAAAGTTTTCTAGTAGGATAAGAACATATAAAATTTGGAAACTTGGCCTTTTGAAGGCCTTTTTTTTTTCCTTTGAAAGATGTGAAAATTAACCTTTAAAATATTTTAACCTTTAAAATATTTTAATCTAGCAAAGTGATACAGAGAGACTGGTAGAAAATTAGTCAGTGTTTGTATAAGACATTCAGTTGTGATGACTAATGATAGAACTTCATGTTAAGTTTGCTTCTGTTGATGATTAAGAAACACACATGTGAAGTCACTGGATTAAGAAAAAAAAACAACATTAGCTATAGAACTATTCTTAAGATAATAGGATTGGTTTCTATTGTGAATTACTTTGTCTCCAGGCCAATAGTCTGCCTCAAATTCGTAACATTTCTCTTGAAAAATCCAGTGATCTCCTATCCATTAAAAACCAGTCATTCCATGAAAAGCCTGGCTTATATTCCAAGTGATGTACAAGATTCTGCTATGCACCTATTTCCTCTGGTAGATGGAGAAATAAAGAGATTTAAGCAGTGGCTTAGACCAATGCTGTTCAAGGTCTTAGATTTACACAGTCAGTGCCCTAATTCTCAACACAGACTGGGGAAAAAGAAAAAGAAAAACTGCTCTAACAGACTCTTAACTGAAATAGTTCTGTTCAGGACTAGGGTCAGAAATTAAAGGTCACAAAAGAAATTAAGAACAAGTCTGGCAGACCACACCCCTCTGAGCTGTATTTGAAACTGTTATGTTTTTCAGAAGATAGGTGGTATCTCAGTTATCTAGTGCTGTTGTAACAGAACTATGCAAAGCAGAAAGCTTTAGCAAAGAGAAATTTATTCTATTGTGGTCTAGGAGGCTTGAAGTCTGCATTCAGGTTGCCAGCAGAAGGCAGAGGCTTTATCTCTCTGTCAGCTCTGGGAGAAGGTCCTTGACATCAATCTTTTCCTAGTCTAGGAACTTCTTAGTACGGGAATCATGAGTCCAAAGGACACATTCCCTTCTTAGTTCTTCATTTTTAGTGGTAGTAGGTCCTCCTCCTCTGTGCTTGATTCTTCTTATCTCAAAAGAGGTTAATTATAACGTAATCCTGTAGATGGAGTCCTGCTTCGTTAAGATAATTGCCTCTAATCCAGCCTCGTTAATATCATAGATGTTAGGGATTACAACATGTAAGATAATCACATCAGTTTACCAAATGGTAGAAAAATCACAGGACACTGGGATGCATGGCCTGGCTAACTTGTCACACATTTGGGGAGACACAGTTTAATATGTAAGAGATGGTTTAGGTGGTATCTGTACCAGCACTGCCCTAATTGAGTTCCAGGGATCACTGTCCCTTAATAAACAACAATTACAAAGAAACACTGCTGTAGGGTCGATTCCAACTCACAGCAACCATATACAGCTCAGAGTAGAACTGTGCTATAGAGATTTCAAGGAACACCTGGTAGATTTGAACTGCTGACCTTTTGGTTAGCAGACCTAGTGCTTAACCTACTATTCCACCAGGGTTTCCTTCCCTTAACAGAGTCCTTGAAAAACGGTTTCTGTGATTAAATTTGGGCCGTGATGCACTTTCCATAACACTGTTTGAGATAACAGACGAGATAAATCAATATATCAAGGCTCTTAATAGTCTCTTAATATTTATCTTTGTTTACCATAGTGTTTAATTTGTTTGCCCCGAGAGACCTTAAGAAAAATAATACTGTTATTATCCTAAATCCCTCTGCACTCTGACCTACCGTGTATTTTCCACTTAACACACAGAAGAATCTTTCTAAGGCATAGATCACATCATGTCACCCTTCTGCTCAATTCTCCAATGGATTTGCATGAACACCACAGTCCCAGCCAAGGGCCACGTAGTCCTATGTGATATGGCCTCTCAGCTCTTATCAATATCTGTATTGCTGCATCTCCTTGAACATACTGAAAACTTTCTTGTTTCTGGAACATACCAAGCACTCTTTTGCCTCAGGGACTTTTCTCACTACTGTTATTTTGCCAAGATCAAACTTCTCCAGATATTTCTGTGTATTTCCCACTCACCCTATTCTGGTCTCTGCTCAAATATTCTTTTCTCAGGAAGATTTTCACCTGATCTTCTCCACTCTTAAACCATTTACCTTGTCTTATTTTTCTCATAGGACTCTTTCTCCCGTGATACTGTATAGATACTTGTTTATTTGATGATTTCTCCCTTACTAAAAAGTAATGTCTGTGAGTAGAGGTCTTTTCCATTTTGTTTGTCTCTATCTCCAGTATCTATGCTTAACACACAACAAGTGTTTAGTGAATAAAAATTGAGTGAATGAATGCCTATCCTAAAAGACCAGCATCCTAATAGATCTAGGATTCATTGGTCACTAATGTTACAACACCTGACAGATTTGATTAAACAATCAGCTGAATTCAAGAAGTAGGAAAAAAATCTAAAACCAGACATTTGAATGATAAAATCATTTAAAAACAAAAATAGTTTACCTGAATTTTTCACTAAGCGGAATATGCTATTCTACAAATACAGCTTTGCTTCATTTTTGCTGAAATATATGAAGTTCTAATTTTTTAGAGGGATTGTTTTCTCCTTCCATTACAGCTGGAAATTTTTCAGCTCACACAAGCAATCTCAAGTTCTGTGAATTACAATCTGACTTGATAGCCATGGAGAATATTAAGTTTCCATGAGTAGAACTAAGGAAAAATGTGAAGTATTTTACTGACCATTGAAATCCACTAAGTAGGTAAAATTTTAAATGTAACTTTGTAATTCCAGAGGGATTGCATCAAAAAAGTAAGTAGTCCAACTTCCCATTGTAAAAATTATGAACTTAATGATCTAACTGTGAACTCAGAGTTCAACTTTTATAATCCTTAATAATTATAACTCAGAAATCAGAGAAAAGCAATTAAATAAAGATGTGTTTCCTTGAATATGTCACAAATTGAGAATGGGGTATTATTCACAAATGTCACCAACATCACAAGAAATCATTGCCTTAATTTCAAAAGTCATTCACTATCACCGAAGAATTACTTGGTTAAAAGAGAAAATAAAGAATCCAGCACTGGAAATTACTGTTAACTTTCTCCTCCAGAAAGTTCTCATTTCTGGATCCCACTAGAAAATCGTTGTCATGCTCTCTTCTTTGCTTCTTAAAAGTTGAAGAGATGCTTTTTTCAAAGATAAATTTAGGAAAATTCAATGGAGAGGCTTATTTTTTCATGATCACATAAACTATAGTGAACAAGAAAGAGGAGAAAACATTTATGTGAAAAATTATATCACCAGCACAAGCCTAGGTATAGATTCCTGCTTTACACGGATTTGAACCCTTATTGTCTAACGATAGGAAATAAGAGACTTTTGAGAAGAAACAAGATAAAGTAATAGGATGCCAATTCAGAAGTTTGAGCTAAGGTGGAGTGAAGGGCTGTAAAATAAAAGCATTCCATCCTTTGTTTTAAGACTTTTATATTCATTAATCCTGACTATAAAGCTCTGAGGCAGAAACTTTAACTCCTGTATAGATGAAGAAACTGTGGCAGAGAGGTCAAGTAACTTATCCGGAGATACCTAGCTACTGAGTCATGAGTCTTAAATTTCATTCTCAGTACAGACAATGTAGGCCCAAAATAGTATCCAATAGAGGGTATCCAAACAAGAGCAGACTGTACAGCAAATACTAACTCAATCTGAAGAGGAATGGGAAATAGATTAGGAAGCCCACCATCCTCACTTCTATCTAGAATTTATTTGGTGATCTGAGAAGGCAAATTAAGGCAAGAAACAGAAACTGAAGACTGAGGACTGCCTGTGTTTGTTATACCACCGTGGCTTTCATATTGCTGTGATACAGGAAGGTATGCCACCACAATTTCAAATACTGGCAAGGTCACACATCATGGACAGGTTTCAGTGAAACTTTCAGACTAAGCAAGGCTAGGAAGAAGGACCTGGTAATCTACTTCTAAAAAATCAGCCATTGAAAACTTTATGAATAGCAGTAGAACAGTACCTGACACAGCTCTGGAAGATGAGACTTCCAGGTTGTGGGGGAAAAAAGAGTTGAGTCAATTCTGGCTCATAGTGACCCTGTAAAACAGAGCAGAACTGCTCCATAGGGTTTCCAAGGACTTTGTGGTAGCTTGGAACTACCAGTCTTTTGGTAGTTCCCTCAGAATTTCCCTCAGGTTGGAGAACACTCAAAATATCACTAGAGACGAGGTGTCTCCTCAAAGTAAAGTTGACCTTAGTGACCTGGATAGAGTCAAGCTTTCAGGACTACCATTTGCTGATGTAACACAACTCAGGTTAAGAAGAAATAGCTACAAATATCCATTAATAATTGGAATGTAAGAAGTATAAATCTAGGAAAAATCATCAAAAATGAAACGCACAGACATTGATATTCTAGGCATTCATGAGCTGAAATGGACTGGTATTGGCTATTTTGAATTGGACAGTCACAGAATCTACTATACTGGGAATGACAGCTTGAAGAAGAAAAGTGTTACATTCATCATCAAAAAGAATAACTCAAATGAAATACAGCACTGCCAATGACAGGATAATATTCACACGCCTACAAGGAAGACCAGTTAATAAAGCTATTATTCATATTTACACACCAACTAATGCTAAAGATGAGGATATTGAAGACTTTTACCAACTTCTGCAGTTCTATTCAGAGTACTCTTAGTATCATAGGAATCTGTAGATGTAAAAGAGAAAATTAAAAGAATAAAATAAAGAGGTTATGAAGAGCTACAGCAATAGCACAAGAGATCTCTTATCTGTAGCAACCGAGACACGGAACATCACTTCTTCACAGTCTCCCAATACAGCTCTCATAAGATATTCTATGTACGTCTTTAGTCCCACATCAATTTACACTTCAATATTAACTATTCTTGCTTAAAAGTCCTTTGGCTGCCCTGCCACCAGCACTCTTTACCAGCTCCTTTCTCCACAGGTCCCAACAGCAACCATTTTCATTCTCTTTCTCTCAATGTTCTTCATCTCCTTCCCTCTCATTTCTTCCTTGGCCATAAACCCAGCTTTGTGTTAACTTCTGGCACAGAATACTTGAACTATCCCTTTCTGCATTAGTTAATAATGGTATCCTTTCCCACTCTATCAACAGCTCAAGGTACTTGTCTAAACAGAACCAATACTATCTTAGTTTTTCAGGGCTGCTGTAACAGAAATACAGCAAATGGTTGACTTTACCAAACAGAAATCTGTTTTCTGACAGTTCTGGATGCTGGAAGTATGAATTCAAGATGCTGGTCTCAAGCTCTCTCTGCCCATTCTGGGGGGAAATCCTTGTCTTTTTCAGTTTCCTTTCCTCAGTTTCTTGGTAGTATCAATCATTTTCCATCCGCGCTTCCTTGCTTCTGGACCTAATCTGCTCTTTTTATATTTTAAAAGTGATTTAATTAAGAGACACCCTGCACTGGTCCCAAATGGGATAAAATCCACAATTATAAGGCTTAGGATATATAACATAGATTCTGGGAGGGACTCAATTCAATCTACAACAAGTACTTTCTTCACTAAAGTCTTTGTATCATCTTAAATATCGAAATATCTCTATACCAAAAATCCAAACCTATTGCCATGGAGTTGATTCCAAACCATGGTGACCCTATAAGGACAGAAGAGAACCGTCCCAAGGTGTGGCTGACCTTTTGATTAGCAGCTGTAGCACTTAAATACTGTGCCACCAGGATTCCACATTGGGCAAAAAATATCTGCCTCAAAGAGCCTCCAAGGGTCCCTTGTCATCTTCCTGACTCCAAATCCTAGACCTCTTCCTTGTAATCCAGCAACTAAAAAGATCAGCTATGGCATAGAAGAGGTCTACAGACCTTGATTCGGGCTTACCAATGTTTTAAAATACTATGAGTGCTATTCTTAATTTGTACATGTGTAAAAAGGCAATGATAAACACATGGGTTAATGATAGATAAAACAGATAAACTGATAGCTGGATAAGACAGATTAAATAGATGGAATGGCTACGTAGACAACAGACGGTTACAGAGAGGGATAGAATGTGGACCTACGAACGGGCCATTTTGCCATCACATTTCCTGTTCTTTCCTGTGACCTTCTTAGAGATCTGTCTCCACTTTGTAACTTGCACCCATCATAAACTCTTCACCCAAAGGACTATGAGTAGACACATGACTCAGACCAAGCAAGTCAGATTCCGACCCCTATAGTTGTTGCTGTTGTTAGAGCCCATTGAGTTGGGTCCGGTTCACAACAATCCACGACAGAACGAACACTGACTGGTCCTGTGCCATCCGCACACTCGTTGTTATCCTTAAGCCCATGACTGCAGCCACCGTGTCAATCCATTTCATTGCGGGTCTTTTGTTTCATTGACCCTGTGCTTTACCTAGCATGATGTCTTTGTCCAGGGACTGGGCCCTTCTGACAGCATATCCGAAGTATTGCTTGTTGCACACTTAGATTAATAAAAAAAAAAAAAATCTTGTTCATAGAAAATTTAGGTTTAACTGGACGTTCTGTATTGCCATTTGCTAAATCCAACAAACACTACCAGTAATTTAAGTCCAAAGCTACTTGACACATGAACAGAAGCCTACTTGAGTCCCACAGCTCTGCTCTTTCCTAAAGCAGATTTCCAGCAGTTTTGCTTCCAAGACTTCCTGGCACTATCTAGGTTCCTTCCAGCCACGGATCTGGATATTTAGCTACTCCTTCAATTTTTTCCTTTTTTTTCAGTGTCTCTGTTCTCCCATAACCTTCCAATATTTTTTTTGTCTCAGATAGCCAGAGTTATTTCTTGTTGTTTATAGCAAAGAATACTGATTGAAATCTTCTATCAGTGGCACAACCAGCAGACCCACACTGGAAACAGACAGGTTTTGTTTGGTCCACAGAGAGTCCTTTAAAACTGAATTAACTGCTACGACTTATACGACGGAGCCCTAGTGACACAGTGGTTAAGAGGTACAGCTGCTAACTGAACGATTGCCACTTGAATTCACCAGGTTGCTCTTTGGAAACCCTAAGAGACTGTTCCATGTTGTCCTATAGGGTCACTATGAGTCAGAAGTGACTTGAATTGATGACAGTGAGTTTAGTTTTTGTTTTTGGCTCATAAGACAAAGGAATAATTACATTAAAATTCTAGCATTCTGACTTCCCCCAAAACTCAAATGTAGCAATGTGGGGCTGAAATCTCATACGGCAACAACTGGCTAGACTGCAGCACTTGTGTCTTCTTTAGATGGGGCGTGCACTTATTTATTTATATTATCTACCAAGCCACGTAGGTTTTTGTGTATGTGATCTGATCCTTCATGCTTCCTGGGGTTTTTTTTATTGTTGGCCTGATTCAATTTGGAAACCCTGTAGGCTGACTGGTTAAGAGCTATGGCTGCTAACCAGAGGGTTGGCTGTTCAAATCCACCAGGCACTCTGTGTAAACTATGGGACAGTTCTATTTTGTCTTAAAGGATCACTACAAGTAGGGTCGCCAGGAGTCAGATCTGACTCGACGACACTTGGCTTGGCTTGGCTTGTAAGTAGGAACTGACTCGATGGCAATGGATTTGTTTCTGTTTTGTTTTGATTCAGTTCAGTTAATTGCAATAAATCTTTGCTTAGTACCTAAAGTAATTAGCATGGAAGAGAATGAAGTAAGGTATGGATGATGCCGTCAGAGAACCTCTTAGTCTAGTAGGGGATACAGACACTTCAAGGGATGATTTTATATGTAATCTGGTGAATGAACGGAGCCCTTTTAGACAGTGATTAAGTATTTAGCTGCTAACCTGAAGATCGACCCTTCAAACCCACCGTGAGAGAAAGATGTGGCAGTCTGTCTATAAAGATTCAGACACGTTGCTGTTGAGTTGATTCTAGCTCATAGCAACTCTATAGGACAGAGTAAAACTGCTCCCTAGGGTTTCCAAGGCTGTGATCTTTACAGAAGCCGACTGCCACATCTTTGTTGTTCCAAGTGACTAATGGAGCAAATTTCTGACCTTTCGGTCTGAACATTTAACAATACAGGATCCTGGAGACTATGAGGCAGTTCTACTCTATCCTGTAGGGTTGCTATGAATCAGAATCAATTCAGCCGCAAAGGGTTTGCTATGGTGAATGAAATGATGGTGGTAGCTGCAGGGTAACAGGAGAACAGATAAGGAGCACTTCACTCACCCTTGGGTTTCAGGAAAGATTTCTGGAGATAATGCCCCACTGTGTTTTAAAGGATGATTGAGAAAAATCATTCTGAGTGAAGTTGAACCCAAGGAAGAAGGCATGAAATAGCAGGTGGGATCTAAGCGTAAGTTTTGTATCTATAAGAAATAGCAATTTCTGATGCCACAGCTCTGCTTTAACTCTGACTAGTGTCTCTGGGTGTTACAAGTGGTGGACATGCTCAGCTGAGAACTGACCCGTCAGGGGTTGGAGTAGGCCCAGACGCCCCTCAGAAGAAAGGCCTGCTGATCTACTTTAGAAAAATCAGTCATCAGAAATCCTATGGAGCACAATTCTACTCTTACACTCTGCTATTGCCATGAGATGAAAGTGACTTAACCTCAACTGGTTTGGTTTCACTTGACTAGACTTCAGTCCTGAGCTGTTTTGACCTCTTGTTTATGGGCATCCCTTTGGCCTTGGCCCGCTCTGAGAGGTGACAGGTTTGCTTTGCTAGTCTCAGTTTCTCATTCTGCCTCTAAAGTTGCCAACTACAACAGTTCAAGCCTCCCCACTTCAAGAACAACATTATGGCACCACCGACAGATCACTCATTTCTCAGGGGACCGAAGTCACTAGAGTGTCCAATGCCATCAGACTTTTCCTGCATTGTGATCTATTTTTCTCTCTCTCTCTCTTTAAAAATTGGAAGAGAGCTGGATGATTTCCCTCCTGATGGGTAGCAAATCTCTTTAATAATATTATGTATTTGCAAAACCTAGTTTAATAGATCAGGATCAATATAATAATATAACCAAAAATTTTTTCCAACTGTTTCTCAACTCAGAATTCCTCTACTATGACATAGGTGCCCTTACAAGCAGCAGGCCCTGGATGGTGCAACAGCAGCGTCGCAGGACAATCTTAATGGCCTCAGTGGTGGCATTGTCTTCGTATGCTTACATATATCACAAGGAAGAAGCTTTACCAGGTATCCTCAAAACTGAGGATAGCATTTGATACATAGTCAGGCTTGCAAATGCCTATTTATAAATCACTATAATGAATAAGCTTTTTACGTATTCATTATGTGTTTCTTAGTATCATTTGCATAACTTTTTAAAATGCAACTAATTCCAGCAATCTTTATCAAGCAAATAAATTAATGCGACTGAATGGTTTAAACATAAACCATAGGCATTCATTTCTTCTTTTGATGTCTAAAAGAGAATTGGCTATGTATACTACAGATTTCCTTTAAAGGCAGTGACTCAGCTGCAGTCAAAATTTACTTCAATATTTCTTGTAGCACAGAATCCAAGTAATTGCTGTGGCTAAGGACTTCTGTTTAAATTATAACATTTATCAAAGGGTAGCTTAGGACTTATTTTTTTGTGTTATTCATAAATTATTTCAAGGAAATAACCAAATAGACATATTAGTGCTTCACTGGAAATAACCTCCCCGTGTACTTTGCTATTACTTGTTTATTTATATGCAGCCTTGTTCCAGAAATGAGCCGTGGAGGCATAATGGTTAAGTTCTTGGCTGCTAACCAAAAGGTTGGGAGATCACACCCACCAGTGGGCTCCATAACAGAAAGATGTGGCTTGCAGTCTACTTCTGTAAAGATTACAATCTTGGAAACCCCGTGGGGCAGTTCTACTCTGTCCTACAGGGTAGTTGTGAATAGAAGTTGACTCATTGGCAGTAGGTTTGGTTTTATTTGGCTTGGCTTAGTCCGAGAAAGGACCAATTGAGGCTTGCAAAGTTACATATGATATACTTAGGCCACATAAGCAAAAGCAGAAGCAAAAGGAAAAAACAAAAGGTATAAAGTGCAACTAGGAATGATGCTGACAAGCACACCATGTAGACCCAGTTGACTGCTATAACTGATTCAAAAATTTGGCCCTGAGAATTTAAACAAGTTGGTTGGAAAAATGCAGGCCTCAGTTATCCAACACATAGCATCCATGACATAGAGATAACAATTTACCAAGACACATAATGATCACTATGCTAAAATCAGGCAGAATACATGCAATAGCATTCTCATATTTTGCCTCAGTATAATCTGATGATCACAGCAGAGAACAATTTAATATAAGCAATTCTACAAGGTCGAAAAATCTCATAACTTGCTTAATTTTATTTACCTATTTTCCATCATCAGCATAAACAGCTGAGAATTGCACTGTATACACCATACATTACTGAAACTGTACCTTACATAGAATTTTTTACTTATGTTTTCCAAATTCTTTTTTATATTCAATGCATTTCTAAATATTAAATTCAGTAACAATAATAACAATAAAACACAGATGACTGAGAGTTTTCAGTCAAGAAAGAAATATCAAAAAATCTTGGCTTGTATTGCAGGCTTTTTTTTAGCTGCTGTGTAAAGAAAATTGTAGTCCTTACCATTTAGTTTTTTACTCTTTCTTTTCTATTTGCATAAAGCCTGTGGAGTTCAGCATTGCACTAGCCATGGGGTTTCAAAATTCCCATTCAGGAAACCCTGGTGGTGTATCAGGTTAAGCGGTATGTCTGCTAACCAAAAGGTCAGCAGTTCACATCTGTCAGGTGCTCCTTGGAAATTCTATGGGACAGTTCTACTCTGGCCTCTAGGGTCACTAATGAGTCATATCTGAGTCAATGGCAGTGGGTCAGGTTTGGTTTTGATGTTATTTAATTATGACACAGATGAGTAAAAGTTACATAGTTGGACTAAGTCATGATTACTAAGTAAATAACAATGGTTTCAAAGGGAAAATATGATTTTTTCCTTTTTGATACTTGACATTTAACTTTTTTCACCTTATTAAAGATAAAATTTTTTTTAAAAGCTTAGTTTTTTTTCAATCAATCATTAAAATGTGAGGGAAATCAGCTTCTTAGATTCAAATTTAACAAGTATTTCTTGTGCAGAGGGTGTATGGAAAGCACCTTACTAAAGTATTTTCATTCATTTATACCATAGTTCATATTTTGCCAATAAGTCTATGGAAAAAATTAGTATTATCATTTCTGTTTTACAAATAAGGAAACTGAGACTCCAAGGTGGAGGTGTCAACAGGTTTCCTATTAAGGTCCAGAAACAACATTTTGGTGAGCCATGAAGTTTCTCTTGAAACTACTCAACTCTGCTGCTATAATGAGAAAAAAGTAATAGACAATACTTAAACTAACAGACGTGGCTGTGTTTTCAGTGAAATATTGTTCACAAAATAGATGGGTGGAACTTTGGCCATAGTTTGCAGATCTTGGAAAGCCATTAGTAAGTTGTCCAGGATCAGGCAACCTAGACAAGTGAGGAAACTTGCATTCAAATTCAGTTTTTCTGCCTTGAAGATTCTGCATTAAGCAAACTCCAATACTGTAACTGATTAGACCCCAAGTGACCTGGTTCAGGTTCCAGAGATTAAGCTAACAAGTCTGGTCTCCTCACAACCAGCTAACTGCTCTCCCCCTCCCAAGGCATGCAAACTTTTTGGCAGCAAAGTTTTATTAAGTGAAAGTACCTTCCAAAAAGGGAAAAGATCAGTCTCTGCCAGTGGAGAAGGACCCTGCATAGATTCTGGGCATCCCTTTTATCAGCAAAAACCAGGGGGCAATGACACAGGCAGAAGAGCAGATAGTGACTTGGTTCTGGGTTCTGGGCCATATATCAACAAATGCATGATGTGTCCCCTTGCAGAGAGTATGACAATGATATGAAGACAGGATGGAAATCAGGGCTAGATCGCTTCTAGGTCATCCTTCCTATGATGTGGTTATGTCCCAGACAGTCAGGACAACTGTTGTGTCCGTATTACAACTATCAGGAACCTCTGGTCTGTGATTACCCTCCCCGAACCTCAAGCTGTGGCCACCGAATTCCCTAGCCAGCTGTCAGGAAGGAACTAACTGATCTGTGATTACCTGTCCCAAGCCCCAGGTGGTGGTCACCAGGTTTCTTTAGCTAACTTTGTCACAAAGCACTTAATATGACTAAAATATTTGCCCCCAGATAGAAATGAAACTGTATTTTGAATTAAACTGCACTTTGGCCTAGTATCTTTGCCCTTTTTGCTCTGAAAAGACAATTCAGCTTATTGTAAAAGTTTAAGTGCTTCTAATCAAAAAAGAGCAAGCGCAGAGACAATAGCTAATGCCAGGAATTGGTTGCTGAAAAATGTTTGTCATGTGTACACAGCTTGATCCAGGAAGAACATCTTGGAAAACGTGTTCCTGGAAATTAGAAAACAGAATTGATAATGTTAAGGACTGTAGTCTAATGACCCCCTGGCAGCGTTTTGCCAAGTACTCACCACCTCCCACCCTGCCCCCCAACCTTGTGCCTATGAGCACACAGTCCTTTGTTCCTCCACCCAATAAATACCTGTCTTTGCTGATTTTGGAGCACAGCAGTATCCCGCCTGGGTGTTGAGGCGTACCTTGATTCCCGTATCTAATCCTCACAAACACTCTTTGTTTATACTTTTAAACAGGGTGTAAGACTGGTGCTTGGCTGCACCAAGGTCAGTTGCAACTCTCCCATAGCATCCTCAGTGCCCGCTGGTCTTAGGTGCCGTTGAGTAAACAACAGAACAAACTGTTGCCTGTCCTGAGCCATGCCCCGAGTCATTTTTAAGCCTAAGTCCATTGCTGTATTCCCTGTGTCAGTCCATCTACTTGAGGTTCTTTTGCCCTTTTCCACGACCCTCTTCTTTACCAAGCATGATGTCTGTCTCCAGGGATGAAGGGTGTAAGACGCAGTCTCCCCATCTTCACTTCCAATTAGCACTCTGTTATGCTTCTTCCGGGACCGATCTGCTTGTTCTTTTGGCAGTCCACGATACAATCAATATTCTTCTTCAACATCTCAATTCAAAGGTGTCAGTTCTTCTTCTATCTTCCTTGTTCATTGTCCAGCTTTCACACGCATATGATGTGACTGAAATTACCATGGCTTGGGTCATGTGCATCCTGTTCTTCAAGGCGACATCTTTATCTTTGAACTCTTTAAAGAGGTTCTTTGCAGCAGATTTTCCCAGCGCAATGTGTGTTTTGATTTCTTGACTGCTGCTTCCACAGACATTGATTGTGGAACCAAGCGAAAGGAAATCCTTGACAACCTCAATCATTTTTTATGATGTTGCCTCACTGGTCCAAGTGTGAGGATATTTGTTCTCTTCGTGTTGAGGTGCAATCCATATTGCAGGTGGTGGTCTTTTATCTTCATCAGTATTTTAAACCCTCTTCAATTCTAGCAAATTAGGGTTGTGTCATCTGTATAATGTAGAATGTTAATGAGTTGTCCTCCAATCCTGATGCCTCATTCTTGATCATATAGTCCAACTTTACAAATTATTTGCCTGGTATACAGATTGAAAAGGTACCTTGAAAAGACACATTCCTGATGCCCACCTTTCTTGGCTTTCAACCATGCAGTGTCACCTTGTTCTGTTTACAGGGCTGCATCTTGGTCTACATACAGATTCCTCATGAAAGCAAATAAGTGTTCTGGAACTCCCATTCTCCACAATGTTATCCATAATTTGTTATGATCCACACAGCTGAATGCCATTGCATGGTCAATGAAACAGGCAAACGTCACTTTGGTATTCCCTGTTTTCAGCCTAGATCCATCTGACATTAACAATGATATCCCTGGTTCCCCATCCTCTTCTGAGTCCAGCTTGAATTTCTGGCCGTTTCCTGTCAATATACTGTTGTAGTCTTGTTTGAATGATCTTTAGCAAAATTTTATTTGCCTGTGATAATAATGATAAAAACCAATAAGTAAATAAATGCATAAACCCCACTGTTGTCCAGTCAGTTCTCACAGTAACCCTACAGGACAGAGTAGAATTGCTCCATAGAGTTTCCAAGGAGTGCCGGGGAATGTGAACTGTTAACCTTTTGGTTAGCAGCCACAGGACTTAACCACTACACAAACAGGATATGGTCTGATAATTTCCACAAGCAGCTGGATCACTTTCTTGGGAACAGGCATAAATACGGATCTCTTCTGGTCAATTGGCCAGGTTGATGTCTTCCAAATTTTTTGGCATAGAAGAGCAAGCACGTCCAGCACTGTATTCATTTGTTGAAACGCCTCAGTTGAAATTCTACCAATTCTCGGAGCCTTATTTTTGCCAATGCCTTCAATGCAGCTTCACCTTCTTCCTTCAGTACCATCAGTTCCTGATCAAACACTACCTCTTTAAATGCTTGAACATCAACCAGTTCTTTCTGGCATAACGACTCTGTGTATTCCTTCCATCTTCTTTTGACACTTCCCAGTGGCTGCAACAATGAGCTTAAGTATAAAGATGGTTGTGGGCATGGCACAGGACCAGGCAGTATTTCATTCTGCTGTTCATAGAGTCAGAACCAACTCTAAGTCACCTAATAGCAACTGGTTGTTTCACATTTTTTCTGTAAAATCCTTCACTATTTTAACTTGAGGATTGAAATTTTTCTTCAGTTCTTTTAGCGTGAGAAAGGCAGAGGGTGTTATTTCCTTTTAGTCTTCTATCTCCAGCTCTTTGCACATGTCATTATAATACTTTATAATTAGTCTTTTAAAGCTGCCATTGGAAGTCTTCTGTTCACTTCTTTTAGTTCATCTTTTTCTCCTTTTGCTTCAGCTACTCAACATTTAAGAGCCAATTTCAGAGTCTCTTCTGACATCCAATTGGATCTTTCTTTCTTTCCTGTCTTTTTAATGACCTCTTGCTTTCTTCATGGATGATGTCTTTGATGTCATTCCTCAATTCCTAGGGTCTTTGGTTGGTTACAAGTGTTCAGAGCATCAAATCTTGCCTTGAGATGGTTTCTAAACTCAGGTGGGATATACTCAATGTCTTACTGTGGCTAGCACAAACTTGTTTTAATGTTTTCCAGTTTCAATTTGAACTTGAATATGAACAATTGATGGTCTGTGCTGCAGTCCACACCTGGTCTTGTTCTGACTGCTGATATGGAGCTTTTCCACCAAGGTCTCTTTCCATGCTGGTAGTTGATTTGGTTCCTGCATATTCCATCTGGTGAGCTCCATGTTTTGAGTCACCGTTTATGTTGGTGAAAAAGATATTTGCAATGAAGAAGTCTCTGATCTTGCAAAACTCTGTCATATGATCTCTGGCATCATTTCTATCACTGAGGCCATATTTTTCAACTACTGAACCTTCCTTGTTTCCAGCTTTTGCCTTCCAATCACCAGTAATGATCAATGCATCCTGATTTCATGTTCCATCAATTTCAGACTGCAAAAGCTGGTAAAAGTCTTCTATTTCTTCAGCTTTGGCCTTAGTGGTTGGTGTGTAAATTTGAATGGTAGCTATAATAACTGGTCTTCCTTGTGGGTATATGGATATTTTCCTATCATTGACAGTACTGTACTTCAAGACAGATTTTGAAATGTTCTTTTTAATGATGAATGCAACACCATTCCTCTTCAAGTTTTCATTCCTGGCATGATAGGCCACATGACTGCCTGATTCAAAATGGCCAGTACCAGTTGATTTCAGTTCTCTAATGCCCAGGATATCAATGTTTATGCATTTCATTTCATTTTTTACAATTTCCAATTTTACTACATTCATACTTCATATAGTCCATGTTCCAATTATTCATGGTTATTGGCATCTATTTCTTCTCATTTTGAGTTGTGCCATATCAATAAATGAAAGTCTCAAAAGCTTGACTCCATCCACATCACTGAAGTTGACTCTGCTTTGAGGAGGCAGCTCTTTCTCAGTTGAATTTTGAGTGCTTTCCGACCTGGGGAGCTTGTTTTCCAGCACCATATCTGACAAAGTTCTACTGCTATTCATAAGGTTTTCATCAGGTAATTCCTTTCAGAAGTAGACTGCTGGGTCCTTCTTCCTAGTCTGTCTTAGTCTGGAAGCTCAGCAGCAACCTGTCCACCGTGGGTGACCCTGCTGTTATTCAAATATCAGTGGCATAGCTTCCCACATCAGAGTAACCTGCAAGCCCCCACAGCCCAACAAACTGATAGACAAGCGGGGCTTTCAGCACCTAGATATCTATTTTTAAGTAACTAGCTGTTTGGGGCCAACTTTTGTCTGTTTGTTTTTTAATTTAGCCAATATACCAGTCAACATGTTAGAACAGTGTTTTAAAATAATCAATAATCTACTGATAGTTTTATTTATATGTTGACAAATAAACTGGAAATACGTGTTTATTGAATTCAAACATACCATCTTTTCCTTTAATTTACCAAGCCAGCAAATAATTGTATCTGTTTATCCAGTCAGTAGATGTTTGTCAAGAAGCTTCTAAGTGCTGGGCATGGTACTCAGATTTGGAGAAACCAAAATAATTAAGGCAGTCCAACTGGGAACACTAACTAAATCCTATTGGGATGTATTCATAAACTCCCTGGGATACATGGATTAAAGTAACAGCCTCCCTGCGGCTACTTAGCAAATCTGAGAAGCAAGCCCTAAAGATAGGAAACTGATTCTATGTAACTAAATCTGTGTCCGAACAGAGTCAACACTATTTCAATAACACAGCAAAATCCGGATTGTTCTAAAAGCATGAAATTCAAAACTATATGGTAGTCAATACAAATTATCAATTAGGGGAAAATGAGACATAATCAGGGAAAAATACAATCTATAGAAATAGATGCATAAATGACAAGATGGAAGCCTTAGCAGAAAACTACACTGAAACAGCTACAGTAAGTGCGTTCCATACATTCATGTACAGAGAGAAAAACATGACTGTGATGATGAAAGACGTACAAAATGTAAAAGAGATTAGAAGAACTTCTAGAGTTAAAAAAACAATGCTATACGCTAGACGGAATTTAAAGCAGATTAAACAGTGCAGAAAATTCAGTGTATCTGAATTTAATACAAGAAGCAATCTAAAATAAGGCAGACAGAAAAGACTAAGGAAAACAATTAAGACACAGGAAAAAAAAAGTCAAACTCAGACTGAGCACGAGAAGGGAAATAATAAAAGAATGGAGATCAATGAAACAGGAAAAGAAAAATCAAGAGATTATCAATAAAACTAGAAACTGGTTTTTATATAGAACAAAAGAATGGATAAATCTCTAGCCAGACTGACCAAGAAAAAAGTAAAAATATTTAATAGTTCCTTCACCCTTACTTCGTATTTTATGTAAAAATTAGCTCAAAATGAATAATAACCTGAAGTGCAAGAACAAAAACTACTCTAAAACAAAACATAAGAGAATATATTTTAATTTTGAATTATGAAAACTTTCATCAGCCAAGACACAAAAAGAAAGAAAAGAAAAATTCAATCAACTGGATTTTCTTAAAATTTAAAAATTTGCATTTCAAAGACATCCTCAGAAAAGTGAACACAGACTGAGGGTAAATATTTCAAAATACACATCTGATAAAGAACTTGTATCCAGAACATTTTGTTTCTCTTTCAACTGAAAAATAAAGACAAACAGCCCAACTTTAAAAAATGGCCACAAAGATTTGAATAGACATTTTACAATGGCACATGAGCACGCGAGAATTTTCTAAATATCGTTAGTCATTAGCTAAAAATAAAGTAAAAACAACAAAAAGGTACCCCTACATTCACTAGAATGACTACAGTTAAAAAGATTGATATTATCAAGTATTGTGGAGAAACTACAACTTTCATACACTGCTGACAGGAATACAAAATTGTAAACCGTTTCACAAAAGTTTAGCAATTTCTTGTAAGAGTAAATGTAAACTTTCCCTATGATCCAACAGTTCCACTCACAGGTATTCAGCCAAGAGGAAAAAACAAAAACCTGTATCTCCACAAAGACTTGTATTCCAAGATCAGAGCAGCTTTATTCATCAAGCCTCAATCTGGAAACAACCTAAATGTCCATGTACTGGTAAATGAATATGAATAAACTGAATATAGTCACTAAATGGAAAAATACTCAGCAATAAAAAGACCACAGATACATGTAACAACATGGACAAATGTCAAAAACATGCTAACTAAAAATTAACTCCTTAGAGGTAAAGATGAGAAACTATGTCTCACATACTTGGGAAAAGTTGTCAGGAGGGATCAATTCACAAAGAAGGACATCATTCTTGGTGAAGTAGAGGGTCAGTGGAAAAGAGGAGACTCTCAAGAACATCTTGATTGTTGACAGTGGCTGCAACAAGTGTGACAATTGTGGGCACGGCATAGGACATGACAGCATTTCCTTCTGCTGTTGTCATGAGTTGGAACTGATTCCGTGGCACCTAATAACAGCAACAACAAACGAAAGAAGCCCAACTCAAAAGTGTGCATGCTGTATGCTTCCATTTAAGTGGAAGTTGGAGGGGAAAATCTGCAGGGACAGAAGGCAAGCCAGTGGTTGCCAGCAGCCGAGCATGGTGGGAAAGGACTGCCCAGGAAGGAGCACAGAGGGATTTGAGAGACAATGGGAATGCTGTGCATCACAGCTGTTCTAGAGCTTTTGCAACTGTATCACTTAGTCAAAGCTCAATGAATTATACACTTAAGATGGATTAATTTTATTGTATGAACATTACGCCTAAGAAATCTCTGGTTTTAAAAATGTGTGCATATACACATATACTACTTGTCCATTTTCCTTGTCATTATTAATCATTATAAAACCACAGCTCAGTCATTTCTTCAATGACTCCTCAATTTCTTCAGAATGAAGCCCAAACTGTTTTCCCATGTTATTTACTTATGACTCATCATGATCTGATTCTTACCTTCCTCATTAGTCTTTTTTCCCACTATCTCCCCTTTTTTATTGTGTCCTGTCTATGCTACACTATTTGGAGTTTTCAGAACACCCCATGCTGTTTTGGGGGCTTGAATGCTTTGAATATGCTGTCGCCTTTACATAGAATACACTTCTTGTTTTCTTGGCCCCTGTAAACCCATTCTGCTTCAACATCAAGTCCTTTATGAAAACTGCTTAGATCCAGCTCAATCAGTATCTATTCTATATAGCATTTTGTATACCAGTATGTATTTCACTTGTATTGAATTCTTCCTCTACATGTCTGGAGAATTTTTGTTTTCTTTATTTTTGTTTCCTTGATACAAATTCTAGCATCCACTATCAAAAAAAAGAAAGCAATTTCTACGGCCGCTGGAAGCAGACAGGAGAAAGGAAAACCATGTGACGCGTTTCGATGCCTACCGATGTAGGAACTAGACTACTTCTTCGCATCATTGCCTGCACAACAAATATGAGACCTAGACATTTGTGCCTTCATTTCAAAAATGAGGGAACTCAGTTCTACAGAACTAAACCCAAACTCCTTTCTGAAGACCCAGAGTGAAGAAGGAATGTGCCTGTCATCTGCCAACTATTAACTGATGCGATCTTAATGGAAACCGAAGTCTAAGTCTAAATTCCATTGTCTTCTCTATATATCAGAAGCCAAGAGGTACATGGTCTGCGTGATGTGAGTTCGTGTGGACCTCATTTTTCTCTTGTATTTTCCTCTTGCTTCTAAATGTGCGACCAAGTGTTAAATATGAGGGGACAACACTTTTACAATTTTAAATTAGAGACACTATCATAGGTTATGATTTACTGTACACAAAACATTACTAGTTCATTTCTAGAGCCATAGCATATGTCTGTACAGTGCAGACACAGGCCACAATTCACAATGAGTCCATGTGAACGGTGCCCCCAGAGCTGCACAGCCACCTTGTTATTTGCCATTGAGTCAATTTTGCCTCATTACGACCCTGTAAGACAAAATAAAACTGCCTCATAGCGTTTTCTAGGCTGAAATTTTTACAGAAGCAGATTGCCAGGACTTTTATTCTGCACAGCAGCTAGGGTGTCTGAACTGCTGATCATTTGATTAACAGGCAAACCCTTAACAATTGTGCCACGAGGGCTCCTTAGCCAGTGGCTATTCCGGTTCATTCACTAATTTAAAAATTTATTTACTGAAGCCCTACTGTGTGTTACACCCTTGACAGGCTGTGAAGACAAAAGCTGAAACAGCCTAGACAGGAGAAAGGACTAAGGAGTAATTGTAGTACCTTGCAGTGAGGGCAGAGCGGCCTGTAATACATAGGAAAGGCTCTGACTCAGACACCATTTAGCATCCGTGTTTTGCCTCCACCGTTTTTCTCTCCCTCACTCACTTTTTCCTCCTCTGTGATCCAGTCCAGTTTCCTGCTCCACAAAACTGGTCATGCACTGCATGGCCAAGGCAAGATGCTAACTTGTATCCAGCTCTTTCCTGTAAATGCATTACCAGAACTCTTAGAGTTGTTGGCTCCTTACAGATTCTGTAGATAAACTAATCCATAAGAAAAATCTTTGTCATGTGACTACTGATTGCTTTTGTCCATTTCATTTCAAAGTTGTTAGGCTGAAACACTCTCCTCACTAGAGGCAAAGCTGAGAAGAAACAGAGGAAGGGAAGAAAGAGAGAGACATCTCATTCTGTAAGAGCTGGCAATGCTCTGAGAGAAGTCTGAAGAACCCTGTTCTTGACTAAACCCCCTTGCCTGCTCATCCCGCACACATCTAGTGCAGCACTGCACTTGGATATCAGATGAATGAGTGGATATCTACATGAGGGCCACATGGAAGTGTGAGTCGGGAAATGCGGACAGTTCAGCGGATGGGAAGACCGTGTGCAAAAGTCTGAAGGTGTGAGACATAGGATTCAGTTCAAAGAAATGAAAACAGACCAATCTGCAAAGACTTGCGAGTATGGAAGTTAGTGAGAGATGAAAGTGAGAGAGAGAATGCTGAGTCAGATTGCTGGTCAACTCAACTTTTTAGCGTAATGAACTTGTTGAATAAACTGTTTGCCTTTCATGGGCTGGGTTGACATTCTATATCTTGTTATAAAATCTACCATTTTGATTAATAAATGTAATCATTTAAAACACAGAATAGGCTTTAAGTCTCCCCCTCCCCCACCATCCCCCACCTCACTACGAACATTCTGTTTGTTGCCATGCTTGGGAACTTCACAAAATCATTCTATAATTTAAAAATCCTATTAATCAGTCACAAAATTAACATTTCCTTTCCTGAGCTTGCAGCAATATCTTCTGTGAGCTTCATTTCAATTAGAAATGTCCAATTATAATAAATTCCTCTAATGAAGATGTAAAGGGGCAGCAATAAAAGCAGAAAGAATGAAGAGAGCAAATCTAAAGGGCACCCATTACTCAGTTTCTTGTAATTGCCCTCAGGATTCACAATTTCCCTTAAAAGAAAGGAAATAGCAATTCTATATAAATTTGTATGTGACAATTTTGCTTTGGGAATTTTTCTGGGTATTTCAAATAAATGGGAAGGTAAGTATACAGAAGATCATACATCTTCATCTAAATACATAAAGTTAATAATATTCATTTGGAAGCCTAGATAAAAGGATTAACCTTTCCCAATTCTCTTAGATCTCAACTGTCTGTATTTAGATGTAAGAAAGTCCCAAGAAGAGAAATTATCAAATGCCAACCCTTCATCATGTTAACCTCTGAGTTCATATTTTAACCATGCAAGTTTTAAATTTCTAGTTGTAATTCTTAATTGCTGGGATGTTCACTCTGCCAGTTATCTATTCACATGGCACACACGCAAGTAGATTTTCTGAGTAGCTTTGAAGAAACCGTTGTGATTTGGGGCTTCTGGTCAGACTGGCAAGCACTCAAGCACCATTCAGTCTATAAGCAAGCACGCCATTTTCTTCCCCCAAATTAGCATCTGGCCAAGGGTATCTGGCACCTTCCAACTTGTGGTCTGTGTAAGCAGATAGATTCAAATCCAGAAACAGAGTACATTGTGACAAATACTGATAACAACTGGGGTGTTTTGTTTTGTCTGGTCTGTTTTTGCACATAAGGAAGTCTAGAATTTTTAAGAAACTTCGGAAAAAATGTATATAGTACATGCTTACTATTTTTCTTCTATATATTAGTTTCTGTTAGCTTTCTAATTTAACTGACCTATCACACTTTTATGAAATAGATAGGTTGGTTTAATTATCTCCATTTTATTAGTTAGAATGAGAAACTTGACAAATAATGTGTTTAATAGGATAGCCAGAATTTGAATTCAACTCTATCTAATGCCAAAGCCTCTGTTTCAATCTGCACAAGCTTATTTAAACATGAAATCAGTGGTTTAGAATATGTGGCAACTTTATTCCCAGGAACCATGCATCAATCCATAACAACCTAGCCCTATAGGGTGGCTATGAATCAGAACTGACTCACTGTAGTGGGTTTGGTTTTTTTGGTTTGGCTGAAAAGCCCATTTAAGATTCTCTAAACAAAAGAAAAAATATATATTTGTTTTAGAGTTTGTGACTCTGGACTCCAAGCAACTCTGTTGGCTATGACTCACATTTAAATATCATTCTGTAGAAAGAAAGAAAGAAAGAAAGAAAGGAAAGAAAAAGAGAGGAAGAGGGAGAGGGAGGGGGAAGGAAAAAGAGAGGAGGGAAAGAGAGAGAAAAAGAAAACAGGAAAGAGATGGAAGACAGGAGAAAGAGAGATAAAGAAAGAGATGAGAGATGAAAGAAAGAGGAAAATCAGAAAAAAGGAGAAAAAGAAAGACATGAAAGAAAGAAAAATTGACACCTGTGGCTCTTAATATAACCACAGGACAGAGAACATTCTCTCACCTCCATCATGAATACCAAACATCATAAAGGAACTTTCTACAGGAATACTTCTATTACTATAATGAACTGACCATTAATATTCCTTCCTGTACTCCAATTCTGAAAAACCTACCTCACCAAAATTCCATGCACAAAAGAAATAAGATGCAGAATGAACCACGGTTTACCTCGGGAAAATTCCTTTTCTTCTCATCTCCTTTAGATGTGTTACAAATACAAGAGCTAAAGAGAATTAGAGACTACTGCTACTCAAGTGAAGATTCCGCTTGCGGAGAACATAAGGAGAGAGGGAAACAATGCTTTGGAAATGCTAGATCCATGCTAATTCTTCCTCCTAACATTCCTTCCCTAGTGATATAGTGGTTAAGAACTATGGCTGAGAACCAAAAGGTCAGCAGTTTGAATTTACTAATTGCTTCTTGAAAACCCTGGTGGGTAGTGGTTAAGTGCTACTGCTGCTAACCAAAAACCTGACGTTTGAATACACCAGATGCTCTTTGGAAACTCTATGGGCAGTTCTACTCTGTCCTGTAGGGTCACGATGAGTCAAAAGTGACTTGACAGCAGAGGGTTCGATTTGGGGTTTTAGGTGTTCCTTGGACACCTGTGAGGGCAGTTCCACTTTGTCCTCTGGGGTCACTAAGAGTCCGAAGGGACTCAATGGCAATGGGTAAACTGGTTAAAAAAAAAATACTTCCAAGTTATCTTACTTGTCACACATTTGGAAATCATTTTAAAGCAAGAACTATAGAACTATAAATAGAGGTATTGTGCTTTCTGCCACATCTTTAACCAGATATAACACAGGGATTAAGCATATGGACTCTGGAGATATTTTGCTTGGATTTTTGTTCCAACTTTTCCACTTATTAGCTGGATAGCCTACAGCAAATTATATATTCCTCATATTCCTAACGTATAAAATGGGGATGCTAGGAATATCTCTTTCACAGAACTGTGATGAGAATTAAAGGTGAAACATTTGCAACCATACCTGAAATATAGTAGATTTTTGATCTATGTGAGCTATTTTAACATTTTGAAGAAATTATAAGTTTAACTATTCAGTTCCAAAATGATATAAAACTCCAATTTATGCTTCCAATTTAATTGTGAAAAGCAACGTTCCTGTTTCAAGCTTCATCAGACTCTCATTTAACACTCAGGGGAAATGTCTCCTCTGTCTCTGAATAGTGTTTCAAACCTCACTGGTTGCTAGCTTCCCTCTGCCCAAAGTTTTGCTCTACTCCTCAATTTTATGGTTATATGTTTTTAATCAGTTGAAAGAGAAGCATTTACACTTTGTTGTCTTATCTCTTTCAGTTTTTGATGTGAATAATAAATATTCTTAATTATTAGTCACAACCCACTTGGTGATGTGCTAATGGTTTTACGGTTGTTGTCCCGTACACATACATGGCCATTAGAGGCAGCAGCAAATCTGTTTGTATGTTTTGTTTTTTCACCTAAACCACCAGGTTTACAGAGTGACCAACTCGTCTCAGGACTTTTTAGGGTTGAGCATGGAGAGTCCTGGAATCTACTGCCATAGAGTCGATTCTGACTCATAGCAACTCTATAGGACAGAGTAGAACTTCCCCATAGGGTTTCCAAGGCTGTAATCTGCCATAGGTTTCTCCCTCCAAGTGCCTAGAAAGTCCAAACACTGATCCTTTGGTTAGCAGCCAACCACATACCCACTGCACCATCAGGGCTCTGTATTCAAAGTCCCACATCTGAGAAATCCCTTTAGTTTCAGGTAAACTGAGACAGTTGGTCTCTACATCATTCATATTGAAAAAAACTTGTTACATTTCAGTCCACAAGAAGATGCAGCATAGTAAAAATGACATTAGACACTGAACTCAGAATCACCAGTTTCAAGGGTTAATCTCATTCTGCCTGCCACTCTCTATGTGGCTTTGGCAAAGAGGCAGAGGCTTTCAGGGTTCTCATTTATAAACTGAAGTTGGAAGTATCCGTTTTAGTTACTCTAGGGCTGTTGTGAAGATCAAATGCAATAGTTGTTATGCAGGCATAATTCTGTTGAAGGAAAGTTTTGCATGTGATTTTTTATTCTTTCACATCATTAAGCAATTTTAGTTTATATTTAATCAGTAATAAAAAGTCAAATCTCTTCTAGTTTTCTAATATTCTGTGTTGAGACTTCCCAAAGCCTCCCTTAAACATTTGCAATACAAATATATTCTCTCTCGCCTGAAAAGTAATGTTAGAAGTGATAATTTTTTAAGTACTGCTTCAATAGGAGACAACATCACTAGGGTGACCCACATATATGAAGAACTTTGTCACAGAGATTTGCTCTACCACAATTGTGAGAAATGGTTAAGTTGATTTTCCATCTGATACTAGAGCTTGAATTTGTCTCAACGGGCAATCAGGAAGAAAAGATATAAAAAGTTAGGGAAAGCAAGACAAAAGTCCACAAGAATGAACTGGAACCGACACACATAGACTGGAACCTACGTCAGTTCCTACTGGTGTGAGTGTCTGCAGACACTCTCTTCAACAACTGGACAGCAACAATACAAAGGAGCTAAACACACACAATCTAAGAGTCAGACATGCTAAGGCTGGTTTTTACCCACAACCAGAGGAAAGTGAGGCAGTTCCAGACCAAACTAATGAGGTGAACCAGCAAATATGGCAAAGTGTATACCAGATGCTGCTGAGTGGATTCCAATACACAGAAACCCTGTAGGCAGGGTAGAACTCACAGCATTTCCAAGAAGAAGGGGGTGAATTTGGTTACTAGCCAAACACTAAACAACTATGTCACCAGGGCCCCGTGCAGTAGTGTATATAAATTACAAAGTGGCTGCAGCTCCACTTCTACCTTACAAATATCCTACAAGGATCCTTCTATGATCCACCTTATCTGGAAACATTCAAGAAAGGGAATTCTGAGAAATGTAGTTCAAAGTGGCCCCGCACATCTTCCAACTCATCACAATAAATTTGAATTGAATTCCTATTTTATCAATTATTAACAACTCAGCTAATTTACATGAAAAACTTGAGGAGCAATGTTATGGTTATTATTTATATATATGTTGTTTTTGGCTGGCTGGCTATATTTATGTAAGTGTTGATAACCCAAAAAACCAAGCCTGTTGCCGTGGTGTCAATTCCAACTCATAGCAACTCTACGTAACTGTGTAGAACTGCCTCATGGGATTTCCTAGGGGCAACTGATGGATTTGAACCGCTGACACTTTAGTGACCAGCAGTAGCTCCCCATGGCTCTTAACCACTACACCACCTAAAGTGAGCTCCAAAGTGTTCATAGTATTATTGAATGGCTATTAATTGCTTGCCTACACTACGTCAATCAACATTTGATTGGCTATTCACTTATAACTGCTGTATTTGGTGTCAATTGGGGTTGTCTGCAAACAACATTAAACCAAAAAAAAAGAATAAAATAGAAACACATTAATTTTTTTCTTATATAAAAGAAGCATAGAAGTAGGCAATCCAGGAGTGAAACGGTTTGTCTAAGCACATCAGAGACAAACAGACTTGTTCTATTTTATTTTGTAGCATCTTCAAATTTATGGTCTTTGATGGCTGATAGATCTCCAGTCATCAGATCTGCTTTCCAGGAAGAGATACAATCCAAATAAGTTACCTCTCCTCTGTCAACATCCTTTAAGCCTTCCTAGAAGTCCCAAAGAGCAACCTGGGCTTGTCTCTCAGAGTTAGAAAAGAAGCTGGAGATCTACAGCCTGTAGCTGTGCCCCGTGTTTGGGGAGAATGAATACTAGGGTGCCAACACCAGTGTCTGTGCAACTTCCAAGAAGAAACACTCCTTCGCTAAATTAAAAAATTAGACAGAACAATGAATAATGAAGACAGAAGAAGAATTTACGCCTTTGAATTGTGGTGTTGGAGAAGGATATTAAACGTTCATGGACTGCCAAAAGAACAAACAGATCTGTTCTGGAACAAGTACAGCCAGAATGATCCTTGGAAGCAAAGATGACGAGACTGCGTCTTACACAGTTTGGACATGTTGTCAGAAGAGACCAGTCCCTGGAGGTGGACATCATACTTGGTAAAATGGAGGGTCAGAGAAAAAGAGAAAGACCCTCAACGAGATAGGACTGACACAGGGGCTGCAATGATGGGCTTAAGCATAAAAACCACTGTAGACCCTGGGCAAGACTGGGCAGTGTTTCATTCTGTTGTGGACAGGGATGCTATCATTTGGAACCCACTCTACAGCAACTAACAACAACAATATAATACATTGCTCTCTTCTTTTTCTTCTTTCGTGTTGATAAGTCAATTCTGACTCATAGCAAACCTATAGGACAGAGTTGAATTGCCCATAGGGTTTCCAAGGAACAGCTAGTGGATTCAAACTGCCAACCTTTGTGTTAGCAGCCTGTGCAATTAACCACTTCACGTATGAGCACAGAGTCAATTTATAATGGTGGGCTTTAAAACAGTAAATTTTGAGGACAAACATTTAATGAAACTCTATGCTTACAAACATAAATGTTACAAAGAAAATCTTCACATTTGAAATTGAAGCAGAGAAGATATTACAGAAACCCAATTCTTGTAGCCAAGGCATGAAATGATAATTATCGTCACAATGGAGCAGAGCACTAAGCCGTTTGGAGGAGCCTAGACACTTCTCACCTTGGATGGTAATGCAGGAGCTGCCCGCTGACTCAGACAGGAGTGTGGGTGGGGCACTGGCTGTAGAGTCCAGGCGTCTATTTACCAGAGGCTATTTCTGTATTTGAGAGAAGAAAAGATCCCTGAGAAGAAACATTTGATGAGAGAGTACCAGGTAGAACCCAGGGTCACAGAAGAAGCTATGCAGAATTTAGCGTGGCTACGGATTAGACCAGTACCAGCTGCTGCAGAGTCAATACTGACTCAGAGTGACCCCATCGTGTCACAGCAGAACTGAACTCCATACGAGTTTTCGATGGTTAGTTTTTCTGAAATAGATTTCCAGGCCTTTCTTTCAAGGTGCTTTTGTGTGGCCTTGAATCTCTCCTTTAGCAACTGAGCATGTTATTATAGCCCAGGGGCTCCAGGTGCAGGATTAGTGTCAGCGCCACAGAATGTGAGCCTGAACTGCTCGTAATTATTGTTTAGGTATTACTTTAAAGATAGTTCATCCACTTGATTACACTGTCATCAAAATACTTTCCTGTCTTCATTTAGTTGGAAGCCCTGGCGCTGTAGTGGTTAACTGCTACAGCTGCTGATCAAAAGGTTGACAGTTTGATTCACCAAGCACTCTTGGGAAACTCTATGGGGCAGTTCTACTCTGTCCTACAGGGTCGCTCTGAGTCATAATTGATTCCACAGCACTGGGTTTGTCATTTTTGTTTTTTTATTATTTAAATGTTATGTTGGCTAAAACATAGCTTTAAATCAATATGGTGCACTATGTTGTCTTTCACTACCTTCAATTCTAGTATTAGAAAGAAGGAAGAAGGAGAGAGGGAGAGAAGGAGGGAGGGAAAAGAAATAGATTTTTCAAAACTTGCTTATCACCGGGTGTTGGTGATTGCCACATTTAAAGTGTGACCACTATGTAATGACCAAATCCTAGCGAATATGGTGGTGTTTGTGTGTCCCAGAGAATGCTACTCCCTTAAAAGCAGTCATGAGGGAGAACACATACTTAAGTTTGCTGACATAGTTAAACCATTTGGAAAAAAAATATTTTCAAGTTCACAGAGACTGTGGTGTTTCTCTCCTTCCCCACCCTCCACTCCCCAAAATAGGCTTCTTCCATCCTGCTTGGGCAATGGCGGGATTTCAGAATGGGTCTGCACTTGACTGTAGGCCCAGAGCATAACAGTCAAAAATATAGGCTCCCACAACAGAGTCCCCAAATTCAAATCCCAGCTGTGCTCTCCACTAGCAACCCTGGGTAAGTGTCTTGCCACCTCCTTATCATAGCTGTCTCACCCACAGAGCCAGGACATTAAGAATAGTTCTACAACACAGGGACTGGGGCGCGGCTGAGGCTTCCGGTGATGTTTAAGCTATTATGGCAGTCAAGATAATGTAACTCTAATACCTTGCAACATGTTTTCTCCTTTTCAAAATGGTTAATTGGCAGCTTCACATAACTAATACCATTAACATTACTCTAAATAGTCTGTGTTTTTTGCTGCACCCACTACTCTGGCCTCTGCACTGGCCTCTTTCCAAAGGGACACAGAGCCCCCTCACCTCCTGTAAACTTGGTCTCCCTCCTCTTCTTTGCTGTCCTGAGAAATGGTCTTCAGCCTGGAAAACAGCAGCTGGGAAGGCTGCTTGGTATTTTGTGTATCCACAACTTTCTTTCTTGCTCCTTATCTCACAGTAAACTTGGCAGGCTAGTTTCACCAGCTGAGGAATTTTTGTATAAGTTTTATCTTTGTCTGTTACAAACATGCAAATTAGAGTCCAGGTGTCTGACATACATATCTATAGTTTAATAAAGAGTTTCTTGTGACTATTTTGTGATGTATACAGTTACCTGTGAGCTACATGCTTAATAACATGAAATGTTTCTTAGTGGAATGATATGTAAACTCTAATATTAAAACTGTCTTTTGAGACTCCATGGAGGACAGCCTGCTTTGCTGTGAAGTCTCCGGTGGTATCACACCTCCTAATAAACCTTCTTCCTCTTTCAAATGGAGTATGTTTTACTGGCTTGACAGCTGCAGGGCACAGACCCAAATTGAGTCACAATAAGATCTCTGGGAGAAACCAGAAGAGAAGCATGGTATTGGTGAGCAAACGAGTCACTGCCGTGTGCTGTCAAGCCCATTCCATCTCATCTAGGGTTATGTGGAGGAGTAGAACTGCTCCATAGAGCTGTAATCTTTATGCGAGCAGATCACATCTTCCCCCAGCGGGGCCAATGGCTGAGCTCAAACTACAAAATTTTTGGTCAGCAGCCAATCACTTAACCGTTGGATCAGCAGGGCTCCTTAGCAAATGAGGATAGACGTTCATTAAAATGCTAACTAATTATTTTTGATAAAATAATTTTAAGCAATTAAGTTCAATCTAAATACCTAAAGATCCACTGTTTAAAAGAGGTGAAGGTGCAACACTCTCTTAATAAAGGAGGAGGATTAAATATATATATATACGTGTACATATATATACACACACACAAAACGAAAACCAAATCCACTGCCCTTGAGTCAGTTCCAACTCACAGTGACCACATATATGTGTATGTTTGCATGTGTGCATATACATATACACACACATATGTATGTGTGTGTCTGTGTGTGTGTGTGTGTGTGTGTGAGTGGGTATACACATATACACATGAACATATCTATGGAGAGAGAAATCAGAGAAATCTGTATTAAGGAAATAGCTCAGGCAGTTGCAGAGGCTAGAAAGTCCTGAGTCATTGGGTCAGGCTTCTCCTAACTCACATAGTTGTAGGGGCTGACGACCCCAAAATCAGCAGGTTAGCAGGCTATTGTCTCACAGACTGTGGAAGCTAGTGAATCCAATATCAGCAGGTAAGGTGTAGGCTGTTGGCTCAAGTTCCAAGAACTAGAGGTCAGATGATAACGAGCCTAATGAGGATCCAGCATATAGCAACAGTCAGCAAGTTCTGGTAGAAAGTCTGTATATATTGGATGCAGGGCACACCCACGAGAACGTTCTTTCAACAGATTGGCTTCTCAGAGCAGATCTCATCGTGGAGGTGATTACATCATTAAATAACTGCAAAAATCACATGACAACTGTCAAACCACTAAGAATCAGGGCCCAGCCATGCTGAGACGCATCATAAGCATCCTCATAATTATTCAAACTTATTTAAAAATCACAAGAAAGAACAGGGAAAGATGTTCTGAATTAACGTTCCCATGTTGAAGATGTATTTAGAAGTAACTGAAGAATTAAAGAGCAGTCTCTGCTTCTTCATTTCCTCAAGACCGTGCCATCCATGCTCTACACTCCACAATGATTTCATTGTTTCCCATCAGTAATCCAACATACATGGAGCTGTGTCAGCCTGACTTGTCAAACTTAGTTTGAGGAGACAAACTGGAAAAGTAGAATCAGCTATTTAATGGTTTTCTAGATCCTCAAACCTTTTAGATACAGTTGTTACTGAATTTATTAAATCTACCATTATTTCCCATGAAAACTGAGTGGGTTGTCCCCAAACCACCAAGTAAAAACAGGATTGCTATCTGCTCTAGCTGCACACCCAACTGCACACTGACCCCCTCGGCTCCATGGCTCACTCAGAGCCACCACAATATGGACAACTGAGCATTCTTTCTGTCACTGAGTAAGTCTTTCCATGGAACTGGGCATGTCATCCAGAAATATTCTCTATTTCCACTTAGAATGTTACGTGAGTGTGGGGATTCAGGCTTGTGTGTACATGTGGTAAATAGTTTCGACCAAAAGCCCGTTTCTTGGTGTTCACATGGACCTAAATCTGAGAAATCCGTTTGGGCCCTTGACTGCCTGTTTACGTGCTTTGCCACTGATGGCCAGGGACTGAGTGCTCTAGTGTCCAGTCTTAGCCATTGCTGTCTCCTTCATTCCTCTTCAAAAGGATATATTTGCTTTCACACATCATATCCTTGTATAGGCAGCCCCACATTTATGGTTGTGGAAATTGTACACACACCACCTGAAAGTAATTTATACCATGATTTTGAGTCAAATGAAGGAGAAACACTTATTAATGCACAAAACAGAATTCTTTCAAATCTGAGATGAAAGACTTTTTGGAGCTCACATTGGCACTGAATTTCATCTATTGCTTTTATGTTTTTTACTATCTGCTTCCTCCCTTCCCCTATTTCAAAGTGTTAATATGATGCTTTGAGAAAGCTTTCTTTAAAAAAACTTAAGGTGCTCATTATGAAATAACTGTAGACAAAGGAAAATCTCTAGGACTCTTGGAATTTCCAGGAGATAGGGAGAACACTTACATGTTGGCATGATAACATACTTCAATCTTAAGAACACCAGCAGAGATGTCAGGAAGATATAATGCAGCAGACCTATATTAGTGTTATATGGGTATATAAAAATGAAAAGCACTGTTTTCCCAATTGTTTCTATTGAATTAGGACACAGAGTAAACAAAGAAAGGAAAAAGGTAGAGTGGGTATTATGGTCAAGTAAATTGAGAAATGCAATGTTTTCTATCCTTTCATGAAGATACACAATGTACTTCATTATCTGTGATGACGAATGCTTTGTGCAGACTTGCCTGGGTTATGATTCTCAGCAGCTGGGCGGACACTGTGTAATCATCTTCATTTTGTGATATGATGTGAGCAGCCAGTCTTCAGAAGGGAAGTTTCCTTGGAGGTGTGTTCTGCATCCAGTATATAAATGGATGTTCTGGTATTGTTGACTTTCAACCACATAGTCTTGTCATGTGACTTCTGGTTCTTATGACTTGAAGCCAGCAGAGGCCTCAGCCTGTCACCTGACCTATATATTTTGAGTGTGTCAGCCTCTGCAGTCTCTGAGTCAACAGAAGTGTGCAGCCTGTCTTCTGACCCACTGAGCTGGCACTTGCCAGCCCCCACAAGTGGGTGAGTTCTTTCTTTGAAGTAAATTTCTCTCTGTATATATTTGTACATACTGCAATGGTTTTTCTCCTCTAGAAAACACAGACTTCAAGGGTATGAAAATATTTGTAGGAAAAAAATCTGTTTAACCTTCAATTTCTTCATTTATTTGAATTGCAAATCCTTATCACTTAGAATTAGCAGAACTTGTGCTTTCAGTGTCCCTGGGTGGTGCAGTGGTTAGGGTTTGAAACATCCAGAGGTCACTCAGAAGGAAAGCCTGGTGATGGACTTCTATAAAATTAACCACTGAAAACCCTGTTGAGCAGTTCTGCTCTGAGACACACAGCGTCACCACGAGGCATCGTCAGCTCAGTGACAACTAGATTTTCAGTAAAACATTTTGGGAACCATTACTATTTTCAGGATGTCAAAGACAAGATTGCTCTGGACAACGGTGAAACAGGCAAGGATGGCGGTATTCGAAAGGATTGTTGTAAGGGAAAGGAAAGGACTCAAAAAAGAAAGGAAGAGCAATAATACTGCAGAGTAGAGAGAGAAATCACTCAACGGCAACTGGCTTTCAGAATTTATTTAAACCAACCAAACTGGTTGCTGTGGTGTGGATTCTCACCTCATGGGGACCCTGTGTGTGTCAGAGTAGATCTACACTCTATAGGGTTCTCAATAGCTGTTTTTTGTTTATGTGTTTGTTTGGCTTTTTTTGGAAGTAGTGCATTATTCCAAGGGTGCTATTATTACTCACTCCTATTTTTACCAAAAAGGAGAACTGGCAGCAACAGTGGTTAGGTGATTGTCTGCTTACTGCAAGGTCAGTAGTTCAAATCCACCAGCTGCCCTGTGGAAGAACAATGTGGCATTCTGCTTCTGTAATGACTTACAGCCTCAGCAACCCTATTGGTGCAGTTCTGCTCTGTTCTGTAGGGTCACTATGAGTTGGATTCAATTTGATGACAGCAGGTTATTTTTACCCAAAGCACCCTGGTGGTGTAATGGGTAAGTGCTTGGCTGTCAACTGAAAGGTCAGTGGGTCCACCCCAGAAAACACCTGGTGATCTGTTGTCACACAGATTACAGCCTAGCAGGACCCATGGGGCAGTTCTCCTGTGTCCAGTAGGGTCTTTAAGAGTTAGAAACCACTTCACAACATACAACAATTTTTACTGAGGAGTCTGAGGATGGTGCAAACTGTTAATGTACTGGTCTGCATAACAGAAGGTTGGAGGTCTGGTGGTTTCCACTATGAAATTCTTTAAACTGACCCCTGGTTCTCTGCAAGTTAGACATATTTTGGCACGGCATTCTTTCCTATGGCTTGTATCTTTTATTTTAGGTTTTAAGATTTTTAAGCCACGATTTTGATTTAGCCTTTCTTGGGAAAACTGATTTAGTAGATTTACAGTAAATCACATACCAAAATGAAAACAAATGATTAGTAAGAAAACCTCTGGATATTTCAAACACCCCTTTCAAATATAGCATTCCCACCCTATATCAAGATCCCTGGTGGCTCGTGGCTAAAAGCTCAGCTGCTAACCAAAAGGTAGGCAGTTCAAGTCCACCAGCCACTCCCTGGAACCTCTGTAGAGCAATTCTGCTCTGTCCTACAGGGTCAGCATAAGCCAGAAGTGACTCAACAGCACACAGCAATGGCCCTATATTCTCTACACTTTCATCCCCAAATACTGCTTGCCTCCAAATCCCTCAAAGGTCCAGGAACCAGTAATAAACTGGGGTGATTAAATGAAGAGAGAAAATAATCATTTCAAAAAAATAAAAAAACCCTCTGCAGTTTCATCCTCAGCTCCTGAAGGGCAGTTCTCTGATGCTCAACAGCTGTGGGACAGTCGGGAAAAATTCGCCTCTCTGGATTTATGAGGTATACAATATTGCCATCATAAGATCTGGAAACGGTGGGACCCATCCTGAAATCCCTGTGTGAACACTTAGAAACTGCAGTGAAAGGGAAATAAAAATGATTAAATTTTTTGCGACAGAAGGTGCTGGCATGAGGAGCACAAACAGCCATCTCCCCAGGGAAACGTTTGTCATACGGGCTGTAGATGGTGGTCAGGAGCGGCGACCAGGGGTCAGAGGAGGAAGACTGCCTGCACTGCTTCGGTCACTGCACAAGAAGCTGGACGGTGGTTATGTTCTCGCTCTGTGTCCACACCGGTGGACTTGGCACTGACATCAACTTCCGCTGCCTCAGTCCGGTTTCCTCAGGAGCCAGCATCTCCCATAGCGCACCAGCACCTCTGCAGATGGCACTTCCTCCTATTAGTAAGTACTCACTCTCTTAGAAACAACAATATACACTTAGTATGTATCTTCTTTTCAAAATTCCCCAGACTTAGGTACCATTACCAATTTTAGTGCATGCATTAAGAAACCAAGACACAGAGAAATTATATAAATCGAGTAAAGCAAAAAGGATTGGGAGGAAGACTCCCAAATTCAATATGCAACAGTCTGATCCCAGATTCCACCTCCTTAAAACACTCTCTCAGGCAGAGGTCAGCAAGCAATGGGTTGAGGACCAAATGAACCCCCTGCTTGTCTTTTTTAATAGCCCATGACACAAAAATTACATAAAGTTCAACTTTCATTGTTCATAAATAAAGTTTTATTGGAACACAGCCACATTTATTCATTTATGTATTGCCCATGGCTAATGCAGTTGTGAGCAGTGGGGTAAGAGACTGTCTCCCAATCTGCTGCATACCTGTTATGATATGTTGTTCCACTGCTGTCCAGACTTACCTTCCAGGCCCCCACTCCTATCTGTCTCCTCCTCTATCTTTGGTCTTGGGTATGAATGTGGCTCAATTTCCAACCTGAGGTCCACCACCGATGCCATAGGTTAGCCCATTATGTCTTGAAATGTATGGCTAGAAACCTACACACATATGACAGTGAAGGGAAACTCCGGTAGAGTAGTGTTTAAGTGCTACAGCTGCTAACCAGAAGGCTGGCAGTCCAAATCCACCAGGTACTTTTTGGAAATTCTATAGGGTAGTTCTACTCTGTCTACAAGGTTGCTATGAGTCAAAGTCGACTCAACGGCAGTGGGTTTTAGTTTATAACAGTAAAGGAGTCCTTGGGTGGTGCAAACCGTTAATGTGCTCAGTTGCTAACCAAAAGATTAGAAGTTTGAGTTCACTCAGAGGCATCTTGGAAGAAAGTCTTGGCAATTCCCTTTTGAAAAATCAGCCACTGAAAACTCTCTGGAGGTCAGTTCTACTCTGACACACGTGGTGTCACTATGAGTCAGAATGGACTTTGTGACAAGTGCTTTAGGGGTTTTGTTTTTTCATACCAGCAAAGGTAGCTGAGGTCATTCTGAGCAAAATTAAACTAGAAATAAAGCCAAGTTTCCAAAGTGTAATTACTGTGACTTTAAAAATATTCAAGCCAATATTCAAAGGAGGGGAAAGAAAGCCTTTTAAAGATTTCCTAATTAGATCTCTACAGTCAAAAAACAGAAAGTAAAATCATTGTCCAAGAAGTTCGCTTTAGCAGATCCACTTAACTCTGCCTCCACCGTGGTTTAGCTATTCTCACCTGAGACTAGGAAAAAACAAGTAATTCTCGCTTGCTGAAGAAACCTGTGTGCCTAAAACAGCAAAAAGGAAAAAATAATGGGAAAAGTAGTGCTTCAGTGGCCCTGATCCTCAAATTTCAAATATTTTAATAAACAGTTAAAATCTGTGTTTAATTTAACCATCAGTTCGATAAAAATTTCACCTGAATACTTCATGCCTGACTTTTATCTCGAAGATGAATCGCTATAGCAACAGCACAAGAGCAGGATTTGGTGTTTCCTTAACCACAAGCAGGTAACCAATGAAAGATGCAAACTTACAATGAAAGAACTATCAGATACACATCATTAGGCCAGAACTGCTCTGGTTTTCAGAGTGTTAATATGCATTCCAAAAGAACAGGAAGCAAGTGGGTAAATACAAGGATTATCTTCAAAAAGGAGGTATTACCCTGGACTCTCAAGGGTACGTATCTGCATATGTGCAGTGGGTTTAAAGGTCCCCAAGAGCTTCAGTCTTTGGTATCACGTGGGTTTCTCTGCTCTGTTCCTTTATGCAGCTCTTAGCCTCCGTAAGCCCTCTGAAAGCTGGTATCATTCAGCCTGTGATTCACAAGAGTCTAGGCACTTTTTCATGCTAGAGGTGAAGAAGCAATGGTACTAATTGCCATGGAGTCAACTCTGCCTCAGAGTGATGCCCTGTGTGACAGAGGAGAGCTGGTCTCTGCAGTGTTTGCAGTGGAGGAGTTTTCAGAAGTAGATCACCAGGCCTTTTCTTCCAAAGTGTCTCTGGATGGACTCAAACCTTCAGCCTCTTGGTTAGCAGCTGAACCCGTTAACTCTTTTTCCACCCAGGGACACCTTTGCTGGTATACCATGCTTATATCTCCACCCATACACGTCAAGATGAAATGAGCTAACCTACAGGGTTAGCAGTGGGTCTCAAATTTGCTTAGCAGTCAACTGCATTAATGATTTCCACTGCCCAGGACAAGAAAGGTATAGTGGATAAGTGCTATGTCTGCTTACCAAAAGGTCAGCAGTTAGAATCTGCCAGGTGCTCCTTGGAAACTCTATGGAGCAGTTCTACTTTGTCCTGTAGGGTCGCTATGATTTGGTATCGGCTTGACAGCAGTGGATTTGCAGTTTGGTTTGCAACAGACCCAGGACCATAACCAGAGGACTGAGCCTCACAGTGCAAATGCACAACACAAGTTTGTCCAGCTTAAGAGAGGAAACCAGTTCCCATTTTGTTCCCCAGAAATGAAGTGGCAGGAAGGATGCCATGTGAGGGGGACTCTAAGTTATCTAGACCTTAAACATCTGCTCTCTTTACTTCTCAAGAAGAGCATAAAATAGTCTCAAAATCAAAATTTCAGACCAGAACATGTCAACTATTCCAACCTGTGCTTTTTGATGATTGAGTGAAAGTCTACAATACAATTCAAATTTGCATGCCCACCTATCTGCATCTCCCTCTGCCCTCCCTGCCTGGGTGACAGCACACTCCTCCTTTCGGTTCCATACATGTCATATCCTCTTAACAATCTCCTGTCCCCTCCTCTCCACTCCTTTCTAGTAAGAAGCCAGTAAGACAACATCCTGTAGATGCATAGAACCATCAAGTGCACAGCCAACCTGTGATTTTTACAGACAAGGAAACAGAGGCTCAGAAGTAAATTTACCCAGTCATTCAGCTGATCGACAGGACATTCGAGTCTTTTTTTTTCCCATTACATACACCATCCTGCCTTCCTCTTCCAAACATGTAACCAACTATCTTATAAAATGACACTGGATTGCTACACATTATTCTGAACTCTGAGTTGCCAAAAGGAAGGTTGCTTGTCGAAACATGTTGTTAAAAGCCTCAGGAAAAGATGTTTTCATGCTTCACTCTGGTCCCGAGAGGTGGTGAATTTTTTTGTATAATCTCAATAAGACAAGCGAGGAAAGTTTAAAGGTACTGCCGATTGAATCTCCCTTGAAAGACAGTGAATCAGTCTGTAGAATGTGTTCTGATTTTCAAAGTATGCTAACCCCTTGAGTAAGCTGCTTCAGGCAGAATTTATTAGGGACGACCATAAGGTCATAGAAATCCTCTTCTTCCAAAAGCTGCAATAGTATTCAATTACTGACAGCCAAAAGAGTTGAGAAGAAAGTAGTTCTTTTAGCAAAATTCAGCATTTCTTTAGTTATTAAGATGTAGAACAATACAGAATGCCTGTTTCCAAAGACATTCTTATGACTAGGAAACGAGATAGTGAGTGGGTGAGCTGAACAGCCCAGCCTTCCATAAACACACTGTGCTCTCCCACACCTCCACTTCACTGTACAAACCCTTCCCTCAGCCTGAAAGCCCTCTTCTTTTTCTGCTCTCAAGATTTAGCCGACAGTTCATTTCCTCCGTGAGCTTTATGAACCCTCTAGTCCAAGTTATGGTCGCTCCTAGGCACACTTGAAGCGTTCACGGCATTTCTTCACATTTCTATCATTGAATCTACAGTTATAGTGTAACTCATGTTTTGTGTTTGCTAATCTCTTCCACTGAACTATAAACAACTTGAGAACAAGGAGCCTTGCTCAATTTGCATTGTACTTCCACAATACTTGGAACATGCAGGTGCCCAGGGAGTGTTTCTTGCCTAAAATGTTTTGGGAATGACACTAACCGAAATTTTTATGTTCTGCACATCCCAGGAGTTCACCATTTTGTTTCCCTAAAACCACGTTCTTGAGGGCTTTCTTAGTTTTTGTTCACATACTTACATTCCTCTTTTACTTTTATACTGATTAAATGAATCAACTTGCTGAAAATCCAGATGAACCTAAATGTTGGCACTAGCTATGACTGTCCAGAAGACTCCAGGTCTCCAAAGTAGAGTACTTGCCTGGGGATGTTGGGGGTGGTGGAGATAGCACATCTCTTCTCCACAGCAGTTTTCAAGAAACACATTTTAAATTATAATCAAGTATTCCATAGCTTCTACCAGCCAGATTCCCAGGGTGTCATTCTGGCTCTGAAGTTACCATCCCAAGGAACATCTGAAGCCACCAGAAGCTGAAAGAGTCAAGGAACAGATTCTCCACTGAAATCTCTGGGAGAAGCACAGCCCTGCCGTACCTTGATTCCAGTCCAGTGAAACAAATTTCTGGCTTTTGGCCTTCAGAATGGGCAGAGACTACGTTCATGTTGTTTTAATCCATAGAATCTGTGGTCATTTTTCATAGAGGCCACAGGAAAACAATACACTTTATTCATATGGGCATAGTTCTTATAAACTTACATTATTTGATTTAGTAATAGTAATAATCCCATGACATAGCTACTTTTATTATCTTCCAAATACAAATTGAAAAAACAAGATACTGAAAGGTTAAAAACCAGCCAGTAAGGAAGTCAAGACTCAAGGCCATACAGTCTTTCATCAGGAACAGAGACCTTAGCGTAGCCTTGGCCATGGGGCTCTAGGTGGTGTGTTACACAGCAGTGCTGATGACGGAACCTTCAGAGACAACTCATGAACCTACTATTCACAAGTTTCTGTGTATCCTGCCTTCAGCACACTGTCCTGGGATCCTGCCCAACCTTTTTTTTTTTTTTTTTTTTTTATTTTATCTTTGTGGCGATGTTGTTAGGTGCCATAGGGTCAGTTTCATCCTAAAGAAACCAAACCAAACCCTTAGTAGTCGAGTGGATTCTGTCTCATGGCACCCGTACAGGACAGAGCGGAACGGCTCCCTAGAATTTCCAAGGAGCTCCTGGCAGATTCAAACTTCCGATGCTTTGGTTAGCAGATGTAACATTCAATCACTATGCCACAGGCCTAAGTTATATCATCCTCTTCCCAGTCTTGTAAAATCACTCCATATTAATTCCAGGTGGAACTAGTTACCACCCTGTAAACACTTTAAAATGTGCACAGACTTAATTACAGCAGCTACCGTGCTGCATTATAATATAACTTGATATAAGTCATCCCTGCCAGGCTGGGATCTCCTCTGTGCTTTTCAAATTCACATTTTCTCTCCAGTGTCTGTCAGTTCTTGACACTCGATAGGAAAGTACCTTAACTAGCATGGGTGAATGCACAGGTGGACAGACAAGTGAACCTCTTCACCGGAGATGAGAAATCACTCCTTAATGCTGCTTCGTTATTCATTCTCCGTTTCATTTCTGCCAGTTTTCAGAGAGCCTTCCCCAGAAGACTGGAAAGTCTAATTGAAATTACAGTAAAATGTTTTTTTGCAAACATCTTGATTTAGAGGAAATAGTACAAATATTTCATGAACTGAAAGTTTGTTCTACATTGAAGTCTCTAATTTTTACACATTTCAGTATTAATGTATGCTTTTATTCTCTATGATGCTTACTTTTAATTTTGGTCTATTTTACTGGAGTGGTTAACTGCTACAGCTGCTGATCAAAAGGTCAGCAGTTCACATCCACCAGCTGCTCCTTGGAAATTCTATGGGGGCAGTTCTACTCTGCCCTAGAGGGTCACTATGAGTTGGGATCAATAGAATGGCAGTGGGTGTGGTTTGATTTGGGTATACTTCCTACAAATAAACCACCATTTCCTGTCACCCCATCACTGTCAACAAGTCCCCAGCCCACCCACCTTTCCCAAGGGTTTGAGCTACCCAGGCAGCAGTCAGAGAGCATTTTCTTCAAGGACCTGTGTCTCCCTCCATGTATCAGTGTTGGGATGATCTTATCAGTAACACACAATATTCAGCTGCTAACAACCTACAAAATTAAGTGACTGAATTTTATTCATGAATACCGTATTACTTATGCACATATATATGCATATGTACTTATGCATGTATATATATGCATATGTGCAAGTGTGTGTGTGTATATATATGTAGCTTCAATATTCTATGCTCTCCTTTCTGTCTTTAGGATGCTACTGAGACTAATTTCTAAGAATTAAAACAAATCATTTCCTTAGCTTATTTTTTTAAGCAAAATCATTATAATTTCAAAATATCAGTAAGAATTTTAATTGTACAAATTTCTTGTCATTGATGTAGTTATGGTAAATGAATAAATATTTCCTTTTTTGTTAATTCAAAACTTACTGAATGGAAACATTTAGTGTTATGAGTTCCATCAGCTCAATATCAGTAGAGTGAGAGTGATTAACCAATGGTCTGGCCCTAGGATCTCCACAGAGACATATTTTAGACAGACAACAAAAAACCTCCAACAGATTCAGCAAAATTTAATTTATAGTTTAGATATTATAGACAATTTAAAGTAAAACTAGTTAACTTTGAAAGCACTGTCATTTTAAGAAGTTTCATAGTATCCAGTTTATTTTACATGATCCCATTGTGCAATATAATTAAGTAAAATACATTTTTGTTACTGATGTTGGCTGTCATCAAGTTGACCCCGACTCACAGCAAGCTATGTACACAGAATGAGATGCTGCCTGATCCTGAATCATCTTCACAATCATCAGTTCATTTGAGTTCACCTTTGCAGCGACTGTGCCAGTCCATCTCACCAAGGGTGTCCCACGCCTCCCCTGGCCCTCCACTTGCCCTCTGCTTCACTGAACATCGTGCCCTTCTGTGATTGATTCCCCCAATAAAATGGACAAAGCAAGCAAAGCAAACAATGCTTGTTGTGATCCATAAGGCTTTGATTGGCTAATTTTCACAAGATCACCAGGACTTTCTTCCAAGTCTCTTAGTCTAGAAGCTCCACTGAAACCTGTCCAGTAAGGGTGACCCTGCTGATATTTGAAACACCAGTGGCATAGCTTCCAACATCACAGCAACACGTATGCCATCTCAGTATGAGAACTGACAGATAGGGAGTAGAAATAAAATATACCAAGCTCTTTCAATGTGCCTGTCACAGGGTGGAGTGTTTGCTACGTATTTTGTCACTAACTCATCACAACTACTCTATGAATTATATTTTCAGTCATCAATCATTAAGGAAAATTGACTTGTTCATTTATATTAAAAAACTTGCATTATACACAAACTGCCTTCTCTGTGTACTCTGCTGCATGCTGAGGAGGATACACAAATGTGAAAAGCCAGGTTCATAGCCATGTAAGGCTACTACTTGGTTTTCATTTTTCATAAGTAGCCAGCACATAGCTTTGACTGAAAATAACTGTGAATTCACTGAACTATCATTTAAACAACACAAGTAGCCTTCCAGGTGCAGAGAACATTCTGAAACATGGAAGTGAGATGTGACTCTCCGGGAGAGAGCAGAACAAGCTAAGCATACAGATTTTGTGGCTCCTAATTCCTGCTCAGCTATTTACTAATTATAGAGTGTTGGAGAGGTCACTATAGCTTGATGTCTTAGTTCCTTGCCTCTAAATCTGAGATGATGATACCTACCTCATAGTGTTTTTGTAAGGTTTAAATGAATTACGGCAGGTACAATATTTATACAATGCTCAGCTAATGGTATTGCTAATCAGCTGTTCATCATCATCATCTTTTATTATAAGTCACGTTAATGTGAAAATAGACCAGGAGTCGTGGTGGCACAACGGTTAAGCTCTCAACTTTAACTGCCAGGCTGACAGTTCCCACTACCCAGGAGCTCTGCAGAAGGAAGACTCTGGCCATATACTCCTGTAAGGATACATCCTTGAAAATCCTATACAACAGTTCTACTGCCATATGAGGCTGCTGTGAGCCCAAATGGATTCAACGGCACCTAACAACAAAAATAGAACAAAAACAAAGTGATTTCTGGCGTACTTACACCAAAAACATAGGCATTGTTAGCCATGTCAGGAATGTTATTCTTAAAAATGCAATATACTGGCAAAAGATAGGATGAGGGCCACACCTCAAATCATGCATCAAAATAGTAAATAAATTAAACAAATAAACTGCTGAACAACTAAAAGTAAGTAAAACTTTAGGACTGTACTGATAGAAGAAAAGATTTCTTTGACCAGTTTTACCCCCTAAAATTAAAAATATGGGTAGCTAAAAATAAACTGAGAACAAAACAGCAAACAAATCTTGATAATTTGTATATATTTAATTATATATTCATATAATACATTTTATATATATGCTATGTAATATATTTACTAAATGTATTATATATTTATACAATAGTTTCCAATAAAAGAAAATAAAAATACTGTTTTGATATGTAAATATTAAGAGGACATGTACAAATAATTCATAATAAAAAGGAAGTAGTTTTAAATGTAAATAAACAGAAGCTAACTAGTTTTAATATCATTTGGTCTATTGAAATACACATCTATGTATATATAAAAACCCACTGCTGTCAAATCCTGGCTGTCAAATCAATTCTTACTCATTGCTACCTCCCCTAAAAGACAGGGTAGGACTGCCCCCGCAGGGTTTCCAAGGCTGTAGGCCGTTACAGAAGCAGACTGCCACATTTTTCCCCTTGGAGCAGCTGGTCGGTTCAAACCGCCAACCTTTCAGGCTACCATCCGGGTACTTAACCACTGGACCACTAGGACTTCTATTAGATGGACAGACAGACAGACAAGACAAGATAGACAGACAGACAGACAGATAGATAATTGTGGAAAAAGATTCAGTGAGAGAGGAAATACATATAAAATGAATAGGTACATGGTAGATCTAAACTCTTCCATATCAATAATTAAATGTAAATGGTCTAAACATGTCAGTTAAAAGTCAAATATTGTAAGAAGGAATAAAAAACAAGATTCAGCCACACACTGTCTGCAAGAAACCCGTTTTAAGTATGAGGACCAAGCGAGCTAAAAGTAAAAGGATAGATAAGGATGTGTAGGAACTAGTGTAGAAACTAGTCATAAGGATGTGTAGAAACTAGTCATAAGTAACTGGAGTACATACAGGCCTACCAGACAGAGAGATAGTTCATAGTGCTAACAGGAGTTATAAAATAACAAAGTAGCCATAAAATAACAGAGCTTCAAAGTACATGACTCAAAAACTGACAACAGTGGAAGAAGTCAAATCCCTAATAGTTATTGGAGATGCCTATATACATCATCTCTCAGTGACTGACACAAGTAGACAAATAAATAAATAAACAGCTGTATCAGAAAACAGTGCTCTCAAGTATCTTGAACTAATTGACTTTCACAGAAGAGCTTCCAACCACAACAACAAAATTCCATGCTCTGATTACCAACAAAGATGTCTTTCAAGAGCTGAGTGTGATAAACTCTGGTATATTAATATGGTAATCATTATTCAGTGGTAAAAAGAAATGACCTATCATGACATAAAAAAGACATGGAGGAACCTTAAATTTATAATACAGATAAGAGAAAACAGTCTGAAAAACTACGTGTTGTATAATATGACATCCTAGAAAAGGCAAAACTGGTAGAAAGTGGTGATTAGTGACTTCCGGGATTCCTGACATGGACAAGCAAATAAGTGGAGGAAGCAAACAAGACACTTTCAGGGTCGTGAAACTATTCTGTGTGATATCATAATGGTGGACACATGGCATTATGCCTTTGTCGAAACCATGGGTATGAAACCTAATGTAAATCATGGTCTTTAGTTAATCAATGAATCAGTATTAGTTCATCACTTAGATGTAACACAGGAATGCAAAATGTTAATAGAAGAAACAATGTTTAGGGAAGATGGGACATATGGGAACTCATCCTACTGTCAGCACAGTATTTCTGTAAATTGCTCTAAAAAAAATTGAACTGGAGATGTTCTATCACCTGTAAATAAAAATACATATGTTCATAAATAAAAATAAAGTTGGTTAAAAATATTATATACACAAATAGAGAAACCTTGATGTTGTAGTGGTTAAGTGCTACAGTTGCTAACCAAAAGATCATGAGTTCAAATCATCAGGCTTTTCTTGGAAATTCTATGGGGCAGTTCTACTCTGTCCTATAGAGTCACTATGAGTGAGAATCAATTTGACAGCTCGAGTATACACTAAAAGATTTAATTCTTGGCATCTTCCCAGAGTTTGAGGATATGGTGAGTGTGTGCCTCTGTGTGTGTGTGTACACATCTATGACATAATAAAGAAATATGATCAAGAAAGAAACTGAAAGTCAAATACTATGTTCATAGTGGGCCAAAAAAAAAAAAAAAAAAACAGTTGGAAATGTTTGCACAACTGTTCAAACAAAGAAATAATTTTGACCTTGGACTTTGAGATGCCTAGTGGCCAGAGTAAAGAATAAAACATGATCAAATTTCTAGATGGAATTTTACAGTAAGTTAGTGACAGTAACATTTTTAAATAATATAATTTAAAAAGAAAGGTTTAGTGTTCCCAAAGGATGTAATGAATCAAAGGAAAACATGGGCTCAAAAGTGAGACATACTGTTTAAAATTCTTGTTTCTTAAACTTTTGAGTAATCTACACTCACAACTGTAAAAATGGTTGCATGGTGATGTCAGATCTCCTCTCTCTTCAAAAGGGGAGACAAGAACCATCATCATCATCAACAGCCCAAGACTGATTCCAAGTCAAATGCACCTCCATCCTCCAGCTTTTTACCAATTCTGACACCAGTCATTCCTCCCGGGCCACTCTCTACTACTAGGCTGGGTTTCATGATTAGTTGCAATGGTCACATGGTCACATAGAACTCATAGATCATAGTCATGGTCATGGGGTTTCTTAAAGACTAACAGTTTGCAATTCTAGATCCGGGACAACTTAGGATCTGTATAGTTCTTCGATCAAGACAGCCTCTTCTCAGTTGCACCAACAGGTAGGCTTCTCTTTGTCCCTCATCCTCTTGACCCTCTGTCATGACTTGTGCTCTACTCAGGCAAGTGTTACAAAACTCTTTAGCTCTACGAGTAAGTACCTAGGGATATCACGTTCCACCATCAAGTCTCGGCCCCAAGGCACTGAGTTCTCTAGTTCTGTTGGTTGGCAAGCCTGTCTCTGCCAGCAAGCGCTAGAGTCACCCCCACTCCATCAGGAAGTCTCCTACCTGAAGACGCTCAGCTCTCTCACCCTGTGGGTTGGGACCCCAACTATAACTGTAGGCAAGGAAGCTCACAGTGCTGTCATGCCTGGTTCTGTAACTGCTGCTTCTCATAATTTTCAGACATCTCTGGTGTTACAGCTTTCTTTCTCCTGGGTCTAGGAAGCTACTGGTACAGTGAACCTGGATCCAAAGAATGCACTGTGTTCCCATCTTTTCTTGGTAGTAGATGGGTCCCCCCTTTCTACTTCTGGGATAGCTCATTTTAAACTTGGCAAAATGGCAAAACTGGCCAATCCCCTCATTAAAGTTCCATACATCTATTTGCAGGGTCCCCCCACCACAAAGGTGTCTTGTACCTTATTTGCATTTTTTGCAAGCTATCCAATTTCCCTGGTGGGCCACAAGCACCTCATTTGCATAGTTCCACCCAGTCACTTGGTGGGAGTTACAAGACTATGGCAAGAAAGACTGCACAAAAGCAATCCATCACACTGCATCAGGGAAATTTTTGTAAAGAATTTTAACTTTTCCTGAACATACTTCACCTGACCAAATAACGAAGGGTAGAGACAGCAAAGAGGAATGAGTCATGACTGTGTATTTGCACTTTTCCATCTTGAAAGATTTTCTGTTTGAGTTTTTCTGTGCTTTGTTTCTAAATCTAAGATTCTATATTCTCCATAAACACAGACACTAGAAAATATAAAAATTTGTGTGAGAGAACTATAAAGGAAGGGCATGGTACCCATAGGCACAATAGTACCACAGAGTTTGTACCCAGATATCAGTATATTACCTTTCCAAGGTCACAGACCTCATGCTTTTCCAGTCAGCATAAACACAACATCATAATCCCACTACACAAAGTATTTTCATATGTTGGTCAAGAGCCACCAATTTTCTCTAGTTAGAAGTTAAATTTCAGCACAAATGGATTTTGACATTTTTTTCTATCAAGTTTGCCAGATGCCTCATTCTAGCACAGGGGCTATGACGAAGCCACATCTGAGCAGAGGAAATTTAAGGATCTTTACTCAGTAGCTAAGTGACTCAGCATCAAATCCCTTTGTTCTCTACTTCGAGAATCTAGACCTTACAACACAGTTCCAAGGACCAAGTCTTTGTCATGGTTTCTGTGTCTGAATTCAGCACTTTTAAGCCTCAAAACCTGCAGTTTATATTATTCCTCCTGGTAACCAGAGTCTCAGGCCAATTTTTTTCTGATGCAGTCCCCTTTCTCAATCTTGGCAGTTTACCTGCATCCTCTTTATTTCACCTTCTTGGCTCATCTCCAGGTTGAACTAACACTTATCTCCAATTTCTCACCTCCAGACACCAAGTTTTATATGCATAGTTCAGTAGTTTTCAGCCATCAACAATGGTTGCACATACTAAAGCTTGGGCTTCACTCCCTATAAGATTATCTGGGAGAGTTGCCCAAGTAGCTCTGTTTTGTTTTGTTTTGTTTTAAAACCCTGGAGGTGATTTTGAAATTCAGCCAGGGATAACAAGTCTGGAATAGGGTGAGACAAGTGAATCACAAAATTTAAGTGAATTCCCTAAATTAACTCAGTAATCAAGATAATTGATATTTCAAGGCAATATTTTAAAATGTCAAAATCAGTGGAAAACATTCCATAGCAAACAAAGCACAAACACATGAAGTATAGACAGCATCAATTCAGTGACCTGACAAGTTCTATAGGAGCCTGAAGCCAAAAGAAAAATTAGTAATACTGATCCTGTCTTTACTTAAAATCTCGATGTTTTATTTATTATGCTCTTTTCACTTTCAGATTTTTAAAAGTGTTGCAGCAGAACATGACATGAATCATTTTGTTTCATGGGATTTTAGGCATTCCTTTAATCTCTGCACTCCTTTCACCCTAGGCCAAATCAGGCAAGCCTCTGAACTAGCAGGATTTGCAGCAGCATCGGCAACGTGCCTGACCCAAGTGCACCCAGGCTGTAGTGATCATGGATATCCTTTAGGTTCTGAGCTTCCCCAGCAGAACACACAGCATCAACCCCCACCTGCCAAACCCTAGCTACGACAGTACAAATTTACAAGTGATATATGCACAGGAAAAGAACTACTCAATTGCTTTTGCCCAGATCCCTTGACAAATCCTGAGAATGAGTGCACAAACAGAAGAATGTAATAAGTGCCACAGAGTTGTACATATAGAGACTGATGAACTGGTGTGCATAATCTCAGCAACAACAAAATTAAAAAAAAAAATCATGAGACACTTGTCGTTGAATTGATTCTAACTCATAGTGATCCCATGAACAGCAGAACAAAACACTGCCAGGTCTTGCGCCATGTCCACAATTACTTTTATGCTTAAGGCAATTGTTGCAGACACTGTGTCAATACAGCTCGTCGAGGGACTTCCTCTTTTTCATCGACCTTCCACTGTACCAAGCATGATGTCCTTCTCCAGGGACTGATCCTTCCTGACAACATGTCCAAAGTATGTAAGACACAGTCTTGCCATCTTGGCCTCCAAGGAACACTCTGGTTGTACTTCTTCCAGAACAGACCCATTTGTTCTTTCGGAGGTCCATCGTACGTTCAACATTCTTCTACAACACCACAATTCAAAGGCATCAATTCTTCTTCTGTCTTTTTTGTTCTTAGTCCAGCTTTCACATGCATATGATGTGACTGAAAATACCATGGCTTGGGTCAGGTGCATTTTAGTCTTCAAGGTGTCATCTTTACTTTTGAATACTTTGAAGAGGTCATTTGCAGCAGATTTTCCCAGTGCAGTGCGTCTTTTGATTTCTGGATTGCCACTTCCAAGAGCAATGATTGTGGACCCAAGTAAAATGAAATCTTTGACAACCTCTCAGATCTGACTCAATGGCACTTGGCTGCCTTGGCTTGACAACCTCAGTCCTTTCTCCATTTGTGACCATGTTGCTTACTGGTTCAGTTGTGAGAATTTTTGTTTTCCTGATGTTGAGGTGCAATCCGTACTGAAAGCTGTGGTCCTTGATCTTCATCAGTAAATGTCTCAAATCTTATTCATTTCCAGCAAGTATGGTGGTGTCGTCTACATAACACAGGTTGTTAATGAGTCATCCTGCAATCCTGATGCCTCTTTCTTCTTCATCTAATCCAACTTCTCGAATTATTTGCATGGCATACAAATTAAAAAGGTGTGGTGAAAGGATACAACCCTGACACATACCTTTCCTGAGTTTAAACCATGCAGTGTCCCCTTGTTCTATCCACACAACTGCCTCTTGATCGATATACAGATTCCTTAAGAGCACAATTAGGTGTTCTGGAATTCCCACTCTCTGAAACATTAGCAATAGTTTAGTATGATCCACGCAGCCGAGTGCTTTTGTGTAGTAGGTGAAACACAGGTAAACATCTTGCTGGTATTCTTTGCTTCCAGCCAAGATCCATCTGACATCCGTGATGATATCCTCAGTTCCACATCCTCTTCTGAACCCGGCTTGAATTTTTGGCAATTCCTTGTCAGTATACTACTGTAGTGGCTTCTGAATGATCTGGAGCAGAACTTTACTTGCGTGTGATATCACCAATATTGTTCAGTAATTTCCACGTTTGGTTGGATCACCTTTCTTTGGAATGGGCATAAATATGGATCTCTTCCAGTCAGTTGGCCAGGATACTGTCCTCCAAATTTCTTGGCATAGATGAGTGGGTACTTTAGCGCTGCATCTGTTTATTGAAATAGCTCCGTTGATATTCCATCATACCAGGACCCTTGTTTGTTGCCAGTGCCTTCAATGCAGCTTTGACTTCTTCGTTCAGTACCACTGGTTCCTGATAATATGCTACCTCTTCAGATAGCTGAACATCGACTAGTTCTTTCTGGTATAATGATTCTGTGTATTCCTGAGACACTTACCAGTATCCAAAATATTGGACCAGTTATGGTGCAGACATTAAACAATTGGTTGCTAAGTGGAAAAAATGGTAGTTTGAACCCATTCAGTGGCTCTTTGGAAATCTGCTCCAGTAAAGATTAAAACACACAAACCCATTGCCTTCAAGTCAATTTCAAAACATAGCGACTCAGTAGGACAGAGAAGATCTGCCGCATAGCGTTTCCAAGAAGAAGCTGGTAGACTAGAACTGCCAGATGTTTTGGTTAGCAGCCCAGGTCTTAATCACTGCACCATCAGGTTCTGGAAAATCTTAGAGGACAATTCTACTCTGTCACACGAGGCTGCTGTGAGTCAAAAATCAACTAACTTAACACCACCCCACAACAATGAAAAGGCAGATACTCATGTGTACATTTTTACGACTCTTTCCTGATTCCTCACTTCTCCCTACCATTCCCATCAGAACCACTGAGCTAGAGCATATAGTATACGCTACTGGAGAGTGCAAGTGCTCTGTAGGGGATCCGCAGATCAGTAGCATCACCTGGAAACTTACAAGAAATGTATATTGTCAGGCCTCAGTCTGCCTTTCCTGAAATAGCAATTGAGGCAGGCAGTAGGGCAGGAATCTGGTTTTTAACAAGCTTTAACAATGATTCAGAAACCCTAGTGGTGTAGTGGTTAAGTACTACAGCTGCTAACCAAAAGGTCAGCAGTTCAAATCTGCCAGGGGCTCCTTGGAAACTTCATGGAGCAGTTTCACTCAGTTCTATGATGTCAAAGAGTCAATATCGACTCAACAGCAGGGGGTTTGCTTTTTTTGGAACAATGATTCAGATGCACACTAAGGGTTGAGCAATGCTGATAACAAATAATCATCTCTCTACTAATGGGTTTGTGATGACCAGTGGATATCCCTGGATAGCTAAAACCATCTCTAGAAGTAAGAGTAGAATTGTGTGAACTTCTCCTGTGCTGAGACAGGACAGGTTCAGCATACGTGGCAGATATGTCAGCCAGTGAGTCTCAGTGACGGAACCTTGGTCCAGTGGATAATTTCCTGGGGTAACCAGGAAAGAAATACAGCCAAATGCCAAGAGTATGTCAGCTGTTGGGGAAAGCCAACAGTGGTAAGAAAGGGTGCAGAATCTTTCTTCAAGGTCACGGAGTAAGTCTGAAGCTGGGCAAATCAAAAAATCTGGGTCAAGGATCCACAAACATTTTTACAAAACAGTCTGTGAAATCTGAAACTCATTTTTATTAATGTTAGCCAAGTCCAGCATGAGTTAGAAGGCCTAATAAAGGCATACAGTCATGGGAATGAGTGAGCATGAGAAGTTTGCTGGCTTATGGGTTTGCCGTCTACCCTGCTGTAGGCATGACTCACCAACCTTTTATTGAAACAGGTATCACAGGACTACTTTCAAAGGACTCATTTCTCAGCAGTGAGAAGTACTCAAATGACGTAAAGGTCACAAAATCTGTTGGCACTGAGTTGATTCTGACTCATAAGGGCCCTATAGGACAGAGCTGAGCCACCCCTTGTGGCTTCCAAGGAGGGACCGGTGGGTTCAAACTTCTGAGCTTTTAGTCAGCAGTGAAACACTTAAACCACTGTGCCCCTAGGGCTCCATAAAGGTTAGCATTTAAGACATGAGGGTGAGAAAAACACCCTCAACCTAACGTGAGGTTCATTCTAATTTCACCCTCTCTTCAGGCAATTAAGGTGCCTGGTGGTACAGTGTTTAATGCTTGGTTGCTGACTGAAAGGTTGGCAGTTCAAACCTACCAGCTACTCCATAGGAGAAAGGTGTGCCAGTTGGCTCCCGTGAAGATTACACCTTGGGAAGCACGTGAGGCAGTTCTACTCTATCCTACCGGGTCACAATAAGTCAGAATCAGCTTGATGGTGGTGGATTTGTTTTGCTTTTTGTTTGTGCTGTTCCTTGCACATAGGAAGCATTTCCTAGATATCGCCTGACTGAGGTTTAACTGCAGTACTAAAAATAAAACTTACTTTATGAAAGCAGTAACTTTGAAAATATAACTTTGTAAGGAACATGAAGTTGATTGAAAAGAGAGAAGACAACAGTGAATGGACAAGCCAAGGGGGTGGGAGCCGGTCAGTTCGGATCCAGGAAGAGGAGGAGTTAAGGGGAAGGTGGAGGATGAGCCCAGGGTAGTCTGAGTCAGAACAGAAGGGAGCACTTCTTAGCAGATCTGCCTGACAGGCATCGGGCGGTTGTCTCTTCACCAGCTCAAACTTCTCATGGTCAAAACAGAATCATAAAATTTCTTCCCCTGACTGCTGTTGTCTAGCTAACTAGTGCTGCTATAACAGAAATACCACAAAACAGGAATTTTACTTTTCACACTTTACGATGCTCAGATCCAAATTCAGCGTGCCAACTGGAGGGGGAGGCTTTCTTCTTCTGCCAGCTCCAGAGGAAGGTTCTTGTTTCTTCTGTTCCTCGATGATCTTCATGTGGCTCGGCTTTGGTCTTCCCCCACCTCTGCTTGCTTGTTTGTTATTTGATCACTTTTATATCTCAAAACAGATCGACTGAAGACGCAGCTTATATTAATGCTCTCTCATTAAATATTAAGTCTGTTAATACTATCTCATTAACATAATGAAGAAAACCCATACCCAAATGACCTTCTAACCACTATAGGGGGTAGAATTTACAGTGCATATTTTTGGGAGGACACAACTCACTCTTAACCTTCACCATTTTCACAGCTGGGCCTTGGATAGCCCAACACCTCTTGTTTGAGTAGGACCAGTGGTGCAGTGGTTAGGTATCAGAATGTTTTCAGTCTCCCACATGCACTGTCCATGTTATTCCATTTATTCTCATATGTTGTTTTCTCATGGAATTTCATTTATTCTCAAATAAACAACTTTGTTGCTGTTAACTACTATCTTATGATTCCAGACCATGGTGACTCCATGTGTGCAGAGTAGAACTGCTTCATGGTGTGTTCAAGACTGCAGCCTTTCAGAAGCAGATGGCCAGGTCTGTCTTTGGAGGCACCTCTGGGCAGGTTTGTAACACCAACCTCTTGGTTAGTAGATATGCACTTAACTGTTGGCATCTCACATGGGGACTCTTTGGACAAAAAGAGGTGACATTTACTGGTTGCAAGCTGTAACTGAGTTTATTCCGATGCATGGTGATCTCATGTGGGTCAGGGTAGAACTGTGCTTCACAGGAGTTTCAGTGGTTGACTTTCAGAAGCAAATAACCTAGGCTTTCTTTTAGGGTGTCTCTGAATGGATTCCAACTTGCAACTTTTCAATTAGCAGCCAAATGTTTTAATAATTTACACCAGCCACAGATCTCAGGGGACAAATACTAACATTTGGTGAATTCAACTGGTGTCTAGGAGACGTGCTTCTGAGCTTCCAGGAAAAACCTGTTGGAGTCAAGGTGGCGGAATAAACACACATCTCCCTAAATCCTTCTGGAAACCAAGACCTGAAATGATAATTAAACAGAGCCTTCTGGACACCTAGTGAGCCCTTGGATTTGGAATAGCGTTGTTAATTTGGACTTCATACCACTGAACACAGACCTCATCTCTTTCACTGACTCCATTCTCAGTGAGCACAGGCTTGCACAGACTGAAAGTAATTCACCATTTTGATTTTTATTTCCTCTGTACTGGCTGGAAGGCAGAGCTAGGACTTGACTAGCTGCTGGTCTCAGAGGCACTGCTGATGGGACCAGCAAGCGTAATTGCCATGCTCTCAGAGCCTGGCTTTGGACTCCACACACCTCGTTTCCTCTGGCCTATCTTTCTGCCCCTGCCATGTGGTAGCTGTACAGATGCACTTGTGTGGGACACCATCTTGATCTACTGGGAAATGGTGAAGCCCAGGCAGAGGCTACAGCTGGACTTGGTTCTTAGGCTGGGAGGTGGCACCTGCCGGGGAGAGTGCTTTTCCAGCAAGGAGGCAGTGTTTTGCACAGTGTTGCCTGGTGCTGGGGCCCAGCAGCGGTGGCTGTGGACTCTGGGCATTTTGGCACTCTTGGCCTCTTTTTCTGCCAGGAGCCCAGTCCCAGTCAGCTGGCCAGCTTGTGCAGGACGCCATCTTGATTTGCTGGGAAGTGGAGTCATCCACATGGAAGCCTCAGTTGGACCTAATTCCTGCCTAGGAGGCAGTGCCTACCCAGAAGAGACCACTTTTCCAGCAGAAAAGCAGAATTCTATACAGTATCACTTACAGCTGGGGCCCAGCAGCAGAGGCCAACAGGCCAGTACCCTTTCTGTATTTTGAACTAGTTTATAACATCTGACGCTCAATATAGAGGCATTTACTTTGCCATCTGGGAAGAGGGACGTATACACCTGAAAACCTGACTGACTTTGGAAGTTGTCAAATACTTTTTACTTCTCATTTTAAGATGGCCTAGAGAAACAATTGTGGTCTATCTTCACAGCATCTCTCCCAGCCTCTGTTGACCCACATGAAGCCCCAAAAGCAACAAACATTGGAGAAGACAGTAACCCGGAAATCACCCATGGTGCCCGAAGGCCCCCAAAAGAAACCACCTCAGAACTCCCCAGATGAAGAAGCTTTTCTGAAACTATCAGAAGGTGAATACAAAAGGATTATATCGAGAGCCCTCCTAGGCCTTATACAAAATGCAGCAAAGCAAAACAAAAAATTAAGCAAGCTGTTCGATCTGATGGAACATCAGTACTCAGAAATCCAACAGATCAAGAACAAAATCAAAGACATAGAAACTTCAATACAATGCCAAGAAAATGGAATGGAACAAATGGAAAAGAGAATTTCTGATTTGGAAGACAAAGCTACAGACTCCAGCATCTATGAGGAGAAATCTGAAAAAAAGAAACAGGAAAGATGAAGAAACATTAAGAAGCATGTGGGTCTCTATTAAGAAGAACAATCTATGATTAACTGGAGTTCCTGAACAGGGTGAGACACCTGAGAACACAGAGAGTATTTTTGCTGAGCTGCTGACAGGAAACTTCCCAGAAATTATGAAAGAAGAGAACACAGATATCCAAGATACATATCGAACACCACTCAATATAGATCTCAATAGAAGGACTCCAAGATATATTATAATCAAGCTCAACACAATGAAACATAAGCAGAAACTCTTAAAGGCAGCAAGACTCAAAGCAAAGCTAACATTCAGAGGGAAACCCTGTAGGCTTTCGTCAGATTTCTCAGCAGAAACCATGCTGGCATGGAGACAGTGGCATGGCACATTCAAAGCCTTGAAGCAGAAGAACTTCCAACCAAGAATTATACATCCTGCAAAACTATCTTTCAAATATGAAAATGAAATTAAGACATTTGCAGATAAACAGAAACTCAGAGACTTTGTAAAAACCAAACCAAAGCTATAAGAAATACCGAAAGAATCTCTTGGCTTGGAAGAACAAATCTGCTAACTTTGTATTTTAGAAGGACACCTTATCCAGAATCCTTCTCCGTTAAGGAAGGCTCCAAACATAGTCAAAGTTATAATAGTGAAAGAAATGATCTAGTGATCATATCATGTAAACTATAATATCATCATATTAAAAAGAGGGATGTATTACAGTCATTATAGTCCTTCCAGATGGAGAAGAAGTTGACAAGACTGGTAGCAATCAAAATTAGGTTTATATACAGTTTATTAAGTGGCATCATGGGGCAGCTGTAAAGCACAATAAAGAAACATACCATATCAAGAAATGCAATACAGGAGTCTCAGAAACCACAAAATCAACCCTGAAAAAGGTGAAAAATCAACTCACAAAGAAGAAGGTAGCAGAACAGATGTATAAGAACAACAGAGAAAGCATCAAATAAACAAATCACAATGGTAGCACTGAACACATACTGTCATGGATTGAATTGTGTCCCCTCAAAATATGTCTAGCCTCATCACTGGGTCATGAGTCCCAGTATCTTGTGACTATCCTCCATTTTGTGATTTTCCTCTGCTGCATGTTAAAGGATTAGGGTGGGACTATAAATCCTTTCAGAAGATCACCTCCCTGCTCCTCTGTAAAGGGAGTTTCCCTGAAGTATGGCTTACCCCACTGTTAATCCTTTCATCCTGCAAGAGATAAAAGGAAAGGGAAGCAGGCTGAGAATTGGGAACCTCACACCACCAAGCAAGCAGCACCGCGAGAAGAGCATACCCTTCAGACCTGAGGTTCCTGTGCCAAGAGGCTCCCTGGACAAAGACTGCGGCAATACCGGACTTTCTGCAGAGCCGACAAGGGGAAAGCCTTCGCCTGGACTGGACACCCTGAATGTAGACTTGTAGCCTACCAGATTATGTAAGAATAAACATTCCTTTGTTAAAGCCACCCACTCTGTGGTATTTCTGTTAGAGCAGCCCTAGCTGACTGAAACACATACCTATCACGGCACTTGGCTGGCATCAATAATTACACTGAATGTGAATGGACTGAATGCTCCAGTAAAGAGACACTGAGCAACATCTTGGATCAAAAGACATGACCCATCTATATGTTGCCTACAAGAAACTCACCTTAAAGACTTAAAGGATGGAAGAATATATATCAAGCTAACAATGAACAAAGAGCAGGCGTGGCAATTCTAACCTCAGATAGAATCGAATTTCATGTAAAATTCACCATCGTGGACAAGAATGGACACTATTTATTAATGAAAGGTTCAGTACAGGAAAAAAGTGTAAAGAGTTATCTACGAGCTATGTAAGAGAACTAAAAATCAAACTGAAGTGCTCTATTAAAAAAAAAGTTGGGTCTACAAAGTTTCATTTCAGAGGTGAGGTACCACAGTGGCGCTGGACCGGATTTCCTTGGGAATTTTTGTATCTTGAAGTAAATTGAGCTAAAATGCTGTTGAGTGGTACATGTGGCCAGTAGTCCAGAGGGTGAGTGAGAAAAGGAAAGGCAGCCAGGGCAGTTAGGAGATTCTAGTAAGCGGTCCAGAGACAGAGCTGAGAAACCAACTTAACAGATCAGACTCAAAACCAAACCCACTGCCACTGAGTCAATACTATAGGACCCTGTAGGACAGAGTTGAACTGCTCCATAGAGTTTCCAAGAAGCACCTGGTAGATTTGAACTGCTGATACATGGTTAGCGGACGTAGGTCTTAACCACTATACCATCAGAATTTGTATGCAAGTTTAAACAGATATTCTCAGTTCAAATGGTTTTACAAAAATAATAATTTTTATGAGCCTCTAGAGACTGCAGCCAAAATGGTTTAAAATCAATTTTAACTCATTTTCCATTTGTTTAACTCATTTTCCATTGGTTCACTAGAGAAACAGTCTTGAGGATTTCCCTAGTAGAAAAGGAAGTTGATTTTAACTCAGACAGATATTTCAAGCTTTCAGGGTGGTATCTGGACTGAAGGGAATTTGCTGCCCCTCAAGTCCTATGACACAGGGAGGGTTCCTCTGTTTGAGAGTAGCCCAGGTACTGAAGTTCTGCAGAACTGTTGAGACTGTAAGCAGCTACAAAATCAGCAGTTTCCCAGACCCCTTGCTTAGGATTTCAGATTTCCAGACTGAGCACTCTCATCAGCACATGAAGAAGTAAATCCTTCCCGGGGCGAAGACTATGAATCAGTGAGGACTGGCTGGCATTTGTGAGTGTGAGTGTGTCTGCATGTGTATGCGTGAGCGTGCGTGTGTTCTCATTAGAGGGCGATCTATGATTTGACAGCCTCGCTGCTGCTGCTCCTGCTGCTGCTTCTGCTGCGGCTGGATGGTCTGTCATTAGTTGGAAAGAGCGGGGAGGGCTTAGAGGAACTGCAGTTCTGAAGACTGAGCTCTGCTAAGTGGGCTCCCTGTCAGACGAAGTGGATGAGATTTCCCACAGGATTGGAAACTTGGCCCTATTACCACTTCTCTCACCCAGGAAAGCAGGCAGCCCTTACCAGAGGACACGGTAAGAGGAGGAATTATTCTCTATGGGGCGTGCAGGGCAGGGGGCTTAGAGAAACAGGTGCTCAAAGGCTTGCTACTTTATAGCAAAGGGGTCTCACTCTGACAGTACAAGATGCAGAGCTAAATCACCACCCACACTGATGGTTGAATCTCTTGTTTTCTCCCTGGTATCTTTTTCTTCTTTATTATACTTTTCCCCATCACCTAGGAGGTCCCTGTGTCTTTAGCTCTCCGTTAGCAGATGTTGTTTACCTTTTCCCACGGGGAACCTTTTCAAAACTGGGCACTTTTCCTGTTTCTCTTTTCTTAAGCATTTTTCCACATTAAGAGGGAAATGCCTTATTACTGTGAGCTGTTCAAAACTGTTCGTCCATTCTACAGTACAGCTGCAAGACAGGGAGTTTTCAGGAGTACCTCTTAGCCTAGCAACTAGAATAACGGGAGATGAAAAGAGAGGACGTGAAAGCTACCTGTCAGTGACTGTGACTTGATCTGAAATTGTGATGTTATGAATGAATATGTCTACAACTCTTCACAGGGGAACCAGACCACTGTGATAAACGCAGCATACTGGGATGAAGATGTTTTGAGAAACAAGAGTTTCAGAGAAACTTCAAGACACTGAAGATGGAAAACGATACAGTCAGTGAAGTGAACCAAACACAGCCTCAGCCACGGGCAGCGGTGGCCTTAGAATACCAAGTGGTCACCATACTGCTTGTGCTTATTATTTGCGGTCTGGGCATCGTAGGCAACATCATGGTGGTCCTGGTAGTCATGCGAACCAAGCATATGAGGACCCCCACAAATTGCTACCTGGTGAGTCTGGCAGTAGCCGATCTCACGGTTCTGGTGGCCGCAGGTCTCCCCAACATAACGGACAGTATCTACGGCTCCTGGGTCTATGGCTACGCTGGATGTCTCTGCATTACGTACCTTCAGTACTTGGGCATCAACGCATCTTCTTGTTCAATAACAGCCTTTACGATTGAGAGGTACATAGCAATCTGTCACCCTATCAAAGCCCAGTTTATCTGCACATTTTCCAGAGCCAAAAAGATAATCATCTTTGTGTGGGCTTTCACGTCCATTTACTGTATGCTCTGGTTCTTCCTGCTGGATCTCAATATCCACACCTATAAAGATGCTATTGTGGTGTCCTGTGGCTACAAGGTCTCCAGGAATTACTACTCACCTATTTACCTAATGGACTTTGGTGTCTTCTATGTTGTGCCAATGATCCTGGCCACCGTCCTGTATGGACTCATCGCTAGAATCCTCTTCTTGAATCCCATTCCTTCAGATCCTAAAGAGAACTCTAAGACATGGAAGAATGACTCAACTCATCAGAATAAGAGCATGAATTCAAAGACCTCTAATAGATGTTTCAACAGCACAGTATCTTCAAGGAAGCAGGTAAGCAAGTCTAAGCCTCTGAGTCAACGGAGTAAATGCGGGAAGGACTTTCACATCAGATGGGTCCAATTTTGCCCCACTTAGCTGAGAGCCAGCCAAGTGCCGTCGAGTTGGATCCAACTCACGGCGACCCCAGGGGCCAGGGTAGAACTGACCCCCAGAGTATTCAAGGCGTGCCTGGTGGATTTGATGGTGAAGCCAAAATACAATCACACAAATGTTTCACAGTGTAAGCTTCTGCTTTACATATTAATTCATCTGTAGAGCAACTGAAGATCTAAAAATAGATGGAGAAATGGTATCACCTCAGTGGGTTTCGGTTTGGGGCTGTTAAGATATAAAGAAATATAAACAGAAATTCTGAAACTTCATCTTTAAAATGTTTGTGTCTCTCTGGGAAATGTTTTCAAAACATTGAGAACATTGTCAGCTTTTATAGGGAGCAGCTGGGTGTTTTCAAGAATTCTCTTGCACAGTGAAAGAATGACAAGGTAGTGTCAAAAAAAAACAAATCAAGACAACAGTGAACTTTCTTGCTCTTCTTTAGTTGCTCATATATCAGACATGTAGCTGTGAGGCATTCTTAGATTTATTTTTGTGAATCTTAGTTGGGACAGATTCCATCAACTTATCTTCCCCCTTATTCCTTCCATCTCCCTAAAAATTGTCCCAAGGTGCAGAAGCTGAAAATATACTTTGCCCAGGGAATTTTCTAAGACCCAATACCGAGTTCAAATTCATATAAAGAGTGATAGAAGTTTTCAAAATGTCTGTTTTTCCTACTAAGCGTAACTAGCAAAACCCTTTCTGCTTTCACGTAACCCGAAGCCTCATGGAGTTATAACTGAATAGTGATTGTACTAGTGAATGAAGTGTAACTTAATAAAAATAGACAACATCTTTAAGGAGGTGTAGAACTAAGATGTTTTTAGATCTTGTACGTATCTATGCACATTTACACAATTGTGCTAAGCTTCCAGGCCTTTGTTCCTCTTGGCTGAACAGAATAAACATGTTAAACACTTATTCTCATGGTTGAAAAAGCAAACTTGAACTGAACAATATTGCTCCTTTTAAATAGATTGAATTTTCTTTTTTCCCCCCTGTAAGAACTAGAGTTTTTCTTCTGTGTGTAAATAGAAACAAGGTGTATTTTTTTTTTAATGTACATATGAATTGTCTACATTGCCACTTCCTAAACCCCATGTTAGCTGATGTATAAAAAATTATGACTGGACATATGGCACACAGTGAAATAAGCCATTGATACACATAGCTGTTTTAGACACACAGGAAAGGAATAATAGACAGCATTTTGACTGTTTCTGCAATACTTGATTTATATAACATTTGTTATTTTAAAAAATGCCTATATGATAGAAAAAGAAGATTTGAGAAACTGTTGCCAAGCCTTAAATGTCTGGGCTTCAGGTCTAGCAGTGTCACCAATACGAGGGCTATTTGTCCATTTGTTATCCAAAACTTGCTTAATGCAAATTCAGAGAGACCTTTGACCATCTGCCAAGACAAACATTAACAAAACCAATAAAGAATAAAAAATATATACATCTCAATTACAGACCAAACAAGGGTCAACACCTGCAGCAAGTAAGGTCAGTGAGCAAATTCAATCATTAGACTACAGTGTAGAGTTTTGTTATAAATTTTGAAAATTTATTTGTCTGAACTAACATCCTTTCTTTCAATTAACATCTATTAGTACCTATCAGTACTAATAATGTGCTTTAAAGTGCTAATCATTACATGTTTATACTCTCATTTCAAAGCTAGTACAGACAGGCTGTCTTACAAAGGTGGTAGAAGAAAGCCAAAGATTTGGCTGGAAACAACTGGAGTTTGAATTCCAGGGCTTACAGGAAGCTGTGTAACCTGGGATATGCAGCACTCTCTGAGCCTCAGTTTCGGCATCCATAAAAGGGGGATGAATAGCAACATGCAGAGTTAGTGTAAGGGTCAAATAAAATGTCCTATGAAAAGCGCCTTAAAATGAGTGATGATTAACACCTGTGTGTTCATTTGCCCCCTCATATATATTTTTTATTATGTTGGCACCTGTAAGGGAAGTACTGAAAAGGATATACGGTTTTTTTTGAAAGAATATATGTTTATTATTTAATGAAAAATCATCTTTTGAATAGATATGTATATGGTACAAAAATTGCATTAAGGGACTGCTTAATGCTTAGGACATTTGACAATGTGTTTAGGGCACTTGGTGTTGTCACAGTAACATCACTGTCACTGGGCATCGAGAAGCCAGCCCTCCCCTAACCTCTGAAGAAAAAAAAAATTACCCTCAAGAGATTCTGACTGACAGTGACTGTGTAGCCAAGTATCCTAAGTGTCCTACATTGTTAGAGGCAACTACATACAAAGACTAAGTTCCCTGCTACAAATCCCTGTAACACTCTTATTGAGAAACATAGAATAACATATAAATCAATAGAAATGGATTTAAGTAATATGTTATTCCTGATTACAAGTGGAACAAGAACTCTGACAAAAGAAGGGACATAGTAAGGCATGAGAGAAGGCTTCACAGAAGAGGTGGCATTTCAGGAAGTTCTGGAATGAACAGGATAATTTGGAAAGCAAAAGCTTAAAAAGGGAGATCATTCCATGCAGAAAAGAACAGGCATTGTGGTTGGGATGAGAATGGAGGCATGGATTTGGAGAGGGGAAAAGGACTAGTGCACAGAGCGGGGGTTTTATGCAATGAAGTGACTTGTTTGACTATTATAAATGATGTGTTTGGAGGCACAGTGAAAACTGAAATTGAACCAGATAGAAGTTTATGTATATATATGTATGAGTGTGAGAGACAGAGAGACAGAGAGAGAGAGAGAGAGAGAGAGAGGATCCCAACTATCAGACAGAGAAAGAAGTTTTAACTTAATGTAGAGCCAATAACAGTTACAAGCAGGAAGCTGTGAGCAGCAATGACAAAATAGTGTGGTGGCATTTGCTGATGAGTGAAATCACAGCTGTGGACCTGGCAAATCTGAAGTGCTTGATAAGGATGACAGGTCAGCCTTGGAGCTTGTTGGTAGTGATTCAGGCATGAGATGGTAACATCCGCAATTTGGAGAATTTAGTCATAATTAAGAGTCATATTTCAAAGAAAGAAAAGGTGAGGTGTGAACATTTTGCACAGAAAAGATGAAAACAGCAGCCATTAAACACAACAGCGGGGTTTTGGGTTGAGGAGACCAGGGGTGCTCCGATGAGTGGGAATGAGAGCTGCAAAGGGAAGCCAACTTCATATGAAATCAACGACTCTTACTCCGACTTTTTCCTCTTCTCTGCAAAAGGTTCAAGCCTTCGCCTTTTATAGGCTAGGAACCCTTATTTTAATGTTTTCTCTGCCTCTTTTTTCTTTCAGGCATGTTTAATTTACATTTTAATAAATAGCCCATCCAAGCCAGATCTTCTTTCTAACCAAGTTATTAAAGCCAAAGGCATCTAGCCTACAAGAATTGCATTTTCAAAGGAAATAAAGAGTATTTATATGTAAAAGATAAAAAGGGTTTGTTTGGTTTTATTTTGTTTAAACTTATACCCACTTTGCAGAAAAGACAGCCAGAATCTCTTTTCTGTTATTCAGAGGTTCAGTTATATTTTAGGAACCACCTAAAATTAGGTAAATTCAGTGAAATGAATTACCCAAACCAATGGGTTAGAATTGCATGGACAAAAGAATTACCTGACTGACAATCTTTTACTTTACATTTGGTTGTTTGATATTCAGGAGACATGGTTTTCATTACCCCATTTGTTTCATTTCAGCTCTATTTATATAATGCCAAAAAAATTACCTTAGTTCCATCAATTCAGGTACTCAGCACTGTGTACATAAAATATCTTTATTATTGACTATGTATTTCTATGGACTCAATCAAGTCGTTTGGTATTTTGGAGGCCCAGAAATATCCAAACACTTTAGAAAAGGCCTATAGTATGGTAAATGCATTGATTTCGAATATTTACTTGAAAAATATTCTTCCCACAGGATGCATTATATTCTATAATCAGGCTACCAGTTTCATTTTTGATTGACTCCCTCTAATGCAGTTTTTTAATTCTTACAGTTTAATGGGAGGGAGAGCTGTGTGATATAGTCCAAACAAGGGCTTTGAGAATTTATGGCTAAGTTTTTATTATGGGTTTTACTTGCCTAATCTGGCCTTAAAATACAACAGTCTTCAGTTCCATCAAGTTTTGAAGGCCTTTCACCTTACTAGAAGGAATGTCCATAGCCAAAGAAACAAAAACAGCTTTCCATAAAGAGTTTTTTCTTTTTGCTATTGCTTTTGCTGTTATAAAATTACATTATAAAATTACAAAAGCTCAGGAGAAGAAAAAAGTTACCCCCTTACCCAATTTTCCAAGAACCCAAATTACTAACATTTTGTGACATTTCCTTTGTTTTTACTTGCTCGTTTCCACATAATTACAGTTATTATTTACATATGTATAATTAAGGTCACCATGAGTCACCATGAGTCGGCTCCGACTCGACGGCACTTGGCTTGGCTGGCATACTTAGAATTTTGTACACTGGTTTTTTTTTAACAGAAAATATTGAAATTAGCAGTCTCAAAGAGACAGCATATTGTAAAAGAGGATAGGATTTTAAGACACTTTCTTTGAACCTCAATTTTTTATTAGTAAAATGGCAAAAACAAGAGTTACTTCATGGAATTTAAGAATCAAATGGAAAACAGTTGACAAAAATTGTCTTTGCTCTCCTCCCACCTGTGCAGTCTGCCACTATCCATCACTTTTGTCCTCTCTCAGTGGCCATCCTACCCTCAGCAACTTCCTGACTCTCACTCGGTCCCCAGGAATACAAGGTCTTTATGGGTAATGAAGGAACCTAGCTGGCCCTGCTGGAGAAAGGACCTGGCCATTTGCTCCAAGACATCTTACAGCCTGTGTAACGCTATAGGCAGTTCTACTCTGTTCTATAGGGTCACTATGAGTCAGAATCAACTCATCAGTACACAACAACAGCAACAACTGGGTGACAGATTAAGAAATGGCACAAACATAGCTTCTCCCTTCTCCGCCTGTCTCCCTCCAATTCCAACTTTCAATGCTATTTAATTTTAAAGGCAAAATCTTAAACAAGGAAATCCTTTAGGAAACAAACGAAAGGGGAAATGGGGGAATGTCAGGAAGTATGGCTGGTATGTGGGAGCATACAGTCCCTGAAACTGTACCACCTACGCAACTGCCAACACTATTGGCATCTAAGAGAACACCTGCCCACCGTAACTGCGCGTCTCTCAGGGAAGCGGAATCAGTGATTAGACCTAGAAGACAGTAACACTGAACTCTTTGGCACTTGTCCTAAATGAGAGGTTTCTTCACGTCAGGGAGACTGTCGACATAGTGTTTTTACAGGTTCAGCTTCCGTTTCTCGTTGCTGATTGTTTAATTTGGTTCACTTTTCTGGCTTGAACTATGTCCTTGACAGTTAAAAGAGTTCCAATTGGAAAAAAACTTTGCACTTAATACACAGGTAGCTGTTTATGTCATTTTATTTTTATTATTATAGGATGATTTTCCACTTTCCAATTCACAGCCTGGAGAGGTAAAAACTTTATACGTATCCCAGAAATTGACTAAGTAAACATTTCCTGCAGTTATATGTTCTGTGTCTCTTTGGTTTAGACGAACTCACATTGTTTATTACCAACGTTGTATCTGCAACTTTGAACCATAATTTCACCAGTCAGGAAAAATACAGTCTCTTATATGCCAGTACCCCTACAGAATTTTCAATTTGGCCACATGCACCAAAAAACACCTTAAAGTCAGCTAATCTTGAAAAATGACTTGATATATTCTTATACTTTATGCTTCCTCTCATAAAGTCTTCAAAGTAAAAAATGGATGTCCCAACTCCCGGACAAATGAAGACAAAGCCACAACTATTGGATAGTGGAGACTGCCTTTCTTTCTTTTCTTTTTTTTTTTTTCATGAGTTAAAGGAAGAGCAAAAGGTATAAAATTAGAGCTGGATCAACATTAAGAAAAACATTGCCACATCCTCAATTTAAATAAACATTCACTCACAACCCAAAAAGGACCTAACACTGCTCTGGGTGTGGAGGCTACAGGGGTACGTTAAGTCAAGCTTTTCACCTTCAACAAGCTGAATTTGGACATGTTTGCAAACAACCCTGAACGGAGCACTATGTCCTATGGTAGAGAATGTGGCCGCAGTGGGGAAAGAAGCCAAATGGGACAGAAAGGGTGAAAAACTTACAGAGTTCACTGCAGTCAAGATGGGTCTCAAAACATGGGCAGAATATTTAAAAGCAGCAATAATGAAACAAAGAAAAGGAAGAAGAAAGACAATGCAAGAACAAAAGAACAGTAGGGAGGAGACTAGGAATGTTCTGGGAAAGGAATGGAAACTCTGGTGGCATGGTGGTTAAGTGTTACCACTGCTAACCAAAAGGCTGGTGGTTTAGATCGACCAAGGCACTCCTTGGAAACTCTGTGGAGCAGTTCTACTCTGGCCTATATAGTTGCTATGAGTCAGAATCGACTCGAAAGCCCTGGGTTACTAGAATGGAAAGGATTAGTCTAGTATTGTTGAAATGGGGCTATATAAGAGGACTGTCTAGTGAGAGAAGTCTGACCCAGATTGTGGTCTTACTACACCTAATTCCTACCCACTTCCCTGATCCTGTCTCTTGTCAGTCTATATAGTCTCATTAACACACATAGTTACAACTGCCACCTGTGTCCCTAGGAGTCTCCATTGTGCAGGTCTAGCAAGGACTTCTTCTCATCCATGCACTTAACAGCCTTTGGACTTCACAGAACTACAACAAACCTAACATGTGCAAAGCTGAATCCACGATCTTCCGCAATAATTCTACTTTCTCCTTTCTTTCCTGTACTAGGTTCTCAGGCCACACAGTCAGGAATCCTTCTAAGTCCCTTTCTTTTCTAATCCTCAAATCTAAACCAAAGCCAAGTCCTAGTGATTCTCGCTCCTAACTTGCATATGTGACCTGTTTCTCCATTCTTACTCCCGTTGTCCTATTTCTGCCACTCTTTGCCTGCTCTATTTCAGTACACAGCTAACCAGTTATCTCTGGCTCCTGTTTCACTGACAGTCAAATGATTCAAGAACTGCTGACTAAGGGACCTCTCTAATATATGGATATGTTACCAAGATGATTTGATAGTTCCCTAATGCCTACAATTTAAACTCCACAGCATAACAAATAAGGTCTTGACTGCTTCCTACCTTTTCAGCTTCATCTCTTGTAGCTTTTTCAGTCTTTATGACTCCAGAGCTCATGTTCTCCTGCCTTCCAGAGTATGTCCACTCTTCAGAACAGCACCTGGCATGAAACTGGTGCTCAATAAATGTTTACTGAATTAAGAAAATAGTGAATAAACAAAGTCAGAAAAATAAGAGTCGAATTTTAGTCTTCTGAAAGCTTGTCAGAAAAGTTTGAATACATTTTTGAAATAAGATGATGTCTGCAAATTGCAGACATTGTTCTCTAAATATGCCACTTTCTCAACCAGAACACCCTTGACCTGTCAAGCTCCCAATTATCTCATGTCTCAGATCGAATGTGTCTCCCTCATCTCCATCAAGCTTTTCCTGAATTTCTCAGCCAGGCTTATATAGTTGACTGCCTTGCTGTAACTATGTATGTGAGATGTTTTTCCTACATTCCCATAGTACTGTGTATGTACTTCTGGTTTAATAATTCTTATGCATTGCTTGTGTTAGCCTGTCTTCCCACTGACAGTAACATTCTTAAGAATAAGACCTTATGTCTCCAATACCCTCAGAAGTGCACTTGGTAAATTGAAAACTCTCCAAAAGTGTTTATACAAGGGCTGACAATTAAGTTTGTAAACTTAATTATTTTAAATGCTACATACCTCATTGCTGAATAACACTATGGTTGTCTTCAAAGTACTGCCCTTGGGAAACTATGCACCAATGCCAGTGCCTGGCCCACCCTCTTGGAACTCTTTCTGGAATGGCCATTGCAAACAGTGACAAGGTGGCAAGTTCATGAATTTAACCATATACTTGTCCTTCAGGGAGTTTTTAGCCAGTAAACGAATAACTGTATTGAAGCTCCTTACCGACTCATCTGATCTGGCCCCAGTGACTTTTTTCTTTACTAATGATAAAGGAAATATTGAAAGGACAACATTTTGAAGACATTTAGGATATTAAAGATAATATGATGACAACTCTGATGGCCATTCTAGAAAAAGAGTTCCAAAATTGTGTTGAAGGGTGGACTAGGCACCAGCATCAGTGCACAGCTTCCCCAGGGGTGTACTTTGAAGGTGACCTTAGTGATATTCAGCAGTGAGGTATGAGCTTGCGAACTTAACTGTCAGTCCTCATATATGAGTAGTGCGTTGCCACCAAACAGTGCAAGCTTTGCAAGTGTTGGTTGTTAACATTTCTTCCAACTCTCAGTGCACTAGTTACTTAATGTGGGCCATGGCTGGGATATTTACACTACAGCACTTGGAAAATGTGACAATCCAGAACCCTTCCCCACTTTTTGTGGACAGCTAATTGTAATCAAGTTCAACACAATTTTGCTCATTTCTCTAAGAAATCATTGTTTATTTCTGCCATACCCTTTTAGTGTAACTAAAGATCTCCTTGCCTTTTATCAAATTTGTTTTTTGAATTTCAGAGTAGCCAGGCATGATGGTGAATATGTCAGCAGATGAGATATTTCAGGGACTTTTTAGCTTCCTTTTGCAAATGGGAAAGGCTGGCATCAAAACCCAGCAGTCAGATAATAACAATTCACTTTGTCATTCAAAGTCCTATTGGCTTTCCAATGAGTCTTTGAAATCCCCTCCACAATCAGAGAACTATATTAAAAAGAATGGACAGAGAGATGTCAATTCCAGAAAGAAAAATAATACACTAGCCAACATACAAAGATGAGAACAAATCCACATGAGTCCCCTATGTGACTAATTTTCCTAAAGCAATTTGCAGACATCATCTTATTTCAAAAATAAATGTATTCAAACTTTTCTGACAAGCTTTCAGAAGACTCTAAAATTTGACTATTATTTTTCTGGCTTTGTTTGTTCATTATTTTCTTAACTCAGTAAACATTTATTGAACACTAGTTTCATGCCAGGTGCTGTTCTGAAGAGGTATCACACAGTGCACATACTCTGGAAGGCAGGAGAGCACAAGCTCTGGAGTCATAAAGACAGAAGTTTAAATCCTAGCTCTTCTATTTTTTTAACTCTATAATGTTCGATAACTCATTTTACTTCTTGGCACTTTAGTTTGTATATACGTAGAATGGAATTCTAATAATACCCAATCCTAGGGTTTCTGTGAGAATACAGTGGTATATAGCAAGCATGCAATAATTCTTACATACTGTCTCAGTCCCAGCCTCATCATTTCCTCTCCCCACTGTAAGTGAAGAGAAGGATATTCTTGCTTCACTGATCTGTTGCAGAGTGTCTCTGTCTCTCAATTGCCTTCTTCCTATTTATCCCCTAGAACATTATCATAATGATCTTCTAAAATGACAACTTAATAATACCATTATTCTGCCCCAAACCCTTCAATATCCCCCTTCTTCCAGGTTTAAGCCTCAAGTCATTATTATGGCATGTTGTTGTAAATTGCTGTCAAGTCGGTTCCGGCTCAGGGCAACCCCATGTGTGCTGCGGAGAACTGTGCTCCTCAAAGTTCTCAAGGCTGAGGCACCTCTGGGTGGCTTTGAACCACTAATCTTCTAGTTAACAGTAGAGTGCTTATTTGTGCCCCCCAGGGCTCCTTTCATGTCAGGACGATTATGATCTGCTTCTTGCTTGTTTTCCCAAACTCATTTCCTGGCAGCCCACCAATAGGAACAATATACCATCCTACTAGCAGTTTCTTTAATTGAGTACACTCTATCATACTTGAGTCCTTTGGGTGTGCCCACCACCCAGCCTTAAACACTCTTCAGCCTGTTATTTGGCCCGCGACCTTCCGTCCACACTCTCATAGGTCATCTCACTGAGCAAGCTTGCCTGACAGCCACCGCAGGACTTGGCATCTCTTCCTGTCCTCCGTAGCACTCTGTTCTTTCATCTTTAGAGCACATCATGTTGTTGTAATAGCTTGTTCAAACGTCTGTCACCCCAGCCAGATTGTGCACTGCACAACGACGAGAACAGTATTGCATTCAATTGTGTGTCCTTGGTGCCTTGTATGGTGCTAGGGAATATAGATAAATTATTAAACTGATAAATGTTCAATATAAAATATGAAATGGAGGAGTCAAATATGCTTCCAATGATTTCCTTCAAGTGTCTCTGATGGTAGACCTGATGAATGATAGGTACAGGGACAGATGTTAAAGACACCGTTAGAAACGGTGAGTGTAAGATGAGGTGCTGTAAAGGATTTATTGTTTAATGGGAACAGAGTTCCTGTTTGGGGTGATGAGAAAGTTCTAGAAATAGAAGTGATGGTTATAAAATACTGTGAGTGTACCTCATGGGACTAAATTATACTTTAAAAAGTATTTAAAATAGTAAACTTTATGCTATAGATATCTCACTACAATTTAAAAAAGAAGAAGAAGAAGTGAAATGGCCTGTTAAGGAATTGAAAATATTAACTTTTAAGTTAATAGTAGTCAGGATGAGACCTGTGAATTTGGGAATCATTAGAATCATCTGGAAAAAGGATACAATTTTTTTTTTTTTAAAGGGATGGACAACTGATGAAAATTGAGTTCTAGAGGAAGGTTGACAGGAGGCTAGAAAAGAATGAATGAAGTTCTTTGCTGAAGATGAAAAGATCTGTCTTCCCCTTGTGGAAACATGGCTGGAGGGCCAAAGACAGAGTTTTAAGAAATGCTCACAGTTGAGAGGGAAAGCAAAGAAGGAAAAATGAGCCAAAGAAAGAGAAAAGATGCAATTAAAACTGAGAAGCCATAGCCTTGCCACTAGAGTCGAACAGAATTCTTCAGAGCTGCATAGGAGGCGTATGAGAAGAATTTGAATAAGTTACAAATTGAATTCCTCTGAATATTAAACAGGACTAAATACATACACAAAATAAGAATATGACTGATTCAAAATACTCAATAGCCGTGTCTAATTGAAATAGTATTTTGGAAAAGAAAATACTGTGAGAACAGTGGCTCTTGGCTATACTGGCCTGAGAGCGACTGCGTAGGAGCTGCGCCCTACCTGCCTCCATTCTGAGCCCCTACTGTGTGAGTTCTATGGGGATCTACGACCAGGGGAGAGCTCTGCGTGGTTTCTGCAGGCAGCAGCTCTCAGTGTGGAAAACCAGGAGGTGACTCAGCAAGGGAGGCGGCACCACGGGGAGAGGGAGAGAGGACGGGCTAGAGCAAATGCAGAGAACTGGATGACTTTTTGAAGATGGTCTGTACAATCAAGGGACTCTGGTCCTGCTGTGCAGGATAACACCCTGCCATGTTCCCTCTGGTCGGAGTCTGTCTTTGTGGCTGGTGCTTCTCAGCAAACATTTGGAAGATTATTCATATAAAAGAATTAGGTAGTGGTGATGACTTGGGCGGGTGGGGAGAAAGGAGCACTGACATCATTTCTCCTCTACCAGGAAAGAAATGAATAGGGATAGGCTCAGATACAGGGGAAATATTTAACCAGGGATTAGGAAGTGCTAGGAGCCTTGGCTATGCAGCGGTTAAGAGCTGCTAACTAAGAAGTTGGCAGTTCAAATTCACCAGACATCCCTTGGAAACTCTATGAGGCAGTTCTACTGTGTCCCATACAGTTGTTAGGACTCAGAATTGACTCAGCGGCAACTGGTTTGGTTTGGGGTACTATGAAGTGCCAGGATGGCCCTCTAAGGGATTTCTTTATGAATCAGTTATAATGCTCTTTGAAAAAGCTAAGAGCAGTTAAGTCAATCTATTGCATAAGCAAAGTGTAGAGCACAGGGGAGGCACTACCCTGTAATTAAGGGAGGTCTAGTTAAATGGTGACAATTCCTTCCAGTGAGTTTTGATATGGAGAGGGGAAGCAGTGGAAGTAAGGAACAGAGACACATATTTGGGACAGATCTGCATGTATTCTCCTATACTTTCATTGAAAACTTATTACATATTAGAGTGTTAGGGAGTGGGATACAAAAATGAACAAGGTAGAGTCCCTACTCACAGGAAGTTCACAGTTTCACAGGGAAAGTAGAAAAGCAAATAACTAAAAGCACAAAAGAATAAGTGTTATTATAGCAAAAAACAAATATTAGCATGTGTTCTGGCACTTGATCCAAATGGCTTGGGGAGAAGTAGGCCACAGAAAAGCTTTCTGGAAAAGAAGATAAAATTCCTAGTGTTTGTGAGCTCTGCTGGTCACCCAAAGTTTAGCATTTGAAACTACCAACTGCTCCTTGGAAATCCTATGGAATCCAGTCCTCTGAGGTCAGATTCAGAGTTAGTCACTGATGTGACATAAGCAATTACTTAGCAGTCTTAAATCTCAGGTAGTACATCTGTAAAAGGCATGATAATAATAGTAACTATTTCTAAAAGTAGTTATTAAGATTTAATACAAAAATTCATATAAAATACTTCACGTAGTTCCTGCCACATGGAAGTAACAGACATTAGCTACTGTTGTTACTAAAGAGCCCTGATGGCAAAATCGTTAAGAGATTGTCCTCTAACCAAAAGATGGGTGGTTCAAACTCACCCAGCAGCACTGCGGACAAAAAATCTGGTGATCTGCTGCTGTAAAGACTACATTCTAGAAAATACTACAGGGTGCTTCTACTCTGTTTTATGGGGTCACCCTGAGTCAAAATCAACTTGATGGCATCCAACAACAGCACTGCTATTATTTAATCATTCACCTCAACGAAAAGGATCTGATTCCAGTGGGTTGGGGATGTTAAGTTCAGTTTCACTCTTGTGTTGGAAAAAGTCCGCAGAATCATAGGGTACAGTTAGGCATAGAGATTTAGAGCTCAGAATGGTTCTAGTGATACAGATATGGCAGTAATCAGTACAGACCTGGTTTGTTGAAAATACTGAAATAGAGATGACCCCTTGAAGATTTTTTTTTTTAAACTATAAAAGGAAGCCTGGAGTGGCTCAAATTCTAAGAATGAGAAGAACCTGTGAAATAGAACACCAGGAATGGACAGAAGGGGGTAAAAAATAATAATAATAATAGGAGAAAGTAGAGTTATAGAAACCAAAGCAGGAGGCCTTTAAATAGTGGCCAATGGAAAGAGATGAAGATACAAGCTGCACCCACCAAAAAAGCCAAACCCGCTGCCATCAAGTCAATTCTGACTCACAGCAACCCTATTGAACAAAGTAGAAATGTTCCATAGAGTTTTCAGCTGGTGACAGCAGTTTTGAACTGCGGACCTTTTGCTTACTCACTGTGTCACTTAACCACTATGCCACCAGGGTTTCCACAAGCTGCACCCCAAACCCAGAGCTCTTGAGTCCATTTTGACTCATACCAGAAAACCACAGTGCTAACCTTTGGGAGCGCAGGTGCCACAGAGCACTGGGGAAAATTAGATTGCATGGAATTAGTGAACGAATGGATGGGGGAATGAAGACAATAAAGGTAGCCAACTGTTTTTAGCAAGCTTGATGACAATCCAGAGATAGAAGAATAAAACAATAAAGCAGGATATCTTTGTTTTATTTTTATTTACTTACTGAGATAGAAGAAAAGTGAGCATGCTCACATATTAATCAGGAGTCAACAGAGTGGGAGGGTTATTCATGAGTAAGATTCAATATTGATGGAGCTCTGGTGGTCCAGTGGTTAAAGCACTCAGCCGGTATCCAAAAGGTCGGCAGTTTGAACCCACCCTCTGTTCCAAGGGAGAAAGATATGGTAGTCTACTCTGAAGATTTACATCCTAGGAAGCCTGTTTTAGTCAGCTAGTGTTGCTCAAACAGAAATACCACAGAGTGAAAGGCTTTAACAAAGGAAAGTTTGTTCTTACACAGTCCAAATTCAGGATGTCTGCTCCAGGGGAAGGCCGTCACCCTTGCTGGCTCTGAAGGAAAGTCCTTGTGTTGCATCAGTCTTTGTCCAAGAAGCATCTTGATGCAGGAACCTCAGATCTGAAGGACACGTTGTACTCCCGGTGCTGCTATCTTGATGGTGTGAGGTTCCCAATTCTCTGCTTGCTTCCCTTTCCTTTTATCTCTTGTAGAATGAAAGGATTAAGGGTGGTACAAGCCACACTCCAGAGAAACTCCCTTTATAGTGGAGCAGGGAGGTGATCTCATGAAGGAATTTACAATCCCACACTAATCCTTTAATATACAGTGTAGGGAAATCACAAAGTGGAGGATAATCATAAAATATTGAGAATCATGGCCTAGGCACATGGCTACTCATATTTTGGGAGGGATACAATTCAATTCATGACAAAGCCCTATGGGCAATTCTACTCTGTCCTATAGGGTCATTGTGAAGTTGGAACAGACTCAGTGGTAGTGGTTTTGATGTGATTCCTGAGGCAGCAAGAAGAGAAAAAATAATGTCTTCAAAACAATTAGCCTTGAAAAGGAAAACCTGTATGCTTGTCCTTGTCCAAAGGACTGCAGCTGATTCATCTACTGCACTGGTACAGTGTCTGGCACGTAGTATTACCCAGTAAATGTATGTCAAATAAATTAAAAAAATGCATTAATAAAAGAAGGAATGAATGAGATACAAGAAAAAGACAGAGATGACATGGCAGTAGGTACAGGTTAGATTAAGAGGTGAGAAATGTTGAGTTCGTGCAAACTGGTCTCTTTTTTCTCAGTGAAGTGGAAGGGAAAATCATTGAGAATGCTAAGGGCAAGGGGACATGTATGGCAGGGGAAGAGGGTGTGGCAGTTGATTGTGGATAATGGGAGGTAAACAACAGGTAGAATAATGATAACAGTCAATCCCATTCACTATTAGACAAAAATGAACTAAGGGTTGTGATAAATTATGTGGTACTCTGAACTTCTTAGTGACGTCTGAATACTTGGCAGTAGGCCTGTTCTTGGATTCATGCCAAACAAGTATGTTACTCAAGCTAATTAAGAAAATCAATCCTGCTATTTGGGCAATCACAGGTTCTTCTCCTGAAGCTTTTTACAGAAGGTGCCATATTTAGATGAGCCACTTTCATTGACCAAAAGCTATCTGGCATTACCCTCAAGGTTGTCTCTTTTTCTGCAACAGTGAGTCAAGACACCCCCAACCAGAGCAATTTCACAGTTAGCACTTAATTCTCCTTCACTGGGGCAAAGATCTATGATAAAGGGCCAGAACTGGATTTGATGAACTGCCAAAGAGCAGGGAGCTCTATGTTCATCAGGAAGCTCTATCAGAAGCCCAAATCAATAGAAGTCGTGTGCCTTAACAAATCCCTCACTCAAAAACACTGAGCTGGAGCACCTCATGGAGAGTAACTCCTTCCCCACAGTCTCAAGACAGGCTTCTTCTTTACTAGCATCCTCAGCAGACATGTCTTGGGTTCTGATCCCCTCAGATATTTTCTCCCAATTTATTTTGTTTCTGAAGGCTTTCTTTAAAGGAGACATATGCCGAAGCAGGTGACCTTGTAACAAAAGCAGCATGCTCCGTTTTGCACACAGTTCTTTACCTCAGGGGAAGATGGTATCATGAAGTGCAGATGCTCTTAACTGCAATTAACACGATTAAGGGTGCTTGGCCCTTCTCTTCTGTATCCAAGCATATTGGGTTTTGTGCCTCACTAAGAATCTTGAGAGTACTAAAGGCAAAAGCCAGAGAGGCTCCTTCTGGTGACAATTTATCAGCACTCTGCTCCTCACTCCTAATGCAGGATGTTTGTTTATTTCTTAGGTCTGCTCTTCCGACTCAAGGAGTGTCAGGCACTCAAAATCTAAGCTGACCCAAGATTCAGACAGGTGGAAAGCTGCTGCTATTGACAGTGGCTTTTAAGCAAATGAGTAACAGCCTCTGTTGGTGGCTCCTCCCCACCTCCACTCACTTCAGAATAATTGTTCAAGAGAGGCTTATTGTGCTCAGCTGAAACATGTTTTAAAAGAGACAGACATCAATACATACACTACAAGTAGAGAAAGTAGTCTTGAATATACATATATTTTTAATCATAAAGACCGAAGCCCCAGAGGAAAACAAATCATTATTATGCCCTGTTAACCTGAACAGCACAACGGGTAAGCATAGTCCACTGCTAACAGAAAGGCTGTAGGTTCGAATCCAGAAGCTCTGCAGGGGGAGAAACCCAAAAATTGGCTCACAGAAAAGTTACAGCCAAGACAACGGTATGTGACAGTTCTATTCTGTCATGTGTAGTCACTCTGAATCAGTATAGATGCAGTGGCATACTCAACTAAAAACCCACTGCTATCAAGTCAATTCCAACTTAGAGTGACAGCCTGTAGGACAGAGTATAACTGCTCTTCATGGTTTCAAAGGCTGTAAATATTTACAGAAGCAGACTGCCAATCTTTCTTCTGCAGAGTGGTGGGTTTGAAATGCCAGCTTTCTGGATAGTAGCCAAGCACTTTAACTACTGTACCACCAGGCTCTCTTGATAGCACACAGCAACTGTCAAAAGACAAACACTCTTGGATTATGACAGAATAAATTATGTTCTCAAATAATGTTTAACGGTCATTAAGACACTCTTGGTAACATTTAAGGAAGATACACTAATTTTTGTAAATTGGTAACTTATTGTAAGCACACTATCAAATAATGCTGCTACCTCTCAAAGAGTTACAGAGGAAAGTTGTTATATTTAGAATTCTATTTATTCAGTAAGTTTGCCTTCTGCCACAACCACATTGAATGACACAACCTCAATAATTAAGGACAGAGAATCAGTTTATTTAGTAACAGCTAAGAATACAAAGTATTTTTTTGAAAACACCGATGATTTGTCAGAAAAACAACTTAAAGTATGATAGATAGCAAAGATAAAATACCCCAAACCATTTTTTTCCTAAAGAGAAATAAAATAACTGCATTTAGAAGTAAACTATCTTGGTAAGCTGTTACACAGTAGTTCCAGGGGAAATGTTATGCCTAAAAATCTTTGTAATGAGTAGTGATTTCCTTATATTCTAACTAGCCAGTGTTTACACACACACACATGCCATGTTTACAGTCACCCTGAAGATTCAAATATATAGTAGCTTAGTGATGTGTCATAAAGTTGTTGTTATCAACCTTTGTTTCACGCCATGACATCTGAGGTGCGGGACATGTTCCCTTTACAAACAGGGGCACATGCAACACAAATTCAAAGGTGAAGCAGCTCCATGGCCTCTCTAGAGCATGGAAAGTCTGGAAAATTCCCCTTAAAGATTCTGACCACCTCTTCAAAACCTCTCCATCCCAGTTCAAGAATTATTGTTTGAACATTCTAGCTTGGATTCTTCAGTTAATAGCCTGCAAAACCAGCCTTTAAGAATATTTCAAGATATCAGTTGTAATCAAATTTTCTGGCCTCAGAGTAAAAACCATTTGAATTCAAAGTACCTTTAATTTGAAGATCATGAGAAAGATGACAAGGCTTTGTGGGGATATCAGAGAACACTGATGTTTCCCAGGTGAATGTCTTTGACACACTCAACGGCAGTGAACACCACCGTCACCAAAGGTAGTGTCTTCTGGGGAAGGAGCTGACAAGCACATTAAAGGTGAGGTGTGACCCTGATACTTTTTAGGTGCTGGTAGAGGAGTAAGGCTAACAAGGATGCTGTTACAAGGCAGATCAAATTTTCAATCAGAATTTTGGTCGACAAGCAGAGGACCAACATTATTTGACCCATATTTCACATAGGCTTTGTTCTTTTTTTTCATAATTAGATGAAGAATTTGAAATGAAAGTATCTATAAATCATAGTAGCAGTCTGAAATATCTTTTAGTCTTTTGCCTGTTTTATTAAAAGTGTTCACTTATTCCAGGCATTGGCACACGACCCCCAAGGACAAGTTCAGCTCCACTGCTTCGTTTATTATAAGTTTTTTTTTTGTAAGTAAAATTTTATTGGAAGACAGCCATACCCATTCATTTACATTTTACATATGGCTGACTACATACTACATAGCAGAGATGAGTAATTGTGAGAGAGACTGCCTAGCTTACAAGGCTAAAATATTTACTGTCTGGCCCTTTGCTGAAAAAGTTTGCTGACCACTGAACTACTATAATAAGTTTGTCTGAAAATTTTAGATACCTAGCACAGGTTCTAATACATAAAGAGTGTTCAAGAAATAAATGATAAATGTGTTCTGACTTCAAAAAATTACCATCAGGAAAGTTCAACCTCATTAGAATTAGCATTAGCCTAATTTGGTATCTAGTGTGTCATCTGCCTTCATCTCGGCTCTGCATCCCTCAAATGAAATCCTTTGTGTGTTATATTAAGGGAGTCCCTGATTTCAGCAGGCTCTAAAAATACAAATTTATACTCCACAGATAGAGTGGTGTACAGAGCTTTATGAGTGACAGAGAAGTCACAAATCACTGAATGTGACAACGGAATAGAAATATCTGTCAGCAGTGAGATACTTGTCTTTTGGAGTCACATCCCATCTTACTTTGCTCTATATTCACATGCCGCCAATCAACATCCAGTAGTGGGAAATGAACTCAGCATACATCATTTTATGTAGGCATTTCCTTAGCCTTTTATGTTTCTTGATTTCTTCATGTAACAATTTATCCAACAGTTCTTTATTTCTACCAAATAACAGACTATTCCCTGGAAGTTTTTCTTCTCCATGATTTCAGTGTGAGTGTGGTGTCTCATACTGAAAGAATTTTTTATATGTTTACCTTAATTTTTACTTTCAAGCATTGTTGTTACGCCAAGCACTGCTTTAGGAGCTGCAGGTAAGATATTTGATAAACATTGTTCCTTTCATCAAGATTCCATGTAAGAGAGAAGAAAGCAGACACAAAATCATAGTCCCATTTGTTATTAGGACTGGAAGAGCCACTCGGAACTCCATGGAGGAAGTAGAATTACAATAGCATTAGTGCATCATTTGTCCATTCGTTCACTCCCTGAATATTTATTGCACCTAGTAGGTGTCAGACCCTCACAAGAATGCTCCTTGCAGGTAGGGTGGGATAGGGATCCTCAAAGAGCTATCTTTCTAGGGAGGAGAGACAATAAACAGATGAGCAACTGAAGGAACAGTGTCTTTTCAGATTATGACTAATAATATAGATAAAATAAACTGGGAGATAGGACAGAAAGTGACTTGGAGACATATTAATACTCTGTTTTCTCTAGAAATATTAATCTCTCCGGAAATTTTTTTCTTCATCTGTGAAACACCAAGAACACCTAGCTCATAAATTACATAAAAATTAAATAACTCAAAAAGTCACTGTGTTATGTTTGAGATACATTAAGTGTTCAATAAAATATTACTATCATTAAAGCAGATAAATGCAAAGGACTTTTATTCACATCTTTTAGGTTAACAGATGAAGCTAGCAAGTCCTACCAATGATGCAGATTTCAAGGAGGGGTAAAGAATATTACAACAACTCTTTGTATTGGAAACACACAATGTATGTTACAACATGTTTTCACATCCTTGCTGCAATTAATCCTCTTAGATGAATTTTCTCCTAGTATAGACAGACATCAAGGCTCTGAAAACTTTAAGTAGTAACATTTAGATTAAAAGCCAGGTCTTCTGATTCCTAGTTTCATACTTCTTCCTAGTCCCACACTAAGCACACTGGAAAACTACAATCATTGGGAAAGGCCTGAATGTAGCCACTGCTGAAGGAAAGAAGCAAGCCTTTGCCATTTGTGCTGTCTGTCTGTCTGAGTTCTTTCAAGCAAGTTAGAGAATGAGCTCTGTATGCCAGACAGATTCAAACATAGAACAGACCATCTCTCCTGAAAGAGGCACAGGTGGAGAAGGAGCTGGCTACCTCACAGGCACTCCGAGTCCCATGATCAATGACTTTGTGCAAGATCTTTAGAAGCAAGACAACTAAATCCCGAGCAAGAACTTGGCAGCTCAGAAAGTTCTGCTTCTATTTAGAGATCACTTCCCTGCACCTCCATCATCCGCATTTTACCTTTCAAAAGTCTTCTCTTTGATATCCCAGCTGTGCTGGATAAGCAACTAAAGGATTGATATCAGAAAAAGACGTCACAGACTTGTGCTGCCCCTCACTATTTAGCCAAACACAGAGACAGGGATTGAATCTTTAAAAGTGCTTTATTCAGACTGCCAGTGATCTGAGAAGATGAAAACTTACTGCCCTAGAGCCCATCTTAACATTTCAGTTTAGGCTGGCCAGTTTTATAGAAAGGTTTAGGGAAGGGCAGGGGTATAGGAGAGGGGTGCATCTGTGCCGGTGTTCAGATGCAGAGTGGTTGGTGGAGGAATACTGCTTCTTTGTTCTATGATGATTTGTCCTTGATGTCTGGAGACTGACCACATCTTCCAGAAACTGTACTGTCTGTCTGAGTTGTGGACTGCAAGTTGGTGTCTCTCTGTCTGGTCAGTAGTCAAGAAGAATAGCTTTAGAGCCTGGGAAAACAATCTCAAAATGTTTATGAGTACCAGTCAGAAGGGAGGTTAAAGTCTTTTTGTGTCTGTTCCTGAAGAAAGGATGTTTAAGTATTAAGAAAAAAAAACTAAGAATTCTTCTATGGCTATTAACTCTATCAGGATCACTTGTGTATATATCAGCCTACACTGTTACCCATTTTCTTGTCATTACCTCTCATCAATTGGCCTCGAACTCATGGTGACCCATGTGCAACAGGATCAGGCTAGTTTTTCGGAAGTAGATCACCATGCTTTTCTTCTTAGTCTGTTGTAGTCTGGAAGCTCTGCTGACACAAATTCAGCATCATAGTGACCCACAATCCCCCACTGACAGATGGGTGGAGGCTTCACTGGGAGGTACATTGGCCAAAATAAGTCTCCTGCATGGACGACAAAGATTCTATCACTGTATCGCTACTGCCCCCAATGTCACCTTTACTGTGCTCCGTAGACAAAGAAGTGAGGGAAGAGACAAGGTTGGGTGATATTTCCCTCAGAAAGGATCGGTATCTTCAGAGAAGCATTACAGCTAGTAACTGGACTCCCAGTCCCAGAGCCACCCAAGACACTCCATTCAGAATTTCTAAGGCCTGGTTCTAAAGAGAAAAATGTTTTGTATAAATAACCTTTACTCTAGCGAGCAGGTAAGAAATCTATAGCAAACTGTACTAGAGTAAACTTTGCAGGATAGTCATTCATCAGTAATTTACCTCAAAGATAGAACATTTAGAAAAATGCTAAATTAGCAAGCTCAGTCCTCAGAGTATGAGCCGTGTTACTGTTCAAGCATGGCTCATGAAAGAATTCAGCATGACATTTTATTTTCTAGATCAAGATGTTATTGTAATTTGAATCCCAGTGCAGCCATCTGAGTTTTTCCCCTCCCACCATTTTTCCAGACATCTTCCTCCTGTGAACAAGAAAACATCCAAGCAACAGGAAGGAAGCCAGCCTTTCATCATGCACAATTATCAGACTCTAATCAATACTGAAATCTCCAGGCGACCATAGATGCTACTATTGCAGAACGTTTTCTGTCCAATCCTCAAGCCTAGTTGCAAATGTTTCCTAACACATAGCTGTTTTCCACTCTTAACCGAAGAACCCTGAAATAAGAAACAATTTAAAATGTGTTCCATCAGGGCTTAGTGCCGCGGTGTAAATAAGAGCATCTTGGTCAGGTGCTACCAAATAATCCCTGGGGTAGAAACAGGAATTCATTTCTATACTCACTGTTCTTCTCCCGTGTACAGCCTTCACCACTTCCCACCTTTAAATCCAAGTTGTGTGTGTATGTTTTCAGTTTTACACACTCCTCCCCAATACAAGGTACTATAGTAAAGAGAAACCCTGTGGCATATTGGGTTAAATGCTACATCTGCTAACCAAAAGGATGGCAGTTCAAATCTGACAGATGCTCCTTGGAAACTCTATGGGGCAGTTCTACTCTGACCTGTAGGGTTGCTATGAGTTGGACCTGACTCCATGGCAGTGGGTTTGAGGGGTGGGGTAGAGTAGTAAAAAGAAAAACAGAAGATTTGGAGTTGAATACACCTGTCCTTAAAATATGACTTTCATTCATTGGAGATGACTTTTCTAAGCCTCAGTCTTAACATCTAAAACAATGATGCAAAGCAGAGCTGTTATAAAAAAAGTACTGAACATGTTGTCTGGTACTAGGAGATATTTCATATATCTTAATTCTCTTCCTCCTTTCATCAGCTAATTCACAATCCTAAAGTAGAACATCTTCAATTTCCATCTTATTTTCTTCATTCTAGATTGAAACACGTGAAGAAAATATCACACAGTTCCCATCTAACAGAGGCCCTTAGTGATCAACAGAAAGCAAGGCCTTCAGTCATTTGGAGGCCTCTCTCCTGCAACCTTGAGCAGTTTTGGTGTAACTTGGCACTGAACCCTTGCTTCACTCACAAGTGCCTCGCTTTCTCACTACTTGTGTATTTGCTACTCTTGGACTTTCTCTTAAGAGTGGAAGGCTTCAGATATTCTGCCACACCAAACTTAGGCCCAAAGCTCTGTCCACTTTCCTCAGAAAGGGCTTTCACATTTGGCATTTTGTGATGCTTAGTAATCCTAGAAATCCTGGTGGCCTGTGTTTAAGAGATACAGCTGTTAACCAAAAGGTCAGTAGTTCTGATCCACTAGACACTCCTTGGAAACTCTATGGGGCAGTTCTACTCTGTCCTATGGGGTCACAGTGAGGCGGAATCAACTCGGTGGGAGGGGATTTGGTATTTTTGCTTGGCTGGTTTGTTGATTTTTTGTTTTGTTTAGGAACTTTCCTAAGAAGCCCTGTAAGTACAAATAGTTACATGTTTGGCTGCTAACCGAAAAGCTGGCAGTTTGAATCCATCTAGGGGCTTTGCAGGACACTCATCGACATGCTGGTTACAGACAAGAAAATCCTATGGGCCAGTTCTACTCTGTCACATGGAGCCAAAATAGTAACTTTATTAATGATCCCAGGGTGGTACAGTCTATGCTTTACTAACCTAAAGATTGGCGGTTTAAAGGCAACCAGCAGTGGCGCAGAAAAAAGACTGATGCCTGCTTCTGTACAGATTACAGCGAAGAAAATCTTATGAGGCAATTCTATTCTGTAACATGTGGAGTAACCATCAGTCCCTTAGAATCAACTCTATGTCAACAGGTTTCATTTTTTGGTTTCAGTAACTTGACCAGAGAAGGAGCAGTATTAGAAGGGAAGGATCTCATCATGTCCTACACAGCAATATTTCATCCTGTAGTTCCAACACTCTTCTAAACTCAGATATATACTTTTATTTTCCCAAAGGTGATGCCAATTCATGACTCTATTGACACATGCAATACTCCTCTCCCCTGAAGGCACATACTTGTTTCCTATCACGTCAAATGTCTTTTCCAGGAAAAAGCTGTCTTCCTCAGCATCCCCTAGAGTTGTAGAAAAGCATTTTTTCCATTTCGTTACATATACCACACTTAGAAATTTATACTTAAAGACACCCTGTATCACCATGTCTCCCCTATGTTCTTCTCCTTCCCCAAGCATTACAAAATACCACCAGAGTTTCTTTGTTGTGAATCTCGGCTAATATTTTCATGGGCATTTTTAATCAAGTAGAGCCCAGAAAATCCCATTTTTCTTGCCAAAATGACTACAACTCATTCTAAATAGGACATGTAGATAAACAGTAGAGTCAACCACCTGTGCATTAGACTCACTGGGTGGCTTTGGTGACAGAATCTGTTAAGCAATCCTCAAGTATAGTCTAACAGTCTATGATCTCTCCACCATGAACCACCACTCTGCTTTTATTATGTTTATTGTACTTTTACTGACGTGAAGTTGATTCTAAGAGCTTTTCAAGCCCCATCATTCAAAACTTAAACCCCACCAATGATCTCACTCTGTGATATGAAACACTCCACAAGGATTACGACTGCATTTTAGAAATTATATGTCCAGCCACTGACCAAGCCTAAACAAAGTGTAAGATCTGCAAGAGAAAGTTCCTGGAGCCCCCAATTAATGCAGAAGCATGGCCTAACTCAGATTCATTTAATTATCAATCAAGTTTCTCCTTCAGTTGGCAAAATCACTATAACAACATGTAAAGGGTCATTGATCACTTTGCTGAGGGAAAAAATATCCTCAGTTACAGAGCACTTTGTTAATATGCAGCAACGCAAGAGGGCACAGGCAGAGTCCAAATACAGAACATATTGTTACCCTTTAAAGAATGACATTAGCATATTTAAGACTGACGTGTATTTGACTGATTAACAAAGAAAATATTTCCAGAAGGAAGTACACTTCTGAAGATGGGAATATTGCAGCCAGAAGAAGTACGAGAAGTAGAACATTTTGCTGGCTTAAAGGGCACTGAATTCACACATAACTCTACAGCCACATATTAACATTGTGAGTAACAGGTATTTCCTTACTAGTAATTCAACTGTGCCTTAAGCATTTATGATGTGGCAGGCATACTTGGGAAGGGCTCCTCCCAAGCTTTCAGGCAATAAAGATGCAATAAAAATTTGCTGTTGATTTATTTTGTGGATGAAACCAAAACCAAAGCTTTCATATTTTGTAACATGGGACCCAAAATTGACAAAGAGCGTATTCAAAATTTTCTTTAACACTATCTGCTTCAATGCTCTTGAAATCACTCACTGCAAAAACAGCAACTTTTCTTCAAATCCAAGTTAAGTGATGTGACTGTTACCTCCTATTAAATGGCTTTGCCGTTTTAGTACTAAAAAGGCTTTTTTCTCTATTTAAGAATGCCCTGAAATTTAGTCTGCCACTGAATGGCAATTAGGTGTGTGAATGGGGCTAGTACCTTTTGTTAAATAAATCCTTTTCCTGACTATTCTTTTAAAAACTCTTCAGACTCTCTTTAAATTGAGACCATTCCTTAAAGAAGGGATTCAATTCATTTCATTCTCATCAAGATGAGGTCCCGTATCTCTTCATGACTCCATTGTATCAACACCATTTTAGTTTCACTGAACTTGAAAAGTGAAAATATTAGCAGTTCAAGAAGCCAGAGCTGTAGATCTAGAGATATGTTACATTCTTAGTTACCTACAGGAAATTAGAATGAGTCTTAGCAACTTCTTCAGTGCCTCAGGAAACCATATTTTATCTGCAAATGCATCAGTTAAGATAGATGACAACTGACAATCCTTGTGATTAGAACTGAATCTATTATATTTTTTTCAACACCTTGAAGAATGCATACTCTTTCCCCTTGCCTGGCCCTATATCCCCGAAATACCAAATACAAATTATGGGAACATGATCATAAACATGTGTGAATGTTCTGGTACTGTTGTTGTTGTTGTTGTTACAACAAAAATAAATAACCCAGTACCATCAAGGTCAGTTCTGACTCATAGTGACCCAATAGGGCAGAGTAGAATGGCCCCATAGAGTGCCCAAGGAGCACCTGGCAGACTCCAACTGCCAGACTTTAGGTTAGCAGCCACAGCACTTAACCACTATGCCACCAGGGTTTCCTTGTTGTTATGTGCTCTCAAATTGCTTCCAACTCAAGCAACCTGTATGCAATGGAACAGAATACTGTTTGGTCTTATGTCATCCTAACAATCTTTGCTATGTTTGAGCACATTGTTGTAGCTGCTGTGTCAGTCTACCCTCTTTTTCCCCAACCCTCTACTTTGCCAGGCATGATGTCCTTATTCAGGGACCGGTCCCTCCTGATAACACGTTCTAAGTACAAGCCACGAAGTTTCACCGTGCCTGCTTCTAAGGACTGTTACAGCTGAATTTCTTCAAAAGCAGATTTGATCATCTTTCTTGGAGTCCACAATATATTCAATCTTCTGTGTGAATACCATAATTCAAATATATCAGTTCTTCTTTGGTCTTCTTTAATTGGTTTTCCAGCTTTCATGCATAGAGGCTATTGAAAATATCATAGCTTGGTTCAGCTGCATTTGGGTCCTTAATGTGTAATATTTCCTTTTAAACATTTCAGAGAGCTCTTTTCCAGAAGATTTGACGAGATTTGTTACCATTAGTGGTACATAAGTTTGTTTGCTTAGAATGGTAAAACTTGAAAGACCCTTGAGAGTTGTTTAGATTTTAGATTTACTGTTTAAACTTAACAGTTGGAAAATTTGGTCTTGGTGATAGAAGCAAAGCCAAAGATCACATGTTAGATAGAATTTTGCAAGACTGCTGATCCATTCATTGCAAATACCTTTTCAACAACATAAATGGAGACTATGTACACGGATCTCACTGTATGGAAAACAGAGGAATCAAATCCACTACATCTATGGAAACAGATAATAGAAAGCTCAATATCATCAGTCAGAACAAGACCAGGAACCAACTGCAGAGTAGAATTTCAGTTGCTTACATGTAAGTTTAAGTTGAAGCTGAAGAAAGATGTATACCTTTGTTTTATTGACTATGCAATGCCCTCAACTATGTGGATCATATTAAATTATAGACTACACTGTGAAGAATGGGAATGCCAGAACACTTAATTGTGCTTTTCAAGGAACCTTATTGACAGGCAGTTTTTTGAACAGAACAAGAGGATACTAGGGCCACCAAGTGCCGTCAAGTCAGATCTGACTCCTGGCGACCCTAGGGGCCAGGGTAGAACTGACCCCCAGAGTATTCAAGGAGTGCCTGGTGGATTTGAACTGCTGACCTTGTGGTTAGCAGTGGTAGCACTTAATCGACTACACCACCTGGGTTTCCCAAGAGTATACTGCATGGTTTAAAATCAGGAAAGGTGTGTTTCAGTGTTGTATCCTTCCACTATAATTATTTAATTTGTATGCTGGGCAAAATAACTCAGGAAGCTGGACTGTATGAAGAATAATGTAGCGTCAGCATTAGTGGAAGACTCATTAGCAACCTGAGATATGCAAGTGGTGCATTCTTTCTTCCTGAAAGTGGAGAGGACTTGAAACAGTTACTGATGAAGATCAAAGACAACAACCTCCAATGTAGCTTACACTCAACATAAAGAAAGCAAAAATCTCACAACTGGACTAATAAGGAACATCATGGTAAACAGAAAATATTAAAGTTGTCAAGGATATGATTTTACTTGGATCCACATTGGCTCCTCATGGAAGCAACAGTCAAGAAATCAAACAATGTATTGCATTCAGCAAGTCTGTTGCAGAAGACTTATTTAAAGTATCGTAAAGCAAAGATGTCACTTTGAGGACTAAGAGGCATATGACTCAAGTTCGGGCATTTTCACTTGCCTTCTCTGAATGCAAAAGCTAGACAATGAATAAGGAGGACAGAGTAAAAATCGATGCCTTTACATTACAGTGTTGGCAAAGGAATATTGAAAACACGAAGAACAAGAAACTCTGTCTTGGAAGAAATACGTTCAGAACGTTCCCTAGAAGCAAAGGTGGTGAGACTTTGTCTCATGTACTATGGACTTATTATTAGGAGGATCCAGTCTCTGCAGAAAGGCATAAAGGAAACAGGAGAAGATCCTTGATGAGATAGACTCACAATGGCCGCAACAATGGGCTCTAACACAGCAACCATTGTGAGAATGGTGTAGGACCAGGCAGCATTGTGCTCTGTTGTATGTTCAGTCACTGTTAGTAGGCTCCACCTCAATGACCCCTAACAGCAATAACAACAACATCTAGGGAGAAAGAAGTTTGGACACAGGTCACGTGACCTGCTCAAGTTCCCAGACTCACAGATGGATTGTGAAACCAAAATGTTGGACTCTCATTCCAGTTCTCTGCTTTTCTTCTATAGCTACCACCCTTTGTCACTCTAACTCATAGAAGAACTTGCCTGATCTATGCCACAGACTTTACCTCCAATAGAGGAGTGTTTAGATTACAGCAGGACCCATGACCATGCACAGAATTTTTTCTGAATCTTATAGAAGACTGTATTCCAGGGAATGTTTCTGGTAGTTTCTGATGCTGCCATTACTCACTATTTGTTGCATGGAAAAATCTTTATGCATCATCAGTACAAGAAATCTAACTGAGTTTCTCAAGGAATCAAAGTATCGATCAAATCCTATGTTATCTTGGGCAGACCAATAAACTGATCTTTAATAATCAATCACAATGTCTTCAGATTCTATGTAACTAGAAACTAATATATTTGTGTGCTATTTATTGGGCTGTAGACCACAATAAAGATGCTCCCATTTTTGCATTTTCCCTTTTTTCCTCCAGAAAATAAATTGGTGTGAAGGATTCCTACCCATCTTATTATGACAAACTACTTCTCCTTAATCAGTACTGTCTAAATGTAGCACAAACTGAACTTAGGGGCTAAAAAGCACAAGTGATTCCAGAGGTAGCAATTTTTCCTGGCTACAGCATTATCTCTTCCAAATATTTCATAAACATCATTTGTAGCAGTGAGAAGTCTTCAACTGACTGTAAATGTTGATTTTTGAAATTATCTAGGAAGAAAACTAGGACTAGAGTCAGAAGACTTTGATCCAAATGACTAAAACACGTTTTTTTCAAATCTGTTTTTACCACTTTATCCAGGATAATGAATAACAACAGAAATGAAACTTTAACAACCACAGTAAAATTAATTATTAAATAAATTGACCATGAAAGACAATCCTCAGAGCATTCCCTTTCAGGAGTTTATTCTTATATTGAGTAAGATCTGTTAAAAATCCAAGCTATTAATACACTAAAAACTTGTGAACATTTTAGGAAGTGATTAAATCCATTCAAAGACATTTGAAATTAGTGAGAAATAATTATAGAAAGAATCAAGCATATATCCCCACTGAACCTCTTCTCTGCCATCCCACTGAAGGCATTTCTTTCCTCTTGGTGAACCTTAGAAACATCCCTTTATTTCATTTCATTTCATTTCATACTTCCCTAAATTTTTAAAATACATCTCAAACAAATGGGGAAACTTATCAAGGACTTTCTTTAGTAGTTGAAAACCATGGTGGCATAGTGGTTAAGTGTTACAGCTGCTAGATAAAAGGTAGCAGCTCAGACCCACCAAGCACTCCTTGGAAACTCTATGGGGCATTTGTACTCTGTCGTATAGGGTCACTATGAGTTGACATCATCTCAGCAGCAGTGGATTTTTGTTTGTCTGTCTGTCTGTTTGTTTGGGGGGGGACTAGTTAACCTAATATCCATTTGAAAATAGTTTGGTTTTAATTATTTAAAAAACCATTTTTAATGAAAATGAATGTTTGCAGTGATCCTCTGACAATACTTACCAGGAAGTGATGCTGGTAACACATTTTCAAGTACTTCTTTCCATGCCTGAGTTTATTCAGCATTTACTGAGGGGAACTTTATGCCAGAAAATGTACTGAGTTATTGAGGACAGTGAAATAATTAAGCTTAGCCTTGCATGAAGAGACTCACAGAAATAGATAAGATAGCTTATTGCCATGAGCTGCTTTTAGAGCGATGCCACAGTGCACACAGAGCCTATGGAAACACATGGGAGAGATAAAACAAAATAACCAAACACATTGCTGTGGAGCTGATTCTCACTCACAGCAAAACTGTAGGACAGAGCAGAACTGCCCCACAGACTTTCCAAGGAACAACTGGCAGACTCAAACTGCTGACCTTTTGGTTAGTGGCAGTAGCTCTTAACCACTGTGCCACCAGGATTTCTTAACCATGAAACAAGTTACTCTTCTTTAAAGGACAATGAAAATTTGTTCTGCTCGGGGTCGCCGTGAGTCGGATCCAACTCGACAGCACTTGGCTTGGCACTGACATTATGCAAAAAGAGGAATCTAAGTACTAAATGTGGATCAAATGACTCTCCTGACGATTGTAGAGTAAAATATGAAGACGGATGAAATTCAATCTTGCTGAAATTTAGCAGCAGTTCGTATGTTGGATTTATAGTTGCAAAGTATTAAATGTTTTGATGACCACAAAGGTGATAATACAGTAGGGATCTCATCATTGAAAATATGGAAGGCTTTATAGAGAGGTTAAACTATAAAGGAAAAGAGCCTACGTTTTGGCTTAAGAGGAATCAGGCTTAAATCGCAGCTCTATTAATTACTATTGAGGTGTTGTTAGACAAATTATCTAAACTCTAAACCTCAATTTCTTCAAATGCAAAAGCAAAGAATATAAGCCAATTTATAGGGCTATTATTAAGCATTAAATTACATAAAGTTGTATACAGCACTTATTGAATTACCTGGCCCATCATGAAGTGTTCAAAAGTGACGGTAGTAGTCTATTCAGAGAGCAAGCCGGGGATTGAAATGTAACATTTGAATCCTTGGCAGGGAGTAAGCTCATTCAAACGTAAGCTTTGTCCTTGGCAACGAGTGGGAGGAAGTTGGCAAGTGTAAAGCAGAGACCTGCATCAAAGACTCTAGAGCACCAGGCAGAGAACAAAAGCAGAGATACAGGTGATGGTGATAGTGATGAAGATAATGAAGATGATGATTACTATAACTCCTTCCAGAGCTCAGGATATTTTTCACTACACTGAATATCTGATTTCCTAGAACCAAATAAATATATAGCAATAATACGAAAGTCTGCTTAAGAAAAATAGGGCTTCCAGTTAACTTCTAGGTTAACTAGTATCTCCTTAACTCTAAAAGACGTCAGAATCTCTGTAATGCCTTACCTGGTGCCCTGTGAACCACTTCTCCACCTGCAGTGAGCCACAAATAGTGTTCCAGTCCTACACACACTGAGTCAGAAGAGATGCTCAGTGCACAGTGAGTGGGATAGATGAGAATGGGCTGGGTCTGAGGTAGGGCACGTTCTCGGAGGGCAGACAGAGCTGCAAAAAAGTGGAAAGAAGGTGACAAAAGGCCTTGGAAGCACAGGAAACAGTAATTTGAGAGTAGGGGATGACAACTCCTAGGTGATCTTACTGGAAAGTAGTAGGTACAGGTATGCCTCAAAGATAGAGAAGGGCTGCATATGCCCATACATAGATACCTTAGAGAAAATGACATTTGGAGAAAGCAAGCATTTACTGTAGACCCAGGAAGAATAACAAGAAAGAAACACTGTCTCTCCACCACACACACACACACACACACACACACACACACACACACACACATTGGGAGATTCACGGAACATTCTCAGCTAGAGTAGAAAAGGTGTGTTCAAGGGCAAGGCAGAGTCCTGGGATCAGAAAGCCAGAATTGCTAGGGGGAAAAACAGGCAACCTAACACAGGGGACCAAGATCAGTTTTGTCACCAGGATTAAGTACAAGCTTGAGACTTGTAGATACTAATGATAAAGCAGGTGTCTAATAGTGGAATCTTTATTTTTACACTAAAGAGCTTTGAAAAGCCCTCTCTAAGGACTGGATGGAGCTCCTGTGGGTCTGAATGGAACAGCTGGGAAGTTAGGATGGATGAAGAAGGAAGAAGTAGTTCATTCTAGTTTAACTCTTTTCAAGTTCAGAGTATTTTGAAAATCTAAACTAAAGAAGCTGAAATCCATTGAGCTTTATAAAGAATGATGATAGCTGAAAACTTCAAAAAAGGCATAAAGTGTTGCTCTTGAAAAAAATGCAATAAGTTATTATCACTCCACCTAAAGACAATCCTGCTATGATTTTTAAAACATCTTTCAGACAGTTGAAATACATCGATCTTTTTATATTGTCACCAATAAAAGGATAATATTTCCAGTGTTTTAAAATCTCAAAGTCCTATCACATTCATTATTTCTTTCAATTCTCTTAATAACTCTCTGAAGTAAAAAAAAAATATATGATCAGAAAGATTTTCAGATGTGAAAATGGAGATACAGATGAAACTGAATTCCTTCATTAAGTTCTTAAAATCAGTTGTAGAGTCAAATCCAGGTGATCTGAGTCCAGGCCAATCCTCAGCATCACATGGAGAATACTGGTGAGTGAAAATAGAACCTACTTATGTATGGCCCTGAGAAATTAACTATCCAAATATCTGGAAATTCTGGTGGCCTAATAGTTAAGTGCTACAACTGCTAACCAAAAAGTTCAGCAGTTCAAATCCACCAGGCATTCCTTATAAACTCTATGGGGCCATTCTACTCTGTCCTATAGGGTTGCTATGAGCTGGAATTTTTCAAATGGGGTATCCCAATAGCTCATCTATAGAATGGATCCCATATTGAACCCCTAACCAAATGAGACAATCAATAATTAAAAAGAAAAAAAAAAGATAAAGTTTGATAATCTTGTCCCTGGGCAATCTTAACCTCATTCAACGTGTCTTCTTACCTCTTACACATTGCTTGTCATTAGGTGTGGCCCAAATGTAGGTCAGATTTCAAAGTGTGTTTTCTTTCTCCTCTGCCTCTCTTTATACAGAAACAAAGTTGTGCAATGGGAAGAGCAAAGTCTTTGGATTCGAGTTAGATTCCAACCTTAGCAGAATAATCTTGCATTCTACAACTTCCGACCAAGTACTTATCTACGTCTGCATCTGAATTTTCTAATTTGTAAAATGAGGCCCATGATACCTTTTCTATAGGGGTTTTAAGCTGCTTAAACATAGCATATGTAAAATGCATGGTATGGTGACTGATACACAGTAGTTGCTCAATAACTACCAGTGGTTTTTGTTTGTTTGTTTGAGACATGTTATCTTTTTTAACTGTTATATTGCCCCCATTTGATTAGGGGGTCAGTGTTGAATCCACTCTACAGAGGAGTTGTTGGGATAGGTTAAGACGATTTCTGATGGCCACATGTCAGGTATGTAAAGGTGGAATTAAGTCCTAGGTCTTGTAATGCCTGGTGCAGACACTCTGGGTGTCCTTTCTCCCATTTCCTTAGCACAACCTTGAATTTAAACAAAGCTGTTGTGGTTAGTTCCTGGGCATAAATAATACACAACTCAGGGACCTATCTTCCCCTTTTGTCTTTGCTCTTCTCTGCCTTGGGGATCTTCTATGCCATCAGGAATTTGGAGGCAGGAGAATCCTAGAAGTGTAGAGGTGTTAAGGCCCATAAGGACACCCACTAGCAAAAGGAATATGGTAGCCAGTGAGCAAATTTCTCAGCCCCTCTTTCTTCAGACAGACAATTCTGCAGTGCCGTTCTCGAGCTCCACTTGTCCATAGCTGTGGCCATCTCAGTAATGTCCCCTGACTGGGCTTTTCATCCTCTGTCTCACTCTCTCTACACCCAAATCAACTACCCACATTAAGTCCTTGTCTCAGACCACACCTTGGGAACTAGGGGTTTGGAGAACTGTGTTTTATCTTCATTTGTGTCTTCACTGCATTTCTCTCTGTTTCTCCATAGGTCACCAAGATGCTGGCAGTGGTCGTAATTCTGTTTGCTCTTTTATGGATGCCCTACAGGACTCTTGTGGTTGTCAACTCCTTTCTCGCAAGTCCTTTCCAAGAAAATTGGTTCTTGCTGTTTTGCAGGATTTGCATTTATCTCAATAGTGCCATCAACCCCGTGATTTACAATCTCATGTCCCAGAAATTCCGTGCAGCCTTCAGAAAGCTCTGCAACTGCAAGCAGAAGCCAGCGGAGAAACCTGCTAACTATAACGTGGCCCTAAACTACAGTGTCATCAAAGAGTCAGAGCATTTTAGCACAGAGCTTGATGATATTACTGTCACTGACACTTACTTGTCTGCCACAAAAGTGTCATTTGATGATACTTGCTTGGCTTCTGAGGTAACCTTGAGTCAAAGTTGAGTTATAAATTAGAGGAACATGAACCACAAAGTAAATAAAAACATGTGCAGTTGTCTATCAACACGAGAGAGGAAATGGCCAAAAATTGTAGGTGAAGACAGAGAAGATCAAGTCTTTGCAAGTGTTCTAGCAAGTCCTGGTCCTAAATACTTTAATCCATCTGGATGATTCAGATTTTACTTCTTAAAGAACTAGCATTACAAAAAGTGGATCAGATCTAGGAAACAGCCTGACTGACTGTGAAAAAGGAAAGCAAAGCCCTTTCTACTTAAACTGAGGAGGTCACTATATTTTCTAGGGCTGTGTAGTTTATATCAAACCTAAACATAACTTATAATAACTATCAAGTATGATTTCTCAATTCTTCTCTCAGAAATTAGCTGTATATTTCATAATTGACAACCTGTCAATTTTTCAAATGCTTGGATTTAGAATTTCATTTTAACAAAGCACAGTGCTTTTTCATGAATATCTGAAAAAAATGGGAAAAATAGAGAAAACATTTTACTTGTTGAGTAAAAATGAACTTTCAGGCAACAATATTTATTGTATTAAAAACAAAAAGGCAAATGTCATAACATCAATTTATAAAGTTATGAGATGTTTTATGTCTTACAAAGTAGATGGTAATCATTCAAATTGCATGAAAACTAAACCTCAAAACTATCCAAAAGTGCAACTAGATCAGATTTTGAGACAAATCCAATTTTTATCAACTCTTCAAGCCTCCTGAATGATGTGTGTGACAGTAGAAATAAGATTGGATACCTGAAAAACATAAAATATTATACCATTCACATTGACAAGAAGAGCCAAGGCACGACTAAATATTTAAACAAGGCTTTACTTTCTCTCTACCTTTTAAGGAAGAAAATACTTTAGAACATTGTCGTGAATAAACTACTGAGCCTTGTCAAGCCAATCCTTCTAGCTGAATCTAGCTTACAAGTCTAACATCTCCACAAAAAATCCACAAAAGCTTAGTTGTATTATAAATCAGCTGAAGTCTGGCTAATACACTCCCAGATGTGGACCTCCCACTGACCATTGTAGTTTATGGCTTTTAACTTGCCTGCATTTGTCTTTCCTTCCTGCCTTGCTTGTCATTTGTAGGTTCTCTTCCCCCCAACCCCTCCCCAATGTTGTGATATTTGTTTTCAAATTTCAAATCAAAGCAATGCAAAATTTCTGCTGGCTTTATTTTCAGTAGCATAAAACCTGTTTCATCTTATCATCAGTATTTCTTCTTTGTAGTTGTGACTTAGACCAGCTAATCCAGTGATTATTAGATAGATGTGAATGTAAATCTGCCCAGGACATTGTGTTGGGTCCTACTTTAATCCCTTTTAACCAACTCACCTGCTAAGATTGGCCAGTGAGCTCCTCTGAGCATATTAATTGTCCTAAAGGATCTGTAATAATTAATCTTTAATCACTGGGTCCAAAAGCACCCTTAAATGCCTTACAGGCTAGCACCTTCTCTAAGCTCATATTCCTACTTTGTAGATATTTCTAGAACCTAACTGATAATGATAACTACCCCTTCCCCTTCTTAACAAAAAATAAATTGTTCTATCTTGGAAAGTTCTGTTTTAACATACCACTTTAGAGAAACTCTGCCATCCAGAACCTAACTTTTGTCAAGACGGGCCTCACTTAGTCTGGGAAGACATTCTTATCCTGCCTCTGTATTAGTAAATAAAAGCATACAATATTTACAGGAAATACTCTTACAGTCTATCTGCATGACATTAAATAATCCATTTTAACCGACTTTTCTTCCTGGATTTAACATTCATCTTAGACACATGTAGAGAGAACATCAGAGTGAACCAACTCCAAGCCACACAAGCACATACAAGCAGTATAACAATTGTCATATAGTCGACTTCAACTCACTGTGACACTGTGTGCGTCAGAGTAGAACTGTGATCCATAGGGTCTTCAGTAGCTGATTTTTCAGAAGTAGACCCCTGTCTTTCTTCCAAAACATTTCTGAGTGGACTTGAAACTCTAGCTTTTTGGTTAGTAGCAGATTGCATTTAACTGTTTGTACCACCTGTGTACTCCAAACACAACACACCTGTGCCAAATTACTTAAAGAAATGGTTGGGGTATGTTAGATTTTGTCATTAGGAAAAGGAACTAATGTCATTGAACATCTGTTATGTCCCAGACATGCTGCCTTTGCCACCAGGTTGATTCTGACTCACTGTGACCCGATAGGACAAAGTAGTACTGCCCCATAGGGTTTCTTAGAAGACGAAGTGGATTTGAACTGCTGACCTTTGGGTAGTAGATATGTACTGAGCATCTGTTATATCCTGGCCATAATCAGCATCACCTTCGTCACAGCTGCACTACAGTTGTGATTTTGTTTTGTTTTGTTACTAAAGCCAGAGATGCAGAATCAGTGTTGGTTACCTAATAGTGTAAGCTACCTAAGAGAATGGAAAAAATGCTTATTTTCTTTTTATCATACTGATTAAAATTACTTTGACCTGATGACCAAATTAATAGAAAATATACATTATATAACATACACAGAACAAAATATATTCTTCTCGACCTTTGGAAATTTAATACGTGGGCTCAACTTTTCTCATTTTAATTTTTTAAATATTGTTTGCTAGTAATCCGTTAGTTTTGAACCATCTGGGAAATCCAGAAAACACAGCTCATATTGTTTCAACTCTAAAGCAAATGCCATTATAAAATTAAATGTTCCTTTGAAATGCCCAGTAGACATTCAGACTTACACAGAAGAGATATAACTTTTTTAAAGTATTCCTAGTCTCACTGCACTAAGTCAGAAAGTATTCCCATAAATAATCAAAACTTAATATACTATCAAACAAAAAATAAAGAGGTAGATCAGAAAATTGCTCATGAAGTCATTTATTAAAGACTTAATAAAGTTCCTTGAGCTATGTTATTACTTCCACTATTGTTAACTGCTGAGTGTCTGTGGTGAGGTTGTACGTCTGAGGTAATTAGGTAAAAGGGCACAGATCACAAACAAGCCAACATGAACTCTCCCTTAAAACTTCATTAGTATCCTGAGTATATTTCTAAAGCATAACTTCCCAAACAAATATTCTAAATGCTGAAGACAAATGGGAAAAGTACAAAACTCCGTAATCATTCTCAAGCGGTAAATGTGTACACAACTACACACCTTGACAATATATCAAAGCCAGTGGTAAATTTGAGCAACAGCTGATAAAATCAAAGGAAAAAACTGGAGCTATCAAACTTAAGTTTAGTATGACTAATTTTTAAGTAGATGCTCGGATTTTGTTTGTTTGTTTGTTTCCAGAAAAATGTATTGGAGTAATAAAGATACCACGTTTTAGCAGGAACCTTTATGGTGCTGTTGTTAGGAGCTTGCCTATTAACCAAAAAGTCAGCACTTCAAATCCACCAGTTCTCTGTCTTACAGAGTCAGAAGGGATTCAGTGGCAACTGGATTAGTTTCTTGGGGGGTGGTTATGTTTCAGCAAAGTTGGGTTCACTGGTTACCCTAAAAAGAAATAAACATGAAAATATCTAGCAATTCATTTTCTGTGGGTCTTTAACTCTCTTCAGCAAATAGCCATAAAAAAGTAAGATGCAGCTGAGTGAATATAAGTTTTCAGAGTAACACACACAAGGAAATCCAGCAGAACTCTAGTGATAACATTTTTTTCTTCCCTCCCTCTTCTCCCCTGACAAACTATCATCTTTCCACCAGCATCTTTTTTCTCAGAGCGGGAAGATTAACCTGTCTTCATTCAAGACTAAAACTGCCCATGAACTATCTCAAGTAAAAGTAGAAACATGCTTTCTAACTTATTTCTATATAAGAAAATATGTTATTCTGAATGTCTTTATGTTTTCATAAAATCATTTTCAAATTATAGAAAAATTATTCCATTAAGATTTCTATTTAACTCATTTCCCCATTTACATGGTTTAAAAACTGTGAGCAGAGTTCAACTGCTCAGTGTGACTTTTTCCTCACTGAAGAAAGTATCTCTTTGGCATTTCAAGGGTTTCAGGTAAAAACCAATAAAAGAGCACCTAATATTTGCAACAGTGCCGTAGAAATGTGTTTCAGAAGACAAAAGGCTCTTCCTTTTCCTAAGGAGTTCACAAGAAAAATAAGACAATATAACATTGCCTCAAGTGGTAACTGTGTGATAATACAAAGAATACTAATAATATGAACTAGAGATGTCAGAAACATATTTTTCAGAAGCAATTGTTAAAATTCTATTTTAGAAATATTTTAATATGACTTTTAATATAAAGATAACTTACACATAATGATTTCTAATTTAATGCACCATAGTTAGAAATAGTGATTGAACTTCACTGATTACAAATAAAAAAGAGTTAGGATACTATCCTATCATATTTTTATTGGTATGTTTGGTCTATATACTCTCAAATAACTTATTAGCTAAAACCACATAGTGGAATGGTTTTCTTGCTGACATGGTTAGCACCAATTGGAGTATGCTGACATAAATTAATGCTATACAGTTCTCATTTTAATATTTAAATAATGTCTTTTGAAAAGACTGACCAGAAATGCTTGTACAAAAAGGTATCACACCTGCATCCATTCTTCTACAACAAGTATATTTATGGTAAATCCTGTAGGAAATTACATCTGGAAAAAGGAAATAAAGGGGAAAGATGAAATACTACATCCATTGTCAAAATTATCAAATCTAGGTCTGATAAGAAAAAAGTTTTATCAATAATAAGCAGCAAACTTACATAATGATTGCCTGTAGGACCTCATGGAGGAAGATCTGGTTATGTCCATACTGTAGGCTATCAGCTGGGATAATGAAAATGAAATTAAAAGGCTGAGGTGATCAACAGAGATAGCTAGTTGTGTTGGTGAGTCAGTTCTGACTCATAGGTCAGAGCAGAGCTGCCCATAGAGTTGCTGAGGAGTGCCTGGTGGATGCGAGCTGCTGTTCTTTTGATTGGCAGCCATAGCACTTCACCACTATGTCACCAGGGTTTCCAGCAATTGATCTGAGACTTCAACAAACAATCCAAAAGTGATCATTTCTTTCCTCCTTTAGGGCAAGGCTCTAGAAATTAAGGATATGTGTGTAAAACAAGTCCAGCCCATCAGGGACCGATTAAACAGGGCATCAAGTTTTTTATATATTTGCTGCTGTTGATAAGTCTCCAAGTAAAGGAAGTCAAAAGTCTACCTGTACTTACATTTGGTGAGGAAATAATCACTCATACACAAGAATACAAAGTAGAAATATATATGTCAGCTACGATTAGTTTCTAAACTTTATGAATTTCAATTATTGACTATAGAAAGTATGTAGTAGTTTGCTTGCCTTGTAAATGCTAGAATTCTAAAAGTATTCTTATGGTTGTAATTTTACAAGTGAGATACATAAGTATATGTATTTCGATATTATATTGTCATTATATATTAAACACTATTTTTCTGTGTGTATGTATTTTATGGGTCCTTAACAAACCTGGACCTATCCAATGATGTTAAGCATAGCTCAGGTACCTAGTCCCATCATGAGCATAAACATCAGCATTGAATATGGAATTGATTACACTGTGCTGATTTGCTTCAGATTACTTGTGACAATCTTGTAAACGTGCATGTAGCTTATCATGTGCCTCTGAATGCTACTGCCTCTTCTATCAGTTTTAGGCAATTGTATGCTGACTCACCTCATCAGTTGGGAATTAATCATTGTGTTCCTCTCATGGGACACAGACTCTTTAAGAATGTGCAGTATTACATTCTCTGCCATGGAAAACCCTATGTCTGTCCCAACACGTGCATTGTGAGCAATAAACCACCAAGCTGAAAGATCTAGCTTCTTTGCTGTCTTTCTTCTACCAAATTATTTCATTTCCATTGTAACTTAACCTTAAACCACTTACCCAGAAGACTTCATTTTAAAAGGGTGACATGCATACCACTGGTGCATTTTTTGAGATGATTATTTAATACACAGATGTTTTCAATTTTAACAATAAATTTAATGTCGGTTGAAACAAACACGACTAGGTCATCACATCTATTATTTCACAGATATTAATGAGTCGGTTTATCACTGGTATCATACAAGAATCTTGAGGATTAAGAAAAATACTGAAATTTGGGGAAACCAGGCTGAAGTAGTTATCTTAAATGCCTCTGTCTCTGTTCAACAGTAGCAGAATAAATGCAAACATTTACATGTTATTGTAAAGTGAATTGTTTTATCACTTTTGTAATTCCAAATACTCTCCAACTTACCTGGAATTGAAATTTTGATGACATTCAGAACATCAAGGGAAATACAACAACAGCTCTGACAAAAATACAGAGACTATCACCTTCAGCTCTGTGCGGAAGCAGGTTTGCCAAGTCTGTAGAGCCACACTGGCCTAGCATACAGACTCCAGTCAATAAAGTTCATTTTGGCATGTGAAAGGAAATGCTTCATTAAATCTCAAGCTTTGCTCTAACAGCTTCATGCTTTCACACTTGAAGAACACAAGAAATAAAGTAAAATTTAAAAAATGGCGTTTCAAGTACTTCAGCATTGTGAAAAAGAGAGGATTCTCTCACCCACTTCAAGATGACAGTAACCTTGTTACCACTAACAGTCTGTGGTTCCATAAGCTCTGAATTAATTTGTCACTAAGTTTAAAAGAAAATCAGCTAATGGCAAAATTTGGCAAACCCCCTTTTCAGAATTACTAACAATGGTCATAACTGCTGAACCATCATTCAGGTACTGCAGAGATTTTTCGGCAAGAAGTTTTTTAATGACTTATACTTGAGTCACTTAGCTTCACGTTTTGTTAGTGGCAGTATAATCTGGGAAAGCTCCATTTTACCCCAAGCATACACATACACAAGAACGTGCACACATACCCTCACACACCACAGACCTCAAAAGTATAAAACATGAAGACCAAAGTCTCAAAACATCAGAAATACTGAACCACGGCATATGGTAATGGTTTGATAAAACTCTTAAAACCAGCATAATATTTTTGCAAAATTTTGACGACAATAAGCTGATAGTGAGAAATACCAAGATATTTGCAGTAACTGTAGACATTTTTCTCTCTCACTTTATCCACACATTTATTCAAAGATTAAAACATATTATGTATACTAGGTCTGAAAATTAAGTCTGTGAACTTAACTGTTCTAAGTGCTATGTATCTAGTTGTTGACTACCACTGCGGTCACCTTTGAAGTCCTCCCCCTGGGAAGCTATGCACTGACCCCAGCACGTAGTCCTCCTTCAAAGCAATTTGGGAACTCTTTCTGGAATGGTCATGGTGCATGGTGGCATAGTGACACTGTCATGAACTTAATTGTATAGTTGTCTGTGAGGGAGTTTTTAGCCGGTAAACAAATAACCTATTAGAACACCCTCTCTACTCACCTGATCTGGTCCCCAGTGACTTTTTTCTTTACCTGAAGATAAAAGAAATATTGAAAGGAAGACATTTTGATGACATTCAGGACATCAAGGGTAATACGATAACAGCTCTGATGGCCATTCCAGAAAAAGAGTTTCAAAATTACTTTGCAAGGTGCACTAAGCACTGGCATCTGTGTGTGGCTTCCCAAGGGGAATACTTTGAAGGTGACCACAGAGATATTCAACAGTGAGATATGCAACACTTTTTCTAGGATGAGTTTGTGAATTTAATTGTCAGGCCTCATATGGATCCCTGGTGACACAATGGCTAAGGACTCAGCTGGTAATCAAAAGGTCAGTAGTTCAAACCTACCAGCCACTCCTTGGAAACCACATGGGGCAATGCTACTCTGTCCTAAAGGGTCACTATGAGACAGACTCAACTAGACAGCAAGGGGTATGTGCTATATGGCATTGGTAGCTCTCAGTACTAAGAAATGAACATGAATTGACCCCAAGGACTTTCTAACAACTCTCATTTGCCAATTTGCTGTTTTTCAAACTTCATTATTGATAATTAAAATCATCATTCAACTTTGAACGCATGCTCCAGACTTGAATGCCACATGTTTCATGTCTTCAACTATTATGGTGGGTAATATGCTTGTGGAAGTCTACAAAGATTAACTCTTGAGCCAAAAAAAAAACACCTCAAAAGTAGACGACAAGAGCAATAATTAAAATATTTGCTTGTGTACCTTCTAAATTCAATTAGCTACAACTGGACAGAGGCATACAGAAATATTTTCAGATGTTATTAAAACAAGACTAAGGGTTAAGGAGAAGTCCTCCAAAGAGCATATTCCATGCTGGATATATTAGAGAAATGGTTCTTTCGGAGTTTAATATTGAATACTCCATGTGAGCACTGTTGTTTTATTCACAATCATTTTCTCTGGCAAAATGCAATCGGCCACCAGAAGGCACTGAGACAGCAGAAAGAATTAGTGTCTTCACTCAGAACACTGAACACATTCTTCTTAAATGCCAAAATATGAAGGATGTGGAAACGCTGATTTTTACAGCCAGATGGTGAGCCACAACTTCTCTCAAATTAAACAGCTGCCGAGTTTGTCCTCATCACCTATTGGTAATCTTGGCTGTACCTTATACAATCCTTCTGCTTGTTTATCAGAAATAACAGCAGACGCCATTAGATTAGTTGTCCTCATTTATCATGTCACTTGCATGTGCTTGGGGTTTTGGGTAAAGTGTTAATATTGCTATGTATTATGACTGTCATAGCCAAGCCAAGTGCCGTTGAGTCGGATCCAAATAGAGCAACTTTTAGAAGACCAGGAGGTATTGGGATGTGCTGGAAACCATGTGTGGTTTCAACGAATCCTCTAAGACTGGACAGTCTTTGCTGGGAACGACAGCTGGAACATCATGACATTAGCAAATTAGTAACCATTTCTCTCTTGGTTTCATGGACTTTGTCTGAAAGCGGTGGCTAACTGCTCCCTTCCTCTCCTCACTCCCCTCTTTCAAGTCATCCCAACCCCTCCTTAAAACCAATACAAGACTCAAGACAGGGAAATGCAAAGATGATCCGTGAGGATGTCTGTTTCACGTATTACTGGGTAGTAAAAACCACTGAATGATTGTTTCTTCCTCAGACAGAGTCAAAATACTCATATTCCTGCTCCAAAACCACCAAGACAACACATTGCAGCAGTGTTTTCAATGACTTGCTGGCTTTAAGGTAACCGAAAACTGGCTTCCTCCTCTTCTTCTCTACTGTCTCTCTGTCTCCTTTTTAGTCTCACTTTCTTCCTATTCTTTTTCTTCCTGGTCCTTCACAGAGTATTATTAATAATGGCCATGGCACGTCACTAGTTGGTCAACCCTCCCCCCAACCAGGCAGCTTCCCCTTCAGGTATTTCTCATAGACCCTGAGGCTGCGTTGCAGGTGCTCAGGAGCTCAATTATCTTATTCCTCAATCTCAGCTTCCTCATTGATGCATTCATATTTTATACTTTTGAGATCTGTGGTGTGTGTGAGTGCATGTGTAACAGAGAGTAGCACGTCATAGCCGCCAAGGCACAGGTTCCCACCACAACAATGTAGTTTTGGTGAAAGAAACATCTCCCACATCAAAAGGGGCCAAGCATTGGAGTTGCCAGAAGAACTCCACTTTTCTTCTGCTCCGTGTACAATGCCCCTGTCTCCTACTTTAAGTGACCTTTTGGAATATCCTTGATTCTATATAGCACTGCTTATGCATATGTGTGTAAGTAGCTCTGGTGACTCAAGGGTGAAGTGCTTAGCTCCTCGCTGAAAAGCTGATGGCTTGAACCCATCTATTGGCTCCAGGGGAGAAAGACCTAGTGATCTCCTCCTAGAAAAATTACAGCCTAGAAAACTCTATGGGGCAGTTCCACTGTATTATATTGGGTCGCTATCAAGTTAGAAACAACTTGCGCCACCAAACAATCACATATATTATGTGTGGCAATGATTCCCATGAAAATGAATTCTCAGCTTCCACCTGCAAATTTTCTGATGCTGAGGTCAAATATAGCCTGGGTGCAAAGCTAAAGAGAGACATCCTACAGTCTTTGCTTTGACTTCCATCTGTGCTCTCAGTGACACAACTTCAGTCTCTAGAGTTTTCTTTGTCTTCAGTATAAGTCAACTAACAAATGTAGATGATAGAAGCATTTTCCTGGTACAGAAAATGGTGCCTACTAGGGTCAAAAAACCAAACCAAGCCAACTACCAAAGGGTCAATTCCAACTCATAGCAACCCTGTGGACAGAGTAGTACTGCCCCATAGCTTTTCCAAGGAGTTCTTGGTGGATTTGAATAGCTAGCCTTCTGGTAAGTAGCGGTAGCACTCAACCACTATGCCACCAGGGTGCAGTTAGTGTTAAATTGCTGAATGATCTCTCACAGCCAGCAATGGAAGCTGGGATGGCCGACAGAAACTCCCTGGTACCCTTCCTCAGAGACCGGGGCCTCTACCCTGTCTGCCCCCTCCACACACATGGGCCTCTGAGGAAGCACTGATCAACCAGAACAGTAGATTAAATCCAGCTTCAACTTCAGTCAAGATTACCCTTGTATTGAAAACAGATTAAGCTTGAGGAACAAAGTAGGTATGTCAGTTCATTCTCTTCTTTCTACAACTTGAAGGAATCCCCCTTGCTGTTAAGTCAACTCCAACTCGTAGGGGAGTAAGAATAGAACTTACTGCTCCATAGAGTTTCCAAGGAACCCCTGGTGGATTCAGACTGCCAGCCTATTAGCAGCAGTAGCTCTTAACCACTACCTCACCAGGATTTCTACTTGAAGAAATAATGAATGTTAAAGAATTCAAGGCATCCCTTGCTTAGCACATATCTGAGTTCAAGCATACCACTAATAAAAGACATGATCATTTTGGGCTTCAGACCATCTTTTAGTTAGCAATAAACTCAAGCATTCAGATGGTATGAATGAAGAGCAGGCAGGAATAGAATATACTTGGCTGCCTTTTGATTATAAATGATCACCAAGGAAAAATCTACTTAAATTGATCAAGTGATATCTGATAAAAATTGAGATGCAATTTTGGAGTAAAACAGGGAGATTTAGCTGTTAAGATACTTCATGCAAATATATTCAGCAGTATTTATTAAAGCTGCTGTAAATCCTATAAACTGGAATAGGATCACAAAGCATTCTACCAGAAAAAAACCTAAAGTTTTTTTGTTTTTGTTTTTTTTTAAGTATAGGGAATCTACCATCTACACAGCAACTCTTAACTATCCTTTCACTAAATTCAATTTTATGGTGGAAGGCTGCCGCATTTTTGTATGTTTTAGAGAACATTAACTTATTTGTTCCCTGGATTCATAGTGATCTCAGGAGAGCAAGGTCTAAATCTTCACTGGCAGATAAATAAGAACCAGAACTTACATTAGCAAATGAAGAAAGCAAACCAGAAACTTAATCTAGGTTTGTAATGCAAATCACAAAGCAGCAGCTCAGCCCAGAGGCCTAAAGGCAATCAGAATAGAGGATTTTTTTGTTTTTAAGTGCTTTTGAATAAATGGAATTCTTGAAGCTGCTTTCCCTCCTTGCATATTACCTTTCCTGGAGAAAGTTCCCCACCAATTAAAAGGCACTGAATTTGCGCAGAGTGCCTATTACAGAGATGAAACCCAGATACCCAGAAATTAGGAGACACATCACAGCATCACCTACTGTAATTAAGAAAGATGTTTTTCTGCTTTCCAGTGAATATGAATGACTGAAAAATCGACCAGCCGGTCCAGTGCATACGAGGCATCTGAGATCCAAGAAGTGACAGAAAAAGAAAGAGTCAGAAACCAAAGGATCTCACTAAAGCATACGATTCCAGGTGTCTGCAAATAGAAGGTACATATGAATGAAATTCATAGATGAGTTAAAAACAAGAGCAGTAGCTGAAACATTAGCCCAGATCCAAAAGAATAAATAAAGCAGAGAACCACTGCTGGGTGGGTGTGACCTAGGTGTTAGATCCCATGTTCTGGAAGTTTTTCCTAAGTTTTTTGACTACCTGGGTCAAGAGCTGCTCTTGAGTCTATTCTTTCCTTCTTTCTTTTTTTTAATTGTGATTAAGTGAAAGTATACAAACCAAATTAAGTTGTAACACCCATCTATCTGCAGCCACCTCTGCTCTTCTTGCCTGCCAACAGCACACTTTTCCCTTTTGTTCCATATGTGGTATCCTCTTAACAATCTGCTGTCTCCTCCTCCCCACCTTCACCTCTGCCCTCTAGTAAGAGGTCAGTAGGACAGCATCCTATAGATGCATAGGACCGTAAGGTACACATCATGTGATCACATCGTGTCCACGAGTTCAGTCCATTCCTGTCCAAAGAGTCGATCTCAGTAACATTTTCTGGTCAGCAGCAGGTCTAGGGACCATACACCCAGGGTCCAGGCTGCTGGACCATCAGCCGTGGTCTTTTAGTGGAGTTTTTCAGATGCATCCCTCTTTTTCTCATGCTGTCACAGGGAGTCAACACTGTGTGCCCCATCACGGCTGTTTCTGGAGGTGGCCGGCACCATCTGGTGCTGCTGGTCACGTGTTGATGCAGTCACCCATTCACATGGGTCCGTCTGTCTCCTGGGCTCTTTTTAGCTCGTATCTTTATTGGTTTTGGTGATCATCTGTTCTGGATGAGTTGAGACCATTTGATGTACCTCAGATGGCAGTTTGCTAGCTTCTAAGACCCCAGACTCCACTCACAATAGGGGGTGCAGAAGACTCTCTTAGTAATAGGCTAGTTATGCCATTTGGCCTTGATATCTGCAGATATCATGGTCCCCAGACACCCACCCGCGCTACTCTGTCCTTACAATATTGGGTTAAGATTAGAAGACTTTTCAGTTTATGTTGAAGTCCAGTTAAACTGATCTTCTTTCTAATGTGTGCTGTCACTGATTTCACTCAACCTAATCTCTATCATCTAATTTATGACCAGCCCTCTCCCTCCCTCCCCATCCTTGTAACTGTCAAAGAGTCTTTTCTTCTGTACATAAGTCTATTTTGAAGTCCTTATAATAGGGGTCTCATACATATTTGTCCCTTTGCCACTGACTGATTTCACTCAGCATAGTGTCTTCCAATTGAAACCAGTTTATGAGATGCTTCCTAAAATCATCATTGTTCTTTATCACTGTGTAGTGTTCCACTGAGTACATGTACCATCATTTGTTTATCTGTTCATCTGCTGTTGGGCATCTGGGTTGATTCCATCTTTTTGCTACTGTGGATAGTGCTGCAGTAAACGTTCGTATACATGTATCTGTGGATGTGACTGCTTTTATTAATGTAGGATATATTTCAAGTAGTGGGATTACTGGATCAAATGGTAGATTTTTAAGAAAGTGTCAGATTGTTTTCCAAAGAGATTCTACTATTTGGTAATCCCACCAGCAGTGTAGGACACTTCCAGTTCCTTCACAGCCTCTCCAATATTTGTTGTTTTGTGTTTTTTGGATCATGGCCAAACTTGCTACAGTGAGATGGTATCTCATGGTAGTTGTGATTTGGATTTCTGTAATAACACAAGATCGTGAACATTTCCTCACGTGTCTTTTGGCTGCTTGGCTGTCCCCTTTGGTGAAGTTTCTGTTCATTTCCTTTGCATATTGCTTAACTGGGTTATTTACCTTTTTCTTGTTGATATTTTGCAGTACCTTGTAGATTATGGAGATGAGACATTGGTCCAACATATAGTTGCCAAATATTTTGTTCTATTTTTAGGTGGCCTTTTAATTCTTTTGATAAAGTCTTTGGATGAACAAAAGCGTTTCATTCTTAGTCATTTCCATTTACCTATTTTCTCTTCTGTTTATTGTGCTTTGTCAGATTTTGAAGTCTGTTTACATTGTGTATTAAAACTTCCATTGTTGACCATATTTTTTCTTGCATGATCTTTATCATTTTAGGTTTGATATTTAGGTCTTTTATGCAATTTGAGTTAGTTTTTGTGTAAGGTATGAGATATGGGTCTTGTTTCAATTTCTCATAGATGGATAGCCGATTGTGCCAGCAACATTTGTTAAAGAGACTTTTCATCCCAGCTTACAATCTTACCACCTTTGTAGAGTATTACTTGTTTGTAGGAGGCTAGTGGCATTTCTGGAGTCTCAACTCTGTTCCTTTGGCCTGTATGTCTCTTTTTGTACCAGTAACAGGCTGTTTTGACTACTGTGGCAGTGTAGTAGGTTCTAAGGTCAAGTAGTATGAGGCCTCACACTGTGTTCCTCTTCTTCAACAGTGCTTTGCTTATCCAGGGTTTCTTCCCTTTCCAAACAAAGTTGGTGATTTGTTTCTCCATCTCATTAAAAAATGTCACTGGAATTTTTATTGGGATTGCACTGTATATGTAGATCACTTTGAGGAAAATAGACATTTTCACAATGTTAAGTTTTCCTATCCATGAGTCGGATGTAAGGCTCTCTTAGTTTCTTCAGTGAAGCCTTGTAGTTCTCTTTGTATAGGTCTCTTATTTCTCTATTTAGATTTATTACTATGTATTTTACCATCTTGGGAGCTACAGTAAATTGTGTTGATTTGGTGACATCTTCTTCAATCATCTCTTTGTTAGTATAAAGGAATCCTACTGATTTACTTATGTTTATCTTATATCCTTATATTTGGCTGAACTCTTTTATTAGTTCTAGTAGTTGACATACGGATGCTTTAGGATTCTCTGCATATACAATCAAATCATCTGCAAATAAGGAGATTTTTACTTCTTTGCCAGTGAGTATGCTCTTTATTTCTTTGTCTTGTCTAATTGCTCTGGCTAAAACTTCCAGTGCAATGTTGAATAGAAGTAGTGAGAGTGGATATCTTTATCTAGTTCCTGTTCTCATGGGGGAATCCTGTCAGTCTCTCTCCGTTCAGGATGATGTAGCAGTTGGTTTTGCACAGATGCCACTTATTGTGTTGAAGAATTTCCCTTCTATTCCTATTTTGCTGAAAGTTTTTAGCATGAATGGGTGTTGGACTTTGTCAAATGCCTTTTCTGCATCAGCTGACAAAAGCAGGTGATTCCTATCTTTTGTGCTACTTATGTGGTTGAACACATTAATTGTTTTTCTGATGTTGAACCAGTCTTTCATCCTGGTATGAATTCAACTTGCTCATGATGAATTATTTTTTTGAAATGTTGTTGAATTCTATTGGCAAGGATTTTGTTGAAGATTTTAGCATCTAGGTTCACGAGTGATATTAGACTGTAATTTTCTTTCTTCCTGGGATCTTTCCCTGGCTTAAGTATCAGGCTTATACTGGCTTCATAGAATGAATTTGGGAATATTCCATCCCCTTCTATGCTGTGAAGTAGTCTCAGCAGTATTGGAGTTAGCCAAGCCAGCCAAGTGCCATCGACAGGGCTCCTACTCTTCTCTAAAACCCTGTTAGTATTCTGCAGTGAAGCCATCTGGGCTAGGGCATTTTTTGGTTGGTGGGTTTTTTTTTTTTTTTTAATGACTTTTTCAATCTCTTCCTTTGTGATGGTTTTATTAAGCTGTTCTACATCTTGTGATAATTTTGGTAGGTGATACGAATCTAGGAATTTGCCCATTTCCTCAAGTTTTTCAAATCTGTTAGAGTACAGAGTTTCATGGTATTCTGTTATGATACTTTTGACTTCAGTTGGATCTGTTTTGGTGTCTCCCATCTCTTTTTGTATTTGGATTACTCATTTCCTCTCCTGTTTTTCTTTTGTTGATCTTTTCAAAAAATGAGCTTTTGTTTTGTTAATTTTTTGAGTTGCTCTTCTATCCTCTAATTCATTTACTTCTGCTCTAATCTTTATTATCGGTTTTCTTCTAGTGCTTGAGGGGTTTATCTGTTGCTCTTTTTCTATTTGTTCAAGCTGTGGGGTTAATTCTTTGGTTTGGGTCTATCCTTCCTTCTGGATGTGTAGATTTATAGAGGTTAACTGATCTCTGAGCGCTGCTTGGCTGGACCCCGTAAGTTCTGGTAGGATGTGTTTTCTATCTTATTTGATTCCATAAATTTCTTTATTTTGTCCTTGATATATTCTATAACCCATGCAGTTTTGAGCAAGGTGTTGTTCAGTTTCCATGAGTTCATACATCTATCTATGTTTTTTTTTCTGCTGTTGATTTAGACTTTTACAGTTGTATGGTCCAAGAAGATGCTTTGCAATCATTCAGTGGTTTGGATTTTGTTGAGACTTGCTTTATATCCTAACACATGGTCTATTCTGGAAAATATTCCAAGTACATTGGAGAAGGTGTACTCACCTGTTGATAGATAAAAAGTTCTGTATATGTTAACGAGGTCTAGTGGTTGTCACAATAAGATCTTCTGTCTTTACTGAGCTTTTTTCATTACTGAAAGTGGAGTGTTGAAGTCTCCAACTATCATTGTGGAGTGATCTATGCATTTTTCAATGTAGTTAGTGTTTGTTTGATGTGTTTAGATGCTCTGGTATTGGGTGTATAAATATTTAATACTGTTAAGTCCTGATTGTGTATTGAACCTTTCAGCAATAAATAGTGTCCATTCTTGTCCACAATGGTGGATTTTACATTGAAATCTATTTTATCTGAGATTAGTATGGCCATACCTGCTCTTCTTTGTACATTGTTAGCTTGGTGTATGTTATTCCATCCTTTAATTTTCAGTTTGTTCATATCTTTCAGTCTAAGGTGTGTTTCTTGTAAGCAACACATACACGAGTCATGTCTTTTAAATTCAGGATGTCACTCACTGTCTCTTGGTTGCAATGTCCAGTCCATTTACATTCAGTGTAATTACTGATAGGTATGTGTTTAGTGCTATCATTTTTATGTATTTCTTTTTGTTTTGATGCTTTCTATGTTGTTCTTATTATTCTGTTCTGGGTCATTCTTCTTTATGGGTTGACTTTTCATCTGTTTCAGTGTTGACTTTGTGATTGTTGAGACTCCTATATCACATTCCTCATTTTGATATGTTGTATCGTTATTGTGCTTTGTGGCTACTCCTTTGACCATCCTTAATATTCTAAGTTTAAACCCAATTTTAACTTCTGCATATCTTTTTAACTTCATCTCCACCTGACAGGGCTGTAAGTACTGTAGTATATCCCTCTATTTAGTGTGATTGTGTCATGGTTTTCATGATACGATCACTGGTTCGCTTCTTTTAATATTGTAGCTTTGATTGAGCATGTTTCTGGATGCTGTGTTCTGCATTGCCTCCTTAAGTATACTCTTACTGGTTTTGTTTTTCTAAGCAAAGAGCTTCTTTCAGTATTCCTTGTAGTTTGGGTTTGGTTTTTACAAAATCTCTAAGCATCTGTTTATCTGTGAATGTCTTAATTTCATCTTCATATTTGAGAGACAATTTTGCAGAACATATAATTCTTGGTTGGAAGTTTTTCTCCTTCAAGACTTTGAATGTGTCATCCCACTGCTTCTTTGCCAACATCATTTCTGCCAAGAAGTCAAATGAGAGCCTACAGAGCTTCCCTCTGAATGTTAGCTTTGCTTTGAGCCTCACTGTCTTTAAGAGAATTTGGTTTTGTTTCATTTTATTAAGCTTGATTTTAATATGTCTTCATGTCTTTCTTTTGGGGCCTACTTTTGTGATGTTTAATATGTATCTTGGGAGTCTATGTTCTCTTCTTTCATAATTTCAAGGAAGTTACCTGTCAACAATGCAACAACAATAGTTTCTATGTTTTCAGCTACCTCTCTCTGTTCAGGAACTCCAATTATTTATAGATTATTCTTCTTGGTAGAGTCCCACAGTTTTCTTAGTGCTTCTTCTTTTTTCTTATTTCTTTTCTCTGACTTCTCATAAATGTTGGTGTCAGTTGCCCTGTTTTCAAGGTCACCAAGTCAGATTCCCATCTCCTCAATTATGCTCTTTTAGCTTTGGATTGACTTGTCTAATTCTATCATTTTATTATTGATCTTCTGGATTTCAGGTCATTGATGTTCCATCAATTCAAATACTTGCTTAATTTTTCATTTTGCTACACTGCATTTTCTTTAATCTCTAGGAGGGTTCTATATATAATTATTTTTCTACCCAACCTCTGGTAGTTTCAGAAAGTCTTCTTCATCTGGGAAGTTTTTTGATTCTTTATTTTGGGAGTTTTTTGGAGCCGTGATGAACTGTTTCTTTGAATGGTTAACGATGGTTTGTTGCCTTTATGCCATCTAGATGCTGTTCTAACACCAGAACAGTTTCTCTGGTGTCACCTCAACGGGAGCTGAGGCATAGTTCTGAGAAAGGAGTTAGTCACCATGTGTGTCTGTGGACTCTAGTGACTGGCCCCAGTGAACTTCCTGGGGTGGCAGGCTCTGCCTCCTGGCTGGCAAAGATGGTGTACTATTTATGGAGTCACTGGGGGGCTGTTAGGCAACCTTATGATGTGGGTTAGCGAAGGTTAGAGGAGATGCCACTGGGCCACTCAGCAGTTATTTCTCCAGGCAGTCTTATTTTAAAAAGCTGGGAGCTGTCCAATAGCTGCTGAAGTCAGTGAGGCCATCAAGTGTGGCAAGCCCTGTCTTCTGGCTAACAACACAACCACCTCTTTGGCTGTCCCCACATGCTATGATACACTTCAAAGTAGGGAGGGGTTATGGTCTTGCTGCCATCCTTAGGCAGGCACCACTCATAAAGTAGCACTGTCCTAAACACAGCCTTTCTGTTGGAAAACCTCTTTCTGGACATACACCACTTCTCATGTTGGGAATTAGCCTCTACTGCAGCTTCCAGCTGGGTGATTCTGTCCCCCAGCCAACCAAGTTGGTGTCCCAGCTGAGCTGTCTTCCTGCTGCAAAACCACAGAATCTATGGTGCAGCTCAGAAAAGAAAAGGTGGAGGGGCAGTGGTGTCCTCAGTCAGCATGAGGTCTATCAAAATGTGGCTATCCCATTCACTATCTCTAAGCTGCGCTATATGCTGTTTACTTCAGCACTGGAGTTCAGCATATTTGTCAGCTCATGCCCATGCCCCACCTCCCAGATAACAAAGAAGGTGTCAGCACCTGCAAGTCACCCAAATGGTGAGTCAGCAGGAGCAGGTCTCAGCATGCACTACTTCCTGTTAGAGAGAGGTAGTTTTCTGTTTAGTGGCACATAGTCCAATCTAACAACCCTATGCTGTACTGTAGGGCTCCCTGGGTGTCCCAAGTGCTTTGTTTAATTATCATTCCAGGCCTCAGTTCTCAGAGGGAATTGAGGAGACTTTGTGTCTAGCCTGTCATCTTGGCCCTCCCCACTTGAGTCTATTCTTTTTTTTCTTTTTTATTTAACATGACTGAGTGAAAATGTACATTCCCGTATAAATTTACATGCCCACCTATATGCAGCTTCCACTGCTCTCCCTGTCCGGTGACAGCACACCATTCCTCTCTGCTCCATACATGTCTCATCCTTCCAAAAGTTTCCTTTCTGCTCCTCTCCACCCACTCTCCTTCCTCCAGCCAGAGGTCAGCAGGATGATATCCTATAGATGTATAGAATCATACAGTGCAACCAATATATGGTCACTCTGCATTGCCAAATCCAATCTATTCCTATCCAAAGAGTGGACCTTTGTTATAATTTATGGGTAAGGGCAGCATCAGGGCTGGGGGCTGTGCTCTCAGGGGAACCCCGAAGCCACTGGACTATCAATTGAGGTCTTTTAGTGGAGGTCTCAGAATGCACCCCTTTTTACTCTTGTGTTGCCAGTGAGACTCAACCTAGTGAGCTCCATCGTGGCTATCACTGGTGGTGGCCGGGCACTATCCAGTTCTTCCAGTCCCAAGTCTACATAGGCACCCACTCTTGAGGGTCTCTCTGTCTTCTAGGTTGTCTTTACCACGTGTCATTTTGGTCCTCAGTGAGCATCCATTCCTGCTGAGTTGGGACCATTTGCTGAGTCCTCGGATGGCAGCTTGGCAGCTTTTAAGACCCCAGACGCCACTCACCAATGTGGGGTGAAGAGAGCTCTCTTAGCAAAATGCTAGTTGCGCCAATTCACCTCGATTTTGCCTAAGAGCATGGTCCACTGCCCCCTGCCCCAGCTACTCTATCTTTGCCATATTGGGTTAAGATGGAAGGAGTACTCAAGTTATGCTGAAGTCCACTTAATGTTGTTCTTGTTTCTAATGTGTGCTATCACCACTTTCTCCCAACCAGATTTCTAGCAACTATCTAAACTAAACCCTCCCCCCCACCCTCCCTCCTCCCTTCTCTTGCAGCTGTCAAAGAGTCTTTTCTTCTATACACAAGTCTGTTTTTGAGATCTTATCGTAGAGGTCTCATACAGTATTTGTCCCTTTGTCACTGACTACTTTCACTCAACATAATGTCTTCCAGTTGAAACCAGGTTATGAGATGTTTCCTGGAATCATCTTATTCTTTATTATTGCGTAGTGCTCCATTGAGTATATGTACCATAGTTTATCTATCCATTCTTCTGTTGTTGGGCATCCGGGTTGATCCCATCTTTTTGGTATCGTCGACTGTGCTGCGAGAACCATTCTCGTGCATGTGTCCATTGGTGTGAAAGGCCTTGAATCTGTAGGATATATTCCAAGTAGTGGAATTACTGGGTCAAATGGTATATTGATATCCATTTTTTTAAGGAAGCACCAGATTGCTTTCCAAAGAGGCTGGACTATTTTGCAACCCCACCAACAGTGTAGGAGGGTTCCACTTTCTCCACAGCCTCTCCAGCATTTGTTGTTTTGTGTTTTTTGGATCATGGCCAATCTTGTTGGGGTGAGATGGTATCTCATTGTCATCTTGATTTGAATTTCTTTAATAACTAAAGATCATGAACATGTCCACATGGGTTTTTTGGCTGCCTGGATCTCCTCTTTAGTGAAATGTCTGTCCATCTCCTTTGCCCATCACTTAACTGGGTGGTTTATCTTCTTCTTATTGATACTTTTTAGTATCTTATAGATTATGGAGATCAGGCATCGGTCTGACATAGAGTTGCCAAATATTTTTTCCCATTCTGTGGGTGTTCTTTTAATTCTATTAATAAAGTCTTTGGATGAGCAAAAGTGTTTGATTCTTAATAGTTCCCATTTATCTATCTTCTCTTCTGGTTGATTGTGGTTTCTCTGACAGATTTTGTAGTGTGTCCTCATTGTGTATTAAAACTTCCATTGTTGTTCCTACCTTTTCTTGGATGAGCTTTATCGTTTTAGGTTTGAGATTTAGGTCTTTTATCCAGTTGGAGTTGGGTTTTGTGTAAGGTGTAAGATATGGATCTTGATTCAGTTTATTGCAGATGGATAACGAATTTTGCCAGCACCATTTGTTGAAGATACTGTTTTTACCCTGGCTTACTGTCTTAGGGCCTTTGTCGAATATCAGCTGTTCATAGGCAGATGGTGTCATCTCTGGGGTCTCAATTCTGTTCCATTGATCTATCTGTCTGTTCTTGTACCAGTACCAGGCTGTTTTGACCACTGTGGCAGTGTAGTATGTTCTGAGGTCGGGTAATGAGAGGCCTCCCAGTGTGTTCTTCTTCTTTAGTAGTACCTTACTTATCCGGGGCTTCTTCCCTTTCCAAACAAAATGGGTGATTTGTTTCTCCATCTCATTTTAAAAAATGACGCTGGAACTTGTATTCGGATTGCATTATATAAATAAATTGCTTTGGATAAAATAGACATTTTCACAATGTTAAGTCTTCCTATCCATAAGCAGGGTAGGTTTTTCCATTTACCTAAGTCTCTCTTAGTTTCTTGTAGTAAGAGCTTGTAGTTCTCTTTGTAAAGGTCTGTTGTTTCTCTGGTTAGATTAATTCCTAGGTACCTTATCTTCTTAGGGGCTATCGTAAATGGTATTGATTTGATAATTTCTTCCTTAACAGTCTCGTTGTTGGTATAAAGGAATCCTACTGATTTACTGATGTTTATCTTGTATCCTGAGACTTTGCTGAACTCTTCTATCAGTTTGAGTAGTTTACTTATAGATTCCTTGGGATTCTCTGCATATACAATCATATCATCTGCAAACAGGGAGATTTGAATTTCCTCTTTGCCAATGCAGATGCCCTTTATTTCTTGGTCTTGTCTAATTGCTCTGGCTAGAACTTCTGGCACAATGTTGAATAGGAGAGGTGAGAGTAAGCATCTTTGTCTAGTTCCTGATCTCAAGGGAAAGTCTTTCAGTCTCTCTCCATTCAGGATGATGTGGGCAATTGGCTTTGTACAAATGGCCCTTATTGTGTTGAGGAATTTGCCGTCTATGCCCATTTTGCTAAGAGTTTTTAGCATGAATGGATGTTGGACTTTATCAAATGCCTTTTCTGCATCAATGGACAAAATCAAGTGATCCTTGTTTTTTGTGTTATTTATGTGGTTAATCACATTGATTGTTTTTCTGATGTTGAACCAGCCTTGCATCCCTGGCATGAATCCCACTTGGTCATGATGGATTATTTTCTTGATATGTTGTTGTATTCTATTGGCAAGATTGAGTCTATTCTTAATGACAGTGAGAGTCAATCCACCTCAGAGCCTGTCTACCTTACTTTGAAAACTTTAAAATTCTTCTTGTGTGGTTCGTGCTTCACTAAAGAGAACAGTTAGAGCAAGCTGACTTGTAAAAAGGCTGAGGAAGAAAGCAGAGAGGCACTAGATTGGGCTCTGAGGAGAGTCCTAGGAGGCCAGCTGTGGTAAAGTGTCATCTCTGGGAAAGCAATGAAGAGACACAAGAGGCTAAGGACATATGTTTGGGAGACACATGGAGTCCAACATGCCAGATGCAAATGAACAATCAAGGAAGAGGTACCAGGTTCCAGTACTTTGGTAGTGTTTACAGTGAAAGCAAACAGCCATCTGGATCCAGCTTATAACGTCGAGCAGACTTATGGAGAGATACCAAAACAGTCCACAAATACATTCCAGTTATCCTGAGTTTTAATCTTTCACTTTGAAAAGGTCTTTGAAAATGCTACCAGGAACATTTTTAAACCTATGCATCTGGCATTCTTTGTGAGGAAATAGTTATAATAAAGCAAAATAAAGAACAATTTGAAAGTTCAATGGTAGGAGATTAAACTCCTAAAGATTAAATACTGTGGAAGCATTGAAAGTCCTATTATAGTAGTATGAATTATATAAAACAGTACATGTATAATGCTCTGATTTTACAGACTATATGTGGGCAATCTGAATATACATTATTTCTGTGTAGATTTTTTTTTAAAAGCATTTTTATCAAGGCATCCATGAGTAGTGAAAATGTTTAAGCACTCAATTACTAGTTCAAAAGTTAGTGGTTCAAACTCACCCAGGAGCTGTCTCAAAAGACAGACCTGGCGATCTACTTCCAAAAGGTCACAACCTTGAAAACACTATAAGGTAGTTTTTCTGTACAGGAAAGTGATCACCGAGACCTGGAACTGACTTGATGGCAACTAACAACAATCTTTATCAAGTAATCACTTGGTAGTCTTCTTGGTTGTTCCAGTACAGGAAAGCATCTGTTTTAGCTTCATGTAAAACAAAACTTTTCGTAACTTGATCAGGTCATGGTCTGAAAGACCTACCTGGAAACACAAATGACTTCTTGGAAACAAAGGAACACAGCTCCCATACTGTCCCCTGAGATGAAAACTTAGAGTGACATTGTGGGATTACTCCTATCATCAGGTTTTATTGGCAAGACGCAGCAGTGGTGCACCTGCAATAAAATCACCTTGAGGAAAAGGTAGGCTACTGTAATGGATTGCACTGTGTCCCCCCAAAAACTTGTATAGAAATTTGGCTGGGCCATGATTACCAGTATTGTGTGATTGCCCACCATTCTGTGATTTTCCTATGCTGTAAAATCCTAATCTCTACCTGTGGGTAATAGATAGGATTATGTTAAAAGAGGATTAGGGTGGGACTGCAACACCTTTACTGAGGGAATTGTCCTGGAGTGAGGTTTGGACCACCTTTTATCCTTTCATTTTACGGTTGATAAAAAGAAAAGCAGAGAGCTGGAAACCTCATACCCACAAGAAGTAGATCTGAAAGGGAGGCCTTTGCCAGACCAACTCCATCTTGCTACAAACAGTAGTTAAGACAACCATGTTATAAATATTAAGTCCAGAGAACTCGCTTCTCCTGCATCTTAAGAATTCACCTCGTGCTGGTCATAAGCCACATAGCTATTCTTTCCTCTTAGGAGCATTGATTTATGGTTCTCTTTATCCCCTTTCAGTTATTCTCTACAACTGCTGAACCAAATCACCAGGTAGTTTGGATGATTATCAAGCCCAAACTTGGAGCCATGGAGACTCCCACAAAGACTATTGTTGAAACAGTGAAAAAATTACTTATGTAGACTGGGAAAAGTGCTAACCAGCATCCCCACCCCACTCCCTTTAATAGACCTATGTAACCTCCAGGCTTAGTTTACACATGCAGATGAGCTTTGGAGGATCTGATTCCCCCTTGCCACTTGTGTGTCAGCACTCAATAAATGTCCTCATTTAATCACCTCACTTCCTGTCTCAGCACTGGCTTTGCACACAGGAGGCACAGATGTGTGACTGCAGTTACAGATCGCATCCTTCAAACCTGAGGTTCCTGCACCAATATGCTCCCTGACCAAGGACTGATGCAACACAAGGAGCTCCCTCCAGAGCTGACAGCGGGAAAGCTTCCCCTGCAGCAGACACCCTGAATTCAGACATGTAGCCTACTGGAATGTGTAAGAATAAACTTTTCTTTGTTAAAACCATCCACTCATGGTATTTCTGTTACAGCAGCACTAGATAACTAAAACAGCTATTGTAGGCTTTTTGACCCAGGCTTAAGACAAGAGCTAAGAGTTTAGGGGAAGGACTGGTTCTGACACTGCGTGTGACTTATGTTAAAAATTCTTCTGGAACCAGCAGTTCCCTGCAGTACAGAACATGTATGCTGGGTAACACTGAAGAGCTAAGGAAATAATAATTGTTGGAAATCAAAGATCTGGTTTTGTGGCAGAGTCAGAAAGCTGTGCATCCCATCAGCTCTGAGAAGTCATTACTGGCCAGCTCCAGAGTTGCCAAAAGAAAGCCATGTGCTGATTCTTCTAGGTTAATCGCTCTTCACCTTGGTGTTAGGAATTGCGTCACTTTCTTTCCAGTCTTGCAGACCAGTACAGGGATGGATACCTAAACAAAATTGGGATTCTGGTAGGAAAGAGGAAGGGGCAATAATGTCAGGTAGTTAGTCAGCCATCTTTAGCTTAGTAGCCACATAAGGAGATCATTTTTCTGAGTAAGTAAGTGTAGGATAGAGAAAAGCTTTAAACCAAGAATCCCCTGAGAGTAGCCTGTATGCTTAGAAAACCACAGGGACACCAAACTGGAGAGCAGCTTTCTAAAAATCTAAAAATATTTCTGTCATCAGTATGCAAGGAGAACAAAAAGAAAAAATGATTATCCTCTAAGATTATAAATTACTTAATATTAGTAGTGTTGAGCCAGAAGTTACATTCCTGCTAAATTCAAAATATCACATTGTACTCATCCAAGATTTCATTCTTTAGCTGTTTCCTTTAGTGTTAATGAGGTCTTCACAGTGAGGCTTTTAAGTTTCTTGTGAAAATGAATTGCTGGGAAGCTACCTTGCCTAGCACTGAGGCACATGTAAATATGCCTGAGCTTGAACCCCCCGCTGACTACCCAACCTGGGTTTCCATCCAGGGCTTTACTATGTTAGCAACCTCCAATACTAAATATCAATTAAATCAGAATGGTTGAGCAGCCTGCACTGCTCCAAGCATAAACTTTACTTTGCAGAAAAGTGATTGTTCAAGCAAAAATCCATTTCAGCAAATGGGTGAACTGACATCATCTGATTAAAGCATAGCCTGTTGGACTGTAAAAGTTCAGTTTTTATCAGACTGTTATTTAAGGTAATGATCTGAGTTTGTAAATTCTTCAAGTGACAGTTGCCTCCAAGAGTCAGTTTCTAGGAATTTGCTTAAAAATGTATTCTCCAACTGACAGACCAACATCAACTGGAGTCAGTTAATATATGAATAATGGAAGCTTATTTATTAAGTAATAATCTACCGAGCACCTATTATGTGCCAGTTACTGTCCTAGGTCAAAGTTACCAGTATCTTTGTCTTTACAGACACATGAATAGGTAGACTGAAATATTTATTTAACCCAGAGATCTGCAACAGAGGAGGTAACATTTAAGGACAGTCTTTAAAAGGGAAGTGAAATTTTGAGAGAGCACAAAAATGCATTTTTAGAAAAGGAAACAATATGAGCAAAAGTGCAAATACAAACTAGTATGACACTGTCAAAGAATCGATGAGCATAAAATTGATAAAATAATTTCAGGGAAAGAATAGAAGTAAGAGAACTGATGGTTGAATTAGAAATCAGTGAGTAACAAGACAGAGAATCTGAATCCTTATTCTGCCACTTAATATGTCTCTTTCTTCATCTGTAGTTACAAATGATAATCTACCTCAAGCTGAAGCAGCTTGAGCACCCTGCCCTACATCCACCAAAACTCCAAACCCTGGCATTGGCTTCTAAGTGGATACCCCTATGGAACAGTCCTCATGGTTTCTCCATCTGCTGAAAAATATGTGACAATAACCTGTGTTAGGGTGTATTCCTATACCTAGAACCAATACTTAGCAGATAAAAAGTGTTTTAGTTATCTAGTGCTGCTATGCAGCAATACCACAAGTTGATGGCTTTAACAAAGAAAAATTTATTCTCTCACAGTCTAGCAGGCTGGTGCCAGCTCCAGATGAAAGCTTTCTCTCTCTGTAGGGTCTGGAAGTCTTAACCTGGTCAAGGAGCTCCTGAGGTGCAGGGACCCTGAGTCCAAAGGACACTTTCCACTCCCAAAGCTGCTTTCTTTCTTGGTGGTATGAATTCCCCCATCTCTCTGCTTACTTCCTTCTTTTATATTCCAAGGTAATGCCTGAACATAATCCAAATTCATAGATCAAGTCCTGCGTCAATAACATAACTGCCACTCATTCTGCCTTGTTAACATCACAGAGGAGAGATTTGTAACACATGAGAAAAATCACACAACACAGGCCCACAGTCAATATCTCCCTAAATGGAAAGAGTCTGAAGGCATTGCCTTTGACAATAGAAACCAGACAAGGATGCTTTTTACACTACTCTTATTCAACATTGTGCTGGAGGTCTGAGCCAGAACAATTAAGCTAAAAAGAAACTAAGGGCATCCAAATTGGTAAGGTAGAAATAACAGCATCTCCATTTGTAGATTATAAGATTTTATACACACAGCACTTGGCTTGGCTGGCTTGGCTAATAATAATGAAATGGAGAAACAAATCACCAGCTTCACATGGAAAGGGAAGAGGCCTCAGATAAGTATATCATTACCGAAGAAGAAAAACAAAGTGGGAGGCTTCATGCTGCCTGATTTTAGAAACTATTCTACTGCCACATGAGTCAAAATAGCCTGGTACAGGCACAATAGATACGTACACCAATGGAAGAGAATTGAAAATTGAGACATAAAATCATCTAGCTATGAGCAGCTAATGTTTGACAAAGGCCCAAAGTCCACTAAGTGAGGAAAAGACAGTCTCTTTAACAAATGTACTGACATAAGTGGATATCCATCTACAAAAAAATAAACAAGTCTCATGTTTTACACCACATACAAAAATGAATTAAAAATGAATCAAAGTCATAAATGAAAATCTAAAATATTAAGATTATAGAAGGAAAAGTATGGACATTAGGAGCTCTAGTGTGTGGCACAAACAGAATACAAACCATAAATAACAATGTACAAATGCCAGAGGAGGAACTAGGTAACTAGAAACTCCTAAAAACACTTACGCTTATCAAAAGTCTTCACAAGTTGGCTACAACAAATCCAGTCAGGATCTAATCTCTAACATCTATAGAATATTGCAAAATCTCAACAACAAAATGACAAATAAACCAATTTAAAAATGGGCCAAAGATACAAACAGATGCTTCAGGCGGCTAGCAGATACATGAAGAAATGTTCATGATCATTAGCCATTACAGAAAACCAAACAAAAACTATAATGAGATACCATCTCACCCCAGCAAGGCTGGAATTAATCCAAATAACATAAAATAATGAATGTTGGAGAGGTTGTGGAGAGACTGAAACACTTACACATCGCTGGTGACAATGTAAAATAGTACAACCAGTTTGGAAATGATTTTGGCACTTCCTTGAAAAACTAGAAAGAGAAGTACCATATGGTCCAGCAATCCCACTGTTTAGAATATATCCTAGAGAAATAAGAGATATCATATGAATTGGTATATGCATATCCATGTTCATTACAGCACTGTTCACAACAGCAAAAAGATGGAAACAAGCTAGGTGCCCATCAACAATGAATGGATAAACAAGTTATAGTATATTTACACAATAGAATACTATGTAATTATAAAGAATAATGATAGAATCCTCAAAATATTTTATAATATGGATGAATCTGGAAGACATTATGCTGAGTGAAATTAGTCACAACAGGACAAATGTTGTATGAGACCACTATTAATAAAAGATCAAGAAAAGTTTTAAACACAGAAGAACACATTCTTTGATGGTTACAAAGGTGGGGAAGGAAGAAGAAGGGTATTCACTAACTCAATAGTAGACAATAATTATCTTAGGTAAAGGAGAGAACAAGGTACTATACAAGTGAAGTTAGCAAGACTGGGCTAAACCAAAAGCTAAGAAATTTCCTGAATACAGCCAAACACTTCAAAGGACAGAGTAGCAGGGGCAGAGGTCTGGAGATCATGATTTCAAGGAACATCCAACATCTAGATCAACTGGCATAAAAAAGTTTATTAAGGAATCAGTCTGCATCCTACTTTGGTGAGTGGTGTCTGGAATCTTAAAAGCTAGCAAACAGCCATCTAAGACGCATCAGAGGATCCCAACCGACCTGGAGCAAAAGAGAATGAAGAACACCAAAGACACAAGAAAAATATTAGCCCAAGAAAGAGAAAGGGCTGCACAAAGCAGAGACCAGAAGAAGTAGATGGTGCCCCATTAGCACCAATGACCACCCTGACAGGGAACACAGCAGAGAGTCTTTGATGATTCTCTGTTAGCCCAAAGCTGAAACCATCCCTGAAGCCAACTCTTCAGACAAAGATTAGACTGGACTGTAAGACATAAAATGAATATTTTGAAGAGTGTGCTTGTTCGACTAAGTAGCCACATGAGATTAAATCAGCAGCTCCTATCCAGAGAAGAGAAGACGGATGGGGATGCTAGCTGGTTGAATGGACCCAAGAAATCTGGAGTAGAAAGAAGTATCTGGTTAAATCCCCAAAGCAACTAGGGTCACATAACAATGTGTATACAAATTTTTGTATAAAGAAACTAATTTGAACTGTAAACTTTCAATTATTAAAAAAAAGTACCTGAATCATAGAAATCAGTGTTTAATTATTTGGTTGTTTATAAATAACCAAATCTCAAAGAAAAGGTTTTTTTCTCAGAAAACTGATAATTAAGTACACTGAAACACCACTCATCAGAAAACAGAATTTGACAGTGAGCACCCACAGAGTTAACTTCCTGATGTCCCAAAGGACCTCCTCAAATTCCATCAATAATCTTTTCTATTCTTCCTCTGGAAACACTGATTGCATAGTGATTTAAGTGTTATGACTACTAAGTAAAAGGTTAGCAGTTCAAATTCACCAGTCACTCCTAGGAAACTATGGTACAGTTCTACTCCCTCCAACAGGGTTGCTATAAGTCAGAATCAACTCGATGGCAGTATATTTCGTTTTTCGGTTCTTGCTCTGCATTGTAAGACATTTATCAGAAGACTGCATTCAAGTTGGCCTTGAATTTTGTGATGATAGAAGGGAAAACATTTAGAAGTACTCTGAAATGAGCACATTAAACACTCATCTATTCTTTACAACAGTTTTATCAAGTAGTTATTATGGTCACCATATTAAAGATGAGGTAACTCTATGATGTTGATGGGACGTAACTTACACGAATTCCCACAGCTGGTCCAGAGTAGCAGCAGCATTCAGGAGCAGCAGTAGGTTGACTGCTGTCTACTACCTTGACATCACTTAATGCCACTGAAAGGCAACTTCAGAAAGGTAGCCTTTGGGTTTCAGCTCAGAAAAGAAATAATGTGAGCTTGCTGGGCTTAGAAAATAGAATTTTTTGGTATCATACAATCAAATGAAAATGACATTTAAAATCCCATTCTATTTCTTTTAGAAGAATTTTAAAGGTCAGCGCTCACTATAGAGCAAGAACAATAAAGTTGCTGTGATGCAACAGAATGCTGGATTGGTAGCTGTGGGAGTTGAAACTGATTCTGTTTTATATTTTGGTCTTGGAAACTATTTGTGAAACTGCCTGTGACATAGGTTCAAATTCTCTGCTTTCCGGAGAACGTTTTTGCTCCCAGTAGTCCATTTCTAGATGCAACAGATGTTCCTTCTAAATGACTCATTACTTGAAACTTGGATAAAACCTATTGGGAAGTCAGCTTCTTTGCTCTCTCTTGCTAAGCTGTAGAATATCTAATATACACATTTTGTATGAAGTTTTATTCCTCCCAGTTTTTTTAATAGACTAAAAGGTCAGAATGGCATTCTGTCATCATTCATGAATAATACATTCAGTGGATATTCTTAAACATTCATCTTCTGAAGTAGCATTCATAAAATACCTACCTGATCCACACACCACCCCCATCAAAAAAATAAAGATCTGTGGCTTGCATCAAAACACCTAAAACCCTCAATCATAATAAAAAAACAAAAGGAGCAAAAGAAAAAAACCTAAAACCCACAACCATGAAGTTCCCAATACTGAAAACGAAAGACTATTTCCGTGAGAGATATTCTTGTAGGGTTCCCCCAGTTGTCTGTCTAGAATGCACGCTTGTTGTTTTTATATCAGAAATTCTATTGGCTTAAAAGTTTATCAGCCAGTTCTTCACACTTTGTCTTCTTAACACTGTAGACATGTGACAGGGTAATTAATTAAGCAAGTCAATGTTAATGCATAGTGTCATGAATTAAATTGTGTCCCTCAAAAAATGTGCATAGCAATTTGGCTGGGCCATAATTCCTGGTATCACGTGATGTTCCTCTCTGCTGTAAATCCTGCCTTTATAATTTTAATGAGGGTGGGTAGGCCGCAGTAGTATTGGTAGGGCAGGATTCAATGGGTAGAATTGCATAGTGCCCTGAGGCAATCTCTTGGGCTATAAGGAAAAAGAAGCTAGCAGAGGGATTTCAGGACCTCATACCACCAAGCTGCAATGCCAGAAGTAGACCGTGTCCTTTGGAGAGGACCCAGGGTCTCTAAGGCAACAGAAGCTCCCCGCCCAGGAGAAGAATGACAACAGGTATTCTCTGACATCTAGAGGCTGACAGAATCAGCATCTACTCCCAAGTCTCTATGACCTTCTAGGCCCAGGCTCTTAGCCATTGTGCTATGTACTTTCTTCTTAAGATTTAGAAACGTGTGTGTGTATGTGTATGTGTGTTTGAGTTACCCCACGAACACGTCATTCATACTCCTCCTGAAACTGACACCCTGAATTTGGCCTTCTAGCCTACTGAATTGTGACAAAATAAAATGTCTCTTTTTCAAGACTTCTACTTGTAATATTTCTGTTACAGTAGCACTAGATGGCTAAGACACACAGGAACATAGCCACAAGGAGGTGTTGAAACAAAGGATAAAGTATTTTTCAATCAGAATTCAATAGTATGAAAATTGATAGACTAGTCCAATAATGTGAAGAATAATTAATATCAAACACAATTTCTAAAAAGCTTATGATGTACCTGAAAAATGTACCAAGTGCTATATATACAGCATGTATCTCACTTAAACACATACTTTTAAAAAGTAGTCATAATCTTCATTTTACAATGCAATAAACTGAGACTTGGAAGATTAAGTAATTTACCAGACTTCTGACATCTAGAGACTGACAGAACCAACATCTAATCCCAAGTCTCTCTGACCCTCTAGGCCCCAGCTCTTAACCACTGTACTGTGTTTTCTTCTTAAGATTTAGAAAAGTGTGTGTGTATGTGTATGTGTGTTTCATTTACCCCATGAAAATATCATTCATACTCCTTTTGCCTTAAATATAACTCAAATATATTGAAAAGAAAATGTTGGCAAAACTGGAGATTATTTGGTGATTAAAGGTATTAGAATCATCTCTACTACAATAACTTGTCCACATTAAAGCAATCAAAATGAGTTTTTCCTTCTTGATTTAAATTCTTATTCTATAAATCTGTCACTGTCTTAGGTGCTGAGGAGAAATCAATGGCCAAAACAATAGAGGTAGTCCGTTCTCTGCTGAGAGTCACAATCTAGTAACATATTGAGACATCCTGGTGGAATTACCAGACAGCTGTCCTGTGTTCTAGAGAAAGATCTCAGCTGAGCAATGGCATTTGAAAGATCCTCTCATATGAGACCAACAACTACTGAAAACCAATTCACGCTTAGTAATTATGGATCTAGGCACTAGGAATGCAGTCATAAACAAAACCAAGCTTCTGTTCTGATAGTTTGCACTGTAGTGAGAGAAGGCAAACAATAAATTAGCAACTCTATGATGTGTCGAATGGCTATGATGCTTGTTGTTGTTGTTGTTAGGTGTCGTCAAATCGGTTCCACCTCATAGTGTCCCTGTGAACAACAGAACGAAACACTACCCAGTCTTGCGCCATGTCCACAATTGTTTTTATGCTTAAACTCACTGTTGCAGCCACTGTGTCAATCCATCTTGTTGAGGGTCTTCCTATTTTTTCACTGACCTTCCACTCTACCAAGCATGATGTCCTCCTCTGGGGACTCATCTTTCGTCACAACATGTCCAAAGTATGTAAGACGCAGTCTTGCCATCTTGGCTTCCAAGGAGCACTTTGGGTGTACTTATTCCAGAACAGATCTGTTTGTTCTTTTGGCGGTCCACTGTACATTCAACATTCTTCTCCAACATGACCATTCAAAGTCATCAATTCTTCCTCTGTCTTTTTTGTTCATAGTCCAGCTTTTACATGCGTATGATGTGACTGAAAATACCATGGCTTGGGTCAGGTGCATTTTAGTCTTCAAGGTCACATCCTTACTTTTGAATACTTTAAAGAGATCCTTTGCAGCAGATTTTCCCAGTGCAATGCACCTTTTGATTTCTTGACTGCTGCTTCCAAGGGCATTGATCGTGGACCCAAGTGAAATGAAGTTCTTGACAACCTCAATCCTTTCTCTATTTATGACCATGTTGCTTACTGGTTCAGTTGTGAGAATTTTTGTTTCCCTGATGTTGAGGTGCAATCCATACTGAAGGCTGTGGTCCTTTATCTTCACCAGTAAATGCCTCAAATCTTATTCATTTCCAGCAAGTAAGGTGGTGTTGTCTGCATAACACAAGTTGTTAATGAGTCGTCCTCCAATCCTGATCCCTCGTTCTTTTTCATATAATCCAGTTTCTTGGATTATTTGCTTGGCATACAGATTAAAAAGGTATGGTGAAAGGATACAACCCTGATGCATGCCTTTCCTGACTTTAAACCATGCAGTGTCCACATGTACTGTTTGCACAATTGTCTCTTGATCCATATACAGATTCCTTAAGAGCACAATTAGGTGTTCTGGAATTCCCATTCTCTGAAACTTTAGCCTTAGTTTAGTATGATCCACACAGTCGAATGCTTATGTGTAGTTGATGAAACACAAGTAAACATCTTGCTGGTATTCTTTGCTTTCAGTCAAGATCCATCTGCCATCAGCAATGATATCCCTGGTTCCACATCCTGTTCTGAACTCAGCTTGCATTTCTGGCAGTTCCTTGTCAATATACTGTTGTAGCTGCTTTTGAATGATCTTGAACAGAACTCTACTTGCATGTGATATCACTGATATTGTTTGGTAATTTCCATATTTGGTTGGATCACCTTTCTTTGGAATGGGCATAAATATGGATCTCTTCAAGTCAGTTGACCAGGTAGCTGTACTCCAAATTTCTTGCCAAGAAATGCAGCTTTGACTTCTTCCTTCAGTACCACTGGTTCCTGATCACATGCTACCTCTTCAAATGGCTGGACATCGACTAGTTCTTTCTGGTATGACTCTGTGTATTCCTCCCATCTTCTTTTGATGCTCTCTGAGTCAATTAATAGTTTCGCTGTAGAATCCTTCACTATTGCAATTCGAGGCTTGAATTTTTCCTTCAGTTCAACTTGAGAAATGCAGAACACGTTCTTCCCTTCTGGATTTCCATTTCCGGCTCTTTGTACATATCATTATTATACTTTCTTTTGTCTTCTCAAGCTGCTCTGTAAAATCTTCTGTTTAGGTCTTTTACTTTGTCATTCTTCCCTTTCGCTTTAGCTGCTTGATGTTCAAGAGCAAATTTCAAAGTCTTCTCTGACATCCAATTTGGTCTTTTCCTTCTTTCCTGTCTCTTCAATGACCTCTTGCTCTCTTCATGGGTGGCGTCTTTTATGTCATTCCACAGTTCATCTGGTCTTCGGTCATTAGTGATCAACACATCAAATCTGTTCTTGAGATGGTCTTTAAACTCAGGAGGAATATACTCAAGGTCACATTTTGGCTCTCATGCACTTTTTCTAATTTTCTTCAGTTTCAATTTGAATTTGCGTATGAGCAATTGATCTGTGCCACAGTCAGCACCTGGTCTTGTTCGGACTGCTGATGTGGAGCTTTTCCACCATCTTCTTCTATAGATATAGTCAATTTGGTTCCTGTGTATGCCAGCTGGTGATGTCCATGTGTAGTTGCCCTTTGTGTTGGTTAAAAAAGGTATTTGCAATGAAAAAGTCGTTAGTCTTGCAAAATTTTATCATGTGATCTCTGGCATTATTTTTATTACTAAGGCTGCATTTTCCAACTACCAGCTCTTTTTCTTTGTTTCCAACTTTTGCATTCCAGTCACCAGTAACTATCAGTGCATCCTGATTGCATGTTTGACAATTTCAGACTGCAGAAACTGGTAAAAATCTTCATCCTCTTCATCTTTGGCCTTAGCGGCTGGTATGTAAATTTGAATAATAGTCATATTAAGTGGCTGTCCTTGTAGGCATCTGGATATTGACAGCATTGTACCTCAGGACAGATCTTGAAATGTTCTTTTTGATGATGTTCCTCTTCAAGTTTTTGTTCCCGTCCTAGTAGACCATATGACTGCTGGATTCTAAATGCCCCATACTGGTCCATTTCAGCTCACTAATGCCTACGATGTCAATGTTTATGCTTTCCACTTGATTTTTGAGTCTCCAGGTTTCCTAGATTCATACTTCGTACATTTCATGTTCCAGTTATTAGAGGACATTTACAGCTGTTTCTTCTCATCTTGAGTCATGCCACATCAGTGAATGAAGATTCTGGAGGCCTTACTCCATCCACGTCTTTAAGAGCAGCTCAACTTTGAGGAGTCAGCTCTTCCCCAGTTGTCTTCTGAGTGACTTCCAACCTGGGGGGCTCACTGTCTGGCACCATATCTGACAATGTTCGGCTGCTGTTCATACGGTTTTTCCCTGGCTAATTCCTTTCAGAGTATCGGGTCCTTCTTCCTAGTCTGTCTTAGTCTGGAAGCTCAGCTGAAACTTACCTACCATGGTTGACCCTGCTTGTAGCTAAATACCTGTGGCGTAGTTTCCTGCATCAGAGCAACAAGCAAGCCTCCACTGACAGAGGAGTAGGGGTTACTCACTCCCTCCTTAACTGTTGGTGTTACCCTGCTTGCCTGATGCTATTGCCCTCCCCACCCAATGCTGGTACCCTCCTTACCTGATGCTGTTACCCTCCTTACCTGATGCTGTTTTCTGCTGCATCTGCTGCTGTTACCCTCCTTACCTGATGCTATTACCCTCCTTACCTGATGCTGTTACCCTCCTTACCTGATGCTATTACCCTCTTTACCTGACGCTGTTATCTCTCTTACCGGCTGCTGTTATGTGCCTTACCTGATGCTGTCACCCTCTTTTTATGATGCCATTACCCTCCTTACCTGATGGTGTTGCCGTCCTTACCTGATGCTATGAGTTATGAAGAAATATAAAGCAGGATAAAGGGTGCAAAAATGGTAGAAGTGGGTATGGGTAGTGTTTTAAATTGGGAAGGCCAGTTCAATCTCTGGGGAAAAAGCCTTGCAGACATGGAGAGTAAGTATTACAAATGTGTGGGGTGTCCCAGAAACACCAAGGAGGCACAATGTGACCAAAGCTCTGTGAGGTACAGAAAAGTGTAAGGTAATGAGAACCAAGAGATAGGAAATAGATCGCACAGAGTCTTGTGGGCCATCATGAGGACTGTGGACTTTCTTCTGAGTGAGATTTATGAGAAAAGGATTGACAAGGTCTGGCTTACATAAAGATCTCTGGTTTCTGGATGATGCTGATGGCATAGTGGTTAAGTGCTACAGCTGCTAAGCAAAAGGTAGGCAGTTCAAATCTGCCAGGTACTTCCTGGAAACTCTATGGGGTAGTTCTACTCTGTCTATGGTGTCACCTTGAGTTGGAATTGACTCAAAGGCAATGGGTTTTGGGTTTTTTTGTTTGTTTTTGGCTGCTAGATTAAACTGCCTCTTGATCCATGTAGAGATTCCTTAAGACCACATTAAGTGTCCTGGAATTCCCATTCTCCACAATGTTGGAAATAGTTTGCTGTAATCCACACGTAACATCGAATGCCTTTGCAACAGTCAGTGAAACACGGGTAAACATCTTTCTGGTATTCTCTGCTTTCAACCAAGATCTATCTGACATAAGCAATGATAGCTCTCCTTACATATCCTCTTCTGAACTCAGCTTGAATTTCTGGCAGTTCCTTGTCAATAAACTATTGCAGTCACTTTTGAATGATCTTTAGCAAAATTTTATTTGCATGTGATATTAGTGATGACTTAAGGATTCTGCATATGGATCAAGAGGCAGTCTTGGGAACAGAACAAGAAGACACTGCATGATTGATTTAAAGTCAGGAAGGGTGTGTGTCAGGGTTGTATTCTTTCACCATACCTTTTCTATCTGTGTGCCCAGCAAATAATCCAAGATGTCAGCCTATATAAAGAAGAAGGAAGCATCAGTATTGGAAGAAAATTCAGTAACAACTCGTGTTATGCAGATGACACAGCTTTGCTTGCGGGAAGTGAAGAGGATTTGAAACACTGAAGCAGATCAAAGACCACAGCCTTCAGTATGGACTGCATCTTGATATCAAAAAAACAAAATTCCTCACAACTGGAGCAGTAAGCAACATTGTAATAAATAGAAAAAGGATTGAGATTGTCAAAGATTTCATTTTGCTTGGTTCCACAATCAATGCCCATGAAAGGAAAAGTCAAGAAATCTAAAGACACATTGTAGTGGAAAAATATGCTGCAAAGAGCTTCTTTAAAGTATTGAAAAGTAAAGACAACACCTTGAAGACTAAAATGCACCTGATCCAAGCCATGGTATTTTCAGCTGCATCATATGCATGCGAACTCTGGACAATGAATAAGGAAGACAGAAGAACAATTGACGCCTTTGAGTTGTGGTGTTGGAGACGAATATTGAATATACCATGGGCTGCCAAAAGGACAAACAAATCTGTTCTGGAAGAAGTACTACCAGAGTACTCCTTGGAAGCAAAGATGGCCAGACTGTCTTACGTACTTTGGACATATTGTCAAGAGGGATCGTCCCCTGGAGAAGGACATCATGTGTGATAGAGTGCAGGGTCAGTGAAAAAGAGAAAGACCCTCAATGAGAGGGATTGACACAGCGACTGCAATGATGGGCTTTAGCATAAAGATGATTGTGGACATGGCACAAGACCAGGCAGTGTTCCTTTCTGTTGTACACAGTGTCACTGTGAGTCAGAACCAAGTCAATGACACCTAACAGCAAAAACACTGGCTTAAAAAAAGACTTCACATACATTAATACAGATTATTTTATATTGCGTAACCCACTTTCAAGACCCCTGGAAGCACTGTGGTTAAGAGCTTGGCTGCTAACGAACATGTCTACAATTTGAATTCATAAAACAATTCCTGAAAGCCACATGAGGTAGTTCTACTCTATTCTGTAGGATAACTCTGAGTTGGATTTGACTCGATAGTATTGCATTTGGGTTTTGTTTAGCCCACTTTCAAGGTTATTAAGTAATTGAATGATCCCTACCTCTGGTATTTCCACCTTTCCACTTTCCCTGTAGGACAGATTCCCATAAAGTGTCAGGCTGGGACAGCTACCTTTGTAGCTGAGGGCACTGTTGGATTTCAGAGCTAACAGAGGCCACGATAGGCCCCAGAGGAAGCAGGCAGATCCTAGGCTGGTGTACACTTTCAGGAATTATGGTAAAGGAGACCTTTTGTAATTCTTCATGTAGATCTTTAAAGGTGGAGACTCAAAGAAGAAGAAGCCTTTCAGAATTATGTATCTCCGTGGCTGGAATATCGGTTACCTCAGAATTCTGAACACAGCAGGGAGTAAGGGGGTAGGCTGGGTTGCAGAGATAACTTGGACAGCAAAGAAGGTTAATGAGGCTGCTCTTCAGAGCATCTTGGGTATAACTGAGGTGTGCCAGGGAACCCCCAAAAGAGCTGGGTTAACTGGAGAGAGTGTGAAGGAGAGAGAAGACTGAAACCCAGAGGCCATACCATGTTCTGTGCTGAATCTGCCCTGGAGTCATGAAGTTAGGAGTCATGGAGTTCAGGCCAGGGAGTTAGGCGCTGTAAAGTTGTTTTTAGGCTGAGAAAGCTCTGCAGACAAAGGGTTTATCTATACCTATGTGGTTGGGATTATGTTTGTGTGTCCTTTTTTTTTTTTTACGTGAGTATCAACATTGTTTCCTCACAGACTGCCATGGAATTGCATTGTGTCACCCCGAAAATGTGTCATCAACTTGGCTCTGCCATGCAGCCCAGTATTGCATAATTTCTTCCCATGAGTAATGAAGGCTGCCTCTGAGATGTTAATGAGGAAGAAGGGGCAGCAGCTGGGATAGCCAGCTGAGACTCAGTCCATACCTTTGCACTGTTTGGGGGTAATCTCCCGAGAGATAAGAGGAAAGGGAAGAGAGCAGTGTTAGGAACCTCTCATGTCAGCAGGGAAAGTAGCCCCCAGAGTAGAGTACATCCTTTGGACTTAAGGTTCCTGGGCCAGGATGCTTCACACTGAAGCTGAACTTGTAGTTTACCGGACTGTGGTAATAAAATGAATTTGGACTTGCAGCTTACCAGATTGTGGTAATAAAATTTCTCTTTCAAAGTCATCCATCTGTGGTATTTTGCTTAAAACAGCACCAGCTGACTGAGACACAGACCTATAGCAAATGAGGCTCTTTTCTTATTGCTTTTGCACTTTCTTAGACCCTTAAAGCTGCCACCCTTGACTTCCACCAGCATCTCTTCACTTCTAACAGTTAGAATCACCTGGAGATATTTTTTTTTTTATACTGATGCTCTAATCCCCATCCCCAAAATGTCAGTTTGTTTCCTCAGGAGTGGGGCCAGAGGTTTGATATGACTTAATTTATATGCTCTAGAGTTAAGAACCCCCATGATGACTAAACCTACCAACCAGGTGTCAGGCAGACAAATAATTTCTGGCTTTGGGCTTTCTCTCTGAATTCAAATTAAATTACTGTTTACACAGTTATTTGTAATTCTCCACCAGAAGGTATTCATAGCTTTCCCCCCCTGTGTATACTAGAAAAATGCCAGTAATCCTCTAAATAGAAGAAAATAGGAAATTAAATTTTCAAACTGCAAAATTAAGACTATAAATTTATGGCTTGTTTGTGCCTTAAAGCAAGTGTCTGTGTTTCCTCTTGTGCTTGTTCCCTTCTAAAGCTCAAAACTATCTGCATTCTAGCAGTATTCAGGGTTCTCAATAAAGTGAATTGTATGATTCATCCTGTCATTTTGTCATCTAAAATGTAGGACATTATAATAAACAGGAAAATAATGTTCAAGGAACAAATATAAGTACATCAATTGACGATGGAAAGATTGCGTTTGTTGCAGTAAGAACTGAAAGAAAGGAGTGACAGATGGCCTGTTTTGAAGTGCCCAGAGCATGAGGACATCATTTTTTTTTTTTTTTTTGTCTTCCAATTAGCCATGCTTCCCTTAAAGGAGAGATGGTCTGCAGAATCAGGTCAGACACCCTTTTGAAAACTCTTCAGAAATTTGGTAGGATTCACTAGTACGAGCAAATTATTCATGACTTGTCTCTGTGTTCTGATGTGGCTTGTCTCAAGCCACTATACGTCTTTCTCTGATTAAATGTCATCTATACTTCTGGACTCTGAAGAATGGCTAAATAAGTACTTTGAAACAAGTACCTTGATGTTCCCATAACAAGAGTCTTGTAGGTAATCAAAGGATCCCAACATTAGCCAAGCCACTAAAAACAACATGTAGTGATTCTAATATTAGTAACAGTTTATGTTTATGGAATATTTATTATGTGTCAGGCTTTTTTGGCATTTACTATAGATTGTCTCCTTTAACTCTCCCAATAACCTTGTGATATAGCTGTTATTTTAAGCCTTGTCTTACAGATTAAAGACCAGAGGTAGGTTTCCAAGGATCAGACTCCAGGGTGCATCATGCAGTCATACTGGTGGGCATCTGCTATATACAGTCTAGTACTAGATATATTTCAAATTTGGATAACATATAAATTTGTTACACTAAGAAACTTGTACCTAAAAATTGTTTTCACCATTAGAGTTACTGAGGCCTCTAAGGGAAAAAGTGCCCAGACTGCTACTGATCAACCAAAATACTAAGCCACTGGTTCTCAAACTTGATTACACATAAGACTAACCTGTGTAAGCAAACAAACTCCTTACTCCTGAGTGGATTTTGACTCACAGCAATCCCAAAGGACAGAGTAGAACTGCCCCCATACGGTTTCCTTGGTTAACATCTGTAGCTCTTAACCATTTTGCCGTCAGATCTTTAAAATGTATCGATGCCTGGCCCAGCCACACAGATTCTGATTTAATTGATCTAGGGTGAGGCTCAAGTACCAGGATTTTTAAACGACTTTCCACACAGAACTAGCTCCAAAAGTTTCACGGTCCAGTACAAAATGAAAACACAGGATTTCATTGGAAAATAGTTGAGAATTTGTAGATGACAAAAGTAGAGTGTGAAGCCAGGTGTAAGCCCTTCTATGGGCAGGGCCCTGAGCAGTGGCACGGGTCACAGGCCTGTGACGCTGGTTCTGCCCCAGAGGATGCTAAGTGCTGAAAATGTTAAGACCATGTGGACCCAGAGTTCTCCCGGCTGGGCTCCATCTCTACCGCATGGCTGGCTCTTTCACCATCATCAGTGTGGTCATGTGTATCTAGCAGTTTGAAAGCATCATGTGATCCTCACAACGACACTGATAAAGATTACCACCACAGCCCTGACTTTCAGATGAAGACTCTAGGACTTTGCTAACTGTGCACTGTGCTTCCAATCCCTAAGTAGTAAGTAGACCAGCCAGCTCTGAAGCCCACGCTTTTAACCATTGCCTTGCACTCAAAACCTTGCCTAGTGCCATCAAGTTGATTCCATCTCATATGACCCTTCAGGAAAGAGTAGACCACCCCATAGAGTGTCCAAGTGATGCTTGGTGGATTTGAACTCTTAACCTATTGGTTACCAGCAGTAGCACTTAACCACTATGCCACCAGGGCTTCCTCAAAACCCTGGATAGTTATTTCTTTATTAATTCTCTGTAAGCATTTCTGTCCCAAATAAGAAAAAGGAAGACACTATGAATGGAAACAGCTTCAGGTCAAAAAGAAAATTCTTGAATCTACTCGTTTCATACTTGAATGTGCCTTTATTTTTGTTTTCTATTTTCCTTTTGCAGTTACATCGCATATACACTAGCTGTATACATCAACAGGAATATGACTTGCATGCTATTTTGCTTTTAATTCTCAGAAAAAAAATTCAGAAGCCAGCAAGTCTCTGTCTTCTCAGGCTGCTCCACCTTCAATGTTCTCACTGGGTTGCATGCCAGGTGCTGAGGATGAAGGGACACTCAGTGACTGAGGGAGAAGACACGATCACATCTTTGACATGGGAGTCGTAAACAACTGCTCACTGACTTGTTGCCCTGCCCATGTGTGCTCTGCTCTGAAAGTGAGAGGAAGACCCTGGTGATAAGCAGTGTTGAAAGAGAGTTTCGTATTTGTAGTTCTCTGAAATAAAAAAATAACATGCTTCCCTGTCCAGTCTTCACCCCAGTTGTGTGGTGATACTGCTATGTTTTATGACCCTTGTCTCATAGTCCTGTAAGCATTTGTTACACACATGAAGACCTTACCTTACTTAGACTGTGAACTTCAGAAAAGCAAGGACTAAGTTGTATTTATTTTTGCATCTCTAGCATTTGATATAATATCTGCCATTGTACTTAACAGCCAAAGTCTGTTAAAGGAATGCAAGAATACATGAATGAATATCTTGATTTCAAAATGAGTTCACTGTGAAAGTCATGTATTCAGCTTCAGTTTGAAAATCTTTTCAAGACTTTAATGACTTTCTCCACTTTTAATGACTTACTTCTGTAGCAACTTTACACAATGTTTGCTGATGTTTTGCTTATTTTCATTTATGCATTTCCACAGACCTAAAGAAGCTCATCATTCGCATTTTATAAAAATTCTTCAAAAGGTTTGTCTCTACAGCATTCTCTTGGGAATTATCTATCTTAGCTTTTGGCTTTGAATTCCAGCAAAAGACTACAGCATTGGAAGTTACAAATTCTTTACTACCTAAACTCTTGGCAGTGATTGGAGACTAGTTATTCCAGTGGTTTTGGTGTGTTTTTCCGGTTTTTGTACTCTCCTACTTATATTGTCATAATTTCTACTTTTCATCCTTTCCAATATAATTTCAAAATCACTGACTTTTGAAAAGACAGAAATTTGAGCATGTACATATAGACAATCACAAAGCATTTTTGTTTTAGGTTGGTTATCTACCCACTTATCCAGCCCTACCACCACCTCCCTTTTTTTTTTTTTGGCAAAGAGATTCATGATAAAGATGATCTTTAGCAACTAGTCTTTTGTTTTCTCAGCATTGCTCAATCTATGAGTATTGCCTAACACTGAGTTGTTATTGTTGCATGTTGTTGATTGACTCATAGCAACCTTATAGGACAAATTAGAACTGCCCCATAGGGTTTCCTAGGGTGAATTTTTTACAGGAGCAGATTATTAGGTCTTTTTCTCCACAGAACAGCTGATGAGTTTGAGCCATCAAGTTTTTTGGATAGCATCTGCACAATCAGGGTGACTCACCCCAGACTTAGTCTCTTCCTTCAGTAATCACTGGTCCATAAAACTCTGGGTTACAAGTAAGATCTTCTGTCCCCATGGAGCCATCGGTTTCCATCTGTGTTTTCACACTTCTGTGATTTCAGCATTGTCTTCTTATTTTCTGTTCCTTTGCAATTTCCCGTACCTTCTTGTGGGCTTAACACACAATCCGGGAAGTGTTTTGCTGTGACAGAGGGAACCCTAATAGTACTTCCAGTCACAATACTTCTGGAAATAGATGTTCCCATTCTGTCATTTTAATTAAGACCAGAACCCTGGTTTTTAACTCCTTCCTCCCTTCCTATAATCTCTTGATGTTTACTTGAACAACTCCTAGTCATCCTTCAAAATGTAATTTAGATATCACCTCATATTTGAAGGCTTCCTACATAGAGGATTGTTTCTTCCTGTATTCTGTTTTTATAATTGCACAACATTCCTTTTTTATACTGATTTATTGTAATCTCTTTGTTTGCATGCTTGTCTTTATTACTAATACATAAGTTTCTTGAAAGGCCCCTGGGAGGTTCGAGCACACTGTGCTTGGCTGGTAATCTAAAGGTTGGCGGTTCACACCCAACCAGTGGCATCTCAGAAGAAAGACCTGTTAATCTAGTTCTATAAGATGATGGCCAAGAAAAGCCTATGGAGCAATTGTACTCTGTAACACATGGAATCCCATGAGATAGAAGTCCTAGTATACCCAGAGGCCTGATGGTCAGAAGAAAGGCCTGATGATCTCCTTTGAAAATCAGCCATTGAAAACTCTGTGGAGTATAATTCTACTGTGACATACTTGCTATTGCCATGACTCAGAATCAAAATCAATGTGTCCTGTGATCTGGAGCTGGCAAGGGCAGAACCAGAGAGAATAGGCTCAGATCTTAGAGTGAAAAAGGTCCAAACCAGGAAGGTCATGTTCAGACACCAAGGTCAATGAATGAGCATGGAGTCTAAACAGAGACATTTCAGAGGGTGTAAAGTTAGCTGGAATTAGAACAATTGAACCATTCATGGTACAAGTAGAAGCATCTCAGATTCAAAAGAACCCATGTGGTGGTAGTCAGTAAATATTCTCTGCAAAAACAATGTTTTAGTTTCAGAAATATATCAGCTTCATGTAAACTCAAAGTTATTATTATGAACTTTATTAAGTGAAACACTGTTTGAATCCAGGTAAATTGCTGAATATGTTGCTTTTCTCTGAGATGTTTTATCTTAATTTAGAAATTGCCAGAGCCCATAATGTTATCAGGCAATCTTGGGGATAAACTGGAGGTTCGTCTTTGTGGACCAAAAATAGATCCAAACCACTTATCACAGTGGCTACTTCAATCTTAAGTTCAAAGGCAAAGGTAATTTAATTTTTTTAAATCCCCTTTATATAGATGACAAAAGCTAAGCAAAGGGAATGGATTTCAAAGAAAGATAAAAATAAAATGTAAATTGAACACAGGTGTGGACAGGAGACGAGAGATGAAAGGAGAAGAGTGAGAGAATGACAGGGAGAAGGACAGTCAAAAGGAAAAGTCAGTTAGCAGAATTGTGTCTGGGAATAAATAATACATCTCCATAAAGGTCACAGGCATACACTATGCCAAGATTTGATGAGAATCTGAAAACTAATTATTGTGACAAGGTTTGTACTTGAACCCCATGATGTTTTTCTTCCTGCAGTGGTAGAGTCAGTCATCAAAATTAACTGTATAAAAGTTTTACTTAAATAAGTTTTAAAAGCATTGATGTCACAAAGAAGAAGTAGATTATCTTAGTTTAAAGGAACAGATGTATTTGAATATCTCATTCGACGATTCACAAATTTTATTGAGTCCTTACTATGTCCCAGGTATTGTGCTTGGCATACAATAGTAAATGCAATAGATTCAATTCCCATTTCACGCAGTTCAGAGCACTGTGGGGATCTCAGGCAACAAGAAACCAACAAGAGCATATATGAAATTATGAAGATGGGCAATGCAGAGAAAGTCACAGAAGCCTTAGGGGAGGAGAGCTAGGGAAAGCTTATGCTAGGAACTTGGAGAAGGACGGGGAGACCAGCAAGAGGTCCTCCTCTGGAGGAGCCCTAAGAGGAGAAAGCCAAAAAAACAAAAACAAACCACTGCTGTCAAGTCAGTTTCAATTCAAATTCCTCTCCAATGCTAATGGATTACCTGATGGTATTTTCTAGGAGGGGAAGAGTGCTTTTCTATAAAATTATGTGTCTGTGGTCTATCTAGGTCACTTATTACAAATAAATCTGGAATTTATAAATTTATGGGGCATAAAACCACACCAAACCCATTGTCATCAAGTCAATTCCAAAGCTAACTGGAAAGTATCATGTAAGCTATCTAGTTACTGAGATCCTTAAGGGAGATATCACATCACTGAAATGGCTCCCCTTTTGCAAGTGATGTCCCTTAAGAATTTCTTAGACTCTCCCATGGTCTGTTGAACATCCTAATTAGGTAAGAACAGACATGGCTAACTTTGCTGGTAGTCTGAGACTTTTCCATGTTTTATTCGTGTGTCATAATAGCCTGTGTGCTCTGATTTTCCAACTCAAACTTTTAAGTTGATACTTGGAATAAGTAGGACACGATCACGTAAAATGATGGTGACAGGTGAAAAGGGAAATGGGTAAGGAGGCACAGAAAACTGGATTTACAGTTTGTGAAAGAACATATTTAGAAAAGTCAAACAAAGTCTGACCAGAGAAAAAAGTGAGGGATGCAGCAAGCAGAGGCCAAATAGTAAAAAGACCTCAGGAGCCACTGGAGGAATTCGTAATTTATTCTCAGAGCATTAGTACAACATTAAAGTGGTCTAAGACTGTGAAGGTAGGAATAATGTACAAATTTTAGAAACAATGCCCTGTGCAGAGAAGATATCAGAGAAAGGCAACAGGAGATGATTAAAATGATAATATAATATACCTAGACTAAACACTGCACGGAAGTGATTGAAAGAAAACAAGTTTAAAAAAATCAGTGTTAACCCCAACTACATGCTGCATACAAAAGATATACCTTAAACATAGGAATAAGTAAAGTTGAAAGTGAAATCACAGAAAAAAATAGTATACATATCACCAACTAATGGAAAGCAGCTATAGCTATAGTATTAATAGGTATTAAGTCAAGAAGCTTTACTAGACATAAAGAAAGACATTTCATGGTGATAAAAAGGTTCATCCAACAGGGAGATAACACAATTCTAAATACTCATGGAAGTAATTATCTAAAAAAAAATGATAATAAGATAATGCTGTTGCTTTCCACTTGATTCTAACTCTTAATGACACTATAGGGCAGAGTAGAACTGCCCTATAGGGTTTTCAAGGAGCAGTTAGAAGATTTGAACAGTCAACCTTTTGGTTAGCAGCCAAGCTCTTAACCACTGCGCCCCCAGGACTTTATACCTAATTATATGAGCCAGTACCTAATTACATAGTCCACAAAATATATAAAACCCAAACTGACAGAACTAAAAGTAGCATACACACAAGCACAATGGAGAATGTTAATATACCTTTCTCTACAACTGACAGAACAAGCAGATGAAAAATTAGTAAGGCTATGAAGGATTTGAATACTATAATTTATAAGGGGGACTTAACAAATTTAGGTAGGTAGGTAGGTAGATAGGTGGATAGGCAATGGCACCCAACGATTGCATAATATGTACTTTTTAAAAATTCACATAGAACATCCATTGACAATATAGTATGCTACAAAACAATTCTCAGAAAATTCCCAAGTATTTGAAACCATACAGTGTACGTTCTCTAATCACAGGGTAACTAAACTAGAAATAAATAAGTAAAAGATAACTAGAAAATTTTTAAACATTTGTAAATTCAGAAGTTTAATTTAAAATACCTAAAGTAAAAAAGAAATCACAACACAATTAAACTATACTTTGAGCTGAATGATAATAAGACTATGACACGCCAAAATTTATAGATTACATTAAAGTCTTGCTTAGAAGAAAACATAAAACCTTAAATGGATGTATTAGGAAAGAAGAAAGATTGGAAAGCCGTTGTCTAAATATCTAACTCCAGATATTATAAGAGCATATCATACTAAACTTAGTAAAGAAGAGGAAAAGCAATTATAATCATAAAAACATGTTGATTACATAATGATCAATACAGAGTTGGACTTTTAACTAGGATAATAGAACTGATAATTCCCTGGCAAGACTGGTAAAAAAATACAACAAAAAAGTATTTAAAAACCAATGTCAGAATTGAAAAAGGTAGCATTACTATGTATCTATAGATATTAAATAGATCATATAAGCATATCCTGAACACTTTTATACCCATAAATATGAAAATGAAATGGCCAAATAATAGGAAGTATATATCATTTACTGAGGCTGACAGAAAAAGAAATCGAAAATCAGACTAATACAGTAGCATTAGAAAAAAAGTGACTGTATAAGCCTCTAGAACAGATGACTTCACCAAGAAACTCTAGTAATCATTCAAGAAAGATATAATACAACTGTACACAAATCCTTACAAAGAATAGAAAAAGAAAAAGTACTTGTAACTTGTTTTATGAGAACCAGCAAAAGTCAGCAAGGATATTATGAAATGGAAAACTGCAGGCCAATGTGTCTCATGTACATGGATACAAAAATTCTGAATAAAGTATTAGCAAATCAAATCCAAGAATAACATATCACATCAATAAGTACAGTTTAATCCAAGAATGCAATAAATTTAATACTAGAAAATCCAATCAATGTAATGAAACACACTAACAGAATAAAGGAGAGTAAGAAAATGATCATTTTAGTATTAGCAGTAAATCATTTAATAAAAAATCACTATTTACAATTTTTAAAAGAGCTTTTAATAACTAACAATAGAAAGATTAGAAAGAAACTTTTTAACACAGCAAAAGTTACCTTGCAGAAAATTCTATGGCAAACAACATTCTTAATGGTGGAATTCTTTTCATCAAATAGAAGGAACAAAATAAGTGTGTCCAATAGCACTATGTCTCTTAAACATTGTACTGGAGGTCCTAGCCAATGGCATAGGTTGGAAAAGCACAAATAAGAATCAAACAGCCACCTCATAACCTATCAAGGAGGGCCATTATCACAATAACTGACAGCACTGGGGAGGATTTAGGGAAATTGGAATCTTCATCCTTAGCTGGTGTAGTTGTAAAAGGGTGGCAGCCTCTGTGGGAAACAGTCTGACAGTTTCTCAGAAAGTTCAATCAAATCATCACGTAATCAAGCAGTTTTAATTCTGGGTGCATACCTCAAGGAACTGAAAGGAGGAACTCAAACAGAAACTTGTACACCAATGTTCATTGCAGCCTTACTCACAATTACCCCAAACAGAAACAACCCAAACGTCTGTCAGCAGATGAATGGACAAGCAAAATGTGGTGCATGTATACGATGGAATGTTATCAAGCCATGAAAAGAGATCAAACTTTGACACACGCGGCAGCATGGATGAACTCTGAAAACATGCTAAGTGAAATAAATCAGACACAGAAGGACAAATACTGTGAATTTCATTTATATGAAAAAACCGGACTAGACAAATGTGTAGAGGTAAAAGTCTATTAGGGACTCCCAGGGGCTGAGACAGCAGGAACGGAGAGCTGTTGTTGAACAGCTAACGGGTATGCATGGGGAGATGAAAAGAATACTTTTGGCAGTAGTGGTGATGGAGTACAACATGGTGAATGTGATTAACCCCACTTAAAAATATATAAAATGTCAAATTTTTGTTATATGTATTTTACCACAAAAAATTGCTTTAAAAAAATGGAAAAAGAATTGCCAAAAGAAGAGAAAAAAAAAGCTGCCATTATTTACAAATGACATGATTGTATGTACAGACAATTTAGAAGAACTGATACATAAATTTGATAACTGATTTTAGCAACTTTGCTGGATGTAAGATCAATATACAAATGTCAATTTTATTTTATTACAACAAATAGAAAATGAAAACTAGAAAATCACAACACTTACAACAGCCTTAAAACATGTCAAACATCTAGTAATAATTCTACTGAAAGCTGTGCAAGATCTCTACAGTAAGAAACTATAAAGGAAATGCTAGCAGCCTGTACACAGACAGACATTCTGTGTAGACAGCCTGCACTGTGCTTCTCAGCTTAAACTCTCAAGGTCTCCTGGAGAGTCCACAAATAACTTTGATGAGAAATCTCAAGAATACACTGATGAGCCCCTCTGTTATCTGTCAGACAATCAGTACCTTATTCAGAAAAGGGAAAATTTCTGTCTTCAGAATGTCTAAACTTTTTCCTTCTCACCTCTCTCACAGATAAATGTGTTTTTACCTTTGCTGATTAAAGATCAATCTATCGATTTTCTCTTGTTTGTAAGTAAATAGCGTGGTAATAAATGACTGAGTGTCAAAATTCTTCCTTGACAAAAGGGAAAGTTATAAAACATTATTAAAGAAAATATAAATAAATAGAGGATATTCTGTGCTTCTTTGATGGAAGAGTTAATGTTGTAAAGGCTTTAATCTCTCAAACTGACCCAAAAATTCCACTTAGTCCCAATATAAATCCCAAAAGATGTTTTTGGTGGAACTTGAGAAATAATGTTAGAACTTATATGGACATACGTGGCCCAATAATAGTCAATAACATTGTCAAGAGGAATAGTTTTGGAGGACCTCATTTATATCAAAACTATATAATAAATCTACCGTAATTACGACAACGTAGGACTGACACAATGAAAGACAGACTAATGAACTGAACAGGCACTCCAGAAATAAATTCCCAGACATAGGATTATTCATTTTACGATAAAAGTGCTCCTGCCATCTAATAAAGAGGGATAATCTTTTCAGTAAATGGTTCAGGGTCCTTTAGATATCTATGCAAGGACAAAAAATAAATATAACTCCACACCATATAGGAAAAAATGAATAGTTTCAGGGAGGATTATAGGTCTATATGCTGAAGAGAAAACAATATAGCCACCAGAAGACAAAAGACAATCTAGAAAAGATTTTTTAAATAAGACACAAACTCTAACAAAATTAGAAGCTTCTGTTCATTTAAAACAGCCTTGGAAAAATTAAAAATCCAACAGCAAAGTGCAAGATGTCTGCAATACAAATATCTAACAAAAACACATATCTAGAATATTTGTACGTGTGTGTGTGTGTCCTACAAATCAATAAGAAAAAAACAAGACAACTCAATAGAAAAAATACTCAGAAGACTTAAAGAGACATTTGACAAAGGAGGATACCTGAATGCCTAATAAACATATGAAAAGGTTCACCAGTTATAAACTAAAATTATAAGCAACTGAAATTTTCACTTATTGCTAGTGGAAATGTATTGGTACTGCCAATTCAGAAATCTGGCAGCATCTATTAAAGATGAATATTCATATATCTAAGAATTTTATTCCAAGCAGTTTATCCGACAGAAACGTATACTGTGCATTCACATAAAATTGACAAGGCTGATTCTAGGAGTTTTTCACAATCGCCAAAAACTGGAAACAAGTATCTAACATCAATTAACTGGAACCCTGGTGATATAGCAGTTAAGTGCCACATCTGCCAACCATTAAGGATGGCAGTTTGAATCTGCCAGGTGCTCCTTGGAAACTCTATGAAGCAGTTCCACTCTGTCCTATAAGGTCATTATGAGTCAGAATCGACTGGGTGGCGGTAGGTTTGGCTTTTTTTTTTTTTTTTTTTTTTTTTTGGTGATATGCTCATACAATGGAATGTGCAACAATGAAGAAATTGCTGCTGCTCACAACAACATGACGAATTTCCACAAACATTTTGTTGAGCTGAGAAGTTAAACACAGATAATGCATCATCTATGTTTTTATTTATATAAAATTCAAAACTACCAAAACCAAACCAAACCAAACCCACTGCCTTTGAGTCGATTCTGACTCATAGCAATCCTACAGAGTATAACCACCCCATACAGTTTCTAAGGAATGCCTGGCAGATTCGAACTACTGACCTTTTGGTTAGCAGAAATAGCACTTAACAACTAAGCTACCAGCACTTCCAAAAATAGACACAGTAAATCCACAGAACTGGAATTTGAAACACTGGTTACGTTGGAGTTGTAGTAGTGTCTAAGAGGGACATGAGGGGGGTTCCTGGGGTGCTGATAATGTTCTCTTTGTTGATATAGGTTGTGTTATCTCCATTGAGTAGTATGCTTAATACTCACTGCACTCTTCTGTCTACATGTTTTACTTCAATATCAAAGAATTCTTAAAAGAGAACAAAACCAAATACCTAGAACATAAAGCTGAGACTTATTGCTCTAAGACAAAAGAACATAAAACACTTCAAGCAAAAGTGTCACTTTTTGAGATTTTTCTTCAAACATATTCTTTAAAGCTGTAACTCTCCATTACACGAGTCAGGCACTTGAAAGAGAAGGCAGCTGATCTGTTTAACTTTTTGTGGGATGTTTCTGGTGGACTTGGAATAATTCTAAAAGTTTGGCTTTACTGATTAAGATCTAAGACTGAAAAACTCAAAACAGAACAGGGATGAAAATGTGATGTCATGAGTATAGCTTTCTTAACACTCAGACAGATGGTTAAAACTCTGTGGCCTATCATGGGAGAAGGAATCTGGCAAGAACTCAAAATTAACAATAAAAGAGTTAACTGTGAGTGTGGTGCATGCTGGTCTCATCATCTCTTTCAAATCCCATGTGGTCAGATCAGTTTGGAGAAATTCTAGGGCAAAGGGGATATGACTTTTCTTCCAATGGTTTACCCCAAAGATTGCAAACCTCTGAAAGAACTCTTGCCTCCAAAAACATCAGAGTGTGGAATCAATGGATATAGAGCATGCGTGGAAAGGTGGATAACCTCACATACTGGCTGAAGTCTCCCCCAGATCTAGAGACGAGGCAAATCATTTGACAGGTCTGCGAGAAAACCAAGGAAATTAATGGCAAACAAGAAGGCATCCACTGAGTAAGACAAGGCTGACACTGATAACTGAAGGCCAGGAGGCAACCACACCAACAGCAGACGCAGCAGTAGCAGGGGTTGCCCCACCAGGATCTGCTAGGACAAGATATCCAGCAGGACAGACAAGCAAGTTCAGATGATCATGCAATCCCTCTGTAACCACACAGTCTGGTGTTGCATACGCCAGGCTTCTGCTAATCGAAGATGTCACTCAAGGAGATCAGAGGAAGAAAGGTGAAAAGGGAGCTACAGAGACTGAGCTCTCCACAGGAAATGATGGAGTTTTCCTACAGTGATAAACTGTGCTTCACCATCAAGCAGAAAGGAGGAATAGTCTCCTTTGCACACCCCTGAATCTGCAAGTAAAAGCAATGGAACAGATACAAGTTTTAAAGGGAGTTTCGAAGGACTAGTGGTTTTCTTCACATCCACAAACGTGCTCCTTCCAAGAGATGAGGAAAGAAGAAAAGGAAAAGAAGCATGTCATCTCTCTAAAGCGGGCTTAATTATCCACACTTCACAGGATTATTGTGTAAGAACTAAGGAACACAATTAAAGTAGCTGTCACTGAGTAAGCATCAGTAGATACTAGTTCTTTCTTTCTTGGAACGAAAAGGTTGAAAGAAATCTCTGACAACCTTTCTGCTCCAGCCACCTGTCCTGAGGTAGGAAAATTCAAACCACTAGGGCATGTCATTGTCTGACCTAGTTTGAGAGATCTCAGGCATAGAAATTCTGAAGTCCGTGTAAGCTAATGTTTATACAGTTAGCAACACTTGCCACCTTCTTCCTACTAATTTATGTTCATTTCTTCTCATTAAAGTCCCTGTGAAAAGAGAGAATGATTGGCTAGGTCTTTTTCTATAACTTTTCTTTTTCCTGGAAAATAGTCATCAAATTACCACTTAGTTTTCTTTTTATGTAAATTAACTAATTTCACATCATTTAATCTCCCCTCATCAGTCTTGCTTTAAGATCTCATTATTTTGTTTCTTAGCACTAAAAACTTTTTTTTAATGTGATGATCAAAACAGAAAGTGATGCTGAATCAGGTGGGATAATGCTCAAATTTTATGACAAATAATAACTTATTTTTAATAATAACAAACATTGCTGATTTGTAAGCAAGTGAATATCTTTTAAAATATGACTATGAATTAGACCCTGCTCTGCACGTCACATCTTTGATGAAAGAGGAAATTAAGACACAGGGAAGGTCAGTGATCTACTAATGTTCATGCCTCTAATTAGTGCCAAAGCTGTGACTCTAACCCCAATCATTCTGTCTATTCATCTGTGCCCCTTGTCTGACCTAAGCCATCACCATCTCTCACTTGGTTTCCTGCAGTAGTCTATTCATTATTCTAACTTGTACACAGTCCTGCTCTCCTTTAATCCACGTTCTATCCTAAGCCAGTGGTCTTTCAGGAAAAAACAAATCATAAGATTTGAATAGAGTATAGACAGAGTCAGAGTAGAACTGCCCCCCCCCATAGGGTTTCCTAGGATGTAATAGGCTTCCCAGGAGGCCTGGTGGCCTGGTGGTTAAAAGCACTCCATTGAAAGGTCCATGGTTAGAAACCACCAGCCACTCTACAGGAAAAAGACATGGCACTCTTCTTTCATAAAGATCACAGTCTCCTGAACCCTATGGGGCAATTTTACTCTGTCCTATAGGCTGACTATGGGAAAACTTGGTGGCATAGTGATTTAAGTGGTATGTCTGCTAATCAAAAGGTTGGCAGTTCACATCTGCCAGGTACTTCTTAGAAACTCTAAGGCAGTTCTACTCTGTGCTATAGGGTCACTATGAGTCAGACCCGACTGGATGGCAGTGGGTTTAGCTTTTTTTGTTTGTTTTAATAGGCTCACTATGAGTCAAAACCATTCAAGGGCACTAGGAATAGGGCTTCAAGGCAGTAATTTTTACAGATGAACTCTGGTGCTATAGTGGTTAAGAGTTCATCCATTAAGGACCCACATGAATGGGTGACTATGTCAACATGTGACCAAAAAACCATATGGTGCCCAGCCACCACCAATGACAGCTGTGATTGGGCTCACAATATTCAGTCCCAGTGGCAAAACAAGAAAAAAAGGGATGTCCCCTAAGAACTCCACTAAAAGACCACAATTGATGGTCTGAAAGCCTGGGAGCTCCCTTGGGAGCATGGCCCCTAGACCTGATGCTGCACCTGATCACAGATCATTACTGAGGTCAACTCTTTGGATAGAAATGGGTTGGACTCAGGGACACAGAGTGGGAGTATCGTGTGTGCACTTCATGGTTCTATGCATCTACAGAATGTTGCCATACTGGCCTCTTACTAGAGGGGAGTGGAGAGGGTGGAAAGGAGGGGGTAGCAGATTGTTAAGAGGATATTATCTGTACAGAATAGAAAAGAGGAGCGTGCTGTCACCAGGCAAGGAGAGCAGAGCGAGCTGCAGGTAGTTGGGCAAACAAATTTGAATTGTATTGTAAACTTTCATTCAATCACAATAAAGATTAAAAAAAAAAAAGAACAGTTCATCTGTTAACTGAAAGGTCTGTATTTTGAACCCACCAGCTACTCTTTGGATACCCTAGGGACATTTCTACTCACCCTATAGGGTCTCTATGAGTTAGCATTGACTCCTTGGCTATAAATTTGCTTTTGGTTTAATTTTTATGGCAACAGAGAATTGCCACATCTTTCTCCCTATGAGCGTGGGTTCAAACTGCTGACTTTTCAGTTAGCAGTCAAGGTCTTAAGCACAGGGTCACTAGGCTTCCTTTAAAGGACTTTTCAAAAAGATGTTAATACCTTGGTTAAAAGCCCCTTAGTGACTTTCTAATGCACTGAAGATAAACACAAAAATGCATGATATGCAAAAAAAAGTCATGCCAAATCTGCCATACATATGCCTCTTTAGCCTGGTCCCCATTAAATACGATGTTGTTGCTGTTGTTAGATGCCATTGAGTACATTCTGACTTGTAGCAACCCTATGGACAACAAAACAAAACACTGCTTGGTCCTGCACCATGCCCACAATAGTTTTTATGTTTAAGTCCATTGTTGCAGCCACAGTGTCAGTCCATCTCATTGAGGGTCTTCTCCTTTTTCACTGATCCTCTACTTTGCCAAGCATGATGTCCTTCTGTATGAGCTGATCCCTCCTGATAACATGTCCAAAAGTAGAACCCACGTCCAAGGAGAACCCTAGTTGTACTTTGGCAATCCATGGTACATTCAATATTCTTCTCCAACACCACAACTGAAAGGCTTCAATTCTTTTCTGTCTTCCTTATTCACTGTCTAGCTTTCGCATGCATATGATGTGATTGAAACTACCACGGCTTGGGTCTGGTGCACCTTAGTCTTCAATGTGACTTTTCATTACTTTAGAGAGGTCTTCTGCAGTGCAGTTTCCCGATACAATGTATCTTGATTTCTTGACTGCTGCTTCAATGGGTGTTGACTGTAGAACCCAGTAAAATGTAATCTTTGACAACTCAGCCCTTCATGGTGTTGCTTACTGGTCCAGTTGGGTGGGTTTTCGTTTTTGTGATTTAGAAGTGAAATCCATACTGAAGGCTGTAGTCTTCGATCTGCATCAGTGTTGTAAATCACCTCACTTCCAGCAAGCAGGGCTGTGTCATCTGCATAATGCAGATCGTTAGTGAGTCTTTCTCTATGATGCCTCATTCTACTCCACATAGTCCACCTTCTCAAAGTACATGCTTAGGCATACAAACTGAAAAGGTTTAGAGAAAGAACACATCCCTGACACACACCTTTGAGGGTTTTAAAACCATTTGACATCAGCGATGTTATTGTTGATTCAACGTCCTCTTCTGAATCTGGCTTGAATTGACAGCCCCGTCAGTATACTGCTGTAGTCATTATTGAAAGATCTGTAGCAACATTTTATTTTCATGTGATGTTAATGATACTGTTTGATCATTTCCACACTCTGTTGGATCACCTCTCTTCGAAAAGGGCATAAATATGGATCTCTTCCAGTCAGTTGGCCAGATAGCTGACTTCCAATTTTCTTGGCATAGATGAGTAAACAATTTCAGCGCTGCCGCTGTTTGTTGAAACATCTCAGTTGGTATTTCGTCAATTCCTGGACCTTTGTTTTGTAGTCAGTGCCTTCAATGCAGCTTCAACTTCTTTCTTCAGTACCAACAGCTCCTGATCATATGTTGCCTCTCGAAATGGCTGAACAAAAACTAAGTCTTTCTGGTATAATGACTGCATTCCTTCCATCTTCTTTTGAAGCTTCCTGAATAATTTAATATTTTCCCAGTGGAATCCTCCACCATTGCAATTCAAAACACCAATGTTTTCTTCAGTTCTTTGAGCTTGAGAAATGTAGAGCATGTTATTCCCTTTTGATTTTCTATCTCCAGGTCTTTGCACATGGGATTATAATACTTCACTTTATCTTAAGCCATCCTTTGAAATCTTCTGTTCAGTTCTTTTACTACATTATTTCTTCCTTTTGCTTTAAGCTAATCAGTATTCAAGAGTTAGTTTCAGAGTCTCTTCTGACATCTAATTTGGCCTTGTCTTTCTTTCCTTCCTGTTCTTTTAATGACCTCTTGCTTTCTTCATGCATAATGTGTTTGATGTCATTCCACAGCTGGTCTGGTCTTCAGTCATTAGTGTTCATTGCATCAAATCTATCCTTGAGATGGTCTCTACACTCAGCTGAGATATATTTAGGATCATACTTTGGCTCTCCGTGACTTTGTTATAATTTTGTTCAGTTACAATTTGAATTTGTATATGAGCAACTGATGATCTATTCTGCAGTGAGCACCTGGTCTTGTTCTGGCTGATAATACTGAACTTTTCTAGTATCTGGTTTCACAGATGTAGTTGTGTATTTCATCTGACTAAGTCTATGTGGATAGCCGCTGTTTATGTTGGTGAAAAAAGATATTTGTGATGAAGAAGTCATCGGTCTTTTGAAATTTTATTATACGATCTCCAGCATCATTTTTATCACCAAGGCAGTATTTTCAGCTACTGATTCTTCTTCGTTTCCACCTTTGCATTACAGTCTCCAGTAATTATCAGTGGATCCTGACTGTAGGTTCAATCAATTTTGGACTGCAGAAGATAGTAAAAACTTCACTTTCTTCATCTGTGGCCTTAGTAGTTGCTGCATAAATTTGAATAATAGTCATATTAACTGATCTTTCTTGTAGATGTATGTATATTACCCATCACTGGCAGCACTGTATTTCAGGACAGATCTTGAAATGTTCATCTTGATGATGAATGCAACATCATTCCTATTCAAGTTTTCATTCCCAGCATAGTAGGCTATATGACTGTCCAACTCAGAATGCTGAATACCAGTCCATTTCAGCTCACTAATACCTAGGGTATTGATGTTTATGCATTCTGTTCCATTTTTCACAATTTCCAGTCTTTTCTAGATTCACGCTTCATACATTCCATGTTCCAATTATTAATGGACGTTTGCAGCTGTTTCTTCTCACTCTGAGTCATGGCACATCAGCAAATGAAGGTTGTGAAGGCTTTACTCCAACCAGGTCAATAAGGCCAACTCCAATTTGAGGACGCAGCTCTTCCCCAGTTGTCTTTGGAGTGTCTTGGGTGGGGGCTGGGAGGGCTCATTTTCCGGCACGGTATCTAACAATGTTCTGCTGCTATTCATAAGTTTTTCACTGGCTAATTCATTTCAGAAGTAGACTGCTGGGTCCTTCTTCCTAGTCTGTCTTGGTCTGCAAGCTCAGCTGAAATCTATCTGCCATGGGTAATCGGGCTGGTATTTGAATACCAGTGGCATTGCTTCTAGCATCATAGGAGCATGTGAGCCCCCACAGGACAGCAAGTGGACAGCTAAGTGGGGGAGTAAATATACTAGCTATAAGTTTTTCTTATAGATGTTCCTTATCAAGTTGAGAAAGTTCCTCTCTAGTCTCAGTTTTTCAGAGATGTGAAAAAAAATTAAGAAACAGCAAGCTTACACATCTAACTATATTGGATTGATTGATTAGTTTGTGGCTCAGTTATATGATGACACATTTTGCACTACTAAAAATTATGTTGTAGGGGTACATTAACATGAAAAGATTTTCTTAATATGCTGGAGACTAAAAACCTTAAATATTAAAACAGTTTATGTTGTATGATTTCAAATATGATTTTTTTTTACTTATGTAGATGTAGAGATACACTCCAAGATATTCATTCACAGTAGCTATTTCTGAATGGTGGCATTTAGCTTCTTTCTCATCTATATTTTCTGATCTGTGTTATATAAATGAATGTCCTGTGATTTTTTTGTTTTAAGAAGATATACTCAATCTATTGTCATCATCTTAGTACTGTGATTTGCACTGCCACTTCTAATTGATGCTTTGATGGCCTTAGAGGGCCAGGGTGCTTCACAACTAGAAAGAATAGCATGTTGGTGAGAGAACCCGACTACAAAGTCATGGGCATTATCTACTTTTTGACAGATATAGGGAGAGGTGTCTCTTCCATTTCCAGTGTTTCAAAGATGAAGCTAAAATATACAAAGCTGGAAATGGGTAGCATTTGTATATCATACCATGAAAGTAGTATCAAGATAACAAAATGTCTTTGGCAGAAACAGAACTGGGGATTGGGACAGGTCAGGTTATCAGATGTGGTCTTTACACTGGACAAGTTTCAAGACAATTCTTTTTTTCAAAGCTTCCACTTCTTTTTAACAGTTTTATTTTTGCTTTATTTTAAAACTCAGTTTTATATTTTCAGGAGTAATACAGTGAACATCCATATACCTTCCACCTTGATTCAACAATCACTAACACTTTGCCACAAATAACCCAAACCAAACCTATTGCTTTCAAGTTGATTCCAACTTAAAGAGACCCTGTAGGACAGAGTAGAACTGCCCTGTAGGGTTTTCAAGGAGACCCTGGTGGATCCAAACTGCAAGACTTTTGGTTTGCAGCCCAACTTTTAACCACTACAGCATGTATATACACATTCAGGAGAGAGGGGTAGCATCTGTGCATAATTTGATAGTAATTTGCAAGCATCTTGACATTTCACTTGTAAGTCTTCACTGTGCATCTCTTAGGAACACAAGGACATTCTTCTGCATAACCACTATATTATCATCACTCTTAAAACATAGAAAGAATGTATAATATGCTGTAATATCCAGTCTATATCCAAATTGCATAGTTTTCTCCAAAATTTCTTTCATAGGTTTTTCAGGCTTTAAACTCTTATAGGTGGATTCCGTTCTCCACAACTTCTTTCAAAATAGTTCTCCTTGGAGAAGTCATTATTTGGAAAGCAGTGAGTTTTTATTTATACTAATGCAAAATTTGGCAATGATTAAGGGTATCATTTGCACAATACATTAGTTTAAGTGGTGTCACTAAATTGGACACCTGAAAAATGTTAAATTGACAAATATTGAATTATATGAATATTTTACAACAAAAAAAAATATTTTTTTTACTATTACAAAGAAATCACACTTCTCCCATTTCACAGAAAAAAACTTTATGACTTGGCCTGAACCTAACTATATATCATTATTAGGGCACCATGTAATGTGACACTAGAGATGGGCTATGTTAGCATGGTTTCAGAGGACATCTAGGTCAACCGGCATAACAAAGTTTATTAAGAATGTGTTCTACATCCCTCTTTGATGTTGGGTCTGGAGTCTTAAAAGCTAGCAAGCGACTGTCCAAGAAGCATCAATTGGTCTCAACTCTCCTGAAACAAGGGAGAAAGAAGAGCATCAAAGACAAGGAAAATGTGTGCCCAAGAGACAGAAAGGGACACATAAACCAGAGACAATGTCAACATTAGACCAGAAGAATTAGATGGTGCCCTGCCGCCACCAAAGATTTTCCTTAAGGGCACTCAAAAGCAGTCCCTGATGGAGCAGGAAAAATATGGGATGCAGAACTTGAACTCTAGCAAAAAGACAAGACTAGGTGGTCTGACAGACTAGAGGGGCTCTGGAAAGACATGGCCCCCAGACTGTTAGTCCAGAACTGAAACCACTCCAGACACCAGCTCCTTAGACAAATATTGAACTGGTATGCAAGACACAAAATGATACTGGTAAGCAGTAGGCATCTTGGCTTGGGTAGCTACAGAAGATTAACTGGGCAGCTCTTGTCTGAAGGCAAGACAAGAAGACAGAGCAGGACAGGAACTACTTAAATGGACATGGGAAATACAGGGCGAAGGGGAGGAGTGTACTGTCATAGTGTGGGGAGAACAGCTATGTATAAGTTTTTGTATGAGAAACTCTAATTGTAAACTTTCATTTAAAGCACAAGAAAAAACTAAAAATAAAACAAAAATGTTTTTTATTTAAAAGTAAAAATTAAAAAAAAGGGAAATGAGTTATGTTTGCCTCTGTAAGAATATTTCAGAATTAGCTGTATTTCTAGATTATAGTATTTACCTGTTCTCTTCTCATACTGTTTTCTCGATGGACAATCTAGTAAAGACAAAGTGAAGCGTTGTTAAGGAACACTAAAAACTAAAAATTGCCTTTCTAAACCAAGCAATTATCTCAGATATTCACAATATTCACATGAGAAAATCACATATGTGTTCAGGTAGTACAGTTTAGTGATGTTAAGTAACAAATACTTTCTGGGGCTAATCAGCTCTAGTTACAGTGGAAAATATATCCACAAATAAAAATTTTGTGTGAGTTCTTCTTTCATTGTACATTATTCAATGAGGTCATTAAAATATAATTGATCGAATCAGTCTCTAAAACATTTTTTCTAATTGTATGTAGTCAACAACTCTATTTCATCTTATAAAGTAGTTAGTATTTTCTCTCTAAGTAAAATTATACACTAGGTGCCGGATCATTTTGGCAACAAAAACAGTTTTCTTTCCTAATATACATAGAAAAATTCTATGATGATTTCTAACAAAATTAATAGAACTATGAATATTTATCTGTGATTCTTATTCAGTGGCTTGCAAAAACCGACTCCAGAGTTCAACACATGTTTGCAAACCCATTTAGGAAAATCACATCATGTTTGAGTTATTGTACTCTTCACTTCATAACTATTCGTCATTTTAACTATCTATCACATCGCGTTTTTACAAATTGAGAAATAAAAAATGACATTCTGCTTCAAGATTTATAAAAATCGATTAATTATAAAACATTTTACACCATTTCAAAGGAGGGTTGGCTGCATCTGGTGATCTCGCTTATGAGATGCATTCTATAATTTGTTTCTCAGTACTTTTTATAATAGTTTTTGAAGCATATATGAACTCATTTACTCAAATTAAGAAATAAAGCCCAACTTTTTCCAACAGTAAGTTTGATTTTGCTGATCGATCTGCCAGTGAGAGCTAGCTTTACTAATTAGCTTACCGAGTATAAATTTTCCCCTAATTGAATGAGATAAATCTACAGCCTGAGGGTTTTGACAAAAATATAATTAAACCACATGGGATGTGGGAGAAATAAGCATTTTATCAAACTATGACATTGGCACAGATATACTAAAATTAGTACAATTTAGTACAATTTTAGTAGGCCCTAGTTTTTTCTGAGTGTACTAAGTTAAACAACAGCCTCTGAGCATAAAAATAGCAGATACAATTGATAGTCATTTGAAAAGTATTTGTAAAGCAGCTCTGGTAAAATTCCCAGAAACTGAGAAAATGAACGACTCTCGCAAGGAGATAACAAATCTTTGCAAGTGAGTTTACTTTCAATCCTTTGCTCTCAACAAAACTGAAAGTGGATCTAATAGAATATTTAGCTAGCAAAGCATGAAAAATTATTTTGGATGGTAGACCACTTTGAGATGTTGCAATAGAACTGAGAATGTGTTCACTTAATTAAGAGACATAGAAGAAAATCTCTTCCATTCAAATCTACTTATTTATGAGAATCAATGCTGAGCCCTTCCTCTGCCTATTGAATAAATAAGAGTCACCTAGAGGTGCATTAAATAATTTAGAATAATTACTTTGCAATTAAAGTTATTAAATAATTAACAACATTGTTTTCATTTAAAAATTATCAAAATTATAACATATGTATATTATTTTTATCAAATTGTATGCTCAAAATGTAATGAAAACAGAATCCACAAACCACAAAAACCCAAACTCATTGCCACTGAGTCCCACTCATAGTGACCCTACAGTTGACAGTAGAACTGCCCATGGGGTTTCCAAGGCTGTAGACCTTATGGAAGCAGACTGCCACATCTTATCCTTTGGGGTAGCCTGTAGATTCCAACCTCCAGCTCTTTGATTAGTAGCCAAGCAGTTAACCACTGTACCACCTGGTGTCCTTTAAGTCACAAAGTATGCGTTAATATTGAACATTTAATTTAAATTTATAAACGAAGTTTTGTTAAAAACAAGTGTGGTTAGGGATGAATACAAGAATTTTGAAAATAAAAAAAAAAGACGTAAAATGATACTGGTGAAGATTGTGCTGCTGGCCTGTAGTATGAGACTAAATGGCCAGCTCCTGTCTAGAGATGAGATGAGAAGAAAGAAGACGACAGGAGTTGATAAGACATGCGAAATTCAAGGTAAAGAGGAAGAGTGAGCTGTCCCACAGTAGGAAGAGCAACCAGGGTCATATAACAATGTATGTTTAACTTTTTACATGAAAAACAGACTTGAATTATAAACTTTCACTTAAAGCACAATTAGAGCGAGAAAGAGAAAAGAATTTCGAGCATCAAATATGCTTCCTCAAGAAAAAATTCTTTAGGGAATGTGAAATAAAAAAGCTGAGAGATAACATGATGGGTAATTTCTTACATTTAAAAAAGATCTTCTTTCTACATTTCTAAAATAAATGACAGTGGCTAGGGTACTTAGATTATACTGGATATATTTAAAGAGCAATGATTAAAAATTAACTACTCTCAGCCTAAATATGAGAAAAACTTGAGACAAATCCCAACAGAGGAGTATCCTGTGGAATACCTGACTGATACTCCTCAAAAGGAAACAAATAGCCAAGAGAAGCCTACAGAGACATGATGAGAGAATGTAATATGGTACTGTAAATGAGCTATAGAACAGAAATAAGACCAGTAGGTGTCTTAGTCATCTAGTACTGGGTATAACAGAAAACACCACAAGTGGATGATTTTAACAAAGAGAAATTTATATCCTCACAGTAAAGAAGGCTAAAACTTCAAATTCAAGGCATCAGCTCCAGGGGAGGTTTTTGTCTGTCAGTTCTGGAGGAAAATCTCTGTTGTCAACCTTTTCCTGATCAAGGAGCTTCTCAGATGCAGGAACCCTGAGTCTAAAGAACATATTCTGCTCCCAGCACTGCTTTCTTGGCGGTATGAGGTCCCCCCATTTCTCTCTCACTCCTCTCTTTTATGTCCCAAAAGATTGCTTCAAGGCACAATACAATCTTAGAAACTGAGTCTCACCTTACTAATACAACTGTTGTCCATCCTCTCCCATTTAACATCAAAGAGGCAGGATTTACAACATATAGGAAAATCACACAATACCACGAATCACGGCCCAGCCAAATCAGATACTCACATTTTTGGGGAGGGACATAATTCGATCCATGACATAAGATAAAAACTAACAACTAAATGAAGTTTAAAACCAAGTGTAAAACCAGAACATGTTGCTGTTGAGTCGATTTTGATCATCACAACCCTAGAGGACAGACTAGAGCTGCCTCACAGGGTTTTCAAAGGAGCAACTGATGACCTTTTAGTTAGCAGCGGAGCAATTAACCACTGCACCACTGAAAAAAACCCACTGCCATCCGGTCATTTCCAACTCATGGATACCCTATAGACAGAGCAGAACTGCCTATAGAGTTTCCAAGGACAGCCTAAAGGATTTGAACTGCCAGACATCTGGTTAGTAGCCGTAGCACTTAACCACTACACAGCTTGGGTTTCCACTGAGTCAGTAAGGCTCTGAATAAAGAATGGACATTAATGATGATGTGTCAACACCCTGGCCCCTAGGGTCGTCATGAGTCAGATCCGACTCAATGGCACTTGGCTCGGCTGGTCAACACTAGTTTAGTGAGTGTAATAAATGCACCATAATAATATTAAGGGCTTAATAATAGGAGAAACTAGGCAGAAGGTATATGGGAACTCTCTGAACTATCTCAGCGATTTTTCTGTAAATCTGTACTTCTTCTAAAAAATAAAATTTATTTAAAATTAATTATGCAGTTAAATATCAATATAAACCTCTTGTTTTTAAGTGTCATCAAGTTGATTCCAACTAGTAGCAACCTCACACCGACAGAATGAAACACTGCCCGGTCCACTGCCATTCTCATAATCGTTGCTGTGTTTGAGCCCATTTTTGCAACCACTGTGTCAAGGCATCTGATTGACGGTCTTCCTCTGCTTCTCCGACTCTCTACTGAACCCAGTGTCCTTCCCCAGAGACTGATCCTTCCTGACAACATGTCCAAAGTACGTGAGATGTAGTCTTGCCACTCTTGCTTCTAAGGAGCATTCTGGTTGTACATTTTCCAAGATGGATTTGTTTGTTCCTTTAGCAGTCCGCGGCACATCTGGTATTCTTTGCCACCACCACAGTTTAAAGGCATCAGTTCTTCCTCAGTCTACCTTATTCATGGTCTAGCTTTCACGTGCATTAAGAAGCAGGTGAAAGCACGATGACCTGGGTCAGGCACACCTTAATCTTCAAGATAACATTTTTGCTTTTAAACAAAAAAGTTATATTATGAAATTAACATAGCCATTTAATAGTCTATAACAAATGCCTTCATAAGAAAATTTACTAGTTTCCAGTTATATAACTACATGAGATTAATATTCCTACAACTGAATGCCAAGTAATAAAGCCATTAGCATGGTTACCTGGATTATAAATATTATTTCTATTTGTTTTGTTTTCTACAATGACACATAAAAGGAGAATAAAAGGAAATGATCTCCAGTCAACAGGGATTTGAGTTGTATGTGACCCTTGCATTTCCCAAAGTTCGGGAACCCCCCAAGCAACAGCCTCCTCATTGCCCCCTTTCCCTTGATAACTACTAATAGACTTTTCCCTAAAAACATCTCCATTATCAATCTTCTTGAAGCACATTTCCATTTTCCATTTTCCATTACAATATTGATAATATGTAAAATCTCTCTTATGTTTAACCCTCTTAACATGAAACTAGATTTATACTAGACTTAGTTATAAATTATACTAAAATGAAACGATCTGATTATTCAACCATTCATTCCAGAAAAATATAATGTGCACCATACACAGGTGAATAATTTTTACCAAATGGTGAAACCTCAAATTCTGACTTAGAAGAAAGCAGAAGAGGTATAATTTACCCTCCTTTTGAAGATTCAGAAGGCAGGCTGAGACTCTGAATTCCTCAGGATCATCACTGAGCCTATCAATTTTCATTGCACTGGGAGGCTGTCAAAGCACAGGTTTCATTCTGTTTCTGGTGAGTCAAAATGGATTCTGTACTTAAACAAAAGAGACAAATGAGTCGGACAGCAAAAATTTCTTAAGTATGTACAATTATAAATCCCTTAAAAATGAAACCCATTTATAAGGAAGTTAGCTGCTACTATATCAAAGATCTATTTGATATATAATTAGAATGCAGTCACTTTAAGATTTTATCTTCTGATGCCTCATTAAACACTCATATGCACGCGCATACACACACACACACACACACCCAAAAAACCAAACCAACCCACGGCCATCAAGTCAGGTCCGACTCAGCAATCCTAGAGGTCAGGGTAAAATTGCCCATAGTTTCCAAGGAGTGCCTGGTGGATTTGAATTGCCAGACTTTTGGTTAGCAGAGGTAGCACCTAACCTACTATACCACCAGGGTTTCCATTAAACACAAAAATTCTTAGTAAAAGTCTATTGTTAATCTGATTGATTGGTTGATCATGAATTATCATTAAAACATCTCTTAAGTATGATTGATTACAACATGTGATCTTTAAAAATATATCTCAGGCATAAAGAAGGAACTTAGAGTTACAAAGGACAGTAAGTGTGTGAGTGCCCTGAGAAACTGCAAAAACATATAGAGGACACTGCATTTCCTTTATGTACTGCAGTGGGCATTTGAGCGAACCTTCCCAGACCTTAAAGCGGAAAACGGCATTCTCTGAGACATTGACTACATAGAAATTGGCTTTCCATAACTTGAATCAATATAACATCCTAACCAAATACAATGTGTCTAGTATCATTATCACATAAAACTGAGAACCCAGGCTCATTTATTTTCCTTTTTGCTGTCTTTATAGATGACTGTTGGCTTTGGAACAATAGTGATGGAAGGATTCTGTCACTCACCGCCATACTGAGTCAAAAGCTTACTAATTTCTTTCAGTCAAAACAAAACAGAAATTTCCTTTTTGGCTTTTATAGACTGAATTTATCACCCTCTGTTAAGCAAAAACAGTGTCCAATACTGCTGTAGTTTCTCTAAAATAAGAAATACGGCAAGAAAAAAATAGCTGCATTGGAAAACAGTTTCTTGTAGATCTGGAGTTGTGTTACTGCAGTTCTATTTTTTGATGATGAGAGTATCCTTAGCAAATCAACTCCGACCTGAAGGGTCAAGGCAACCAACTGAACCCACATGATATACAACATTGAGAACAGCAGTAGAAAGAAACCAGGAAAACAAGCATAATATGTAATTGCTGTTGTTAAAAGGTGGTAGGAGAAATGAAGCATGTGCTTCACAGTAGGTTTATTTAGTGTTCCAAGCACTTGATGGCTACCGGGGACACAGCACTAGGTGGGGGCAGTAGACCACTGTTGATTAACAAGCTCAGGAAGTAGTTTGCATTCCCGTCCTGCAATGTGTATGGAGGAGATTCGAGGGATTACTTTTCACTTACAAAGCCTGAGCTACTTTTGGCTCCTATTGCATTGCAACACAGGTCAAAATTAATACAGGGTTTTTATTTTGAAGCAGCAACTCTAGGGATATGGGCTTCACAAAGATCTATCTGTATCTTTACATTACTTGGACTTTAGCTGCTAAAACATTCCATTCTCATTTTCCAAGATGTAGTTCCAATCTTAAGAAATGAAACAGATACACATTGTTACTTGGGGCAGTACTTTGATAAATTCTAGGCATCACATGGTTTTCTTCTATGTGTTTCTCTACCATATGCCTCATTAATTCCTTCTCTTCTCATCCAAAAGTCAAGAAACAGTGGTCTCTGCTTAGTAACTCCACTTTCTGACCTCCTTTTCATTCCACAATCTGCTGATCTCTTTCTGCCTGCACCCAAGCCAATACAGCTATCTGGGAAAGGTCTTCGGTGACCAGTACCTTTTTCATTCATTATCTTAGATTTCTTGACTGCTTCTGGTCAGCTGGATATCCCTCTTTTTTGAAACTTGTACTCCTTAAACTTTTGTCACACATTCTTGGCTTTCCTCTTATCTCTTGCTTCTTAGTCTTTCTTCATCCCCAGTTTCTGTCTGCTTCCTAAAATATGTCTCATTCTAGACTCTTCAACCAACAGTCTAATACTTTTTTGTTGCTTTTATTGATAATATTTCTGTACTTCAGGATCTGCCCTATGAGCTCCAAGTTCAATACTCAATTATCTACTGGCTACATCTATGTGGCTATGCCACATGGAGCATGGAAAAACAAACTTATTATTTTCTCTCCTTCTTACTTTACATATAGTTTTCTAGCCTCTACAGGCCAACTACTATAACAGAAATAAGTTGTTTTTAAAAAATACACGTTATTTTTTTCTGTCATCATATAACCCCTTATGTAACAGTACTTAATTCAGCATGCAGAGTACTTACTCTATAATTGACAGGCTGTAGGCATAGTTTCTATTTTATTTTGATTTCCTACTGACATTGTTCTATTACTTGATATTGCCTTAGTGTTCCGATAACATTCCACAGCTATGGAAGTTCTTTCTCAAATATGAAAAATTAGGTAAAACATTACATAAATACAATATATGTTGCTTTCGTACTTTCCATCTGTTTTAAATATCTATACATTGTTACTTATTTTTACTTGTTCCAAGTTTAAAGGATACCCTTGAAACTTAGAACTCAAATCACCACAAAAGTTACCTACTTTTTAACTCAAACAAAGGAAATAATATCACTCATGAGTACTGTGTGTTTCTAAATAATCATCTAAATGAAGCCAAGTGATAAACATTTTCCCTATATCAAAGATGACATGGTAAGGGGGCGGGCAGGGAAGTTAGAGTAAGGGAAATAGAATAACCAGAATGGCAATGATGCTAATACTGATATGTTGTGAAAAACATGACATCCCTGAACAATGTGTATAGAAATTGTTAAATGAGACCCTAATTTCCTGTGTTAAACATACTAAAATATTTTTTTTTAAGTAAACAAGTAATTACAAAATACATCTTCAGTGTTACTGGATCATTATTGTTTACTTACATGTCACAACTTTGGTTTTTACACTTTTTCAGTGATCAAAAACCCCTCTGCTGTTGAGTTCCATCTTCACTGGAAAGAATACACAGAGTCACTATTCCAGAAAGAACTGATCAACATTCAACCATTTCAGGAGGTAGCATGTGATCAGGAACTGATGGTACAGAAAGAAGAAGTCAAAGCTACACTGAAGGCATTGGCGAAAAACAAAACTCTGGGAATTGATGGAATATCAATGGGGATGTTTCAACAAACAGTTGTAGTGCTGGAAGTACTCACTCATCATCACCAAGAAATTTAGAAGACAGCTACCCAGCCGACTGACTGGAAGAGAGCCATATTTCTGCCTATTCCCAAGAAAAAGTGATCCCGCTAAATGAAGAAACTATCGAACAATACCATCAATATCACACATAAGTAAATCTTTTTAAAGATCACTCAAAAGCAACTGCAACAGTACGCTGATAGGCAACTACCAGAAATTCAAGCTGGATTCAGAAGAGGACATGGAACCAGCAATATCATTGCTGATATCAGATGGATCTTGGCTGAAAGCCGAGAATACCAGAAAGATGTTTACCTATGTTTTATTAACCATGCAAAGGCATATGACTGTGTGGATCATAGCAAATTATGTATAATATTGCAGAGAATGGGAATTCCAGAACACTTAATTGTGCTCATGAAGAATCTGTACATGGATCAAGAGGCCATCATGTGAACAGAACAGAGGACACTGAATGATTTACAGTCAGGAAGGGGGTTACCATACTTTTCAATCTGTATGCCAAGCAAATAATCCAGGAAACTGGCCCTATATGAAGAACAACAAGGTATCAGGGTTGAAAGAAAACTCATTAACAACCCGTGTTACACAGATGATGCAACTTTGCTTGCTGGAAGTGGATTTGAAACACTGATGAAGAGCAAAGTCCAAGCCTTCAGTACAGATTGCACATCAAGAAAATGAAAATCCTGATAACGAGACCACTAAACAACATCACGGTAAATGGAGAAAGGATTGAGATTGTCAGGAGTTCCATTTTACTTGGTTCCACAGTCAATGCCCGTGGAAGCAGCAGTGAAGAAATCAAAACACACATTGCATTGGGAAAATCTGCTGCAAAAGACCTCCTTAAAACACTGAAAGTTAAAGATGTCACCTTGAAGACTAACATGTGCCTGAATCGAGCCACGGTATTTTCAATCTTATTGTACGCATGCAAAAGCTGGACAATGAACAGGAAGACAGAAGATGAACTGAAGCCTTCGAATTGTGGTGCTGGAGAAGAACACTGAATGTACTATGGACTGCCAAGAAACAAACAGATCTGTTCTAGGAGAAGTACAACCAGAGCGTTCCTTGGAATTAAGGACAGTGAGACTGCATCTTACATACTCTGGACATGTTGTTAGGAGGGATCAATCCCTAGAGAAGGATATCATGCTTGGTAAATCAAAGAGCCAGTGAAAATTAAAAAGATCGTCAATAAGATGGACTCACAGTGGCTGCAACATAGGCTTAAGCATAAAAATGACTGTGGACATGGTGCAGGACCAGGCAGTATTTCCATCTGCATGAGTGGGAACCAACTTGATAGCACCTAATAACAACAGCTATTGATCCAACTTGTAGTGATCATAAACAACAGACTAGAACCACCGAGAGGGTTTCCAAGGCTGTAATCTTTACAGAAGCAGACTGCCTCCTCTTTCTCCCACAGAGTGGTTGATGGGCGTGAACTGCAACCTTTGGGTTAGTACCCAAGTGCTTATCACTGTGCACTGGGCCTCCTTTCGCTGAGAAAGTTTCATTAAATATATTTTGCAGTTGTGTATTTTTACATTTTTCTATGAAGGCTTTTAAAAACTTTTGTGAATAAGTAGTCTAACTAAATAATATAACCCTATGCTCCGACTCAATGGCACTTGGCTTGGCATTTTTAAAATGGATTCCTTTTGTTGTTGTTGTTGTTAGGTGCCATCAAGTTGGTTCTGACTCATAGTGACCCTATGAAAAATAGACCTAAACACTGCCTGGTCCTTCCCCATGACCACAATCGTTTTCATGCTTAAGCCCATTGTTGCAGCTACTGTGTCAATCCATCTCCTTGCAGGTCTTCCTCTTTCTCTAGGAAAATTGGACTCTTTTTTGTACACTTCAAATTGTTCCCAAAAGACCAAGACAGAAACATGTACCTACACATTTACTTCATTCAAAGAATGTATTGTGGTCCTCGCTGATGATCCATTCCTGCTGAGCTGGGACCATCTGCTGCACCCTTGGATGGCCGCTTGGCAGCTTTTAAGACCCCAGGCACCACTAACCAATGTGGGGTGCAGAGAGCCCTCTTAGCAAAACACTAGTTGTGCCAATTGGCCTTGATTTTGCCTAAGACCATGATCTCCAGCCCCCTGCGTCTGCTACTCTGTCCTTGCAATATTGGGTTAAGATGGAAGGAGTATTCAAGTTATGCTGAAGTCTACTGAATATTGTTCTTGTTTCTAATGTGATAGCCAAGATGGAGCTCACTAAGTTGAGTCTCACTGGCAACACAAGAATAAAAAGGGGTGCACTCTGAGATCTCCACTAAAAGACCACAATTGATGGTACAGCAGCTTCGGGGTTCCCCCGGGAGCATGGCCCCTGGCCCTGATGCTGCCCTTGCCCATAAATCATAATGAAGTTCCACTCTTTGGACATAAATGCATTGGACTTGGAGACGCAGAGTGTCCATATACTGGATGCACTTTATGGTTCTATGCATCTGTAGGGTATCATCCTGCTGACCTCTGGCTGGAGGAAGGAGAGTGGGTGGAGAGGAGGGGAAAAGGAAACTGTTGGGAGGATGAGACATGTACGGAGCAGAGAGGAACAGTGTGCTGTCACCAGACAGGGAGAGCAGTGGAAGCTGCATATAGGTGGGCATGTGAATTTACATGAAAATGTACATTTTCACTCAGTCATAATTAAAAAAAAAAAAGAATGTATTGTGCTATATCTGTTCAGGTATTTATTTCTTTTCCTGATAGTAAGTTGAAATGAGCACTCGAAACAAAATTTAATAAAGATAAAATAGCTTTCAAAATCTTTACCTGTAACTTTCTTACGTCAGTCACTTCTCTGAGCCCCAATTTTCTTATCGATAAAATGATAAAGATTGGATTAGCTCGTTTGGGAGATTCTTTTAGCATTAAAAGTACAATGACTGAACTGAAGCTTTTCTTTATACCACTTGATCCCTACTGTTTTTGTTTTTTCACAATTTAGTTTTTGACTTCCTTATAAACCTTTTTTCTTTCTTATTTAGGTTATATACATGATGGATACTTGTTTATCACATAAGCTTTTCATCAAGTGAATTCATTAAGATAAAAAATTTTAAGTCTTTTAAGATCTAAAGAATTGCAAGTACCATTTATTTTCCAGATTAAAAAACAAACTGAAGAATCAACAAGAAGAAGACAAATCATCCAATTAAGCGATGGGCAAAGGAGATGGACAGACATTTCACTAAAAAAGAGATCCAGGCAGCCAAAAAAAAACATATGAGGACATGTTTGCGATCTTTAGTTATTAAAGAAATTCAAATCAAGATGACAATGAGATACCACCTCACCCCAACAAGATTGGCCATGATCCAAAAAACACAACACAACAAATGCTGGAGAGGCTGTGAAGAAAGTGGAACCCTCCTACACTGTTGGTCAGGTTGCAAAATGGTCCAGCCTCTTTGGAAAGCAATCTGGCACTTCCTCAAAAAAAACGGATATTGACATACCATTTGAGCCAGTGATTCCACTACATGGAATATATCCTACAGAATCAGGGCCTATCACACCAACGGACACATGCACCAGAATGTTTATTGCAGCACAGTCCACAATAGCAAAAAGATGGAATCAACCCAGATGCCCAACAACAGAAGAATGGATAGGTAAACTATGGTATATATACTCAATGGAGCACTACGCAATGATAAAGAACAACGATGACTCCAGGAAACATCTCATGACCTGGTTTCAACTGGAAGACATTATGTTGAGTGAAAGCAGTCAGCGACAAAAGAACAAATATTGTATGAGACCTCCACGATAAGGTCTCAAAAACAGACTTGTGTATAGAAGAAAAGACTCTTTGACAGCTGCAAGGGATGGGAGGGAGGGAGGGAGTGGGGGAGGGCTTAGATTAGATAGTTGCTAGGTATCTGGTTGGGTGAAATCGGTGACAGCACACATTAGAAACAAGAACAATATTAAGTGGACTTAAACATAACATGAGTACTCCTTCCATCTTAACCCAATATTGCAAGGATAGAGTAGCTGGGGCGGGAGGCAGGGGACCATGCTCTTAGGCGAAAACAAGGCCAATTGGCACAACTAGCGTTTTGCTAAGAGGGTTCCCTGCACCCCACATTGGTGAGTGGCATCTGGGGTCTTAAAAGCTGCCAAGCTGCCATCTGAGGGCACAGCAAATGGTCCCAACTCAGCAGCAATGGATGTTCACCGAGGACCAAAATGACATGGGGGAAAGACAACCCAGAAGACAAAGAGACTCACAGCAGTGGGTGCCTACATCGACTTGGGACCGGAAGAACTGGATGGTGCCTGGCCACCACCAGTGATAGCCATGATGGAGCTCACTAAGTTGAGTCTCACTGGTAACACAAGAATAAAATGGGGTGCACCCTGAGATCTCCACTAAAAGACCTCAATTGATGGTCCAGTAGTTTCGGGGTTCTCCTGGGAGCATGGCCCCTGGCCCTGATGCTGCCCTTGACCATAAAACATAATGAAGGTCCACGCTTCAGACAGGAATGTATTGGACTTGGCGATGCAGAGTGACCATATATTGGATGCACTTTATAGTTCTATACATCTATAGGATGTCATCCTGCTGACCTCTGGCTGGAGGAAGAAGAGTGGGTGAAGAGGAGGGAAAAAAGAGACTGTTGGGAGAATGAGACATGTATGGAGCAGAGAGGAATAGCGTGCTGTCACAGGGCAGGGAGAGCATTGGAAGCTGCAAATAGGTGGATATGTAAATTTATACAGAAATGTACATTTTCATTCAGTTATATTAAATAAAAAATTAAAAAAAAAAAAACTGAAGAGATGAAGTCATTTGCCCAAGGTCACACAATGGACCCTGAGTGGTAAGCCTAGAATATAAACACAGAATTCCAGACTCAGGACACTTTCCATTGTACCAAGTTTCTTTCTCCCTGTGAGGAAAACCCTATCCGTGCTCTCTCAGACTATTTGTTTTGACTGTATGCCTTTTGATGCATGACTTTGACGTTGCCTCCATCAAAAGAAGGCATTGCTCTCCCCCGGAACCTGCTTAGTGACTGCTGTGATCAATAGCGTACAGTGAAAGAGAAGCTGTGTGACTTCTGAGCCTCAGTCTTAAAAAATAACACAGCTTCTGCCAGGGTCCCAGGAACCCTTGAGCTTGAAGCCTTGTATCCCCATTTAAAAAGTCTGATCCCCTTACCATTCTGTGAAGAAGTCAGGTGACATGGAGACAACATATCCAGTCAGCCGTCTGGTCAGCTGTCCGCTTAGAGTCATCTTAACCCAGGAGGCCCATATGTGACTGAAGGAGCCTACCAATGGTGTCAACCCAGCTATCATGTCACCCCAATCCTTGAATCTTCCCAGCTGGGGAACCAGACATTAGGAACAGAAGACAAGCCAACCCTTCATGTCCTGATTGAAGTTCTGATGCTCAGAATCCATGCATATTAGGGAGAAAAAAAATTATTAAAAGCCACCGAACTATGAAGAAGTTTACTATGCAGCAATAGTAATCAGAACCACCAAAATATCATTGACAGAAATCTGTAGGTATGTTTAAACACTGCTGACTGAGATATTTGGCATTTGTAGTTCACGTGCCTGAGCATCTGTCCTAATCAGCAGTGACAACTGCCCCCTACCCTGTACCTCATACATGGCCCTACAGAGGATGACTGCTTCCACCTTCAGGTAGAATTCTGACAATTCAAAGAAAATTGCATGTATGTCACTTAGCCTAGATTGCAAGCCAAATCATGTCAGACATATCCTTCCTGTTTCAACCACTCTGCAAAAATCTTAAGCCACTTATACTTGCTTTTGAAAACTAGGCATATTCCTTCTCTTTCTCCACATATTTGATTTGGCCTGTAAGCATTCATACCCTCTATATATCTATATCAAGGAATGATATCTTCCCAGAAAGATGTTTGTGTCAGTCATTTATCTAGTGTCTCTAGCTCCAAATCTGCACTGTGATTCTAGAGCTGTTGTAGTGGCTGTCACGTGCCATGAAGTTGATTTTGACTCATGGTGACCCTGTTGACAGAGCAGAACTGCCTTAAAAGGTTCCTTCTTGGTGTCATGGTAGTTAAGCGCTACGTCTGCTAACCCAAAGGTTGGCAGTTCAAATCTACCAGGCGCTCCTTGGAAACTCTATGGAGCAGTTACAATTTGTCCTATAGTGCCACTGTGAGTTGGAATTGACTCAATGGCATTGGGCTGGTTTGGTATAGTGTTTCCTAGGCTGTAATCTTCATAGTAGATCTCCAGGTGTTTTCTTCTGTGGCATAGATGGCATCGAACCTCCAGTCTTTTGTTTAAAAGCCAAATACTGAACCATTGTGCCACCAAGGCTCTGAAAACAATATTTCCAAGATGGTCTTGCCACGTGCATTCAGTGAGGTTTTGCTAAAGCAGAGATTTTCAAACACAGCACTATTGAAATTTGGGACTTAGTAGTTTTTGCTGTGAGAGATAGCCCTGTGCATTATAGGCAGCATCCTTGACCTCAGCCCACTAGATACAAGTTCCATCCCCATCCCAAAAGCCTCTAGAAATTGCCAAATGTCTCCTGAGAGACAAAAGTCACATATGGGTGAGAAACAGTCTGCTTAAGACAAACAAGAAAGAAGGTTGGCTGGAGAAGAGCATCTGCCCTCCCTCCTGTTCTATCAGGAGACCTGCAGCTGTAGCAGTTGCTCTCATTTCCATCTGTCTCTCTTTTCTGGCTCTAGCAGAATCTACTTCATCACATCATATCCCCCAAAAGACGCCGGTGGCAGACACGATTGTCAGTACCTCTCTTCAAACACCTGAGCATCAGCTTTTCAGAGCCTCTTTGCTGAGCTCTAGAGTAACCCCATCTCTATCTCATTGTTTCTCCAGCCCTTAGAGTGTGAGGTCGAGGGTTTGTTTCTTCCTGAAGAATTGTATTTTCATTTTCTGTCACTCATGTCACCATTTCCCTGTATTAAATCCCTTCTATTTGAAATATCTAGTATAGTTTTCTTTTTCTTAACTGGCCTGACTATTAACATAATACTATAACTCTGATAAGGGTTGAACAGTAGAGATGGCAAGAGCCCTGAAATATTCTTATTTGTTCAAGAGTGTATACTGAGCACATAGTATAGACAGACACTGTATTAAGCTTCAGAGATAAAAGGTAAGCAGTAAGCATCCCCTACTTTCTAGGCAATAAAGGGAAAATAACAGCTGACTGCAGATGGATTAAGTGCTTGAGAAATGATTTTTAATCCAAGGACAGCCATCCACAGATCTCTGATAAGATGTACTCTCTGTTATCTTTATTTCTATTAATTTTTATTATTCTGGCACATGTCCTATTTCTTGCGCTTGGCTTCAAATTTAGAGGTACACATATTTTTACTTAGGTATTTTCACCCTTATGAAACTGTAAGTTTTGAATGGTGCAGCTTCACGCATCAGATCACATGTGAAAGTATCCAGGCTCTAGTCTAAATCAGTGTTTATTCGCTGAGAGATTTGGTAATCTTGCAGACTTTTAGCACTATCTGGGGGCATTTTATTTATTATTGTAACTTGGGAAATGCTACTAACCTCTAGTGAGTAGAAGAAGCCAGGGATGCTGCTGTCCTGGAATTCACAGGACAGTTCCTACAACAAAGAATATCCAATCCAAAATGTCAGTGGTCTCCCTTCTGAGGTCATTGGTATGAGTCTGGAGATTTAAAGGCCTTTATAAAGTGGATTGGATGTGGGGGTAAGATAGTAAGAAGCATCTGAGGTAGCTGACTCAGGAGGTTGGATAGTCGGTCAAAGAAACCAATAACTGGAACAAGTTGAGCAGGATTTGGGGGGATAATAATGAAGTATTCTGTTTGTTTTCTGTGCCATTGTTATGATACCTCTACCAGCAAAATGAAGATGGATAATCAGTTCTTGATACACTAATACAGGGAGACAGAAACTCATTACTACATAAGTTCTTCCGTCTCTACATCTGCATAATAGGAGTTAATGAAGCCCACAGAACATTGGTCATTAAATGACTAAAATGAAATACATGCTCCATCCACGGAGAATATATATAATATCACTGTTATGAATTGAATTGTGTCCCCCAAGAATGTGTGTCAACTTGGCTAGGCCTTGATGGCCAGTATCGTGTGGTCGTCTACTGTTCTGTGATCTTATGTGAGTATCCTATGTTCTGTAAATCCCAACTTACATATTGTTAATGAGGCAAGATTAGATGTAGTTATGCTAATGAGGCAGGACTTAATCTACAGAATTAGGTTGTAAACTGAGTCAATCTCTTTTGAAATATAAAAGAAAGAAACAAGCATAGAAGAGGGGGACCTCTTACCACCAAGACTGAAGAACCAGGAGAGGAGTGTGTCCTTTGGACCTGGGGTGCCTGCACTGAGAAGCTCCTAGATCAGGGGAAGATGGTCAACATGTAACTTTCCACAGAATCCACAGAGATAAAAAGTCTTCCCCCTGGAGCTAGTTTGGACTTGCAGCCTACTATACTGCAAGATAATAAATTTCTATTTGTCAAAGCAAACTATTTGTGGTACTGATGTTATAGAAGCACTAGTTAGGAAAATAAGCACTTACAATAAAATCAATAGTTTTTACAATGTTTCTACCCATCTGCTTATTGTACTTTGATTCCCAGACACGTAGAATAAAGGAGCCCTGCTGGTATAGTGGTTAAGACCTTAGCTGCCAACCTAACCAGTCAGCAGTTCAAATCCACCAGCCTTTCCTTGGAAACCGCAAGGGGTTACTTCTACTCTATCGTACAGGGTTGCTATATGTTGAAATCAACTTGAAGACAACGGGTTTAGTTTTGTTATTTTTTTTAGGTAGGAATTATAAATTCCTAGAATAGTACCACCTGTTTTAAAATCTCGTACATGCTAAATCTCTGTATTGATTAATGAAATATAATTGGATACCATACCATAGTATGAGCTTAACCATTCTTAACAAATCCAAACAAACACCCACCAGACACCAGTACTACATTAAGTGGTTGTATCAGTCAAAGGACTAACCAGGAAACAGAACCACTGGAACGTTTAAAATGGGAGAATTTAATTCAGAGAATTGGTTACATGGAAGATGGAACAGTTGAGAAGACAGACAGGAAACAGAAAGGCGAACCAGAAATTATCAAAGCAGGAAGTCACCACTACCATAAGCTAGAAGGATAGAGAGAGGTCACAGAGTTATCAAAGTCCAAGAACTAAAGTCACCTGGCAGAAGATGACATGATGGCACAACTATCAGCAGATTCCGAGGTTAGGAAGCATACAGATGCTGCCAAATACAGCCCCCAAAGTAGAGAAAAAAAGGACGGATGTCTTTGTCATCTGGCACTGCTCTCACAGAAATACCACATGTGGATTGTTCGACAAAGAGAAATTTATTCTCTCACAGGAAAGTAGGCCAACCAAAGGGGACACAAAGCAGAGTCCCTGACATAGCATGAGAAAAAGAAGTGTACAGATCAAGAACTCTTCTAAAAGACCAGAATTGATGGTCCTACAGCCTGAAGGGTCCCCTGGGAACGTGGCCCCTAGACTTGCTGCTGCCCCAGAACTGAAAACGGTACTTAGGTCAGCCCTTCAGACAAAGAATGGACTGGATTTGGGGACACAGAATGAGCATGTGGTGTGTATAGTTTCTGATTTTTTACATTTATAAATTGCTGTCCTACTGGTTTCTTTCTAGAGGGGAGAGGAGAGGGTGAAGAGAAGCGGACAGGTGTTCATTAAGAGGATACTAGAAGAGTGAAAACGTGGTGTGTTCTGCCACATGGTGAGAGCAGGTAGTTGTAGAGAGGTAGGCATGCAAAATTGATTTGGATTGTATACTTCCACATAATCTTATTAATAATTAAAAAAAAGTAGGCCAAAAGTCCAAGTTCAGCATTTGCTCTGGAGGCAAAGCTTTTTCTGTTGGCTGTGTAAGATGGTCCTTTTATCAAACTTCTCCTGGACTGGGAGCTTCTGAGGCACAGGAACCTTGGGTCCAAAGGGCAAGCTGTACTCCCCGTATTGCTTCTGTCTGGATGGTATGAGGTCCTCAGCTCTCTGCTTGCTTCCTTTTCCTTTGTATCCCAAGAGAGTGCTTCAAGCTGTCATACATCTTGTAGACTGAGTCTTGCCTCACCAACCCAACCACTGCCTATCCTCCTCATTAACATCATAGAAGCAGGATTTACAACATATTGGAACAGCACACAATTCCAGGTATCAAAGCCTAGCCAAATTAATACACACATTTTGGGGGGTGCTTCTCCTCTCCCACACCTCCAGTCCTCCACCACTATCACCACTGATCTACTTCAGCTGGAAAATGCAACCTGTCCACCTGTAATGCAGAGCAGAGCAAGGCAGGGGAAGGCAAGGAATGGATCTGAGCCTGGAAACACCAAAATTTGGCAAAGGTGGTTCCTTCAGTATCTTAGCCCACTAAGGTTAGTGTTATTATTTTACGGTTGAGGAAATTAACATTCATGGAGATTAACTAACTTGCCAAAGTTTACAAGGCCCATAAGATGAAGCCATGGAAATTTTACTGAGGTCTGTCCTGCCCAGTAGCCTCTGCTGCTTTCTTAGCAAGGTCTTGAACAGCACAGCTGGACATACCAGTGTGTAAATCTTGAAGAACAACTCCAAGGAGGACAAACATCCTCCTGGAAAGTAAGACAGAGGGATGCTCTAAGTCACAGAAAGACCCACCTGCAATGCAAGTCTATCAGACCTGAGAACCCTGCAGGCTGCTAACCATTTTATTGCATAAAACAAAGATCCCAGCTTAACTTCTTACATAAATCATTATTGTTCTGCTTAACAGGGCTGTCATAAACCTAATAACCCGAAGGATTTGCAAGCATTTTAATGAAAACTAGACTAGTATTTTAGAAGAAAGTAATTGTACCCAGGGGACAGAGTTTGGATATGGAAGGAGAATTATCTTAGGTAGTTCACCGTGAGCTCTGTTACCTGGGCGATGTAACACATTAGCACAGATGAGTTAATGAGATAAGCCCTTGCTAGCAAAAAAGAACTGGAAGACCGGTAGAGGACCCAGAAGAAGCAGGGTTTTTTTTGTTTGTTTTTATGGAAGATGGCAATAGGGAGGAGGAGAGAAGCTGAACTGTACTGCTAAACTGTCCTATAAGGAGACAAAAACTCTTTCGAGAATATTGAAGTTGCTAGGGAGGCTGACTGGATTTTGTTATTGTTGCTAGTTTGTTCAGCAGGGTTTCTAGATGCTTATTAAATGCATCCTGAGCTATTCTCTTGGTTGTCAGGCTCTTTAAGAAAGTTGTTAACCTATGGAAGCCTACCTTGTACCGATTTGTAAGGTAGAGTATATGTCCACATATTCTGGTCTTTATAGCTTGGTAGATTGATAAAGGCCAAGATAGTCCACAGTTTCAGCTGTTTCCCTTCCTCTTATTACCCTCTTTTCCATTTGAGAAAACTTAAGCTCATGGAAGTTAAGTAACTTGCTGAAGTCGCAAGGCCTGTATAAGGCAGATCTGGAAGTTGAACCAGCACTGCTCTGCTCCTCAGTCCCTGTTGCTTTCTCAGCCCAAGCTTGAGCTTCACAGCTGGACTCCCAGGCCATCAACTGCAAAAAGAAATTGAAAGGAGGACAGATACTCTCCTGAGAAACAAAACAGAGAGACAGTATGTCACAGAGAGACAGTCCTATAACGTAAAGTGTCCGAGACCCCACCCGTCCAACAGGTAGAGAACGGACACACGGACCACCACACGCGGTTTCAAGATCCTTTTTCTTACAGTGTTTCCCATCCCTTATATAGCCCAATCCCACCAATCATGGGACGCAGTCAATTCATGTGCGGTGCACGAGTGAAACATAGCCTTGCAAAAGGAAACTGAATGGCTACAAGCTCAAAGGACAAGCAATCAAAAAGCTGATCACGAGCCGTTCACGCGCCAGCAGGGAACTGCGCCAGCAGGCTAATCATCAGACCAGGAGTGTCTCGGGGAGGAGCCTCTGATAACAAGCGCCATCTTTATGGCGCAGTTCCTTTTCGCTCCCTACAGTAAGGCTACAAGTGAGTCAAGTGAGAGTTTTTTAAATTCCTGATACTTGAAATTATTTGTTGTTTTTCCATTCTACTTACTTGCATTAGCATTGAGTTTTTGTTTGTTTGCATCTATTGCAGAGACACGAAAACCAAAAACCAAACCCACTGTCATCCAGCAGATTCTGACTCATAGCAATCCTAGAGACAGAGTACCACTGCCCTGTAGCGTTTCCACGGAGAGCCTGGTGTATTTGAACTGCTAGCAGCCATAGCACTTAACCACGATGCCACCAGGCTTTCCATATGAGGCTCAGAATTCTCCCAGTGGCTAGAATTGGCCTCCTTCACTTGCTAAGGGGCTTCATCCCCATTCCACAGCTGAGCCAGGGGAGAGTCTTGGGCTACAATGACTGTACCAAGTCAAGCCCATCTGAAGCCACTGTGGGCATTTTTCCAGCTTAAGCTGGTCATGAAGCTGTTAGGATATAACACTGTAAACTGCAGTCACCGTAGCAGGAGATGGAGGACTCCAACAAGCATCAGAAGAGAATAAAGGTGATGCACTAGGAAAGGGGACCCAGAGACGATGTGTGCCAATGGTGTTCAAATTCTGGCTCAGACTTCCACATTCCAAACTGTGCTAGTTCATGCAGCTCACACCCTTCCAACAAGGGTTTCTGTCACAGACAACCAAAGTCCTTGGCAACATAGTTTATGGCCTACATGCCATATAGATAACTCAGAGGTGAACTTTTCTTATGCCCTGGATTCATTGCCTATGGATGTCAAAGATTCAGCGACTTTCCCACTAAGACACCAGCTAATTGCTGGGATTTTACTGCCAACCCTGCCTTTCTAGTCACTGAGACCCACTCTTGCACACGACCCATACCATACTGTGAACAGAACACACGGCAGGTTAGCAGCCTGAGCTCTTCACTGCTGCTCCACCAGGGCTCTAAATAGCTAACTAAAATGCTTTTTCAAATGCTGCTTAAGATTAGGTGTCAATGTGTCCAGGCCATGATTCTGTGTTTCAATAGTCATGTACCGTTATAATCACTTCTCTGCCGAGATCTGATATGTGATCACCCTCATGATGAGAGCTCCTGTGAGTAGCCGATCAGTTAAAAGGAAGTTTACTTGGGCAGGTGGCCTGCATCTGAATATAAGCAATATAAGCAGATATTCTGGCTTTTGCCTGTTCTAGATCTTGCAGCTGGCTCCTATTTGCCTGATCTCTGGTTCTGGGGACTTCAACTAGCAATTTATCTGCAATCTTGGGATTTGTTGATCCTTACAGCCTGTGAGCAAGAGCTTGCTCTCTGACTTGCTGATCTTGAGTTTGCAAGCCTCCAAGGGCTATGTAAATCAGGAGAGTCCTCTGTCCTGATTCACTACCAGGGATGCTCTAGCTTCCATGATGCCCCAAGCCATTTCCTTGATATAAATATCTCTCTATGCATATGTATACATTTTACTGGTTTTACTTCTCTAGAAAACTCAACCTACAACCAGACTGTATAAGTTGAAAATGTCTCTGGCTGTGAACTAACAAGTTATTGTTTTACTACACTATTAATAATGATGACAAGTTTTTGAAGTTTTTCTAAATTGTTAAATGGAAAAATGATTCATTGTTACAGTTCTTGAATTCCTGGGGAGATAGAAAATTTTGTTTAAGTTTAGCCTTTTCCTCTTTGGGAAATGGTCTGTTCATATCCTTTGAAATTTACTCTATTTTATAATTTTGTTTTTAACAGGATCTAACATGGCTTCATTCTTTCCTTCTTCTATTCCTCCGTCCCTCTTTCCTCCCATCATCTCTCATTCCTGCACTCCTTCCTTGCATCCTTTCTTCCTCTCTCAGCCATTGAAAACACTGTAGAATATAGTTCTCTGACACACATGATGTAGCAATTGGAATTTAACTATACAGCATTTATATATACACATGTATATATATATATAGTTGTTTCGGTTACTTTCACAGTTGAAAATAGCATACTCAAGATACATTATCTCCTGCTGACAACTCACTTAGGGAGATAAGAAGATGAGCACCCTTGTGTTTTCCTCTTCCATTCTACATTCTACCCTCTTTCAGCGATACTTTTATATTGACAAGCTCGTCAATATTTACATGTTTTTCTGGCAACCACAATCAAGTCTTCCATGTTTTGTCTTTGGGTTGATTCTTAAAATTGAGAATAAATAAACATTTCCATGATTATGTAAGTTTTTTTCATTGAAAAAACACGTGGTTCGTGAGTTACATTTTCTCCTTTCTGAGAACAATAGCTTGATACAATGCCAATAAAAAGGTAAATATTCCTCACTTTAAGGTCAGTTTGACCACCATCAATTGCTTAAATTTCATGCCATGTACCACTTTGCATTATATTTTAATCATGATTTGCTTCTGCAATTTTTAAATTTTTGTTCAGGGATTATATTTGCAATTTTCTCTCTTGCTTTACTTGTTTTTAACATACCCTGAGTTTTTCTTGTTTTTGTTTTCTATGCTCAAAGTTTCATTGTATTCTATAAAATCACTTTCTATACTAAAGTTCTCCTTTTCAGAACCCTCTGTCCTATTCCTAACTGGACTGTTTGCTCTCACAAACTCCCATATAAATGTCCTAATGAAATGCTTTGTCTCTGTCATCTAGTGCTGCTTTAACAGAATTATCACTAGTGGATAGCTTTAAAAAGAGAACTATTATTTGTCACCATCCAGTAAGCTAAAAGTCTAAATTCAAACTGTCAGCTCCAGGGGATGGCTTTATCTGCTGGCTCTGAAGGAAGGTCCTTGTTAGCAGTCTTCCCCTGGAATGGAAGCTTCTGAGGTGCGGGGATCCTAGGGTCCTTTCTAAAGGATATGCTCAGCTCCCGGGACAGCTTTCTTCCCTGATGGTACGAGGTGCCCAAATTTCCTCTTGCCTCCCTTTCCTTTATATCCTAAAAGATTGCCTCAAAAGGCAATGTAGTCTCACACATGGAGACCTGCCCACCAACACAACTGTCACCCATCCTTCCTCATTAACATCATAGAGGCAGAGTTTACAACACAAAGGACTGTCACACAATACAGGGAATCCTGGCCTAGCAAAAGCAACACAGGCAGTTTGGGGGGACAAAAATTCAATCCATGCCACCCTTTTTCTTCCTCTTCAGTTTGAGCCAACAGTTTTTCAGCCTCTCCTGGGTTTCCTTAACTTCATTTACCCTTTCATTTTGTTTTACCTCATCCTCACAAAGAAAATGTTCTACATTTGGAGAATTTACATGCAGGGTAGTTTATTTATCCTGCTGTCACACTAAATTGATGATTTATTGGGCACAAAATTATAAACTGAAAATAACTCTGCAGTAGAATTTTGACTTCATTTTGCCATTATTTGCTAACTCTCCAATATAGTTGAAAAGAAATCTGATGTCATTGTGACTGTTAATACTTTGTAAGTATTTTTTATCTCGGAAAACTTTTAGTATCATTATTTAATGTTGGTGTTGACGAAGTGCAAACAATGTCTTCCTCCACTTATTCTGCAGCACACTAGGTGGGTGCTTTTAACCAGAAGACTTCTTCTTCGCTCTGGGAAATTTGCTTCTACAGTTGTTTGGATAATCCCTACCACCAGCAGGAGCACTTTAAGTTATCCATTTTTATTTAGGATAAATGGACATGTTGTCACTGTGAATTTTAAGTATTAAGTATCTTGGTCCATTTTCTGACCAGATGTCTCTCCAGCATTAAAAAAAATAACAGTAATTATAGTGAGAAAATTCAGGGTATGTCAACTGGCACAATTTACTTCAAGGTGAACCAACAGAGGACCAGTCCTCAGGCTATAAATTTTCCTAACATCTAGAATAAGGAAAGCTTTTCTCAGAAGCACCAGTTTCTATACCAGAGGTCTTATTAATCTCTAGATAATGCTGTTTCTTTATATATATATATATATATATATATATATTTTAAGAGAGAGAACAAATAACTAACTATTACAGGCTTAGAGGATGGGAGTTTGGACTCCTGGCAAAGCAGTTAACAGCTCAGCTGCTAACCCAAAGCTCAGCAGTTTGAATCTACCAGCTGCTCCTTGGAAACCCTATAGTGTCATTCAACTCTGCAGGGTTGCTGTGAGTTGGAACCGATGCAGGCCAAAAGATTTGGTTTTACTTTTGTTGAAGGTGGGAGAGGGCTGGAAGCCAATGAATGAGGGCAGCCTCTAGAAACTAGAAAAGGCAAGGAAATAAATTCTCCCCTGGAAGGAACTCTGCAAACACCTTTTAGCCCACTGAGACCCATTATGGATGCTGACCTCCTGAACTGTAAGATAATAAATTTGTTTTAAGTCACCTAGTTTGTGGTAATTTGCTACTTTATCCATTTGTTGTATTAGCAAACTAATATATAAAAGTAAAGATTCCAAGCAAATTTCATTGCATTTTTTTTCTGATGGCATGTATTTTCAGAATTGGAATACATGAAGACTAACTGAGTATGTTTAAATTTTTGATTGTTAAGTAAGTTTTCATAAGTATAATGTGGGAATACAAGCCATCTATGGAGGGGAGTGGCACTGTAGCACCACCAATCTGTGGTATGACAATATACCAGTGAGAGCTACATAATAAATTATTGAGGACACCTTTCTGTTAGATTCAGACACGCAGGTGCTGTGGTTAAGAGCTATGATTGATAACCAAAGAGCGGGTGATTCAAGTGCACTAGGCACTCCATGGAAACCCTATGGAGCAGTTCTGCTGTGTCCTACAGGGTCTCCGTGAATCAGAATTGACTCTACAACAATTTTATTTTCCTTTGGTGGCTACCATTAGGTTACATTGGTTTTCCAAGTAACACACAGAAAAACCACAACAAACCCATCAAGATTACCCATTACACAAGAAAACTGCAATTATTCTTAATAATCCTTGTCTCACAGAAATAAATGAAAAAAAAAGTTGACAAGACTAAAAAATCCAGGAAGCATTACCTAATACAGGGCTCAATTTATACAACAATGAGGCTTCAATTCCAGCCTGCTGAGATTCACTCATTTCAAAAGGGACCAACCTTGATATTAAATGCATTAGAACTAGAATAACATCTTATGTCTGAGGTCCACAGCTATAAAAAGTGGCTGATACACCATTAACCCAATCCATGATAAGGAAAAAAGTGCAGGATCTCTGCAGGTTGCCTATTACAATTATGATTCTGGAGTTCAGAAGGAACAAATACAGCTATGCAGAACTATTTAGAGAAAGCCATTATTTAGCACATTACTGCTACTTAGTTGTGTTGTTCTTGTTGAAAGTAGCAGAATGATATCAACATATAATAGTTTTTATTGTTTTAATAGGGCTTTAAATTACAACTCTTAGAGACAATTAGCAAATACAACAGCCAAAAGCTTCTCTTCAGACAATTTCAAATGCTTATGACAATGCTGGATTCTCTTCTTGATTAAAAACAGTATCTTCAACCCAACCTATCTTATTTTGTGCTTGATAAAATCTTATTTACTATGAATTGACTTGAGTTTTTAATTCCACTTCAATTCCAAAAGTTTGCATTACTTGACTTCAGACTATTATCAAACCTAGGACCAATACCTGTTAACACCAAAGTAAGAACACACGAACATTTGCCAAGGGACAGATGGCCAGTGCCACTCCTCCAGACAGGGTCAGTAGCTGTAGAAAAATTCTTAGCTAGCTTCTTTCCAAATGCTTAAACCCCTTCTCCCTCCAGGAATGGTGACACATAAAGAAAATTGTAACCCCCTTCCGACTGGTCCTCATTAAGATTTTCAGATTGTTTTGTGAGGGTGTTCTTGAATGCTGACCAGACAGAGTGACAGCAATTTGCAGCCCACTAAGCAAAGATAGGAAACACAGTTCCTGAGAAAAGGTAACTAGACCCCAGACATCAAGGATGACTTGTCTTGAAACAGAGAAACTGTATTTCTCCACCAACTTCTCTTCCTCTGAACACCATATACCTACTCCGCCTTCCCTTCCCTAAACTCTTCTATAAGACGTGCCAGCCTGGACTGAGATGTTAAGATGGTTTTTAGAGTACTAACCCATCTTTTCAGGTTGCTGGTTGTCTGAATAAAGTGCTCTTAAAAAATATAACCACTGTCTTTGCATAATTGACTTAGTAGTGACAGGCAGCATGAGTCTGCAACTGGGATTTTTCCAGTAACAGTTCTGCTAACTCTCTGCAAGAAGTCAATCCCCAGGAATCATCATTGCAAAAACCAACCAGGAATGTAATGGAAACCACTAGTTAAATCTCCACCAGAGAAGTTCACTTATCTCAAAAATCTGTTAAGGAAGCTGTCTTCTCTGTAACTGATTTGGCAAATAGATCAGCAGGCTTTCCTGCTCTACTGAATCACAGGCACTAGGTAGCTCAGGAAGATTAACTTGCTGTTGTTATCTTTGTGAAACAAGGTCTTTAGATAAGTAAACAAGTAGCATCAGCACAGCATTCAACAGAGGCTGAAATTATGCCCAGAGAAATAAAACGCAGCAAGGGAAGAAAGAAAAGGAGCCACAACTTGTAGAAAAGAACTGTAAACGAAATCTCATCTGAAGGAGAGTTGTTCAGGAACATCATAGCTGAACAGTCATATGCATTCTTTGTATGGAGTCATAATAACCCTTTAGGTCTAATCAGTTGTCACATAGCCATGGTTGTCCACTGCATCAGATCACTGTGGAGACCATTAAAAGGCATGCACGTGGAAACCTTGGTGGTGCAGTGGCTAGGTGGGACATCTGCTTACCTCAAGGTCAGAAGTGCAAATTCACCAGGCACTCTTTTGAAACTCTTTGGGGCAGTTCTCCTCTGTCCTATAGCGTCATTATGCGTCGGAATCAACTCCACGGCTCTCGGTTTGTTTTCTTGGTTTTCTGGAAGGCAATGATATGGAAATCACAGTGGTGGTTACATGAACTCACTCTGCTAAGCATGATGCTGAAATCATGAGCTTCTAAAATCACAAGCTGGTCAGGTGACTTGAATATTTTTAATTACTCACTTTCCCAAAGCCTCTGCCTCTGAAGTTATTAAATACACACAACCACTGGAAAAGTTAACCAGACAGCAAAAGAAAAACAATGAGAAATACATTTATGTCCAAAACTCTATCTACTTAAAATCCTTGAGCTATATATGGCTAAAGTCATCACCACAACTATCAGAATGTATGGGACAGGTCACTATGTGTGTATGCAAAACAGATTTTATAGTGGCTAGGAGTGCAGACTCCAGATTGCCTTTGCTCAAATCCAGACTGCCACTCACTGGCTGTATATCTTAGGCAGGTTACTGAATTTCTCTGTCTTCTTGTTTCCTCTTCTGTAAAATAATAATGAAGGTGCTTTGAAAAGAGTAAACATGTAAAATACAAGAACAGTGGTTAGCACACAGTAGATGTTATCTTTTGTTTCATGATCCCAAAATTAACTTTTGAAGTGAAAACTCTGTTCTCAACGTATAGAAAATTTTCTAAAAAGCTCTATCTTTAAACACAAAATGTTTCACAAGAATGGCTCCCCTGCTGGTCTTCTGCCTCCAGTTTCTCTGTTGTCTATATACTTCTAATCTCTTTTAAACTCTAATTTAATCCTACTACTCCTCAGCCCCAAACTTTCCCATAGTTCCCAATGGGTTACAAAATAAATTCTCAGCATTTTACTGTGACATTAAGATCACACCCAATGTTTTACATTTATTGTCTCCCTACTCCCCTCTATAAACCCATACTGTGTCAAAGTTGTTCTCAACCAAGACTGATCTTGCTGTCCTCTTCCCTCTCCCCTCACCTCCCATGGGACCATTGGGCCAAGTCTGGAGATAGTTTTGTTTGGAGAGAGAGAAAGAGAGAGAGAGAAAGCAGAACTTGCATCTAGTGGGGAAAACACCACAGATCCTGCCAGATGTTCTACAATGCACAGGAAAGCTTCCCCAACAAGGCATCATCGGGTGAATGCTGCTGAGGGTGAGAAATCTTACAGTAGCTAGGAATTAAGGAAGGAGCTATTTCATACGCATGCTTTAATTTCCTGCTTCTCATGCTTTATTTTTCAAATGACAATCCTGCTGTCTGACACGGATTTATTCATCAATATTTATTTATTCACCAAACACTGGTTTAGCTTCTACCACATTTGGAGCCCCTGTGACGCAGTTATTAAGAGTTCAGCTGCTAACCCAACAGTCTAGCAGTTCAAATCTATAAGCAGCTCCTTGGTAACCCTATGGCAGAGTTCCACTGTGCCTCCAGCAGTTCTGTGAGGAGGAACCAACTCAACGGCAATGGGTTTTTTGTTGCTTCAACGGCAATTTTTTTGTTTAATATGGTAAACCCTGTAGATATAAAGATGAACAACACTTTCCTTGCCCCAAAGAAGCTCAGACTTTCATAGAGCCTAAAACCCTCTCTTCTTATACCTGCTTTCCTAAATATAATCTATTTTCACCATGTATATAAAATAATAATAGCTGTCATTTACTAAGTGCTTACTTTGTACCAAATACTGTTCCAAGTATTTTACATAAACTCATTTAACCACCACAAAATCCTATATGGTAGATGCTGTCATTACCTCTCTTTTCAAGATGAGGAAATAGGCAAAAACAAGTTAAAAACTTTCTTCACTTTATGGTTAGGAAATAACAGAACCAGGATTTGAACCTAGGCAGTATGATCACAATATCCAGAAGTTCAACCACTAAGATACATGAGGTAGGGAGACAGATGGATGGGTGGGTGGATGGTGGATGGGTGGTGGATGGGTGGATGGGTGGATGGGTGGATGGGTGGATGGGTGGTGGATGGGTGGTGGATGGTTGGATGGGTGGATGGGTGGATGGGTGGGTGGGTGGATGGATGGGTGGGTGGGTGGGTGGATGGATGGATGGATGATGGATGGATGGATGATGGATGGATGGATGATGGATGATTGATGATGGATGATGGATGATGGATGGATGGATGGAATAGGCATATATAATACACTTTTCTGACACTATGTACAACAAAAACAATCTCAAGGCAGCTTTTTTCCACACAGAGAGGAATAATGCTAAATAAAGCCAACTCTAGGGTTGCTATGAGTTGCAGTCTACCCGACAAGAACCACTTTGTTTTGTTTAGGTAATCATGGAATCTGGTCTTTTTGATCACCAACCTCCTCTTCCAAGCTGCTTTTCTCCTTAAAATGTCACACATCCCTGAGTATCTAAGATCTTAAACCTCAGTTATAAAAAGGAGCTTTTTTTTTAACAGTTGCTTTGGTATGTAATGTTTTATTGATGGAGAACTGTTTTCATTAACGTAGGTACATAGAAATTGTCCTTTGTGTTTTTCAATGATCTTAATACATCAGAAGACAAACATGCTTGTATTATTTTTCTATTAGCAGTGGTAGCTTTCTTCTAGCAGTTTTATGGTAGACATATGTACCTTATTTAAGGGAGGCTACTTTTAGAAGGCAGTGGTGTAGCTGCCATGGGGAAACAAAGAAAGAGTTCTAGGTTATAAGAAGCGCTAATACATGGACCTTTCCACTAATGCTTTTTTCTGCCCCAAGGGCTCTGACAGGCTGTTTTCTTACTTCTGATTTGTAATATTCCTCAAGGTCCACTGTGATGATTTCCAGCAAGACCTTGGACATTTAAGCACTGATTGCTTTCATTACTGGTTTAAAGTATTCACTACTGAACATGTATATATGATAGATTCAAAATAAACAGATGTTATTTTCAAATTATATAATGCCCAGAAAAAATTTATAATTTGAAAATAACATCTCCATTTATTTTGAATCTGTCTTCTTAGTAAGCTGACTTGGCAAATAGATCAACAGACTTTACTGCTTTGTTGACTCCAACACTAGGTTGATCATATTATAAAACCACTAATCAGCTTCACTTTGTTTCTGGGACCAAGATCTAAATGCTAATATTCAAGACCGTGTTTCCAAACTAGGAGCCCTGTGGCGTAGTGGTTAAAGGGCTTGGCTGCTAACCAGAAAGTCAGCAATTCAAACCCACCAGGAACTCTGCTGGAGAAAGACATGGCTGGATGCCTGCTTCCATAAAGATGGGGAACTCTATTGGGCAGTTTTCCTTTGTCCTACGGGGTCACTTTGAGTTGGAAATCACTCATCAGAAGTGGGTTTGATTTGGTTAGCTATACTTCCAAAGTAGAAATTTGAAATGTTCTTTGGTGGTTTTCACTATGAATGTGTCAAGAACAAAATGATGACAGTTTTAAATTATTCCCTATAGACTCACATAGTTTTTGATAAAATACAAGCATCAGTAGGAAATAACAAAAATATAAAACTAGGAAGATACTGTCATCCAAATAACTCCTCATAATACCACAGGAAAAGTTTTTCCATCTGAGACTTTAGATGAGAATGTATCACAACTGTATTTGATCATTTTCACCCAATATAATTACATAAACATTTTGATCTTTATAATTTTCCCATACAATGAAATTCTATTTACATAAAAGAGTACGATGTTTCAACATGAAATGATTTACGCAAAAATAATTTTTCTTTCATACATATTTAGCATGGAAGATGACTTCAAAGACTTCTTTGCTTCTGTTCTCTCATGATGTTGTTTTGAACAATGATGCTATTGAAATATAATTCTTATATAACTCCCCTATGGTGTAAAATTCAGCATTTTTTAGTATAGTCACCATTTTGTATCCATTACCTCAATCAATTAATTTGAAGACATTTTCAACACTCTAGAAACTCCATTCCCATTAGCAGTCACTCCCCATCCATACTTCCCAGCCCTAACTTCAACCTCACTGCCGTGCCATTGATGCCAACTCATAGAGACTCCACGGGACAGAGTGGAACTGCTCCCTAAGATTTCCAAGATTGTAAATCTTCACAGAAGAAGACTGTTCTTTCTCCCAAGAGAGCAGCTAGTGGATTCTAACCAATAACCTTTTGTTTGGCACAGAGCTCTTAACCGCTAGGGCTCCTTTTCCCAATCTTGTCTATATAGCCCTGCCTACTCACACATATGGAATCACACAATATGTGGTTATTGTAACTGATTTCTTTCACTTATCATAATGTCTTCAAGGCATACATGTGTTGTAGCTATATTAGTACTTCATTCCTTTTTATTACCAAACAATATTTCATTGTATGGCTATACTATGTTTTTATCCCTGTATCAGTTGATGGGCATTTGGGTTGTTTCTACTTTTTTGGCTATTATGAATAATGCTGCTATGAATATTTATGTAAATGTTTTTATCTGAATGTATGCTTTCATTTCTCTTGGATATATACTTGGGAGTGAAAACACACTTCAAGCTCCTTTGCAATTTCGTATGAATTTTCTATTCAGTTTGGCCAATTTTACCAAAAAAAAAAAAAAAAAATTCTGCTAGGATTTTGATTAAGACAGCATTAAGTCTGTAAGCTAATTTGGGAAGAATCAACATCTTAACAATACTAACTCTACTGATCTATGAACTCAGTGTTACTGTATATCAGCTGTGATACATATTGATTGTTCATTACTAGCACAAATCTGAAAACATTTTCTATCTAATTGGTCATGCTACCTGCAGATAAATACAACTTCGCTTCTTTTTCAGTATGCTGCTGTTAAGTGCTGTGGAGTCACTTCCAACTCAGTGACCCTATGTACAACAGAAAGCAACACAGCTCAGTCCTGCACCATCCCTGTAGCCATTGTTACGCTCAAGTCCATTACTGCAGCCAGTGTCAGCCCACTGTATTGTGGGTCTTCCTCTTTTTTGCTTGCCTCACCAAGCATGAGAGCCTTCTTCAAGGGCTGGTTCCTCCTGATAACATATCCATTTGTGAGCCGTAGTCTCACCATCCTTTATCCTAAGGAAAGTTCTGGTTGCACTTCTTCCAAGATAGACTTATTCTTTCTTCAGGCAGTCCACAGTATAGCCAATGTTCTTTGCCAACCTAGTGGCCTTTTATTTTTTTTCTTACCTGGTTGAAGTGCACCAGGCACTCCTTGTAAACTCTACGATGCAGTTCTAGTCTGTCCTATAGGGTACCTATGAGTCAGAATCAACTCAATGGCAATGGGATTGTTTTTGTGGATTTTTATCAGATTGGGAATGTTCCTTTCCATTCCTTGTTTGCTAAGTTTGTAGCAATAAAGGATCTTTGATTTACTCCAATGCTTTTTCTGCATCTACTGACATAATTCACTTTAGTATGTTAAGTGTAGTTTTCCAATGTTAAAATCAACCTGGGATTGTTCAGATAACCTTCAGCTGGTGATAGTGTAGTATCATTTTTACAGCCTTTATACTTCAGTTTGCTAAAATGATGTAAGAATTACTGCATCTATATTTATGAGGAACACTGATCTGTACTTTTTAACTGTAATAATTTGGGTTGGTTTGGGGTAAAGCTGGCTTTGAAGAATTGGGAATATACTGTCTTCAATTTTTAGGAAATTCTGTGGTACAATTGATACTATTTTTCAAATGTTTGATATTATTCATTTGCAATATAATCTGGGCCTTGTTTTCCTTGCGGAAAGTTTTTAAACTTGTACAAACTCAATTTCATTACACACAGAGCTATCCTGGTTACCTGTTCCCATGAATCAGCATCAATTTGATGGCGTGGGGTTTCGTTTTGGTTTCATTTACTTGAATGAAATTTGATACTTCGTGGGTTTCAAAGAATTTGTCCATTTTTTTTCTTGTGGTCCAATTTATTGGAATAAAGTTGATTTTGACTTATGTCAACCATGTGTGTGTTACAGTAGATCAGTGCTCCACTGAGTTTTCAGTGGCTGATGTTCCAGAAGCAGATTGCGAGCTCTTTCTTTCAAGGCCCCCTGAGTGGATCTGGGCCACCAAATGTTCAGTTAGCAGCCAAGTGTGTTAACTCTTTACACCACTTGATGTTAATGATATCCTTATTCTTTTAATGTCTATAGAATCTGTGATGATTTCACCTCTCTCGTTTCATTCGTAATTCTTATTTTACCTCTTTCTTTTTTTTTTTGTCCTATTAATCTATCCAGACTCGCCATGAGTCGGATCCGACTCGACGGCACTTGGCTTGGCTGGCAATCTATACAGAAGCTTAGCAATTACCTACTGATCTTTACCAACAACTAACTTTTGGTTTCATTGATATTCTTGTTTTCTGGTTCGATGTTATTGATTTCTGCTCTGGTCTTATTATTTTTGCCACTTTGAGGTTTCTCTTTTTTTCTGGTTTCTTACAAGTGGAAACTGAGGTCATTGGTTTATTTCTTCCTTCCTTGTGTAAGCATTTAGTGTTTTGAATTTCCCTCTAACTCCCTTAGTGAAATGCCATACCTAACTATGGTTAAGTAGTGTGGTTGTTAACTAGAAGGCTGGCAGTTTGAACCTACCAGGTATCCCTTTGGAACTCTGGAGAGCAATTCTATTCTATCCTATATATAGGCCTATAGGGTCGCTATGAGTTGGAATCATGGCTCAGCGGCAGTGGGTTTGTTTTTTGGCTTTTAAGCAACCCTTCAACCTGAGATTAGAAAACACTTTCCTCTAATAAGTAAATTAAACTAAAGTATGCGTGTTTCATACTTTTAATTAGTATTTTATATCTTGGTGTGGTTGGGCACCTCTGACTTAGGCCGTGTCTGTACATTTAGTCATTAATGCTAATTTTAGAATAGCTCACTTCTCACTGGTGTATTTCCTCTAAAATGAAACCAGACCTGTTGCCCTCTAGTGAATTCTGACTCAAAGAAACCCGGTAGTGCAGAGCAGAACTGCCCTATTGGGTTTCCAAGGCTGTAATCTTTACAGAAGCAGCCTGCCTCATCTCTCTCCCACAAAGCAAATGGTGGGTATGAACTACTGATCTTTGGGGTAGCAGTCAAGCACTTAACTGTAGTGCTAGGGTTCCTTATAATTTACTCGAGATCCCACTAGATCTAAGTTTTACCAGCTCAACAATTATTACATGCTAAGACAGACATGATTAGTACTAAGTAACTGCAATACTCTTCCAGTAGTCACCAATGAACAGTACAATACGTTTTATTCTATTACTTGCTGTACATAAATTTACCACTTTACCATTATCTATCTCCAAAGATAATCACAAATAAAGCATGAGAACTCCCTGCACAAATTACCTGTATGGTAATTTTCCTTTTATATGGAAATGTCAGTTGTTTGTTATTCCAGAACATTTTAAATATTGTTTACCATTCTTAATTTCTTAAAATGTTCTTATCTTCTTTCTGACTCTTCTACCTGGCAACTCTTCAGGCTGCCTACTGCATGTGTTTTCTCCAAGGTTCCATTCTTTCATATATATGTATATATATATATAGACTGAAAGTTTACAATTCAAATTTGCATGTCTGCCTATGCAGTTCCCTTTGCTCTCCTTGCCCAGCGACAGCTTCCTTTCTGCTCCATTGATGATATAACCTCTTAACGATCTCCTATCTCTTCCTCTCCACTGCCCTCTAGTAAGAGGCCAATAGGACAACATCCTATAGATGCACAGAACCATAAAGTGCACACACAATATGGTCACTGTGTCCCCGAGTCCAATCCATTCCTATCTGAAGAGTAGACCTCAGTAATGTTTTTATGACAGGGAACAGCATCAGGTCTAGGGGTCATGTTCCCAGGTGAACTCCCAGGCCTTCAGACCATCAGTTGCAGTGTTGTAGTGGAGTTCTTAGGGTGCATCATTTTTTTCACATTGCCACAAGGACTCAACATTGTGGGCCTCATCATGGCTGTCACTGGTGGTGGCCGGGTACCATCTGGTTCCTCTGATCACATGTTGACACAGTCATCCATTTACATGGGTCTTCTAGGCTCTTTCCCCCCCACGTCTTTGTTGTTCTAGATCATCTGTTGCAGCCTAATTAGGACCATCTGGTGTACCTTAGATGTCAGCTTGCTAGCTTTTAAGGCCCAGACACCAGTCACCAACATGCGGCGCAGAAGGTTCTCTTAGCAATACGCTAGTTATGCCAATTGGCCTTGATGTCCCCTGAGAGCATGGTCCCTGGACTCCCGTCCCTGCTACTCTGTCCTTGCCATATTGGGTTAGGATTGGAAGAGTTTTCAGGTTATGTTGTAGTCCAGTTAAATTGACCTTCTTTCTAATGTTTGCTGTCACTGATTTCACACAACTAAATTTCTATCAACTATCTAACCTATAATCCAACCTCTCCCTCTCTCCCTCACCTCCCTTGCAGCCATCAAAGAGTCTTTTCTTCTGTACATGAGCCTGTTTTAAAGTCCTTGTAGTAGCGGTCTCATACAACATTCATCCTTGTGCAACTCACTGGTTTCACTCAACATGTCTTCCAATTGAAACTAGGTTGAGATGCTTCCTAAAATTGTCATTGTTCTTTATCATTGTATAATGTTCCATTGAGTACACGTACCATAGTTCATATCTACTCATCTGTTGTTGAACATATGGGTTGATTCCATCTTTTTGCTATTGCAGATCGTGCTGCAGTAAACACTCATGTGCATGCATCTGTTCATGTGACAGACTTTGCTTCTGTAGGATGTATTTCAAGTAGTGGCATTACTGGGTCAAGTGTTATTATCTATTTCCAGCTTTTTAAGGAAGCGCCACGTTGCCTTCCAAAGAGGTTTACCATTTTGCAATCCCACCAGCAGTGTAGGAAAGTTCCAGTTTCTCCACAGCCTCTCCAGCATTTGTTCTGCATTTCGATCAGGGCCAATCTTGTTGGAGTGAGATGGTATCTCATTGTAGTTTCGATTTGGATTTCTTTAATAGCTAATCATCGTGAGCACTTCTGCATGTGTCTTTTGGCTGCCTGGATATCCTCTTTAGTTGTCTGTTCATCTCCTTTGCCCAACACTTAACAGGGTTATTTATCCTTTTCTTGTTGGTATTTTGCAGTACCTTGTTGATTATGATGATCAGATGTCGGTCTGACATACAGTTGCCAAATGTTTTTCTCATTCTGTAGGTGGTCTTTTAATTCTTTTGATAAAGTCTTTGGATGAGCGAAAGTGATTCTTAGTAGTTCCCATTTACCTATTTTCTGGTGATCTTGCTTTGTCAGATTTTGAGGTCTAAGTTGTGTATTAAAACTTCCATTGTTGATCCTATTTTTTCTTGCATGAGCTTTATCATTTATTTTGATATTTAGATCTTTTATCCAATTTGAGTTGGTTTTTGTGTATAGATCTTGTTTCAATTTTTTGCAGATGCATATTCAATTCTGTCAGCACCATTTGTTAGACAGACTGTTTTTACCTCAGTTTACACTTACGGCCTTTGTTAAATGTCAACTGTTCAAAGGAGGATGGTGGATGTCTGGGGTCTCAGCTGTGTTTCATTGGTCTATGTGTCTCTTTTTGTACCAGTACCAGGCTATTTTTGACTACTGCAGCAGTGTAATAGGTTCTAAAAGTCGGTTGGGGAAAGGTATCCTAGTGCATTCTTCTTCTTCAGTAGTGCTTTGCTTATCTGGGGTTTCACCTCTTTCCAAACGAAGTTGGTGCTTTGTTTCTCCATCTCGTTAAAAAATGTCACTGGAATTTGTATTGGGATTGCATTGTATATGTAGATAGCTTGGGGTAAAATAGGCATTTTCACAATGTTATGTCTTCCTATTCCTGAACAAGGTAGGTTTCTCCATGTATGTCAAGGTTCCATTCTTGATCAATGTTTTTTTTAGCAATGGAACTGGTGATTCCACCTACCTCCCAAGTACTTCCCAAAGGAAAAATTTACCTGAAAATCAGTAAAATGTAGACTCTTATTTTTCACCAATTGCATAATCTTTAGCACTGAAAACATTATATTAGGTATATGACTGATGCTTAACAAACATGTTGAAGGAATATTGTTAAATGAATTTTAATATTCAGAACATATAGCCCTTTATTACAATCATAAATATTTTATAAATTCTAATTTATGATTCATGACAAAAGCCAATAAGTTCTTACACTCAGAGCACTTGTAGGACTATACTAAACTTAAGTTTATTATTTAAAATAGTTTAGAACATTGTTTAAGCTGAATTAAATGTCCGTGGAATTTCTGAAATATCTCAAGAAAGCACAGCTTAAAATGATTGCTCAAGATTTGTTACTTTCTTAGCACAGATCAGTATGAAACACAATATTTAAGACATTCTCCTGTTTTCAGTTCAACATCAGTCATATTAAGATTCACCATATATCGAGGAAAGAAAACTGATACTATTTGAAAATGTGCATATATACAGTCATATAGTTAATTAAGCACCACATTAATCTGCAGTTTTCTTATATTCTCTAAGAGGATATTTATGATCTTTAGGAAAACTTTTAAAGAAAATTCAAATCCACTTTGACGCAAAATAGATTTTAACTAGCTGACTACAAAAATGGTCTTTTGTTTCACGATGTTTGCTATACAATGAAGCCACAGAATTTTGGAAACGTCACCGGTTTGGGGTTCAGTTGAGTATTTTTGTATGTTCCTGACCTCGTGATGCTCAGCATTTAGGCTGTGTCCTTCCTAGTAGGGATGGAGAACTTCCCACTGTCACTGTAAGATCTCAGGTTCACCTTTCCCAATTTTCTATCTAACATCCTTGTTACTTCTCTGTAAGAAAATGCATTCTGACAAAGGGTTCAGAAACATATACATAACTCCCATCTTTTTCCTCTTCTTCTATCTCTAAAACCTATTTTTCCTTCTTTTCCTAAATTTAACTCAGTCAAATACTTGCCTTCAGAGGTGTGAGAGAAATGTTGAGAGTAAAGATCCTCTCCTGTATCTCTTTACTACATCTTCTGCCTCCCTATATTAAGGTCTTAAGCATCTTATTCAAATACAAAACCTAACTGGAGGGTTACATCAACTAAAAGTGATACAAAAAGTAAAACATTTTAGACGTAAACACAAATCAAAAGAAATCCTGGGGAGGTAATATAAGTATGAGAAGCTACCATTCATGGCAAAAAAAACATAAATTTTTATTATTTACTTCATTTACAAGATTATTTTTTTCAAAATGCAAAAACACACCACAATCCCTTTGTGTGGAAGATTGCTACAGTAATGTTCTTCAGTGAATTTGACCTCCTATTAACATATTTGCCTCCCCCAATGACTCTAGGCTAGACCAGGTGATTGCTTTGTACAAAGACACATTAGCAAATATGGCAGAAAACAGAGGCTTGCAAAGCTCTTGCACATTACATCTAGCCCTCTCAGAATGGTTCCTTATCATGGGAAGAAGGCCAGGCTAGCCTAATGGAGGATGTGAGGTGAAGCTGAGCAGAGATAAGCTGTTCAACCAAGAACTGTCCTGCCAATCCATTAAACTGTAAGAAATAATGTCATTGTTTCACACCACAGAGTTTTGGAGTACTTTGTTCTGCAGCAATACATAGCTACTATGAAACAGTATTTCTCTCCTTCTCTGTCTTTGGCAGTACAAATGGATAAAAATTAAATAAAGCAATAGTTAATTGGAGAATTAACATCTCTCAGAAAAATTTAAGGCTATTAGACTGCTGTATGCCCCTTGTTTCCACTTTGTCATTCAATCCATTTAAATATTCATAATTTAAAAAACACAAAACAGCAGATACTGATGTACTATACCTAAAGAAATTCTTCTGTAAGCAAAATACAGAGAACACAGCTACAATGATTAACACAGATACTATTTTTTTTTTGACTTGGAATGTTCAAATATTTTAATTTTTCTTTTTAACTATAATCCTATACATTCTACAGACATAGAATGTAGCCCTAAATCAATACAGAAGGCGTAAACAGTATTTTTATTTTTATTTTTTAAACAATGAATTACATATCTTTTATATAAAAGATGACATTTCAGCCTATTTTTTAAAAATAATTACACTTGCTAAAATTATCTTTACATTTTTACAGAAGCAAATTTTCTCTGAATTTATGTCATTCTTCCATAGCCTAGCACCCATTTTACAGAATCATCATAACCCCTTGGCCAGATTTTCAATGTACTTTAAAAAATATATAGGATATTTTTATTTAATATTTCCAAGCCTAATAGGTTACATTATAACTGTCCAGCCTACTAGCTACTGCTGAATACCTTCTCAGTACAGAGACGCTAACATTGCAGTAATTAATTCTCTGTATTTATCTTTATTAAAAAGAGGTTTTTGGTAGTGAGAACAAATAATCTCTCGTTTGTTGCTTGAAAGCCTAAAATAGGATCATTGGTTTCTAGGCTTGCTACTTGCTGCTTAGCAACCTGCCCTACTTGCCGGCCTTCTTTGCGGTTGTACAGGACAGTGGACATGGGCGTGGGCTGACGGTAGATGAACACTCGACGGAGGCACTCGCAGAGAGCTGCATACGAGTAATTTGGAGCACAGGCAAAAAACTTTTTGTCCCTCTTGGATGCTTGGACATAGCCTGCCAAGAAATACAAGACAAAGGAAAAAAATACACATATTAAACAAAAGAAAAATACTAAATTAACATGTAAAATTTCTTCATTTTTATTATAAATTAAAATAGCCAAAGCCAAGCGCCGTCGAGTTGGATCCAACTCATGGCAACCTGGAATAAACGCCACAGTGGTTGAGTTCTGAACCCAGCTTTCCCAACTGGTGCAAAGATGCAGTTTCAGTTCTTAAAGAGCAAAACAGAAAGAGCTTCAATCTGGCAAGAAAAGCACAAAACAGCTACATTTAATTTTTAGGAATACTTAAAATACTAAAATTTTATTCAAAACCAGTAAGAACACACCAAAATATCTTTAAAGGTCAATTTAACACTTAAGTTCATAAGTCACAGACAGGACACTACATAATCTTGTTTCCTTTCTCCTATCAAACAAATGGGAACATGTTTATAGAATACCATTATAAAGTTATTTCAGGAGTGTTCCTAATGCAAGCCCCAGCCTTTTGATGGCACCAATATTCACAATATTTTCTCTTACTCTTTCTGTAAAGTTAGTGGTATCTTTATACACCATTGTCAACATTACACAAGGATTTTGTTACAAGCCCCCAAAAGTAGAACCCCAAAGCGACAAGCTCCAAAGAAAATCCAAATTAAAAACTGAATTAGATCATCCTGTGAAAACTAGTTAAATTTTGAAAAAATTCTTGTCTTTTAATTTCTGTACATGTTTTAAGTATCCATACAAATAAGACAATTTTTAATATCCTAAATATGAATTAGGACTTTCAAACTGGGACACAATTACTGAAGGTTGTAACATTATATGTGTATAAATACATATGTGCACAGACATATAAAATACTGTAAATTGAGATTTCACCAATGAACCAGCAAGGGAACCATAGCCCAGGTAGATCAAGACTGGTGTTTTAACATTAAGTGGGGTTTGAGGATGGAAAAATGAAGAGGATGCAGACAGTCACTTGAATACCTTAGAATCTTGACAAAATTAATAATGTAGATCATATCTTAAGATTATATCTCATATAATTGTGACTTAATTTAATCTCAAGTACAGTACCCGCTATAATAGGGAACTAGGAGGAAACAAATGGAGAAGTTGAGGACAGGTAAATTATATGGTACAGTTTTCCTCTTGCTAAAGAAAGAGAAAGAATAAAAAAATGGAGTTGCAGTGAAGAGGCTAGAAATTATGTGGTTAAATTCTTCAATGAAACTTGCTATTTCAGCTTATAAAAATCCATTTGGATTCTGAATTAACCAGTTTAACAATCAATACTATTCAACTGTAAGAGATAACTGACAAAGCTCCTCCTCAATTAGGGTTGTGCATACAGAGCCATTAAAATGCATCATTCTACTTTCTGCTGCTAGTTGAGAATAACCTTTGAGTAATGCAATAACTGTGGCTAATTCATGTAAAAAGATTCTCCCACACAATACTAAGGTATTTTGACATAAAATCAATTACTGCATAAGTCTGTAATTATGTAGTTTAAAACATTTTCAAGCTCTAATTTTAACACGAACATTTTCCATTATAGCCAAGCCAAGCCAATATCCTAGAATAAATTGAATTTCTGCTTGTCACCACTCTCCTTTCAGTGTTTTCACCGTAACAGCTCTCCACACATAAAGCTCCACGAAAGATGTTTCCTAAAGTACATTATCTTAGAGTACTTCTATGATGCTTTTGAAGATTGCTCTGAAAAGCCTGAATACATGTCCCACGCAAGGTATTATCAAATCCATTGTTCATATTCTGATACTGTACTGCTAAATTGCCAGGACCCCTGGTGGAGCACTGATTCATGCCTCACCAATCAAAAGACTGTTGGTCTGAGCTCACTAGTCCCTCTACAGCAGGCCGCTCCATAAACATTACAGCCATGAAACCTCTATGGGGCAATTCTACTCCGTCCTACACGGTCATTAGGAGACTGAATTAACTTCAGGGCAATAGGTTTGGTTTTCACTTTATAGCTAAACTAGAATAAGGAAATAAGTGATTAAAATGAGTCATGTGGTTAGATGAACACTCAATTTCTATTTTGAGTTGATGGTCTCTACAAGTACCAACACATTAGTCCAATTACTCCAACAGTGTAACTCATCGCAGTAGCAACCAATTTATAGCACTAATCAATCTACATGACATTATGACAGCTCAACTTTAAAAAATAAGAAATGAACTTTTAGAAAATGGTGACTGTAATTTTTGATATAATAGAAAATGCCATCAGAGCTTGCTCCGTACCTAAAGCATTAAAAGTGGCAATGTGTTCCCACATGTCATCCTGTTTGCTTGTGTGTGGCTGCCAGAGAAGGGCATCGACGTCATGACGCAGGGAGAAGCAGGGCATTTCTTCAGGATCTACTACAACGGAGAAAAGGTACTCATTACTGCCAAGATTCACCTAGAAAGTAAAAAATCAAAAATCAGTAACTGACTCAACAACAAATTAATTATGACAACACACATGCGGTACTATCTTTTAACCACTGTTCTACAACTCTTATATACCTATACCTTATCTGGTTAATAACTCCTGAGAAGAATATGCTCCTTTATGTTCACTTTACAGATGATGAAAGTGACATACAAAGATTTAAGTAACTTATCCATTTCCATCTGGTAATAAATGGTGGAGCTGTTATTTGAACCCAGAGTCCATGTCCTTAACCCCTATGCTAATAAATCAAACCCAAACCCACTATCATTGAGTCGGGTCCCACTCATAGCGATTCTAGAGGTGAGAACAGAACTGCCCCATAGGATTTTCAAGGAGCACCTGGCAGATTTGAACTGCCAACCTTTTGGTGAGCACACATAGCACTTGACCCACTATACCACCAGGGCTTCCCCATCCCATGCTACACCACCTCTTAACTGCTAATACCTACTACAGAACATAATGTAAAGCACCAATTTGTATTTTTATAAGCAGAATTTTTTACGCCACAGAATACAAACATAAAGTTCACTAATGTTAACTTGGAGCACTGGTGGTCAAGAGCTCAGCTGTGGATCAAAAGGTCAGCAGTTCAAATCTACCAGCTGCTCCTTGGAAACCCTATGGGATAGTTCTATTCTGTCCTATATGGTTACTACAATTCAAAATCAACTTGACAGCAACAGGTTTGGTGTTTTAGTTTCTATGTTAACTTATACTAACAATTATTGATAACAATAAAAGGATTTGTGAGCACACAGCACATGCCACGTCTTATTATAAATATTAATTTTCTCAACAACCCTATGAGGTTATTAGCTTTATTTAATAGATGAAAAAGAGACTTTAGAGAGTTTGAGTAACTTGTTCTAGAACTGACAGAACAATCAGAATGCTGAGATTCATACCCAGATCTGTTCACCAGTTATTTGTCACACTGGTTATGCTGTTTAATTATTAGTGTCAGTAATGATTACGTCAATAACTGTTAATCCAATATTGAAAGCTAAAGAAATTCATTGTAATATAAAGTGAGACTCATAATTGGATTCCATCTACTGTAATACTTCTTTTAATAAAGGTGAGCTGTCTACTTTATCAGAAATATTGAGCTAAAAATGTCCAACTGAGTAAACATCAACACAAATCCATCAAATGTTGCAGAAAACAAAATGTGTACAGCACTTGACAAATACTGAACTGATTCTAACAGATGTAGAGCAGAGAGGAAAATCATAAAGTTTTGGGTTACATAAGACGTGAGGACCTGACCTGTACAGAACAGGGAAAGCTGTGACATGGCTCTGCAGCACAAGGATTTATTGGTACAGATGTGCACAGGCTACTGGACATAGGAAAAGTCAGTAACGTAAGAATGCAGTTTCTAATACCCCAGCAGTACTTGAAAACAGGACTTCTATGTAGGAGAAGTCCCCTACTTGTCCTCTACGAATGGGGAATACGGAAGTACACAAAGATAACCAATTATTTCTGTCCTTGCTTTTCCCCTGATTGTCACTGGCTACTGAAATTTAGTTTCAGAGTCCTAACTAGTCAACTGGACTTTTACTTAAGTTTGATGGACTCAAAACTGCTTCAGCCTTCTTTTCCAGACTCCTAAACCCATATTCTCATTTGTTTACCAAGGGCTTTCACAAAGAAAAACCTTGAAACACAAACTGAAATAATAATGTGCGTAAAAATTCATTCATTCACTCATTCTCAAAAGCTAAGTGTCTTCTACAGTATTAATAATGAAACTGACCGATCTCTGATCCTCCCATACTTTGGACAGAACTATGAAAGGAACAAGAGGACCCAGTACCAAGTGCAAGGCTAAGGGATATACGCTGTCAAAATAAAAAGAATAAAAGTCTTTTAACATGAGCCCCTTATTCCAACTTCGATAGTTCTTCTTTCTCCATTGTATATTCATATCCAATACTGTGATTACATGAAAGTACTAGTAACTACAAAAAAGCAGTATCACATAGTTTTTCTTTGCTGAAACTCCACCACAACATTCTAACTACCTGAATTTCTTGTGCCCCTTTTTGTCTGATTTATTCCTACTCACCCTGCAAGACCCAGTTAAACCACTGGCTGCTCCAGAAAGATTCTGTACTTCTCACAGTTCTAGGAGATGCCTACACTCCGAGAACCCCCAGCACCACGTATACTGCTCCTACTATTTATCACATTATGTTAGGATTATTAATATACATATAAACTATTGTAAGCTGAGTAAAGACCTTCAAAGATGCCCCATGCCCTTAACCCTTGGGACCTGAGAATGTGTTAGTTTAAATGGCAAAAGAGATTTTGTGGATCTCATTAAATTAAAGATCTCGAAATGAGAAGATGAACCTAGATCACCTGGGTTGGTCTCATGTAATCACAAAGCTCTTTTACAGGGAAACAGGTGGGTCACAGACACCGAAGATGGCGTGACACCGAAAGTAGAATGACAGACGCTGACTGGAAGATGCTACCCTGCTGAGGATGAAGCTGGGGGATGGGGCCACAGCGAAGTAATCCCAGTGGTCTCTGGGAACTAGAGAATGTAAGGAAACAGATTCTCTCCTTGAGCCTCCAGACGGGTTGCAACCCTGACACCCTGATTTAAGAACTGTAAGGGGACACACCTGTTGTTTTAAGCCGTTAAATTAGTGATAATTTGTTGTAGTAATAAAAAGCAAATATACCACCTATCTCCTAAGACTCGACTCGATGGCAGTGGGTCCCCAAGACTAAGTATCTACTGCCTCTAAAGGCCAGGTATCAGAGGAGTTTGTCAAAAAGAAAAGCAAGTCAGAATTAAGATTATGGGGGGAGGAACCAGGAATTTAATTACAAAGTAAAACAGTTTTGGCTAACTTGGTAGGCAAAACCGAAATGGAGTCACAAATAAGGAAGAAGAAAAAGAATGGTTGCTTTTGGGCTCATGCATGTGTGCGTGCACACATACACACATACACACACACACACACACACACACACACACACACAGATGAAAGAAACTGCTGACTGTATCTACCTGCAGTAGAAGGAACAAAAACAAACCATATAAAACCAGACAAGAAATTTTTTACACAAAGCCGAAGTTACTCTCAGTGTAGGAGCAAAGAGCCCGACTTACTTCAGATTACCCCAACGGTATTAATGCAGAAATGCACAACACAGATATTAATGCTCACACCACTACCTTCAATAAAGTGTTACTTTCTCTTCAGAATGCTCTATATATAGAGGTTGGGCACACAATAAGTTTTAGCAAGATTCTACCAAAAAAAAAAAAGGAAACAGGGCTTTAAATAGAAATTTGGCACATAAAAGGGAAAGAATTAGACAGTTCAGTTATTTGGAAAACTCATTCCTTGTTAATGCCAAGTACATTACTGCTTTGACAAAAAAACAAAACAATAACCTCTTAAATCCATAAATTTTTTGGCCAATGAAATACAATTCGACATTCCTTTTATTGTCATACTTATTACAGAAAAGGTTATATATAATCTTCAAGTAGCAATAAAGACAATTAAAAGCAATATAAATAAAAATTTGAAACATGAATTTCAAGCAGTCAATTGCTTATTTTTTTTCTTCTCTTCGCAGAATTTTAGGAGTCCTGCTGGTAAAGTAGTTTAAGTGCTAGGCTGCTAATTAAAAGTGGTTCAAATCTACCAGCCAGTCTGTATGTGAAAGATGTGGCAATCTGTTTTCTTAAAGATTTATAGCCTTGGAAACTCTATGGGGTGGTTCTACTCTGTCCAATAAGGTCACTATGAGTCAGGGTCTATTCTATGGCACCTGTTTTTTTGATTTTTGTAGAATTTCAGCAATTAACGACTTAGGAAGATTAAATGTCAAAGTAAAGATATTTAAATACTTCAATCACTGAAATTACTAAATTAAATTAAAAGATAACATTAAAACAGATTTTATCTATTCACAAGAAAAGTGAAGGTAAGGAGGACCAGTTGAAAAGTTAATGACAAGAAACTTTCATTCCAAATTAACATCCTGAACACAAAGAATTAACTGCTAGAATAAGTTTCTCTGTATTGACTATCCATAAAATACTGAGCTAGGTTGTATCTACTACCTTGTTTAATTTTCACTATCTGAGAAGAATATAATCCCATTTTATAAATGAGAAAACTAAAACTCAAGAAGTCAAGGAATTTAAGAAGTTGGTAAGTGGCAGCCGAATTTAAACTGAGCTTTGCACCCACATCCGTGCCTTACTCACCACATTGCGCACTCTTCCAAACTCCATTCTGCAGTAACTACTGTATAACAAGAGCATGCTCCCGGGTGGGCATTACTTCCGATCTGGTGACCTAGATACTGTTATAAAACATGGTCCATATTCTCTTGTGATCAGCTGTGTTGATAAGCTGTTCACACACAGTGTATTTAATAATGATGTCTCAAAATAACTAAAAAGAACTCTCATCAAATCTTGACCTGCATTTTTGTTTGAACATCTATTATCAACAAAGCTGCCAATACAGATGAAACAGAAATCTTAAATTAGTCATACAAAAAATACATTACAGATAAAAACAGAAAACAGTGTAAATACTAAACAGGTCTCTACAAAGGTAAAAATGTGCTAAGAACATTAAGCTCCACAGAAACAGAACAAAGTTAAAGGCCAACTGATCCAAATATGTAAACATTTAAAATGTCACTAAAGAGAAAAAAAACTAATGATAACAAAAAATAACTAATGGGAAATGTCTACAGTATGAACCACAATCAAATCACATGCTATAGAAGGCACCAAAAAACAAAAAATAAAATCGAAGCTCCTACCCAAGACCCCAAACCCAATGCAGTCAAGTTGATTCTGACTCACAGCAACCCTGAAAGACAGATTAGAAATGTCCTGTAGGGGTTTCCAAGGAGTGGCTAGCATATTTGAACTGCCAATCTTTTTGGCCAAGCAGCCAACTGCTTAACCACCTGCACCACTGGGGCTCCTATGACAGCAGACAAAATTTGTAAGTGCACATACATGAATACAAGCCAAAGAAAAAATATAGAAGTCACATGTCTGACATAGCAATTCACACACATTAAAACGGAAACAAAAAGTATTAGTACCTTTACTTTCTCACTTTACAGACTCTATACCAAACTGTGATATTTCAAAAGAACCATAACCTCTGGGCTATTACACAAGTTTCAACTTGTCTAATACAACTCTCTCAACACTTAACACACACTATCACTACAATTATAAATGTGTACCAGATTTGCCAATTAACTCTGTAAACTTAATTGTTCTAAGTTCTACATACCTCATTGCTGAATATCACTACGGCCTACTTTGAAGCACTCCCCTTGGGAAACCAGGCACCAATACCAGCATCCAATCCTCCCTTCAAAGCAATTCTGGAACTCTTGCTGCAATGGCCATTGCACACAGTGGCAAGGTGGCAGGTTCACAAACTAACTGTATGGTTGTCAGTGAGGGAGGTTCTGGCCAGTCAACAAGTAACTGTATTGGAACACCCACCCTACTCACCTGATCTGGCCCCCAGTGACTTATTTCTTTACCCACAGAGAAAGGAAATATTGAAAGGAAGACATTTTGATAACATTCAGGACATCACGGGTGAAATAACAGCTCTGATGTCCACTCCACAAAAAGAGTTCCAAAATTGCTTTGAAGGGTGGACTAGGTGCTGACATCAGAGCATAGCTTCCCAAAGGGAGTACTTCAAAGGTGACTGCAGTGATATTCAGCAATGAGTATGTAGCACTTCGTCTAGGATGAGTTTGCAAATTTAACTGTCAGATCTCCTGTTATCAGTCTCAGTCCTCTACACTTTCAAGCTTCTTGGGGTCCTCCACATAAAAGTGTACGGTACTGAGAACAAAAAGTTTAAGACCACTGGTTTAGATATCTTCCAACTATATTTTCTTACAAAAATTAGTATGTACAGTACATGCCATTTCTCCTACCTTGAGAATGATATTAACTTACAAGAATTATTTCTTGTTTGTAACTCATCTGCTTCCCATCTCAATGTGCTTATTTTTAAGCTGCAAATTTTTTTTTTGCTACTTCAGTCACATAGGCAGTATCCAATGAATCACATCTGATCTGAGAAATCCACTGCTATTTAATTTTATTAAATATTTTGCCACCTTTTGATTGCTGAAGTTTCTGTATTTCATTTAAACACTACAGGTCAGTATTGTCCAACAAAAATAAAATGTGAGCCACATACAAAAATTTATAGTAGCAACATTAAAAACTAAAAACAGGAAAACTTAATTTAGTATTTGATTCAGCCCAACATATCCAAACTATTATCATTTCTACATAAAAATCAATACAGAAATTTATTAAGTTACTTTTTTATATATTATGTCTTTAAATCTGGATGTGTATTTTACACTTACATCTCAATCCAGACTAGCCATTCTTTAAGTGACTGAAAGCCGCTATACATTTCTATTGGTTGCTTTGGATAGCACACCTCTAGGTAAGACAAAAATAATCTACAGCTGTATCTCCTTCTGATGTGAGCTTCACAACTCAGTGACCACATCTGATTATTTTTTCCTCTTCAGTACTAACACTTAATATTTCTTTTATTGTGCTGTTTCATACATTCATTTAACATTTTATTTTCCAAAGGCCAAAGTCTAACCTCAATTTTCATTTCTTCCAGAGAATCTTGTATTTTAGAAAATCTGTCATTGATAATATAGAGTTTTGACCTTTGTGTTACTGAACCTGTTCCCAAACTACAAGGACACACACTGACCTTTCCATGTAGAGGAAAATTTCAATTTGTCATGAAAGACAAAAATGAAGAAAAAGAAAAAACTTGAAGTCAGTATTTCAGAAATACTTCAGAGGTCAGATTTAGAGTACAAAGTGGATAATAAAGTTTGGTTCCATCCCTAGCGTCGCCATGAGTCGGATCCGACTCGGTACCTGGCTGGCTTTGGCTTCATCCTAAAGTGAAAGTATCAATGGAACAGCCCAGAGTCCTCTCCATTTCCTCTTTACAACAACAAACCAACTACTTTTGACCAAAAAAGCGATTTTGACCACGCAGCCCTTGACTTTCATGTATTATATGTAAACAACAAATTTGCTTTTAAAAAGATGAACTTATTTTTTTAGAAGCTGTTCTATTTACACCCACTCCATTTATACCAGAATTGCAATGTTTGTGCATTTTTATTTCACTGCATCTTGTATTTTCAAACACAACTAATAACAAAAAAAATGAAAATGTCAGTAATTGTAACAACAAATGTTGGTCTCAAATTTAATCTGAGCATCATTAGTTTTAATCATATACTACTTAGACTTGTATCAGACTGAACATTCCATTATAACTTTTTTAAAAAAGTAAATATGTACAAAACGATGGAAATCTTTCACAAATGTTGTCTCTAAAAGCCAAAGTGCAATGAGGTGTTGCTTACACCTGTCTGTCTCTCTGGGGCTAGGAGCTGCTTCTTACACCACAGAAGCCTAGCTATCACTAACGTTTCTTAGGAACACATTTTGTTCAGAAGTAGAGACTTGACCATACTGGCTTCAGGTTTCCAGATTGCAGTTTATGATCCTAGTGGCTCAGTGAGAGGTATGGCACAGAATTCTGGAAATCCACATATCTCATTTCCAGTACTGGCTCTCTTTGATCTCATCTAGCCTTCATCTACCCAATCCTGGCCTATTCCATCCATAAAATAAGGAAGATGAAATACAGACTGTTCTACAGATCCAGCATTTCCTCAAGCTGAAAGGATGTCCCTGTTCATAACATACTACACTTCTCCCTCACTCCTGACATTTCCGGCTATGACATGGTGAAGAGAAGATCCACTGGTATGTCACTCAGCTTCTATATAATACGAGGACTGCCAATTCAGTTCACAAATTCATCCCAGAAAAAGTGCTACGGTATACCCCATTGCTGAATATCACTTTGGCTACCTTCAAAGTACTCCTCTTGGGAAGCTATGCACTAGTCCACCCTGCAAAGCAACTTTGGAACTTTTTTCTGGAACAGCTATCAGAACTGTCATTGTTATTACCCTTGATGTCCTGAACGTCATCCAAAGTCTTCCTTTCAATATTTCCTTTATCTTCCGGTAAAGAAAGCAGTCACTTGGGGCCAGATCAGGTGAGTAGGGAGTGTATCCAATATATCCAATACAGTTGCTTGTTTACTGGCTAAAAACTTCCTCATAGACAACTATACAATTAAGTTCACGAATGTGCCACCTTGCCACTGTGCACAATGGCCATTCCGGAAAGCATGCCAAAACTGCTTTCAAGGGTGGATTAGGTACTGGTATCGGTGCATAGCTTCCCAAGGGGAGTACTTCGAAGGTAACCGTAGTGATACTCAGCAATGAGGTACTGAGGAATGCAGCACTTAGCACAATCAGGTTTGCAGACTTAACTGCTGAACCTTGTATCCCTAGGGAGTAACGACTACTGGTCTGTAACTGGGTATATTCTGCTCCATTCTATCGCATTCCTCCAAAGAGCTAAAAACCTTAGGGAATGCTAAACTGGTTCAGCACTGCCTGTGACTAGATCTGCCCAACTCAAGGATTTTGTAAATGGGTCCACTTGGCTCTCATACTGTAATTTATCAATTATAAAGGCTTTACTTTGGTCCCCTTCTGTTATTCCTTGGAGTCCTTAGTGGCTCAGGGCTATGTAAAACTTAAAATCTTCAGAATGTGAAAAAAATGTATATAACTCTAGAAATACTTAATAGTTAAAAATTACTACGCTGTTACTATCAGGCTAATGCAGTAACTGAATAACCTTCCCAACAAGTGATGGGTAGATGGAGATTATTTTACAGCTGAGGAACCTGAGGCTTAAAGCAGTCAAGCAATTTACTCAATCTCACAGAGATTTAAAAGTGGTAAAGCTACAATTCAAACTCACCCTGTATTCTAAGCTCTAAACTCCAAGTAGCTTTATTTTACAAAATAGATCAAAATCAGACTGAGGAAAAGCAACATCTGCAAGAACAACCAATAGCCTCCTTCTGGTCATTCCTAGTGGCACAAATGGTTAAGCACTCAGCTGCTAGCCACAGGTTGGTAATCTGAACCTTCCCAGCAGTCCCACAGAAGATCAAACCAAGAGTCTTACTTTATGATTCATTAATCTTGACTTCTTTAACTCTTATTAGATAACCAAAAAGCAAACCCGCTGCTGTCAAATCGATTCTTATTCACAGTGATCCTACAGGATAGAGTAGAACCTCCCCACAGAATTTCCAAGGAGTGCCTACCTAGTGGATTTGAACTGCTGACCTTTTGGCTAGCTCCGGTAGAACTTAACCACTATGTCACCGGAGTTTCCTTTACTACATAAATAACCCTGGAGAAAAGAATTCATGTAACAAAGGGATTTTTCTTTAATATTTATGAACTTGATGAGATTTCATTTTGCTTGGTTCCACAACTAACGCCCAAGGAAGCAGCAGTTAAGAAATCAAAAGACACATTACATTATGAAAATCTGCTGCAAAGGACCTCTTTGAAGTATTACAAAGTAAAGATGTTACCTTGAAGACTAAGGTGTGCCTGACCCAAGCCATAGTATTTTCAATTGCATCACATGCATGCAAAAGCTGGACAATGAATAAGGAAGAGAGAAGAACTGATTTCTTTGACTTGTGATGTTGGAGAAGAATACTGAATGTACTATGGACTACCAAAAGAACAAACAGATCTATTCTGGAAGAAGTGCACCCAGAGTGCTGCTTAGGAGCAAAGATAGTGAGACTGTGTTTCACATACTTCTGACACGTTGTCTCGGGAGGCATCAATCACTGGGGAAGGACATCAAGCTTGGTAGAGTGGAGGACAGTGAAAAGAGAGAGACCTTCACAATGATAGACTGACACTGTGGTTGCAATGGTGGGCTTAAGCATAAAAACAACTGTAGATGTGGTACAGGACTGGACAGTGTTTGATTCTGTGGTACACAGGATTACTGTGAGTTAGGACCAACCTGATGGCACCTAACAATAGCATGACCTCCTACACGACTGACGCAATCCAAAAGTTGTTAAAAATGTATACTGTACTCTTACAATAACAACTAAACACATATGCACACACATACACATACACAATAAAAATACTGTAGGATAATCTAAGTATTAAGATATTTTTGAGTGACAAGAGGAAATGTTTATGTTTTAATGTTGAATGAAAAAAGCTAATTTTAAATCGTATAAATCACAGGATCACAGCTGTATACAAAAAAGAAAACTGCACAAAAAGAAGACAACTGAAAGATATTAATATGCAGTAGTAATATTTGATACTAATATTATTTTACTAGAGGGAAGGGGTTTTATGTGCTACTTTACTGAGTACCAAGAAACAAAAAATCAAAACCCAGTGCCACTAAGTTGATTTCAACTCACAGACACCTCATGTGTTACAAAGAACCACTCCATAGCGTTTTCTCGGTTGTAATACTTACAGAGGCAGAGTCCCAGGCTTTTCATCCATGGCACCAATAGGTGGGTAAGAACCTCCTATCGTTAGGTTACAAGACAAGTGCAAATTGCTAGTGCCACCCAGGGACATTATAAAGAACTGTCAATTAAGCAACCACACTGCAAGTCAAAGTATCTTTACAAAACATGTATTTCTTCAGTTAATTCTCTCATTTGAGTAACCTCAATTTTTTTTTTGTTAAGAAACACCATCACCAAGAACTTACCACATGAGTAGTTTTTAACGTACTGCCATCAAATCTGCATAGACTGGAACTCTCTTCAAAGAAAATATCACATTCTTCTAACTCTTGAGCATTACAGGGAGGTTTTTCTTTATCCGGATTCGGATTCTTAACCAAAAAGGAATGAATTAATAAATAACAATCAAGAAATGAATTTCCTTATAATTAGACATGTTTAGATTACAACAATTATTAAAAATTACTTTCAGACTTGTAACCAATGAAAACCAGCGGACACGACAGAAAGACAAAATTAGCAAAAAAGGACATTAAAATAGTTATTATCAATGCATTCTATATTATTAAAGACAAAGTAAACTGTGAACAGGACGATGAAACAAAAGATATACGAAAATTAAGCTTCTAGCTATGAAAACATAATATTTAAAATGAAAATCAAGAAATACTGACAGCATTAAACATTACAGAAGATGGTATCCTTGGAGACACATTCAAATCGAAGCAGAGAGAAAGTGAAGGCAAAAAACAAACCTATATAACTATTTAAATAAGTAAATAAATAGCCATCGACTCGATTCTAACTCACAGTAGTCCTTACAGGACACAGCGACACTGCCCCACAGGGCTTTCCAAGGAGTGCTCCGTGGATGTGAACTGCCTATCTGTTGGTTAGCAGCCATTAACAGTTAACTACTATGCCACCAGGGTTTCCCCATTAACTATAGAACAATATTACATTTCATATTGAAGACTACGGTGTGCCTGACCCTAACACGTGCCTGGTCAAACAGGTAATTGAAAAAGAGAATAGAAAAACATTTTCAAAGAATAATGGCTTAATATTTTTCATATCTAATGCAAATTATAACCCCATAGGATCTAAGGAGCCCAAAGAATCTCAAAACAAGTTAGTTCTTATATTCTAATCGATGTGATACATTATTTGAAACTTCTGAGTGGTAAGTTAATCACTGTAAACTCTAGAACCACTGAATACAAACACACTCATTTACACAAATAAAAGCAAAACACAAAGATAGAGCTAAAAGGTCAAAAGCAGAAATTAAAGGGCGTCACAAAAGTAATTTCAACATGCTCCATTACTTAAATACAAGGATTACTGTATTTGTATGCAATGCAGAGAAAGATCACAATTAAGTAATAAGTTATATATACACATATATGCCAAAAATAAAATCATCAGAACAAGTGACCAAATGTCCACACATTCAGTTTGGCAAAATAGCTGTTACTATGAATTTAATGATCTCAGAAAATTTACGAAACCACATGACTGGGAGTCTAGACACATCTCTGTAATCAAAAACCTGTCCATGCCGCAGCTGTGATACAGAGCCACCTAGTGTGACTGACTGTTCTAGTTTAAGTATCAATGGGGACAATTCTTGTTGTTGTGGCTGGATGAAAAAACAACTCCAACAATGTTCTGGTGAACTGGTACCCATTTTTCAGATTCATTACGGAGATATGTCCAGGAGATATACAACACATCCTCTACATTCCTCTTTCCCACAGACACAGTTCTCGGACAGGCTGCACCTCGGTCATGCCCACTCTTCCATGATCCCACCCATCCTCCTATCACATAAACACACATACTCAACTCAAAAAAACAAACCCAAGAAAAAGACATTGAACCTTTCCACATCTAAGAATGGTGGCTGGGTAAAGAACAGGTATCAAGAGACAAATCATACCAGGTTTCATCATAGGTTGTGCTATCACAAAGACTGGATTTATTACACTTTTTATAGTTAAAACAGTGTAATCCTGTCAATTTTATTTGAAGAAACATACTAGTTTCCTAAAGAAATTATGCTTTAATTTGAACTTCACAGTTAGCACTTAAAAGTACAATATACTTTAGCCCTAGAAGACAATCCTTTACAGTTATGGTAAAAATATTTATGCCTCTGCTCTGTAATTAGACATTTTTTATTCTTTAATAACACAATGGGTTTGCTTTCATTTAAACTGTGTGGTCTAAGCCACTGAGTGCTGATGTTAATGGGAAATAAATACAGCCTTGTAGCTACCCCCCATGCCCACTCCCAAAAGCTAGTGGCATGTTACAGGTTTCTGTTTCTGTACTGTGCCCCCACTTTTGACACCAATTCCTGTTTTAGCTCTTCTTCACTGTGTGAAGCCACCCCATAACAGCTTAAATCAGTGACAATTTATTATTTCTTTTGATTCCGAGGTTGGACCAGGCAATTCCTCTGCTTTATGTAGCATCAACTGAGGCACATGAACAACTGGAGGGTTCAAGCGGCTTCACCCCAAGGGCTGCAGCTGTTGCGGGTCTCCAGCTGGTTCAGGTCTCCAGCTCAGAACTTAGTTGGGATTCTTGACAAAGGGTCTCAGTTTTCTTCCACATAGATCTACGTAGACTTGGGCACCCTTCATAGCATGATGGTATAGCATGAAGGAACCATCAAGCTATCAAGCCACAACGCGATTTTCAGGTGCTTATCAAAACTCGATTTAAGTCATGCATGCTAAAGTCTCATCAGCCAAAGCTGGTCACACGGCCAAACCCCAACTCATTGTGAGGGAAAAAATAATGCCAATCTTCAACATAAACACTGTAGGAAGTATGGTTCATCGGGGCCCCCAACATAGCAGTCTACCGTAAGTACATGTTATGATGTTAAACCAAAAAACAAACAAGAAAACCCCATCAAATCCATTGCCATCAATCAATTCTGACTCATGTAGAACCTACAGGACAGAGTAGAACTGTCCCACAGTATTCCAAGGAGTGGCCGGCAGACTTGAACTGCCAGCCTTTGGGTGAGCTGCGAAGCTCCTAACTAGTGCACAACCAGGGTTCTGCTAGTAGGATATTATTTATGAAAAAAACAGGCAAAACTAATACAGAGTGATAAAAGGTAATAGTAGGGAGAAAACTAGAAGGAGAAGTAAAAGATTTCAGAGGTGCTTAAAAAAAAAAACCACCCCCAGCCCTGATGCTGCCCTTTCCCATAAATTATAACAAAGGTCCACTCTTTGGACAGGAATGGATTGGACTTGGCAATGCAGAGTGACCATATATTGGATGCACGTTGTGGTTCTATACATCTATAGGATATCATCCTGCTGACCTCTGGCTGGAGGAAGGAGATTGGGTGGAAAGGAGCAGAAAGGAGGCTGTTGGGAGGATGACACACGTACGGAGCAGAGAGGAATAGTGTGCTGTCACCGGACAGGGAGAGCAGTGGAAGCTGCATATAGGTGGGCATGTAAATTTATACGTGAATGTACATTTTCACTCAGTCATGTTAAAGAAAAAAGAAAAAAAAGAAACCAAAAACCCACTGCCGCTTAGTTGATTTCAACTCACAGTAACCCTACAGGACAGAGTGGAACCACCCAGTAGAATTTCCAAGGAACACCTGGCAGATTTGAGCTGCTGACCTTATGTTTAGCAGAAGCAGCACTTAACTACTACGCCACCAGAGTTTCCTCAGGGGTGCTAGTAATATTTCATTTCTAGCAGTTAGAGCAGTGTTTTTTTGTGTGTGTGTGCTTTTTTTTAATATATGCAGAGCTGTACAGTTATGATTTGAGTACTCTTCAGGAAAACATTGTCTTTGTGTGCTCATAACATGACACTGTATTTTTTTTTCAAAATGTAACAAACATGCTGATTATTATTCAGGTATACACAATTTTTCCAAAAGTATCAGTATTCATCTGAAACCATCAAGTTTTAAAGGTAATTAGTAGCAATTATCTACAACCACCAAACAGCACCCATTAATACAGTCATTATGTCCCCTGAGCCTACAGTGATTTGCTGAATGAATGCTTAAGAGCAACACTGCCTGCCTGGCTCGCTGTGAGAACAGGGCTATAAGATCAAAGTTTTATAGTCTTACACATGAATTCCAATTATTGTTGAAATTTCCAATTGTTGTTGGCAAACATGAAACGTCATTTCTCAATTTTGGTCATGTTCTGTTTTGGCGGTTATTTACTTTCAACATTCTAATCTTTTCTTTTTGTCTTACAATATGACTGACTCAATACTAACCTTTCATACGGTCTTCCTCATTACTGTAATTCAAGATAGCAGTGAAACAGACACTGTACACGTGCTGGAGTATACACACACACCCCCACCTACATACTCACCCCCACACCTATAAATACATTCACACAGTGTAAGGAACGAATTCTTTAAGCCAAATTCAAATATTAAGTCGGTAGTACCGAATGACTTTTAAAACAAGAAAAGCAAAATAAAGCTTGAAAAACGTGGTAGAATCCTCACATAACATACTTCAGGACCCTTAGAGAGTCACACTACTACTTCAATAGCTTACCAGTTCTTCAGAGGTCAAATGCATCAGCCGTTCAGCTACTGCAGCACACTGGGCCGGGTCTCTTAGGAGGTCCCCTTGTTTATCTCCAGCTATCAGCTCTGGCCAGGTCAGCCCTTCGTTCTTCTTAATCAGAGAAATTTCCAGGCTAGAAGTTTAAATGGACAAAGGGACACTGCATTACACACCCATGCAAATTATACAACCAGTAATATACAAAAAATATCTTCCACAGCAATTACTCCTCTGTTGTCCAGAAGATGTTTTACTACATCTTATTTATTTTAGCTTTGCATCTGATAAGGAATCTGTAATCCAAGGCTAAATAACTTACATTTTTTATTAAGCAAAGAACTACAACTAGAAATTCTTCAAAGGCCATTATAATTATAGTTTTCTGAACACAGTTTTCACAAACTAGCAGCCACACTATCTGATTATTAACCTAAAGACCAGGCAGGTTACAGCAATATAGAGTTTTAAAATACACATTATGAAAGAAACAAACAAAAAAAAAAGCAACTAAGTGTGGTCTTTACTAACTTCTTTTCAATCGCATGCCATACATTTATGCTGTTAAGCGTACATTCTAGGTACACTAACAAGGGTCAGTCACGGAAGTGACATCAAGAACTGACGCAGCAGGAAAAGGAGAGCGCTCAGCCAGCCACACCGTGGGCACAGGAGAGCACGGAGGCTCGGCCCAGATCCTCTTCATAGGACACAAAACCCAAACCAGCTGCTTCAGACGCCAGCCCTTGCCGTACTAACAGGAAGTGTGGTGGTAGGAGCTGCTCCTCAGGGCAAACTACCTTGTCCACATGCCACCTCTGAGCACGTGAACCATGCTAACCCATGCCCAGAAACACAATTGCAAGCAAACAACTTCAAGTCTATAATGGTAACTGTTATCATAATTATCAAACAGCACATGCAACTTATTAGCTATTCTTTCTCACAGCTGTCACTTTCACTACTTCATGAATTAACTATACCATTTTAAAATTTTCTAAAAACTACTTGTTTTAGAAGACCGTACAAAATAAAATCTTAGGTACTATGAGGTCCTACCATCAGCACTGAAAACTGCAGCCACAACTGATAAGGCTCAAATTCAGTTGCATTTTCTAAGCAGAAATTTAATCTTCATCTAATGATAATGAAGTAACAATAGTGGTAACAATGACCAGAACAGCTTATATTTACCTCATACCTGCTACATGCCAGATGCTACCTTAAGTACTTTATATATTTCAACTCATTCAATGATCACCACAACCAAATTCAGTGGGTACTATAATGACACCTTTGACAAAGAACACTGACTGTCTACCACGGACGACCGAAAGAATCAACAAATCAGTCTTGGAAAAGGTACAATCAAAATTCTCCTTCAAAGAAGGATAGGGAGACTTTGTCATACATACTTTGAACATGTCATCAGGATGGCCTAGGGACAGCCAGGGAAAAAAGGGCAAGGCAGACTCTTAAGGAGACGGACTGACACAGTGGCTGCAGCATGGGTTCAAGAAGGACAATGACTGTAAGGCTGGTGCAGGACCACACGGTGCTGGGTCCGGTCGGACACAGGGTTGTGAGGAGTCAGAACTGACCCAAACGCACCTAACAACAACATTACTGTCTCCATTATACAGGCAAGAACAAACAGCACTGAGAGGTTAAGTCACTTTCCAAGGTCACACGTTAGTTAGGCAGTCTGCCTCTAAGTCCCTGTTCTTCTCTACTGCTCTGTTCTGTCTCTCTGTAAAAGTGTGTGTTAACAGCTATTAAGGAACGTTTTACCCAGTGACCAGAAAGTATCAGGCCTGTCCCTAGTCAGCTGGTATCTAAAAGGGTTAGACAGAGTTCACACAATTTCAGTTATATAACTCTCTTAGCATGACTGCATTCCCACATTTTAAAAATACTGCCCTAGCATCCAAGCAAAAAGGAACAAATAATGCCACACATAATAAACTTAAGACTTGTTAACAAATCACTGCAAAGTGAGAAAGAACATTTAATTATCTGAAAAAGAGATACAAACAGTCAAGTATAGATAATTATGTATTTTTACACTAATAATACCACCTACATGTCATTGTAATTACCTTTTGTAACATAAAACACTAATCAAGTACTTTCAGATTTAGTGGGAACACAAGGCTGGTCCCGGTTCCTGTACTGAAGGCTGAAAGTCTTTTCACAAGGTCCAGCAGTTCCCCCAACTTCAGCGGCTTGACGCCCTACATTAAATACGTTCCAGCTGAAATGCTGAGTGCAAATGCTGCCTTCAAATTTCTCACACATTTCTAAAACGGGACTTTAAATATATATATATATATGTAAAGTGTGTATTTTTATGCAGATTATCACGACTCTTTTTCTATAAAATAAAGAAATCTTCTCATTATGGATTTGTAGAGCCTTTGTATGCACGAAATTGGGTCCCCAAGAAGATATGCTGAAGTCTTAACCCCTGTACCTATAAATGTGATCCTGTCTGGAATCAGGAAGTCTGAAAATGTTATTAGTTAGGCCATAATGAAATGGCAAGTACTAATCCTGTATGACTAATGTCCTCAGAAAAGAGACCATACATAGACAGGGAGACTGAGGAAGGAAACCATGTGGTACTGTAGTTGCAAGTCAAGGACATCTGGAGCTAGAGGCTAGAAAAGAGGCATGGAATAGAATCTCCCTTAAAGCTTCAGAACCAGTCAATATAGCTGACACCCTAATCCAAGACTCCCAGTGTCCAGAATTCTGAGATCATAAATGTCTAATAAGCCATCCAGTTTGTGGTACTTCATAACACCAGTTCCGTGTAGGTAACTAATACAAACTTTTTTACACATTGAGAACACATATCCTCTGCCTGATGTGTGTACTGTGACTATTTTCAGTCTATGGTTTGCCTTTTTGTTTTCTTAATGGTGGCTTTAAGAGAACAGAGGTTTTCAATTTTGATGTACAGAAATTTTTTTGTTTGGATAAACTCTAGTTTAGGATTTTTTTGTTCACTGCTTTGTGTGTCCTGAACACAGAATTCACAAAAATTATATAAATGACTAATATACAGAAAACATATTTAGCCTACACAATTTTCAAAGACATTTCAATTATCCCACCTGTACACATTTATTCTTCAAATATATTCCTACACACAAAATTTTACTGATAACAAAAGTTACTACAGGAAAAGACTGGAAACAATCTGAATGTACAAGAACTGCCAATTAAGTTCATGAACTGATCCCAGAAAAAGTGCTACATATCTCATTGTTTAGTATCACTATGGTCACTTTCAAAGTACATCCCCTGGAAAGCTATGCACTGACATCAGTGCTTAGTTCACCCTTCAAAGCAATTTTGAAACTCCTTTTCCTGGAATGGACATCAGAGCTACCATAGGATTAACCTTGATGTCCTGAATGTCATCAAAATGTCTTCCAATATTTCCTTTATCTTCCAGTAAAGAAAAAAGTCATTGGGGGCCAGATCAGGTGAGAGGAAAGGTGTTCCAATACAGTTACGTGTTCAAGGGCTAAAAACTCCCCCACAGACAACTATACAATTAAGTTTGCAAACTTACCACCTTGCCACCATGTGCAACGGCCATTCCAGAAAGAGTTCCAAAATTGCTTTGAAGGGTGAACTAGGCACCGGCCTCAGTCAACGGGAATACTCTGAAGGTGACTGCAGTGATATTCAGCAATGCAGTATGCAGCACTTAGAACAATGAAGTTCGTGGAGTTAACTGTCAGACCTTGTACAATAGAAACCTGATCTTTTTTGATGATACTGATGTTGACCCAGTAACATACTGAGAAGCTGCAATATATTTTTTTTAATATTTACGTATTTTTTTGTGGAAAAATCTCTAAAACTTATTGCTTCAAATGAACAAAAGCAAGCTGTAAAACTGTGTACAGTGTGTGCAAAAAAATTTTTCTGTTAAAGGGAAAAAATGACTGTACATGCTGCCTGATATTAATAAAACTCTGGAAGAAAAGTAATAACAGAGGTTACAGAGGATGGGGGACTGCAGGTCCTGGAGAGGGGACTTCTCCGCATGTACTTCTATGTATTTTCAACCTTTGAATAATGAGAATATATTATCTAGCTAGCAAATTAAAAGAAAAAAAGATACTCCAACTAAAAAGCTTAAAAATTAAGAAATATTTTTCACCTACCAAATTTGCAAATATTATTATCAACATTACTGTTTCTATTATGGAAACTGCAGTGACAAACTGGTTAAAGACTATGGGTGCTAACCAAAACGTCAGCCATTTGAATCCACCAGGCACTCCTTGGAAACTCTGCAGGGGAGTTCTGCTCTGTTGTCTAGTGGGTCAGAATAGATCCCATGACAGTGGCTACTATTATACCCAGAGCAGGTAATGGAAAGCACTGCTTTAGACTATATCCTTTGACCTAGTAACCTACTGCCACCAAACTGACTCTAGCTATTTATTAGGACTGGGTACAAGCTCCCCCAGGAGGTTTCCAAGGAGTGGCTAGTGGATTCAAACTGCCAGCCTTGTGGTTAGCAGTCACAGCACTTAACCGCTCTGCCACCAAGGCTCCTTTGACCCAATAACTCCACATTTAAGCAGTTATCTGAAATAATCAGCCATACCAAAAAAAAAAAAAAAAAAATCTACTGTTGCAATTCATCTTTGATGTATCCACAAAGGCAAAAAAACAAGATAAAAATTTAAATATAAATAAAACTATTAAAATACCTATTATTTTCTTTAATTATATATGTACCACTTTCATGATCAACAGATGAATAGAGCTTTCCTTCCAAAAACAGTTGACCATTCAACACAATGCTGATGTGATCCGGCAAAAACTGTATTTGAATGTTCTCCTTAGCAGTGTTTTCTGGAAGTTGGAGTGTTACTGTCAAGTCATCTTCAGTCTGCTGCCAATAATATATAGGTTCTACTAGGAAAAGAAAAATGATTTCTGTAACAAGAAATCTAACATACAGAATACCTATCAGAGACAGTATTAGCATATTTTCTAGTAATCAGCTAAATAATAATAATAAATACACATAGATCTTTCTAAGGCATTTTTACTTAAAGAGCTGGAGCAATTGCACTCAGTATTTTCCTCTTTCCAGTCTTATTTAATACTCCACAAAATAAACACCCAAAAACCAATGACAGCAACTTTTTAATTCTCATTCTTCACCTTCTTCCCTTTTATCCTTTTTCTCTTCTTTCTCTCCTGCACACAGTAACACACACACACACACACACACACACACACACACACACACACACACACACACACACACAGTGGATTCCTGATTCTAAAGATACTAAATATGTCATAAACCATTGTCTGGTAACAAAGTTTTCATCACTGCTTTGACTTTTCAACATTAGGGCAACGTAACTCTGTGATACAGAAGATGATTTACTTGGTAGGATATACACATACATACACACACACACAAACACACAAAGATGCATTTTCTTTGTAATGCATAACTGTTGGCTATACCTCCACTACTTTGTTGCATGTAAACAATATCATAAGAAATTTCAAGGGCTATCAGCACATTTAATCTAATTCCTAAATAAAATCATGTCCCGTCCCTTCATCTCCCTCTCTCCTTGGCCCATCTCAGAAAGCCAGCTAAAGAAACATCTTTTGATTCATTATACTATAACTATGGCAGTAAGGAAAGAGGGTTTAAGTATAAAGTGAATACAAATTTACTAAATAGTATTCATAAGCATTAGACTCTTATCAGGAAAGAATATAACAACACAGTGGTTAGGAACAAAGGCTGCAGAGTTGGCCAGTCCTGGGCTGGCATCCTGGCTCACGGTTTATTAATTTTGAAAAACAACTTTAATCTCTGAGCCTCATTTTTCTAATCTATAAAATAGGATAGTGGACTATTCACACCATAGAACTGCCTACATTTCAAGGAGTAGATGCATGTAAAATGTTTAATATTAATCTTGTTACTTAAATATATTATCAACTCTTACTAAATTTGGCTTTATTTTTTTGAGCTCATTATCATGTAATTTTATCTTGTCAAAATTTTAGAGGTTCTTGCTGTTCTCAACTATCATGAATGTTCCTGAATGGTCACTTAATGAGGTTAAAAAAAATCTATTTTAACAAGCATGATTATAGTACAGAAATGAATACAAAATCTACATGAATTTTTAAGATAAAATTGCTATTTAGGGGACATCACATTGATTAAGCGGCCTCTCAGATCATCTCTCCTCTGCCTTCAGGAGTACTTATAGTGTAAACTCTATGGTTTGAAAAATACCTCAGAAGAGTGACAACTATATGCTCCATAAAGACAAGTGATCTGTTTCATTCATATTTCTTTTTTCCACTAGAGGTAACAAAGTAGTTTACTCATAAAAATTATCCAATGAGTAACTACTGTCAAATAATGGAAGTGGGAGGAGTTTGAAATATCTCATGAGCTTGTAGCATAAGCTAAAGGCCAGGACAGCACTAGAGAGAAGAGCTAAAATTTTTTTAATCCGCTCCTCCCGAGTAGACCCCCAAACCACAAAATTCCTACTATCAAGCTGATTCCAGCTCATGGTGACCTTACAGGAGAAGGCAGAATTGCCCCAAAAAGTTTCAGGACTGTACTCTTTATGGAAACAGACTGAGACACCTTCCTCTCCCGCAGACCTGGGTGGCCTTGCAATGCTGATGCGAGTTGCAACGATCGCTTAGCCACTGTGCCACCAGAGCTCCTTTGAAAGTATACGAATATCTAAAACAATTTTCTTGATTGTTGGCTGACTTAAATGCCTCCCTATAGTTTCACAAATAGAATTTTAGGTCTTTAAAAAAAGTATTACTAATTATATTATTACTATGACAATTACCAAATAGCTAACAGACAATACAGCTACTTGAGGTTTACAGAAAATGAAACCAATATATACTCAGAACGAGTATTTTAAAAAAGCATACTAGTTAGCACACTACTCACAATTTTTAAAAATTACATTTTGCCATTGTTTTTATGAAAACTCTATGACAAAATAAACTATAAAAGAGGCACCCCAATAACAACTGGGTACACAAAACCAAGTGAGAGCTGTTGACTGGAAGGAAAACAGAAAAACAGAAGGTATTAGGGGTTTATATAAAAGAAGAATGGCTATAATAATGAATTCAGGGATGATACCAGATACAAGGTGAGAGTTCAACACGGAAAAACAATGCCGGCACTGGTAAGTAGTGTTCTACACATGTTGTATCCTAACTAGTCTGTCTCAGAACTACGTTAAAAAAAAAAAACTTGTTGCTGAGTTGATTCCAACTCACAGCTGACTCATAGTGAGACAGTGCAAAACTGCCTGGTCGAGTTTCCAAAGAGCACCTGGTAGATCCAAACTGTCGACACCCTAGTTAGCAGCCAGAGCTCTTGACCACTATGGCACCAGGGTTTCCTGAAATCACATGGTCCTAGCTATATTGGCAGATCAATTCTAAGGATTAAGGCATTCTGTACAGTTGCTCTCCAATGGTGTTTTGAAGGACAAGTGGTCTAGAATTATGAGTAACTATTCTTTGGAGAATTTAACATTATAATTAACGGAGAATCTTGGCATCTATTCAGAAAGGCATCTTAGAGATAACCCAACCAAAACCACAACACATTTGAGGAAACTGGTGTTGACAGACTAAATAAAAGGCCTCTAAGCACAACAAACTCCTTTGTATTTTGTGGTGTATATATTTATTAACCTAGAAAAAAAATTTTCCAATGTTACTACATTAATTTTTCAAATATCTTTCACAGAATTTATTTTAAAAATCTATAAAAATACAAAAATAGAAATTAAATGTTACTTAGATAACATTTAATCATTCAAACTGTTATTTAACAAAAAACTAGATTTGAAGAATAATATATTTAACTGTTAAATACTACAAAATACCAATTAAGTATAATATACTTTTTTCTGAAATATGAACAGTAACAAGGAGAAATAATCTCTTGAATGGCTTTAAAAGATATATTCTTTCTACACAAATACAAATTTCTTTTCAAAGCCATTTATTATTCTTTTCATTGTAAAACATGACATCCATTCATTCAACATAGTGCAAAATTAGTGATCTTGACTTCTGTAAGTTTACTGTGAAGGACAGAACATATTCCTTAGTGAATACCTGTAACATGCCAAGTTTAGCTTATTTTAAAAGATTAAAAATCATAAATTTCCCATTAATATCAGTAATATGATGGCTTCCCAAATAAACATCTACAGCAGATAGATGTTATTTATTCAATAAACATTTATTAAACATACAACTAGGTAAATTAATGTGTAGATTTTTTAAAACATTTTTGTAATACTTACAAAACTATTAAATTGGTTCACACCATTTACCTGGTATAGTTTACAAAACAATCTTGTGGGAAACATAAAGGAGAAGAAAACAAAATGCAGGGAACAAAAAGTAAACATCTATCTTACCCAGTGTAACCTAACTGGTAAAATAAGACAGACATAAATATACATACACATACATATACACAAGCTCTACGAAAATTAAAAGTAAAATTACCTTTGATTTTCTCTGACATGTTTTCATCCTTATTTTGTTCAAGATCCTGACCAGTCTGAACAAACTGGAAAGACTTGTAGGATACAATCATTAGACCATTGCCATCAGGTTCAAGAGCAGCATAATGTGGCACAGACTTTCCACGGAGGATGTCACGCTTAATTATTTCATATTTTTTACTATCTATAGGAAAAGAAAGCATTTTAGAACAAAACATCAGAAATAAAAACTTTATTATAAAAATATTCGTACATTGATTTTAATTATTTTAAATTTACCATTAAAACACACTTTCAAGAGTCTTTTTCAAATGAATAAAAACTTTACAACCTGATTTTCTGAAAATAAATGCCAATTTTTAAATATTGGGTCTGATGAAATTTGCTTGCTCTAGATTGTGCCATGCAATACTGTAGCAACTGGCTACAAGTTCGTATTTAATTAAGTAAAATTAAAAATTTAGTTCCTATCACACTAACCAAATTTCAATGCTCAAATTTTCAGAGATACTGAACAGTTGTACTCTTAGAAAACAGATCCATCTCCAGAAAGTTCCACCCAAGAGCAGTACCCTGGACTTTGCAAGTGACGGAGCGACTGGGAATGTCGGCTTCTGAAGGACCAACCTTGCAACCTTTTCCTTGACAGCAGCCTATCCAACTTCCAGGAGGACTGCAGAGTAAATACATCACTGGCCACAAATCAAACATTAGAGAAAAATATGCTGTGGACTACTTTTCTGCCTGTTCTAGGCATTAATGAAGAGTTTTCTCACAATGTGTTCATAATAAAAATGACTGTTAGACCTACTCAGAAATCCACACGCCTAATACCATCAAACACAAATAACGGCGTCTAGAGATACAAACACGTGACTGGATCCCAAGTCTTAGGCACATTAACTGATTTTTTTCTCCTAGGAAAACAAGCTAGTTGTTTCTTAAAAAAGTACTCAAACATTTCAGTTGAGTCTATCCATACCTTCATTTATACCTTTACCAGACTACTTGGTAAAAGTAGATTGACTTAAAAGTTTTATGCTTAATAGTCAAAACTCACAACTCAATGTCATGTGAGTTCTACCTAATAACACAGCAGCGCTACAGCCTGTTCATCCCCTATCATTCTTTTTACTCTCAATCTTCACCTGCATTCATTCATTTCACAAATATTTAGGAACAGGCTGGGAATTTCACGGCTAAACTAAAAACTTGAACACTTTCTCTACAGGGTGGACTGCAAACATTCCAAACTATCTTTAAAGAGCTCAAAACTTGACAGTATTTATTTTCCAAGGTGGCTATACTCAATGTGTGTGAAACAGATGGGAAACGCTAGGCTTTTTTTTTTACTTAGAAATTTCAATATGCATAATGCTTAACAGAAACAGTTTATTCCACATTTCAAACTTACTTTGCCACAAAACATAATTTGCCGAGTGTTCGCTGAACACAGCTTGGCAAACATTGCTCTGGTAGGTTAATTTGAACAAAAAATTGAAAAACAAAGAGTAGAACAACTATACTAGTCATCAAGGAGCTGGGCAAGGAAGAACTAGGTATTAAGAAAAGACACATAATGCTATCCACAGAGAATTAATGTGGCTATGGTTATAACCCTGGGAGCACCAGCTGAGGCCAAGAAGCAAAGATGAACAGAATGGAGGTAACGGAGCTATAACAGTCTTGCCGTGTTCCGAGGCAATGTGATGACAATTATCAAGGACGGAACTAAATCTGTTACAGAACCAAGGGTCCTGGAGAACACGAGGAGGAACATGCATGAAGATTTCTCTTTTAAGATACTAAGGTACATACCTTAGTACAAAATTTCAAGCTTTCATTATCTAAAGCTTATTGCTGGTTGCTGTTGAGTCAATTGCAACTTAGAGTGACCCCCATGTGTGCAGGGTTTTCTAAGCTGTGACCATTCAGAAGATCACCATGTCCATCTTCCAAAGCATCTCTGGGTGGGTTCAAACCGCCAACTTTTTGATTGGTATTCAAACCCTTAACTGTTTGTACTACCCAGGGACTCTTACGCTACATAAAGCAGCATTCAGGAGATTATGGCCAGTGGCCTCAATCAGAACCTCCACCTTTTTTTTGTATGCCCTCAAAACTAGGAATAAATTTGATATTTTTAAATGGTTGGGGAAAAAAATCCAAAAAATAAATACTTAATTACATATAAAATGATGTCAAATTCAAATTTCAGCATCCATAAATAAAGCATTATTGAAACCCAGTGATGGTCATTAATTTCTATATTGTCAATGGCTGCTTTTGTGGCACAGTGGTATAACCAAGGAGCTGTGACAGAGATTATATAGTTGACAAAACCTGAAGTATTTACCATCTGGTCCTTTACAGAAAAAGTTTGCCAACCTCTAATCTAAATGTGTAAGTCACTCTGCTCCTCCAGAGATAAAACAACAACACTGGGGGAAAAGGAACAGACTGCATTAAAAACTTCAGAGAACAAATACTACAGATTCGCTCGGCTTAGTTAAAAACTATTCTGCCACGCACACACACACACACACACACACACACACACAAACACACACACACATAATCAGAGAGACAAAGCCAGGGAAGGACTCTTAAAAGGGAGAGGCCTCTTAAGAAACATCTACTAAGAACCTTTATCAGACTGTAAACTTGCAGCTATAGTAAATATTTTTCCACAGAGATAAATAATAATTTAAGAGTCTCAAATTCAATAAGTAAGTTACTAAAAAGCATTGAGGGAAAGAGAAGAGCCATCATGAAAATAAGCTTAGTTCTCGACTACAGAAACAATACAGAGTCGTCTAAGAACGAAGCACTGGCAAAGAGCAAGACCACACTGTCAAGGGAATCCTAATTAACAGCAGAGAACAACGCCAAAGTCAGACAGACCAACCAACAGTAGGAACTCTTCTACACCCAGAAGCACTACAGTCAATAGAAAGTAACAATCTTCCCAAAGGTAGAGGTAAACAAGATTCCTTGGAATTTAAAAAACTCACAGTTGTGACTAACGAAATAAAGGTACTAATTTCCATCTAAGCCCTTATATTTAAATTGAACTGGAATTTATTAATTTATATATATATTGTTATGTAAGAAAATTTGTATTTATTAAAACATAAGTTTTAAATTCTTCAGAAGTTATATAACAACATCTCTTTTTACACAAAACATGCAATTGATTATGAAAGCACACTACTGTTTTTTTCTGTTGCCCACATCTGGGATTTAAGTACAGATATCACTCAGTCCACCAGCTGGTAGGCCCCAGAATTATCAACATGATGCCCAAGAAAATGCAAACAGTATTTACAGAGATACTCTTGCATTTCAAAACTTTTCTGTAATGGCAACCACCACAGAAAGACTCAGAACTTTTTTATATTTTACCTTTATTTTTCTTACTGATGGTGATCCATTCCAAAGAAACATAGAAACCACTTCCTTTCATATCCAATTCCTCCTGTTCTATTCGAAGAAGTAGGGTAGCTACTGAATGTTCTTCATCTTTTAGCAATGAGATACTGTGAATTACAATAAAAGGGCTCCCAAGCTCCTCATTAAACATGATCTATGAAAAAGGATTACACAAACAAACACAAAAACGTACATATTGCATGAATGTAGGTAGCACAGAGGGAATACACAGAACTGTGAGGACCAAACATTCAATGTGGATACACAAAGAATATGAAAAATAAAAGAAAAAAAGTCTTAAAATAAAGATACCAAGTCTGAATAATGTCCCTTGAAGACAGATTTTTTTTTTTTTTTTACGTATTTGTATATCAGAAAAGCAATCAGTACTCTTGGCTTACACAGAAAGAAAACACCAGGGCAAAGTAAAGAAAGGAGAAAAAGAACACTGAAGACCCGTGAAGTGGGTCATCCTGCCATCTCCCGTGTCCTCCCCTGATGCATCTGACTTTTAGCTCTGCTTTTTCCAACCCTTCCTTTCTAGAAACTTCAAGCAGGCATCTGCATGTATTTACTCATGCACAAGCTTTTTGTCTATTGGCCTTATTCTCTCTTTTTTGGTTTAGATAGGTGAGAGTCAAAGGAATTACAGAGTAAATCACTATAAAACTTTACTTTCTCAAAAAGAGTCCATCTGCTGTCAAAAGGCACAATTCCACAAATGTTACTTTACATGAAATTCTGAAGTTGCTGTTAAAAAAGCAGCATACACAGAGATATACAAAATCTTTTCAAACTCTTTTTTATAACAAGAACACACACAATCTAAAATAACAGATTTTTCATTAGCACAAATACTAAATATGAGAGATTTTTTAGAATCATTTCTAAACAAGACTTTCAAATAACTAAATAGGGGAAAATGAATAGTTACCAAAAAAAAAACTTACTAAAAATAGTGTTTCTCTTTCTTTTTAAATATGTATTTGAATTCCTTCATACTTGCTTCTTTTTGAAAGACTTATAAGGAAAATTTTAAAGTCATCTATTTCCTATGTGTTTGAGAACTTCTGCCAAAATTCTTCAAACTGTAAATCTCTGAAATCTATTCTAAAGGCTTCCATAAGCAGAAAGAAAAAATTAAAAACTCTCAAGTACTCCTAACAGAGATGATAGTCAAAGACAGCCTTTTGGTTGGTAGACTGAGTTTTGCTTAGGGGAAACTATGGTAGACAAACAAGCACCCTGGTGGTGCGGTGGCCAAGTGCTCAGCTGCTAATGAAAAGGTGGGCAGCCTGAGCCCATCAGTCACTGTGTGGGAAGATAGAGCAGTCCCCACACACATTACAGCCTTGGAAACCCTATGAGGCAGTTCTATTCTGTCCAAAGGTGCTGTCGTGAGTCAGAATGGATTGTACAGCAATGGGTGATCCAAGACAAAAGAAGAGGGAGGGCAAGTAAAAGTACTGCCAGGTACAAGTAGCTGGCTTTGTGACTGACACAAAATCAGTGCAGATGCCTGGACTTATGAAACTTACAGTGAAATTTCCAGTTTTCTAAACAAGTTCAGTATCTAAACTGTGACACTGTGAATATCACAGCACCACGAAATTACAGGCAGTACATTCGGAAATTTCTACATTTTAGTTCAGCATGACCACCCTTGACCCCCTTTTAACCTATCATGCCCAAATACTCCCGCCTCTAGCTTCTTCTCTGTTAGCAGTTCCTCCAAAATGCCTACAACTCATCTAACTTATTTCTTCTAAAGTGATCAATATTCTGTAGTATTTCTCTCACCTCACTGACCCCAATCAATGTCTAGTCAAAACTACTTATTGAAAATACCAAAGACAGGTTTACTCCATTACAGTAGTGTAAATTAAGGCAGAAATCCTGGAGGTGTAGTGGTTAAGTGTTTTGGCTGCTAACCAGCAGTCCAAAACCTCTGGGTACTTCTTGGAAACTCTATGGGGCAGCTCTACTCTGACCTGCAAGAGCACTATGAGTCAGAACAGACTCAACAGCAATGGATTTGGTTTTGGCTTTTATACTGCAATCAGCATAAAGTACACAAACTATTCACTGAGTTAAAAAAAAGGATTTACTGAAGGCCTAATGTGACAAAAAGATACACACAGGAGAAACCAAAAGAATCATGAACTCATAGGAATCTCCTTCTGGTGGAATGTATCTGTGTTATTTTTAAGCTGAAAGTGAACTGAGTCAGTCTGTCTTTCCTATTTTCCCCTTAACATCAACAGAGTCCATTTGGCTTGATAGCAGACAAATTCTTATTCATCTCCCTCTTGCCAACCAGCCTCAAAACCAATTCTAACCTTTCCAGATGGCTGTCATACCACATTGCCTTACTGCAAAAATAAAGTCATTACTGGAGGACAGGGCTAAAAATATTAGTGTGCAGATAATATTTATATGAAACTAGTAATGCAAATAGTTTCTGTATATAAGTTATTGTTGTTCTGGTTGTTTACTGCATTTTTAGGGGGAGGTTACTTTTGCGCACATATCACAGTTGAGCAGGATACGTGAACCGCTTGGTGTAATTTTGGTAAGAGAGGCAAATCATTTGCTCCTACAGCCTTACCAGTTTTTGTCAAATAATTTAAGCTAGCTTTTGTGGACACGGGTTGGTTTGATAAAAATATTTTATGAAATATAAGTACATTACATTTATAAGCCTTTATATACCCAGAACTATAAAGACTACCTGCTGAGATTCAGACTGCAGCAGTATGTAAATATACTTAACAAATATACTTAAACAAATATACTTAACTCAAAATAGCTGAGACAGTAAGTTCTTTGATTACCAACAATTTGTTGTTCTTTTCTACTTTCATACACTGTAGCTCATGGAAATTAATTTCTTATTTATTACTGTTAAAATTCTAATCTTGCCCTCAAGATTTAAATCTGTTTAACTAAAAAAGTAAAAAAGAAGGCATCTTAGATTCTGGTATAAAGTTATATTTATACTTATTTTTCTAAACAGGAAATAATCTGGTAAACTCACTATTTCACCAAAGTAAACATACCAGCAAATCTAGCACAATGGTAGAGAAGAAACAATGTCCAAGTATAATTCTATGGTCAACTCTTCTTCAAAAAAGTAGTCAATGTCAATGCTTTGTGCAGTGTTTTACACATATATAAGCACTCAGTAAACATCTGATAAATAAATTAATGTAATTCTTGGTAACTATAATGACCACAGATCAAAACAAGAACAGTTCCATAGTCAACGTATCAGTCTTATAATAGATACTCATATATATAATTTAACTAAAGATAAACAGATTGAAAACTTCATGTATTATGAAAACCATAAATCGTGCTTTATCCTTGAAAAGCCTAATGAAACCCATTGCCTTCAAGTAGATTTGACTCCTAATGACCCTAGAGGACAGAGCAGAGCTACACAATGGGGTTTCTAAGGCTGTAAATCTTTACAGAAGCAGACTGTCACACCTTTCTCCCATGGAACAGCTAGTGGCTTTAAACCATCAACCTTTCAGTTAACAGTGACGTGTTTAATCAAAGCCCCACTACAGCTCCTATTTAAAAGTCAGCAACATCTAATTTACACACAGCTTCTAGACTTTGCATAAGAAGTCTAAAAAAAAAAAAGTTAAATACCCTCACCTCCCATTTTTCAGAAGCATTATTTCCACGTTCATCTGTTGCAATGAGATACAATCTTCCAGTCCCATCCGATAAGGTAACCCAAGTAGAAGATGTAAAATGGATAGAAGCACAAAGGCGATTGTCGTATACAGTCAAATCTGCAGGAAGTCGAAACACCTCCCGTGGTTTTCCTAAGGCAGTGTCCTGTGAAGAAGTCAAATACTACGAATTAATCCTTCCCTTTCCCAGGTCCATACATACCAAACAAATACGTACGGTGTACTGGTTTGAAAATACATCTACAAATTCTTTGATAATCTCCTTTTCAAGAAATGGAGGCTAATCCCTCTTCTTTCAGTGTGGGCTGTACTTATGACTCACTTCTAACAAAATCTGGCAGAAATGATAGTATGTGACTTATAAGAGTAGGTCATTAGAAGATATTTTATGTTCCACCTTGCTCTCTCTGTTGGATTGTACGTTCTGAGGGAGACTAGCTATTGTGGGAGAACAATTAAGGAACCCACAGAGACCCATATGGAAAGGACTGAGGCCTCCTACCAATAACCAGCACCTGAGAGTGAATTACCTTGGAGGCGTATCCTTCAGGCCTAGCCATGCTTTCAGATGACTGCAGACCTGGCTGACATACTGTTTACAACCTCGTGAGCAACCCTGAGCATGAACCACTCAGCTAAGCCACTTTCAGAAATCATGTGCCATAATAAACATTTATCCTTTCAAGCTCCCAAATTTTGTAGTAATTTGTAACACAGAAGTAACTGATACACAAATAAACAACCTTTCATTCTTTTGTAGGACAAAGAGTACTGCCAGCTTTTGGTTTGGATTGCAGATTTTTATGCCCACATTCATACCACTTTAAACTGCAACGTTGGCTCTATCATTTAAAATGTTTTAGAGAACAGTATACAAAAATACCTAAAATAAAGGAAATAAACTTTTCACATACAGAAGTACAATAAGCTCTACAATTTTTTAACTCAAAAGTTAGTTTTCAATTTAATAGGCTCTACTACCAGAAAAATATTATCCTTGATACACACTTCATCTCCTGCTCCTGGGACAGTTTACTGTTGTGTGCCCTGCGTTGTTATGAATTGAAATCCAACCCACAGCAATCATACAGGACACAGTAGAACTATCCCACAGTGCTTCCTTGGCCATAATGTTATGGCAGCAGATCACTATGTCTTTCACCCCACACAGCAGCTGGTAGATTGGAACTGCCAACGTTTCACGTTAACAGCTGATCATTTAACTACTGTCCCATCAGGGCTCCTTCTGGGGTTCTCTAGACCTCTGTATGTGTTTACAAAATCTAAATAAACTCTACACAACATCCTCATGAGCCATAACTATTTTGCAACTCATTAATGATTGTTTCTGCAGCATTCATTTTACTTTCCTTGAAAATGCACCTTTCCTTCTTTCTATATTCAGACTTTACTCATTTACATGATATTGAGCTAAATAATGAAAATACATTAACTAGCACTGGTAGCATAAACAGTTCTTAAATATGAACAAATCTGAGAGCTTGTAATGTAAAACACAATTAGCAGAAACAGAACTGTATCAGCATCCTACTGTGTAGCTTACTAGCAATAACCATTAAGCTTACAATGGTCTCTAGTTAGCACATTTTTCTGAGGGAAAAGCATACAGGCAGTCCCTGGGTAAAGCACAAGGTCTGTTCCAGTGTTTTCAAGTCAAATTGCAGACAAGCAGGAACAGGTCTAGAGGGTTCTTACTTAGCGTTACTTTAGTTTAAGGAAAGGTTTGAAGTCTTTTCTATGATTTAAAAAAGCTGCATTTACATTTGGTTTTCCTGAATCAGACCTTTTACTAGTAAATTTTATGGCACAAAACATGCTACCAATAGCCTCATTAAAAATAAATATTAATTAAAATAAAACTTTCACATACACACACACAATTATACATCAAATCTACCTGGTATGGTCAAAAAGAACATAAATCCAAAATGCAAAATCCATGGTGCTGAGTCAATGTCAATTCATAGCAACCCTATAGGACACAGGAGACCTGCCCCAAAGGGTTTCCGAGGAGTGGCTGGTAGATATCAACCACTGAACTCTAGATTTGCAGTCCAGCTCTTAACAACGCTGCCACAAGGATCCCCTTTTAGAAAAGATTATATGTTCTATTACATCTTTGGCTCAAATAGCAATTTGCAGTAGTATATGGTTCTAACAAAAGCAAAAAAGAAACTAAGACTTAAGAGAATAAAGGGTCAGATCTAGTCTCTTCTGCTCCAGTGAGAAATAAAATTTATTTGTCCACTGATTTGCTTAGGTGCTTGGAGCTACCAGGAGAAAAGAGTTTTAGCATTACCAGGAAATGCCGTACAGTTTGAGATCAACACTGCAGCCCTAATAAAGGACTTACACCTAGAAAAGAGGTAAGAAGAAGATCCTATGAAGAATGCAAGGTTAACTCCAGAGTGTAAAAACAAGCTTTAAACAACTGTCATCCATTCAATAAACACACCGATCAAGCCTTCTGCTGAGTGTTAAAATCTACAAAAGATACAGCCTAGAGCAGGGCTGGACAATCTGTAATCCATGAGCCAAAACCAACCCACTACCAATTTTTGTAAATCTGGTACAAGAGACCTCCTCAAAGTGTTAAAAAGCAAAGATGTCACCTAGACGGCTAAGGCAGCCCTAACCCAAGCCATGGTGCTTCAATTGTTCCATACACACATTAAAGCTGGGCAATGGATTAGGAAGACTCAAGAAGAACTGATACCTCTGAATGGTGTTGTCAAAGAATACTGAATACACCATAGCCTGCCAGAAGAACGAACAACTCTGTCTTGGAAATACTGCCAGAATGCTCCTTAGAAGCAAGGATGTCAAGACTTCATCTCATACTTTGGACATGTGATCAGGAGAGATCAGTCCCTGGAAAAGGAGATCACGCTTGGTAAAGTAGAAGGTCAGAGAAAAAGACGAAGCCCTTTAATAAGACAGACTGCCACGGCGGCCTCAACAACAGGCTCAAATGTAATGACTGTGAGGATGGCAGACAACTGGGCAGTGTTCTGTATTGTTGTACACTGGGTCGTTGTGAGCTGGACCAGACTCGATGTGACCTAACAACATCAGCTACTGTGAATAAAGATCTTATTGGAACACACTACTCCCCACTTGTCCATGTGTTATCTACAGCTGCTTTCATACAACGAAAGCAAAACTAAGTCTAGCCCTATGCAGAAAATTCACATTCCATACCGAGTTAAGAACCAAATAAAGCATGAAAATATGGATAAATATTCCCGGGAAGCAGAAGGAAGACATAAGAACAAACATCGTTGATAAAGAAATGGCTAAGTGGGTCTGAAGTGACAGAGATGGTATGCCAGGTTAAGTTAATCACACTGGAAAAAAGGGCCCAAAGGCAACAGGCCATATACAGCAGGTCTCCAGTACTGCAAACACTTTGAAAACGCTGTACCACAGTGTACAAGTAGAGAAGTAATAAAGACAAGGTTGGGAAAAAAGGCATTTTAAACTGTACATGCAAAGATGAAACTTGCTATTTTAAGAACATGTCATTTTCTACATTAACTTGCCAAAAAGGAATGAAAGGGAAAAAAGCCTCTGGACACAGAACACGTAAGGGGATAGGGTTCAGATTTCTCTGAAAAACTCCTTTAGTGTGTGCGTGCTTGTGTGTGTGCATGCTTGTGTGTGTGTGTTTACCACTGAGTTGATTCCAACTCACAGTGATCCCACAGGACATAACAGAACTCATTCATTTGGTTTCGCTGGCAGTAATCTTTATGAGAACAGATTACCAGGTCTTTTTCTGCAGAGACACTAGTGGTTTGGAACTACCAACCTTCTAGTTAGCAGCCAAGCACTTAATCACTGCATTACCAGGTCTCATTCTAAGGTACACCTCTACAATATAAATACATAAACTTAAATAAGCTAAAATGCAAGAGATGTGCCTACATCACAAAATACTACATAGGAATTTTCTTTTTGAATACTGATTTCATAAGTTTACAGAGCAAACTGACACAGAACATGAATGTACTAACTATTTTAAAAATTGCATATTAAGAGATTTGGATTTTGTCAAAAATGGAAATAGTAAAGGAATTTAAGCACAAAATGGTAATGCTAGACAGGCAAATTAGAATAGTCAGTAGATACAATGCAAAAGAAGGCTGGCAGAAGAAGAGTGGTGAGGATGCTATTAACAGACCACTGACTGTTTAAAGCAAACACTGACAATTATTGTGACATTTAAAATATATGACGTGAAACACATTTTAAAAAATATCTCAAGGGACAAGAGGGACATAAAAGGAATTAGACAAGGTAAGGTTCCTACACTGTTTGCTAAGTAGTACAATATTAACTAAAAATAGACCGTAGTAAGTTAAGAACACGTATTATAATCTATACATTAACCTTTAAAAGAATAGTATAAAAAGGGTGACATGAAAAATCAAAACTACATGGAATCTTTATAAAATGAAACAAACCTGAATTAATTAAAAATAAGAACAAAAAAGCAGGAACTGAGACACCAAAGAACAAGGAACAGATGAGACAAACTGAAAAGAATTAGTAAGACGGGAGTAAGAATCCAATGATACCAATAACCACATTAAAGATTAATGATTTTAAGTCCTCCAATTAAAAGATGAAGATCGTCACATTGGATTAAAAACAAGACCCAAATATATGCTCTTTATAAGAAACACACTTTAAACACTTAAGTTCACTGACTGACTGAAAAGAAAAAGTGAGAAAAAGGTAAATACTAATTTTTTAAAAAGACAGTATAAGTTATTTCTATCAGGAAAAGTACATCTCAAAGTGGAAAGTATCCGCAGACATAAAGAGGGACATTTCATAATAATAAAAGGAACAACTATGGCAGACAGGACAATCTTAAATGTTATGAACACATGAAGCTAAAATTAATTAAAAGGAAAAATAGACAAATCCACTATCATGGTTGGGAATAAGACTCAATGGCTAGGAAAATCAGACCTGAAGAATTATATGACTATTAACAAAGAACTTACTACAGTGGTTACCCACTGGTGGAACTAAGTATAAATAATAGGAAAAAAAGAAATAATTAAAACAGAGCCTTAAAGAGACTGATGATAGGATTCTACAACCTGGCTGTGTGCCTCAATTCTCTGAACCCTAGAGTCAAAGGAAAAATTTCAGGAACAGTTACACTGGAAAATTTCGTTATATTTTTTCTTACCAGCATCACTGTTAAATTCATAATTCTTCCAAGGTTATCAATGTAGTAGACACTGTCTGGATACCAGGAATCACAGTGTAGGTAATTATACATTCCAAAAGCATGCATGTGTTCCAGTGTATATTGATCATCTCGAAGTTTTACTTCTGCAACAGCTGAAATAGAAAAATAAACATCAAGAGTTTTACCTCAGGTTGTTTCTGCAGAATTATCTACTAGGGCAAAGAAATCACAGAATACTGTCAAACAAAAGCGTTTAGTGCATGCGTTTTATCATTCACGCAACAATCATTTTTGGGTACCTAGCACGCACTGTGTAGAGGATAAACAGTGAGTTAAAGCGATATGGTCCTGCTCTTAACATCGAGCAACCCTAGGGGACAGTGCTTTCCATCTCATAACCCTCTTTTCTTTATCTCTTCCCTATAATTATGAAAGGAACTCTCAAAATGAAGGATTTCCTTTTTCCTAAGCAAATGTAAAACCCATTTTACAAAATGTCTTTATGCTTAAGAATTTTCTATTATCTCATTCATTCTTCCTGAACATTAATAAACACAGGATATCATATTATCTTGTGATACAGTTACAGAAATAAAGGCAAATCCAAATGGTGACTTCTTTCATGTATAGCACGTCTTTCTCAAGGGTACAGAATAAAGTACTATCATAGTTAGAATAATAAAAAAAAAAAATCTGTGAAAAGTTTCCTGTTTGAACTCACCAACCACTCCAAGAGAGAAAGGTGTGACAGTTTGCTTCTATAAAAGTTATAGCCATGGAAAGCATATGGTGCAATTCTACTGTGTCCTACAGGGTCATTATGATTGGAAATGACTCAGTGGCAATAGGTTTGGTGGTTGGGTCTTAATACAGAACAGTGTTCTTTCTACTATAGGAAGTTACTTCTCTAATTTTAAATCTGCTCAATGTGCTACCTGCATTTTATTTTTCCTGCCCTTCCCTTCAGAAAGCAACCCTTACAGCTTAGGACTGCCAAGAAGTACAACTAATTTCTACCCTAACAGGAAATACATATGTGTACTATGCTGGGCCAATACCTTGCCCTAATCTACAGCTTACCTTATTATATCACAATCATACATGTTTTCTTCTTTTCCCAGAATGAGTACCTGTTACTACCTCCACTGCTTGCCTTCATAAATCCTGGCTGACTAAATACGGATTCACTCACTTATTCAACAAATATTTTAATAGGTGCCAATGGCAGAACAATGAGCAAAGAACACAGAAACTACTTTTTTGCTGCTTATGATCCAGGGAGGATATGGATGTTAGTGAAATAATCACATAAACACATGATTAAAAATGGTGGGAAGGGTGACATGGTAAAACTATGGGTACCATGAGAAAGCATAACTTATGGAGCATGTCTACTTAGAGGGATTAAAGAAAGCCTTTCAAACGTCATCCAATATACAACAGACAAGGAAGAGTTAATTTAAGAAGAAACACCTACCTATACACAAATTCTCCTATCTATTCCAGACAGATGGAAAAGCAGGCAAAGGTAGGAGGAATACCTTATGTTCAAGGAACCAAAAGAAGACCAGTCTGGATGAAACAGAGAGCAAGAACAACTGTACAAGAAAAGGTTGTACAAAAGCATGGCTAGAGAATGGGGCAGGAGCTGGCTCCTTTTTTTTTATCTTTGCTGATAAACTCAAAACAATAAGAACTGATTTAAATACTTTAAAATAACTCTTATTACTACAGTGTTGAAATAGAGTCAAACAGAGCAAGGGGAAGATACATTAGGAAGCTGCAGTCCTAGATAAATGATAACTGAAGTCTGGTGACATCTCAGAAGTAAAATCATAATTTATGGTCAATTTCACAGAAGCTAAGGAACCTGTCATTCCATAACTCCAGGAAGTACTTAATTTAGAATGAACAGTTGGACGCATTCCACTACTCACTGATCAACTATTGGTTTTCTAGCACCACTGTGTGGATGAAACTACACACTGCAGGAAACATATATGGTTAACATCATAACGAAAAGCAGTAGTATGTGGAAACCCACTGCTGTTGAGCCGATCCTGACTCACAGCAACCCTAAAGGACAGAAAAGAACTGTCCCATAGAGGTTCTAAGGAGCGGCTGGTAGATGAGAATTGCCAACCTGATTAAGCAGCCAACCTCTTAACCACTGCACCACTAGGGCTCCAAGATTCAAACAGATGAGAAATCCATTTTCTTCATATTTGTGCCAATTACTCTTGGGCAATCCTGAACCAGCCAGAGGCTTCTCGGTCATCTGCCTTATTATGCTGTACCTGTAAACAAATGAATCTGGGAAATTATAATTAGGAGACCATGACAGTAGAACTTAAGACACTGCATTCCCACAAGATAATGTATATATTAGGAGAAAGAAGTGCACATATGGTGTTCCTCATGCTTACCATATGGTAACAGCTAGAAAAGGCTGCCTCTCTGGCCATGTCAATCACTTAAGTGTAAAAGGGGGAGGCAGAGCAACTAAAGGAGAAAAGTATTGTCCAAAATGTGATGAAGAGTGCTACTGGAGAACCTTCCTAAGAAAAGGGGATCAGGGCAGGGGAAGCACAGACTTATGCCTGAATCTTTGAAAGAGCTGACAAAGAGGAACTTCACACAGGGCTAAGAAACTGATCTAGCTGATGTTTTATTTTTTAACATTGTCTTGCCTTGAAAAAGAAAAGCTTTGCTAAAAGATGCTTCTTATCCTTAGTCCTTAGGACTTGACCAGAAGGTTATCTTCCTAAGCACTGCCTAAAATTCTTCCAAACACATATGCAACCTCAGAAATCCAAGTTTTTTCCATTCATGAAATAATAATTGCAAGCCTACTATGTCCCAGATACTGTATCTGGTACTGGGTAAGAGACATGGTCCCTGCATTAAAGGTGCTAACAATGGTATTCATGCCTCCTTCTTGTCCTTTCAAAATACACTGTTATGTTAACCATGTGAAACCCATCACAGTAAACTCTTTTGAGCAATTAAATGTGATTCAATCTCATACTAACAAAAGTAAGAAAAAAGGGAGACAGAGTATAGAACACTCACTTACAAAAGTTACTGCTTTTCATCTAGTTGCTGAGCTTGCTATCTGTCAATGAGGATGTCAAAGAAAAACAAGAATATAAGTCTGGGTGACAAGCCTTGAAACAGGACATGCAGAACAGGGACAAGCCCATAAAGTAAGCAGTGTTGCTTCCACTAGGGTGCTTCCAGGAGCAGCTTTCAGGATCAGCAACACATTCCTCGTATTTTCCTCCATGAGAGCAGAAATGAGATTTATAGTAAACTCTACATAACACAGAGTAGTTAGCAATCTGGTTCATCTGTCCCTCAGTTCTTAACTATACCCTATATTTTCACCTCAAGCTGAAGGAATTGAAGAAAAAATTCAAGCATCAAGTTCCAATAGTGAAGGATTCTACAGGGAAAATATTAAATGATTCATCAAGCATCAAAAGAAGATGGCAAGAATACACACAGTCATTATACCAGAAAGATCTAATCCATGTTCAGCCATTTGAAGAGGTAGCTTATGATTAGGAATCAAAGGAAGAAGGAAGGAAGACGCTGAAGCGACACTGAAGGCATTGGCCAAAAAAAAAAAAAGGATCTGGCAATCGGTGGAACATCAACTGAAATATTCCAACAAACAGGTGTAGCACTGAAGTGCTCGCTCGTCTACGTAGAGAAATTTAGAGGACAGCTGCCTGGTCAAGTGGCTGGAAGAGATCCATATTTCTGCTCATTCCAAAGAAAGGTCATCCCATCGAATATGTAAATTACTGAACAATATCATTAATATCACACACAAGTAAAACTTTGCTCAAAATTATTCAAAAGTGACTGCAACAGTAATTGAAGCTAGATTCCGAAGAGGACGTGGAACCAGGGATATAACTGCTGATGTCAGATGGATCTTGGCTGAAAGCAGAGAAAACCAGAAAGATGTTTACTTGATTGTGTGTTTCACTGACTATGCAAAAGCACTTGATTGTGTGGATAACAAACTATGGCTAACATTGCATAAAACAGGAATACCAGAACACTTCATTGTGTTCCTAAAGAATCTGTGTATGGACCAACAGGCAGTCATGCAAACAGAACAAGGGGACATTACGTGGTTTAAAGCCAGAAAAGGTGTGCATCACAGTTGTATCCTTTCAGCACACCTTTTCAATATGTATGCTGAGCAAATAATCTGAGAAGCTGGATTATACAAAGAACAAGGCATCAGAACTGGAGGACAACTCATTAATAACCTGCATTACACAGACACCAGCACCTTACTTACTAGAAATGAGAAGATCTGAAACACTTACTGATTAAAATCAGCGACCACAGCCTTCAGTACGGATTGCACATCAACATGAAGAAAACAAACATCCTCACAGCTAGACGAATAAGCAACACTGTCATAAATGGAAAAAAGACTGAGGTTGTCAAGGATTTCATTTTACTTGGGTCCACAACCAATGCCCATGGAAACAGCAGCCAAGAAATCAAAAGATGCATTGCACTGGGAAAAGCAGATGCAAAGCATCTCTTTAAAATGCTGAAAAGTAAAGAAGTCACCTTGAAGACTAAAGTGTGCCTGACCCAAGGCATGTTATTTTCAACCTCATCATATGCATGCCAAAGTTGGACAGTGAACAAAGACAACAGAAGAATTGATGCCTTTGAATTGTGGTGTTGGAAAAGAATGCTGAATGTATGATGGACCGCCAAAAGAACAAACAGATCTGTTCTGGAAGACATACAGAGAGTTCCTTGGAAGCAAAGATGGCAAGACTGCATCTTACAGACCTTAAGACATGTTGTCAGGATGGATCAGTCCCTGAAGAAGGACATCATGCTCGGTAGAGTGGAGAGTCAGAGAAACAGAGTAAGACTCTTGATGAGATGAATTGACACAGTGGCTGCAACAATGGACCTAAGCATAAAAACAACTGTGGACATGGTGCAAGACTGGGCAGTGTTGTGTTCTGTTGTGCAAAGGGTGACTATGGGTCAGAACTGACTCAACAGCACCTAACAACAACAACAACCTACTTTCACCAGCTACAACGTCGACACACACCTTTCCTGATGTTAAAACAACAGAGTATCCCCTTGTCCTGTTCAAACAACTGCCTACCCACATGTACAAGTTCCATATGAACACAATTAAGTGTTCTGGAATTCCCAATTCTCACAATTTTATCCACAACTGGTTATGATCCACACAGTTGAATGCCTCCATGTAATCAGTGAAAGACATGTAAACATCTTTCTGATATTCTCTGCTTTCAACCAGTATATACCTGACATTAACAATGACATCGCTGGTTCACAGTCCTCTTAATCTGACATGAACTTCTGGCAGTTCTCTTGTCGATCTACTGCTATAACCATTTTTAAACTGTCTTCAACATAATTTCACCTGTCTCTGATACTGAGATTGTTTGGTGATTTCCACATCCCACTGTATCATCTGGACACAAACATGGATTTCTTCCAGTCACTTAGCCGAGTAGTTGTCTTCCCAGTTTCTTGACATATGCCAGGGAGTGCTTCGAGCACTGCATCTGTTTACTGAAATATCTCATTTGATATTCTATTAATTCCTGGAGTCTTGTTTGTCACTAACGCTTTCAGCGCAGCCTGGACTTCTTTCTTTAATACCATTGATTCTTGATCATATACTACTTCCTGAAATGGTCAAACATTGACCAATTCTTTTTGGTACAATAACTTTGTATATTCCATCTTCTTTGAAGGTTTTCTGCACTGTTCAATTTTTTTCTGTCCTTCAATACTGCAACTCTAGGCTTGAATTATTTCTTCAGTTCTTTCAGAAATGCAGAGGTGGCTCGTATGTCAGTGCAATGCTGAAAGCTTTGTAATTGGTATTTCAAACACCAGCAGGGCCACCCATAGTGCAAAGGTTTCAGCAGAGCTTCCAGACTTATTTATTTAAAAAACCAAAACCAAAACCAAATAAAAACACTGTAACTGAGTCAACTCCAACTCATAGTGATTCTATAGGACAGAGCAGAACTGCCCCATAGAGCTTCTAAGGAGTACATGGTAGATTCGAACTGCTGACCTTTTGGTTAGCAGCCACAACACTTAACCCTACATCATCAGTGTTTCCAATTATACGATGTACAAAAATACAGAGGGCTGTTAAGTGCCATTGGCTCTAACTTGAATATATTGTTTAAGCTGGGGACTAACCATACAAGACACCACTAAGAAATACACAAAAGGACTACTAAGCTAAAGACTGTGACACAGATAACTTGGCAACACTAATGATAACAAAAAAAGTATGTGTCTGTGTACAGGCATACAAGAGCATGAGGTCAAGTTGTGGATGAGTACAGGGACAGAAGTGTCTATCCACACACACAGGTACAGGCACGTGTGTAGATGCATACATGTTCCCAGAGAACTTACATATAGATACTTCTCAGACATGACCAAGTACCCGGGAGATCAGTTATCTGAGTTTGAAGGCTCAGGACCACAGTCGCACCAACAGCTCAGTCAACTGGCGTGATGTAGGTTCACAAAGTTCATGTCAGCATCTTGGTGAGATAAACAGCATCTGGAGTCTCAAAAGCTCGCTAGTACCCTTCTAAGATGTTCTCCGTACTTGTCCCTTCTTCTCCACTAAGTATACTGAAAATCCTCATTTACAAAACAAGTGAAAAATGTTTCTTCTCTGTCCTGCACTCAAAACAGAGCCTTCTCCTACCCTGTACTTCTCAAACTTGCTTAAAAATCAGTCCATACTCCTTATTTTCTCAAAACTCATTCTCTCTTTAACCAATTTCAATTTTGTTTTCAGCTCTACTAGTCTATAAAAATTAATTTTCTCACTTAAAAATACACATTAGATGACATCTGCTTCTAGTCAAGATCAAGTAATAGGGACAAGATTCATGCTCTCACCAGAAACAATCAAAATATACACATATAATAACTAGATAAAATTACCTGAAACAATAGTTCAAAACACTAGACTCAGGCAACAAAGGGTAACACAGGAAAAAAAAACAAGGCGAACCCTCCATTGCCACAACTTACTACCTAGAGTGAGCTTAAGGTCACAGCACAGAAAGGAGGAAATGATAAGTAGATAGGCAATGTAAAAAAGACTGAAATCAACCGTTCAGAGATGACAACTACAACCTGTAAGATTACAACACACTGGAAGAAAGCAATAGTGCCTAAAACCCAGCCCAACCCAACCCAACCCATTGGTGTCAAGTCAATTCGGACTCACAGGCACCACATTAGGACTGAGCAGAACTGCCCTGCTGGGCTTCCAAAAAGCACCTGGTTGATTTGAACCACTCACCTTTTGGTGAGCAGCCGTAGTTCTTAACCCCTACACCACCAGCGTTTTCTAATAAAGCATAAGACACTGCAAAAGAAGATTAATGAAACTAAAGGCATGAAAATAAAAACCACCCAACATAAAACAGGAAAAGAATGCAAAAAATAAAAGAACTCTGGTGAGATGTAAAATTTCAGTCATCTCAAAACAAGTATTCAAAGTCAAAGGAAAGTTAAAAACGTTCCAGACTTGAAAACTATAAACTCACAGATCCAAGAAACTCAATAAACCTCAAGCAGAAGATGAAAAGCAGTCCAGGGCACATGATCAAGCTGCTTAAAACCAACACAAAAGAGAAAACTCTTAAATGCAGTCAAAGGAAAAAATTATGCTACCTACAAAGGAACAGAGATTAAAATGGCATCAGATTTCTTGGAAACAATACAAGCAAAAAGAAAGTCAGCCATGGTTGTTATTGTATGCATGTCCTCAGTCAATTCCAACTCACAGCCATCCTCTAGGACATAAAGAAGTGCCCATTCTCCAAACTGTGATCTTTACAGACACAGACCGCCAAGTCTTCTCTCCTGTGAAGTGCTGGTGGGACAGAACAGCTGACATTGCCACCAGCAGCTAAGTGTTTAACCACTGCATCACCTGGGTCGAATAACTGAATAACATTATTTTAGGTAAAATGCACGGTCAACAAAAATGGCAAAAACTTCCATGAGATGGACTGACAAAACAGCCACACAACAGGCTCAAATGCACCTACACAGGACTGGACAACACTGCATTCTGTTACACACGCAGTGACCATAAGCTACAGCTGATTCAATGGCAACTAACAACACTATTAAGGCAAGAGAATAAAACCCAGGGCTCCAAATTCTTTGGGATCAGAGCCCACATCTTCATCATCACATTTAAGGTTCAAACACCAAGGCATAAAAGTGTTTCACACACCACAGGTGGCCACTAACAGTTTGCTGAATTAAAGTGAACTCTTCAGCAAAAAAAGAGGTCAAACTGTCAGGAGGAAGCCTTCAACAATACTTCATCATCTTTAGAAAATGGAAGAAAAGCCTGATGATCTGCTTCCTGAAGGTGTTCTAGAGCACAGTTCTACTGACACTCAGGGCAATACCATGAGTTGGAAATGACAATGATAGTGTGGTACGGTATCTTTAAAAATGAGTTTTTAAAAGAATTAATCTATTTGTCTTTCATCCTCAAGAAATTCTTAATGTAACCCCTCACCTGTACCATCTGAAGTCTCCAAACTTGTCTTGTCTCCATTCTTCTCATTTTTCAAATCCAAACCAGCCTCGACAGTACACCTGTTCATTCTCCTTCTATACTAAGACCTTTAAACGGCACCTCATCACTTCTAGCTGTGTATCCCAAACACAAACTCTAAGACTAACACTGGTGAAATAAGCAGTGAAAAGAATAACTTAGTGAATTTTTTTGTCAAGTTACCATATTCAATTTAGAGAACTGTTGTGAGCTTTCACGTCCTACTTTTTTGGTGTTGAAATATCGTTTTATGAGAAAGGATGGATGAGTAGATGGAAATTTTCAAAGACATATTTCCACTTAGCAAATTAAACAGTTGGAAAATCTATGACTAAAAAACAAAAAACCTGTTGCCATCAAGCAGATTCTGACCCATTATGACTAATGTCTGACATGCAAGCTTTATTTTTTATAATAATCATCCATGAAAAAGCCCGGGAAACACTGACTTAGAGGATCAAGTCCACACGACAACCAACGCTCTCACTCATCTCTCACCTTCTCTAGATTTTCTGCTCTAGCGATCCAGGACTCCAACATGATCTTGCACACAACTTGCTAATTGTTTCCCTTTCCCCCTTCCCTTGTGCTTTTTCATGAACAGAATGACCTCTACAATAAGAACAACTCCCTCTTTCACTCATCTTCATTCACTCAGTTTATTGAGTGCCTACTTCTACACATGGGACTGCCATGAATCAAAGATGACTTGATGGAAACTGGTGATTTTTACCATGTGCCAGGCACCAAGGATTCAGTGAACAAAAGAAAAACATTGTCTTCCAGGAGCTGATAGTTTAGTGAAGGAAAAGACATCAAATCAATGTACAATTAAAAACTGTTGTTAAGTGCTTTCTTAGGGAGAACCAAGAGTTTAAACCAAAAGAGAAAAGCAGTAAGATTACCTGGGACACGATCTTCAGATCCAAAAAATAACCATTTGGACTAGAGTATAGGCATGGAGAAGTCAGTTTAGAATTGGCTAGACTTACTGACTGATGGGATGAGGGCTAAGAAACATCCCAAAGATGACCATAGCCTAAGAAACTACATACATCTGCATTAATAGTTTCAATGTCTTTCTGGATCTGTGTCACTTGGTATGACCTTCCCACACTGCCTCTAGTTTTCATTATATAACTGCTTTTGGTCAATGCAACAATATAGCAAATGAGTCTCAAGCAGTAACTTGTCACTTACCTCTTGGAATCCTACTAACACCAGAACAAGACTGTGTTAACCTACTAAAGCATGAATGGCCACATGGAGAACCATGCAGAGATCATCACAGATAATCTTAAACAAACCCATAGCCAGTGATCTCCCAAACATATATGGTCAGCCAAGATGAACAAAACTGCCTACCAGACTCATGTCTAACCAAAATACATGGATGTGTCCAGCCAAAACTAGAAAAACCATGCAGCTGACTGCTTACTATTTTGAACCATGGAGTTTTGAGGAGGGTTTTTAATGCACCACTGGCTAACTAAATACAGTAGTACCATTTAGTAAGATGGAGAAACTGCACGACACACACGTAGGGAAAACAAAATGAAAAGGAAGATTGAAAAGAAAAATCAAGCTCAATTCTTAATCTGGGCAAAACCTAGTGTTGCTAGTTGCCCTCAAGCTGACTTCTACTCCTGGGGACCCCACATTACCCATTCAAGTTCAACTAAGATAGCAAACCAAAAAAAAAATTGCCTTCAAATCATTTTTGATTCATAGACACTATTGGACAGAGAAGAATTGCCCGTAGCAGTCCAACTCATAGCACCTCAGTGAAGCATCAGGATTGGAGGAAGACTCATTAACATCCTGCATTATGCAGATGACACAACCTCGCTTGCTGAAAAGGAAGAGCATTTGATACCTTACTGATGAAGATCAAAGACCACAGCCTTCAGTAGGGATTGCACCTCACCACGAGGAAAACAAAATTCCTCACAACTGAACCAGTAAGCAATATCGTGATAAATGGAGAAATGACGGAGGCTGTCAAAAGATTTCATGAAATCCTTTCATCCAATGGTTCTACAATCAATGCCCACGGAAGCAGCAGTCAAGAAATCAAGACACATTGCACTGAGAAAATCTCCTGCAAAAGACTTCAAGTAAGGATGTCATCTTGAAGACTAAGGTGTGCCTGACCCCAGACATGGTATTTTCAATTGATCACATACATGTGAAAGTTAGACAGTGAATAAGGAAGACAGAAGAAGAACTGGCATCTTTGAATTGTGGTGTTGGAGAAGAACTAAATATATCACGGGCTGTTAAAAGAACAGACAGATTTGTTTTGGAAGAAGCAAAACCAGAGAGTTCCTTGGAAGCAAGAATGGTGAGACTGCATCTTACATACTGTGGACAAGTCAGGAGGGATCACTACCTGCAGAAGGACATCTTGCTCAGTAAAGTAGAGGGTCTGCGAAAAAAAGACCCTCAAGAAGATGGACTGACACAGTGGCTGTAACAACGGGCTTAACTATAAGAATAATTGTTGGCATGGGACAGGATGGGGCAATATTTCATTCAGTTGTACATAACATCGCTGTGAGTCGGAACAGACAAGACAGCACCTAACAAGATACCGACTCCTTCAGGAAGCTTTCCCAGATCCTTCTGCTTTTCTATATTGTTTTAAAATTACCTGTGTTTACCCACTTTGCTTCCAACAGCATTTACATGTTACAGACTGTTTCTCCCTCATCTTGATACCATCAACATGGAACACAAAATCAGAGTTCGAGAAATATTTCTAGATTTTATAAATGGTTTAATAAGCACTCATTTGATATTCTACCCTAATGTATGTTAATAAACTTTAGATCAGTATTTCCCAAATAATGACTGCATGCGTAAGAATCACGAAAGGTAAGCGTATTAAAAATGCAGGTCTCTGGACCCTTATCATTTATCAAAGTGCCCTGCTTTCTACACTGTAAAAACAAAGACAAAAGTGAGAATATTCTGGCTATGAAAATAAACAAAACCAAACCTGTTGTCTTCGACTCGATTCTAACTCTTAGCAACCCTACAGGACACAACAGAACTGCCCCGCTCCCCGCCCCGAGTTTCCAAGAAGGGCTTCGGAGATTCGAACTGCTAACCTTTCGGTTAGCAGCCACAGCTCTTAACCACTATACAACCAGGGCAGTGGTGAGAATATTCTGCCTCGCTACAGATACACAAAACTAGTAGAAATGTGGGCACTAAATTAACTTTTTATCAATTTTCCTCTAGACAAGGTCTCTACGATGGAACCCTTTGTCTGACCGGAGCCGTGCAAGAGAAAATGGTATGAAATGGAATGGAGCTTCTCTTCAAAGTCAGGGATCTCCGTCAGAGAAAACAGGAGCTGAGCGTCTTCCAAAGGATTGTAGTCAACACACTCAACACACACGTTTAGAGAGGATGTTCCAGGAGTATGGCATGTCCTGAGCTTTCCCCACAACAAGGGCCGGGCGAGGCACCGAGAGACAGCCGAAGCCCAGGCAGAGCCCGCGTGCTGGGCAGCTCAGAGCTGACTCAGAGTCCCGCTATGTTACGGCCGAGGGTAGGAGGATCTCACGGAGGAGTTCCGGGGTGGGCGTCCTTCTCCACGGGCCGCTACTGTGGATCCACCTCAGGCCGGACCGGGCGTAAGGAAGGCCATAGTCGCATTGCTTGCCCGCGTCAGACTTCAGGAGAGGAAGAAAATGCAGGTAGGATAGCGCAGCCAGCAGCCCAAAGAGGATAGAACGGAGTACAAGGGGTTACCGTCGCTTCCCACCTGCGTCAAGCTCCAGCTGGTAGCAAGGCAGCGGTTCGAGAGACAGCTTATAACCCTCGAAGCGGGGATCCAACAGAGGTCTCTTCACCCGCAGGGAGCAGTTAGCCGCCACTTCCATCGCCTGCTAAGTTCCTAGCGTAGCAATTAATAAAGCTCTTGTTGAAAGGTCCGCGCTTTACTCGTCTCACGGAGGCTGGGAAACGGCGTGGTTCCCATCCCAAAACACACTGCGGTGCAGAGTGACTTCTGGGAAACGTAGTTCGCATGAGAAAGTTAACTGTTGCATGCTGGCCTGGGTAGTCTTTCAGGGACTACCAAGCCTGCGTGCCGGAAAGATCCGGACTCGCTTACCCAGCGGGTTGAGCGACCAGGAGGCGGCCCGCGCTGTTTCAATTTTCACATTATAGGCAGCGAGGCTAGGCCCCGCCCCGGAAATGCGTGTTCTAGTTTTCTGTGTGCTTAGGTGCCCGAGCTACTGAGGGTCTAAGTCTGGGCAGCCGAAGAGTGTGGTAGGTAACGGTCGTCAGCGCAAGGGTCATTTCGTCGCTGGGAAGGGACGGCCCTCGCCCGCGGTGATGGTGGTGAGCTATGCCCGTGGTCCTCAGGGCCGGGACCCGGGCCCAGCCCAGGCTCCTTTCGATGTGCTGTCTTTCGTTAGCTTCCCCGACCCGCACTCGCGGGCCTGTAGGGCTGTCCGACAGGGCGTGCTCCCGGAGTTGGCCTGAAGCCAGTCCTCGCTTTGTTTTCTGGCTCCTCCCCTCCCGCCTCTTCCGCTGTCTCCGCCCTGTTCTCTTTCCCCGGAGAGTGTCAGAACTGGGAGGGATTGGAGGAATCCCCTAGCGCCCTTGTTTTACCAATGAGAAAACTGAGGCCTTTAAGAGTTAAGTGACTTTATCCAAGGTCACTATCCTATTTTAGGAGTTAGGGCGAAATCGAGTTCAAAATTCTAGCAGCGACACTGAAGAAGCCTTAGTGTTTCGAAAACAGTCTCCTGCAACAGTAAACATTCCCTAGTCCTTTGGTAACTCCTCCATTTCTACATCCTCTAAAATAATAATAATAATAATAATACAGTTCTGAAAATTCCTTACTGGAGTTTTCTCATAGGTAAAATGGGAGACAAAACAGTAGTAGTCTCAAGTGATAGCTTAAGTGGGGAAACTTGAGCTTATTGCAACTTTTATTCAAGCTTTTCAGTGTTTTGAATTTTTTCAAAATCTAATCTCCTTTCTACATCATTTTGGTTGTCTCTCTTCTTCTTCTTTTTTTTTTTTTGGTTAAGTTGCAAATTAAGTATTTTTTACGTTAGGAGTTAGTGTGGAATTTGTTTTCCCCCTATCTTACCAACAGGTTTTGAGAAGGAGCTGATTTATTTATGTCTTCTACAGCTTCTTTAGCAGTTAGTTAAATTTAAATCTGGATATACCCTAGCAAAAAGGAAAGCACTTAGAACCTTGCCCGACAATTTCAGTTTTCACTGACAGTGATCTTTTATCGATTTTTGACTTTGAACACCTTCTCAAAATTTTGAACGCAGTTAGTGCATAAATGATTAGCTGTCGGTTGAGATGTGCGTTTAAAGTATTTTGGAACTTCCAAGGTCAAAGTGGCTAAATTCAAATCCTACCTTCACCACTTTCTAACTCTGTGCCGCAGTTTTCTCATCTGTAAAATACAAATTGTTAATAATATTTACTTAACAAAGTCATTCTGGGAGTTAAGTGAGATTACAAAACCCAAGTGCTTAGCCCAGTAGAAAGCATAAGAGTATTTAATAAATAATGTTAGTAAATATTATTGTTATCATCATTATCAAAAGACTGATAAACAGAGAGTAGTACACGAGGAGAAAATTGTGAGTTCATCAGTATGACTTCTTGGGGTGCAATAAATAGTATTAAGGGTAATAGCATTTTTGCCACATATTGTTGAAGTTTAGTGCCCCTCGGTAGGTAGACGGAGTGTTAAACTTGTTAGGATGCTTGTCTAGCAGATTTAGAAGGAAATGTGTAAGTGTTCTATATCTGAAAATAAATGTTGATGTCCAGGTTAGCAAGATGAACAAAGATGCGCAGATGAGAGCAGCAATTAACCAAAAGTTGATAGAAACTGGAGAACGAGAACGGTAAGTAGTAGATTGTATTAATAAATTACATTTTACCACCTTTAAATTACAGTAACCCAAGAATTTAAATATCAAAGAAAGAAACTAATGTCTGTAGAAGTAACAACAGATCATTGAGGTTACCAGACTCGTTAATTTGTGTCTGTTTAATACTGCAGGACATGAAAGGGAGAGAATTGTGTAGAATGATGAACAAGCAATTACTGTTTCTCAAAGAATATATAATGGGGAAGAGAGGTTCGTATTCAGATAGGCACAACTGAAGACAGAGTGTTACTAAGGTTTAATGGAGACACCAGAGATCCAGTTTCAGTAACCAGGCTCTCACTGCCTCTGGGCAGCCAGTGTGTACTAATCATACACTCTGAAGCACTCTTCTTACTTCCCTTCATCTTTTGCTTCTTCAAGTTCTTGTTTACATCTTAATTTACATATCACCGCTTCTGGGAATCTGTTTGCATACTATTTAATCACATTATATTGTAACTATGTATTTTGCTGTTTTGCATTTTCTGGTAGAATATATTCCTCAGATTAGAAACACTGTTGTATATCAAGCGTCTAATGCTATGCCAGGCACATAATTGGCCAAGCAAATATTTGTAGAATAAACAAGTTGGGAAGTACAAAGCCTTTCTGAAAGCAGAATGATAAAGTGCATAATAGAAATATGTGTAAGGGATAGGAGGGATACCTCAACTCTACCTGACAGTTAGGATGATGAGGCATGGTCTCAGAGTATAGTAAAAGAGGTACATCCACTAGAGCAGAAGGACCAACAGTTCTCTGGGCCAATGAAGAGGAGAAGACATTCTAGGCAGATGGAACAGCATGTTACCACGACAGATGTTGGGTAACAGTATGATAGTATTCCGGGAAACTGCAGATAATAAGAAGAAAAACTAGAGGGTAAAGTGTGAAGGCCATGTGGTTGGAACAGTGGATAGGAGTCAGGTTATAGGGAAGTCTTTGTATACCAAGGAAAGGAGTGTGGATTTTGTGTGAGTCAGAATTCTGTAATGGGAAGTGACAGAACTCAGAAACTGGCCTAATTATTGGAGATGTGTAGGTTCATGTAACTGAATAGTTCAGGGCGTGAAGATGCTTCACACATCACTGGATCCAGACACTAAAAAATGGTAGCCAAGAATATATTTCTTTCGTTCTCTTACATCTGCTTTCCTCTTTGTTTACTTTATTCTCAATGAAGCTGTACCTATGAAGTGGCAGAAGTGGCCAGCAGTTAAGGATTTATATCTTAGTATCTCATACTGCCTTCTTCCCAATGGTTTCAGTAAAAGACTAACCTGACTGCCATTCCACTTGGATAATAGGGCAACTATGATCAGACTCTCCTGGGTGATGTTTCCATCCCTAGAATCCTACCCAGAGTACACTGACAGTGGTGGATTTCGCTTCCCCCTCTAAGAGAGAGCAGGAAAGTGTTTGGTGAGGTTTTCAAAAATATCTGGTGCTGAGACAGAGAAGAAAGGAAGAATAAAGAATAACTACCATAAAGGATAGAATAACAGAGCCAGGGGTCCAGGGACCATGCTGTCAGGGGCAGTTGAGACCACTTGGCATAACTAGCCTATTTCTAAGAGAGTCTTCTGCCCCCATATTGATGAGTGGCATCGGGGGCCTTAAAAGCTAGCAAGTTGCCATCTGAGCTACACCAGGTGGTCCCAGCTCAGCTCGTACAGATTACCACCAAGGACAACAATGACATGAGGGAAGAAGAGTCCAGAAGACAGAAAGACCCACATGAATGGGTTACTGCATCAACATGTGACCAGAAGAACCAGATGGTGCCCGGCCACCACTTCTGACAGCCATGATGAGGCCACAGTGTCAAGTCCCAGTGGCAAAAGGAGAAGAGGGGTTCACCCCAAGAACTCCACTAAAAGACTGCAACTGATGGTCCGAGGGCCTGGGAGTTCCCCTGGGAACATGGCCTGTAGACCTAACTCTGCCCCTGATCATAAATCATTACTGAGGTCAGCTCTTCGGACAGAAATGGATTGTACTCAGGGACACAGAGTGACCATATTGTGTGTTCACTTTATGGTTCTGTGCATCTATAGGATGTCATCCTACTGGCCCCTTACTAGAGGGGAGTGGAGAGGGTGGAAAGGAGGGGACAGGAGATCGTTAAGAAGATATGACATGTATAGAATGGAAAGAAGGAGTGTGCTGTCCCTGGGCAAGGAGAGCAAAAGGAGCTGCAGATAGGCGGGCATGCAAATTTGAATTGGATTGTACACTTTCAATCACAATAAAAAAAAGTAAAAAAGAATAACTACCATAACATAGACAACCTGCAGCAATAGTAATAGCAGTAATTTACCAATGGAGAAATAGGTAGATGAGATAACACCGGGAGGTGTGGAAGGATGTACTGGAACACACCCGGTGGCAAATAAGGCTTTGGGGCTAGATATTCTTACACACGTGATTGTAGGTGCAGCTCGTACAGAACACACTAAGGGATAAAATCAGGGAATCTTCTTAGATATAAACGGACACCTTGTGAGTGAAGTTCCTAGGCTAGAGGACAGGACCATAGACTTAGGAGAATCTGTATCACTTGTGCAACATAGGACATAAAGTCAGTGTTCTGCATCCTGCTTTAGTGAGTTGCCCCTGGGGTTTTAAAAACTTGCAGAGAACCATCAAGGATACAACTGTGGGTCTGTATCCCATCTGGAACAAGGAAGATTGAAGGAGAGCAAACACTCAAGGGAGCAATTAGTCCAAAGGACTAATGAAGCATGTGAAGCACAGCCTAGACAACCCCAAGACCAGGAGAACTAGATGGTGTCTTGGTACCACTACCACCTGCTCTGACTGGGATTACAGCAGAGGTTCCTGAACAGAGCAGCAGAAAACTAAAGCAAAAAAGACCAGGCTTGCTAGTATGACAGAGACCGGAGGAACTCCAGAAAGTATGACCACAGGACAGCCTCCTGACTTGGAAATAAAGCCTTTCCCAGATGCCATCTTCCAGTCATACAGTAGACAAGCACATAAGTTAACCAGTAACACCAAAGAGAAAAGTATTCCTTAGGACAATTAATTATAAGATGAGAAGGCAAGAAGGTATAGATTGTAAGGGCAAAAGAAAAGGAGGAAACCAGGGTGGAAATGGGGAGACTGTTGACATGTTGTGGGGGATGAAACTGTAAGTCATGAAACACTTATGTATGAGGTGTCAGATGGGAAACTAATTTGCTTTCACCTAAAGCACAGTTAGGAAACCCTGATGACAGTGGTTAAGTGCTAGGCTGCTAACCAAAAGATCAGCAGTTCAAATCCACTAGGCATTCTTTGGAACCTTTGTGGGGTTGCTGAGTCAGAATCGACTCAGTGGCAATGGATAGTAGTTAGTAGTAAAGCACAATTGAAAAAAAAATTAACTGTATTCTTGGTGGCAGTAGTCACAAAAGATTTTTAGAAAAGGAATGACTAGATCATACTTACACCTTAGGAATGTTATTCTGGCAACAGACTTGAAGGGGCCAAGATAGGTGGCAGAAAAATAGTAAGATTGTGTTAGGGTAAAGATGAGAAAAATAGAATGGAAAACTGAAATGAAAAATAAAGTGGGAGCAGCAGCCCTCCAGATGAAGAAGAAAACATCTAGAATAATGTTTTGGGTGCTGAGTAGAATACTGCCAATAAAAATGAGTATAGGAGCTAGCTGTTTCCCAGTTTCTCTGGCTATTTCACTCATGGCACCTCGTGGTTACTGAGCTGCTGTATGGTGTGTCTTCCTGAGGTGCTAGAGATACTGTAGTGAGCAAAATCTACTTTAATGTAGTTTACGTTCTGAGGGGAGGAAACAGTAAATAAATGTGTAATGTGTCAGATAGTAAAGTTAAACAGAGAAAGTGTTATTTTGGATGGGAACACCAGGGAAGGCTTCAGTGATGAGAATCCAAAAGACATCAGGGAGTAGTAGGACTTCAGGAGTCAAGAGGCAGGATCTAGTTGGCATTTTTGAGGAACAGGTGAAAACTAATGAAACTGGGTGAGGGGAAGAGACAGACAGCTGGAGTGGGAACAGGTTATATGAGTCTTTGAGACTATAGTGAAGACTTGGCATTTTATTGTCGGTAAGTTGGGACATCACTAGAGGTTTTTAAGCAATGAGAAGAGGATTGATTGTAGAAGGGAAGAATAAGGTGACAAATTGGGAGGCTGTGGGAACAATCCATGTAAGAGAAGATGGTGATGTGAACTAGGTAGTAATGGAATATGTGATAGGAAACGTTTGGATTTTAGGTATGTATTTTGAAACTGGAACCAGTAGGATTTTTTTTCTCCTCATTGGATGGGATATGTGGGATTAACAGCAGAGGGAAGGATGCTGCCACAGGTGCTAGCATCAGGAACCAGAATACCGAAGTTTCCATTCCGAGATTAAAAAGAATCAAGAGCTGGGTTTTGATTCTACGACCTCATTAAATATAGAGGTGGGAATACCACATAGTGATGTCTAAGAATATCAAAGGAGAAGCAACTTTGAAGGGAAAGAGAGTTGGGTTTGGGATGTAACATGTAAGTGGCAAAATTAAGTGGCTTAAAATTGAGAATTGAGGATTTATAAGAAATTCTTAGAGAATGTATGTTTTTAAAGTGTAGAGCACAGGCTTGTTAAATTGCTTGGTATTGGGTATTGGTAATGATACAACTGATAGAATGAGCCTCCTTACTGTCTGGCCCAGCTGTTTGCCAATGGATAAAGCCATTACTTGTAGTAAGCCATTATTTGCTACAGAGAAGAAGAGACAGCACTGCCAGTTAAATTATTATAGGTATGCTAGTTACTGAATTGTTAAAATGTAAGGGGAAACAGTCTTAGGATCAATGAAATAACCACAGTCAACAAGGAAATACCGTAGTGTGCAATTTAGAAGGACCTAGTGGGCTGGAATAAAGGGAGTGGGGAGTCTGTGAGGCTAAAGAGATTATGGGAAAGTAAGAGAGCTAAGGGTAAGAATTTGTGCTCAAAGAATGTGTTTTGGACTCAGAAGATTTCAGAGGTCCAGCTCTTTCAAGCCTGAGTCACACCTTCTAGAATTTGTAGAAAACTCATGATTGCTTGTTTCTGTTGGTGAATGGAAGTAGAAAAGGGGGTTTGAATATCAGACAGTAGAGCGTCTTGAGAATTACTGTAGCCCATCTAGTTTATTTAATTTTACTGATGATGAAGGTGAGACCCAGAGTTTAAATGACTTACAGAGGTCAAAAAACAATTTATAATAGAAGCAAGTTGAAGTTTTTTTGACTGGAAGGCAAGGTTTTTAGTTTAATAATTCAAACTTTTGCTTCAAATGTTTCTGTCTAAGAAGCACATTACTGTGGTCTAATTTGAAAACACTTATTTTTCAACAGCCTTAAAGAACTGCTGAGAGCAAAATTAATTGAATGTGGCTGGAAGGATCAATTGAAAGCACATTGTAAAGGTAACTAATTTAGAAGTTAAAAAACTAACTGCATTGCATTAGACTGGGCTGTGGGGGCTTCACTAGGGGACAGTATAGTAGTATTTTAAGGGTCTATGGAGTGTACAAGCATAAATTTAAAGTAGGAAATTGAAGTTTGTAGTAATGGTTTCCTTCTGTGACATATGTATCTAATTCCTGATGATGAGTTTAAAATAAATGAGGCAAGAGTGCCTGCTTATGAGCCTCTGTCTCAAAACATGGGGAACCCCATGTTTTTTGTTCTGCTTCCTAGAAGTAAAACATTGATATTCTTGATTTATTTTAACTTAGAACAGATTAAAGATTTTGTGGTTGGCAGGTTTTTATACGAATTATAGACCTCTTGTCTTTAATGATGTTACTTTGGGAATTTTATAAAAAACTCAGAGACTTACTCTTTAAAATGATAGAACAGAAGCTTGTTAAATTGTTTGGTATTGGGTATTGGTGATGATACAGTTGATAGAATGATCCTCTTTCTGGTTCAGCTTATGGTATAATAGAATTCTGGATATTTTTCATGGATTTGCATTGCATTGTAAGGGTTTCCACAATTAATAATGATCATAGAGACTGCACAAGGCATTGACCGTGAGAAGTGAGTGTGGTAAATTAGTAAGACACAGACTCAGCAGTCTTGCAGATGTAACTGGTAAAGGACTAGAGCTGGATTTCAACTTGTTGCATGGATAGGTTATTTGATCTTTAAGCTTGTCTCCTTGCTTTGCTTGTAAAGTGAGAAAAATACGTAGCTCATTAGGTTATCGTGAAGGTTAAATTATGTAAAGCATCTAGCACATGATAGATGTCCAGTAAATGTTAATTTCTGTCTCTCATCTAGTCTTTTGTCTTAGCCTAGAGAAAAGAACAAAGGAATTGTTCTACATTTTCAGTTTTTGGCTGTGAATAATAGCTTTTTGTCCCTGAACACATTTAAGACCTAGTAAGGTGATAGTGAAATAAGATCTACCTTTGGCTTATGTAAGCATTTCTAGCTGTTAAATGTGAACATTACAGCTGAGATTCATTCTAAGTGTTACAGTTATTTAAGTTACACATTATCATTATTTAGTTGAGAAATGAATGGGCTTTTATTTATTTTTTTGATCCGGAGAATATGAAGTGTGTTTATAAGATTGAATGAAATAACCTTAATTAAAAAATAATAAAAACATCCTCTTTTTTTTTTGAGGACCAGTCTGTACTCTATAAACATGATCTTAACCCTTCCTCTATGAAAATCTTTCTTACAGATAATGATTTTAAATGATATGATTTGTTTTTTGCTTTTGCATAAGAGGTAATTAAAGAAAAAGGACTAGAACACGTTACTGTTGATGACTTGGTGGCTGAAATCACTCCAAAAGGCAGAGGTATGGAATGTAAATTGTGTTAAAGGAAACATGGGCTAAAGACAATTTTTTTCCCCTCACACTTGTTGAGATTTTCTTTCTTTTTTAAGGAAAAAGCCTCCTTTCTAAAAGCATTTGGGTACTTGCATTTCCTCATGTAGGAAGAGTTGTAATTGCCCAACTTGCCTCTCGAGCATGGTCTTGAATAACAAGTGGATTGACAGATATGTTTTTGTACTATAAAACAATGTAAATATCAGTTGACATTGTTAAGATGGAAAATTTTTTTAACTGTGCACATTTGTAGAGGCAAATATTGTTTGAAGCTAGAAATAACTTTATCAGATACAACCAGATTCTAAACCATGTGAATATTTAGTACTTCAGAGTTTTACTCCATTTCCTAAGCCTTTCCTGCACTTTCTTTGCTTATTAAAAATAAACTAAGCCCACTTCTTAAATGCCTAGTTAAGAATTTGATAGCCATTATTTTCAGTTGTTTCCATAAAAGTATTTTACATAGTTACAAAGAGAGCAGGTAAATTAGGTGGCCCTTAAGTTGTTTTCTTACACAGAAATGATAAACCAAACCACTGTTGTCACATTGATTCCAACTCTCAGCTGCCTTTTAGGACAGAGTAGAACTTCCCATAGGGTTTCCAAGGCTGTGATCTCTGTGGAAACAAAATGCCACATCATTCTCCCTCAGAGCAGCTAGTGGGTTCAGATTGCTGACCTTGAGGTTGGCAGCTGAATGCTTAACCACTGTACCATCAGGTCTCATTCAGAAGTGTTTTAGAGAGTTTCAGTTTCAGATAGCTTGAAAATTATTACTATAGAACTCTTGTGATTCCCTGAACTGCTACCAGCTGGGAAGAACCTACAGAATTCCATGATCTTTTCAGCCAACTCGTTAGGCCTGTTGGCAATGAGGTGGTTGTAGCTGATAAACAAGACTTCAGATAGGTCTAAGGAGAAGGAAAAGCTTTGTATTTCTTGTACACATTACTAATTTACATTTTAAGGTAATTAATGTAATTTCCTTCTCTAGTTTGCTTTTGTAAATAATAGTTAACCTGACCAGATTATTTAGGAACTGACTGTTAAGGTTAGGAATTGCTCTGTGCTTCTTCAATACTGAACATCTTAGACATTTCAGTCTCATGAACTACCCTCCTAGAGAATGGGCTGTCTTAGTTTGTCTAGTGCTTTCGTAACAGAAATACCACAAGTGGTTGACTTGAACAAACAAGTTTATCTTCTTATGGTTAGGAAGGTAGAAGTCTGAATTCAAAGTGTTGCCTTTAGGGGAAGGCTTTCTCTCTTACAGTCTCCAGGATGGGGTTGTTTCTTTTCAGCTGCTGTTCTTGGCTGTGTTTTCACCTTGACATAAGTAATTATTGATCTTTGTGTGGCATAGTATCTTTGTGCTTGCTTCTTTGCTTAGTTTATTTGTTCTTTTCTATCTGAAAAGGAGATTGACTTGAACTGATCACTCTGCTAATACTGCCTGATTAACATGACAAAACTCCTTCCTAAATAGGATAATAACTACATTAAGGGTTGGAAACCTTGGTGACATTGTAGCTGAGAGCTATGTCTGTTGACCGATAGCTCAGTCTGTTACAGGAATAAAATGAAAGAGAAGTAAAAATCAATGTTTCTTTGTGTTATTAAAAACCAGACCACACCCACTGCCATATAGTCGATTCCAGCTTGTAGCAACCTGATAAGACAGAGTAAAACTGCCTCATAGGGTGTCCAAGGAGTGCCTGGTAGATTCAAACTGCCAGCCTTTTGGTTAGCAGCCATAACTCTTAACCACTGTGCCACCAGAGTTTCATTGTCAAGAGTAGATATACTTGTTTGTATTAATTTACATAGAGTAGAACAATTTTAGCACCCGCATAGATTCAGGAGCCCTGGTGGTTTAGGGATTAAAACCCGTGCTGCTAAACAAAACGCTGGCAGTTCAAATCCACCAACTGCTCCTTGGAAACCATATGGGGAAGTTCTCTGTCATCTAGGATTGCTCAACTAGATGACACTGCGTAGAGATTTGTGTAGTTACCGCTACAGTCAAGGTACAGCAGAGTTCTATCACTCAAAAAAAAATTCCTCTAAAATACTCCTTCATGGTCATACTCTATCCCTGACTCTTAAGAAAACTGATCCCTTCTCTATCACCCCATAGTTTTGATTAAAAGGGTTTGTTGGTTGGTTGGTTTTCTTAGTGGAAGTACTACAAATTGAACAGAGGGCCTCATGCAGGACTAAAAGTATTTTTAATATACATTGATTGCACTTGCAGTGGGTTATCACATTTGTAGAATCAGTTATGAAGTCTTAATTTCTAGGCAGACACAAACTGAATATCTATAAAGGAGTGTATCTGTCCTATTTGTGTTCTTATTTGTGTAATTCCTTATAGGAATGTTGAAGTATATCTGAATTGTTATATTTCCCCTAAATATATATGCAAATGCATTAGAATTTTAGTTCATTCTCCATTGTTTTTAGTAGCCAGAAAAGAAGACACAATAGTATAGATTTGTTAATTGACATTAAATTAACAAATTAAAATTTCAGAATGCAAGAGTTTGGGGTTTTGTTATGTTTTTCCATTTTTAGTTTACTAAAATAGGGAGCACGGGTTGGCACAGTGATCAAGAGCTGAGCTACTAACCAAAAGATCGGCAATTCAGATCCACCGGACACTTGAAAACCATATGGGGACAGTTCTGCTGTGTCTTGTTGGGGTCACTGAGACAGAATCAATGGCAGTGGGTATATTCTGAGTAGATAGTATAATCACATGACTGATTCAGAGCTCAAAAAGTGGAAATAGAATTACTGTGGCAGTTCGTTACGCATTTTTGCCAGTCATGGAACGTGTGCATTTGTTTCAACAAAACATTGCTAGATTACCTTCCAGAAAATGTTGTGCCAATTTTACACTTCTGCAAGCTAATATGAGAGTGCCTGTTTTCCCTGGGTCTCACAATATGTTATCAGACCACTGGATTTTAGCTGTTGTGACTGGCAGAGTATGCTGTCTCCATGTGGCTTTAATTTTCATTTCTGCAGTTGAGCATCTCGTATGTTCAGGAACTTCTTTCATCTTTTCAGTAAATAGTCTTCATCTCCGTTGCTTGGTTTTCTGCTGGCCTGCTCGTCTCCTTCTGTCAATTTTAAGAAACCATATAATATAGTATAGAGATCAGCTCTTTTTTTATGAGAGCTTGGCTCTGCTTCAGTTCTTGTCGTTCGACTTTTGTATTGTGATTTTGACCAAGGTTGTTATTGGCGTGTGAGTCAAATTGAGCAACCTGTTCCATCCCCTAATTTTAAAAAGGCCTTCTTCACTCTTGGTTGAATGAATTTCCATGTTTTCTTCTCAACAAAATGTGGCGTATTTAGGTATTGGATAGTTAATTAAAACAATATATTGAATATATACATTTTCCAGATATGTGTACTTATTTTTATGGATGCATAAGAGTTATTTATGAAATTCTTTCACTGGTAATCCTGAATAAAATTTTAAATCTCAAATTGACATCTATTCACTGGAGGCTTCTTACTTTTCCATTTTTATTTTTTATATTTCAGCCCTGGTACCTGACAGTGTAAAGAAGGAGCTCCTACAAAGAATAAGAACATTCCTTGCTCAGCATGCCAGCCTTTAAGATTGTACTAGATTGTGTTGTTCTGTGGTTTTATTTCTGAAAGTGAAACTTGCCATAAATTAGAAATCGATTTCCCAAAATAAAATCCTTTTTTGTATGACAGTATACAGTTTTCAGTAATGATGTATACATTGTATTGATTTTTTTTCCCTAAATGTGTTATTTTAATAAATATCTCATGAATGAGTTTGAAGTTGCTTGGCATTTTGGAAAAAAGAGTATTTTGTCTTTAGTACTGACTTATCAGATTTCTTAACAGAAGTCAACAATTAATAGAGTTTAAGTATGTATTTAGGATACATGAGTCTCCATTCAGAACTGAGGAGAACGCAGATACGCAGCCTTTTCAGATTGTCATTTTAATGCTCTGTCTTGTACTACAGTCATTTTGCCTTATTTCCTGTTTTGTGTAAACTGAGGATTAGAACTGGATCTTACTCATCTTTATGTGCCTTCCATTGCACCTCAGAGAATTTCCCATCTAGTTGAAGAGTGAACGTTGGCACAGTGGCTCCACGCTGAGCTTCTCCCGTGTATTTTCTGAAATGAACTTTGAAAGCAGAATCTTGGTTACGTCATGTACTGTGGTCAAGAAAGAAGTTAGTGGGAAATACTCAACCACCGTTAGTGTTCGTCTGACATCAAGACTGTCAAATCCAATGGATTCCTGTCTATTCTTAGGTGACCTGCACTGGAAAATAAGAATGTGACCATCCTGACACTTGGAACTTTCTCCCCGCTCTGCATTGTTTCTTCCTGCCACAACAAGTTCCTTCTGTGTCTTGTGGAGTACCTTTTCTGTATGGGACTTAAATAACAGTGTTTCTAGGGCTCCCATCTGGGCCTTCTGCCTAACTAACTGGATATACTTTTCTTGGACAAATCTCAGGAAACCTGGGCCAGACCGTGGCTTCAAATACCAGCAGGTTGACAGAAGCTTAACTGTATCTTCAAACCAGACTTCAACCCAGGCTCCAGACCCGTATTCACAGCTGTTAAAGATCTGCTTCCATGGACATCCCACAAGCACTCTAAACTGAACATAAACTAAAATCATGATTATTGCCCCCAAACATCTGCCCCTGCTGTATTCTTTATCGTTGAATGGCCCCTCCTAGACATGCATACAGATTACGTAAAATGCTTGTAAAAATGCTGATTCTGAAGGTAAGTAAGATGGCACATGATTCTGACAAACTTCTTGATAGCCCTTTACTGCTGGCTGAGGATCACTCTGAGTACAGAAAGGCTATAAACTGTCTACTATCTGTCTTCACTACCTTAGTTCATGCCCAAATTATTGCAGTAAACTAGTATTTCCTTACTGTAGTCCCATACCACCTCCATTATCTCTTACATACTGTTGCCTGAGTGGCCTTACCTTACTGAAATTCAAATCGGGTCATTTTGTTCTCTACTTGAAGTTTCTCAGTGACTATAATTGACAGAATAAAACTCAAACTTGACATAACACTTGGGGCCTTCTAACATTTAATTATTTCTCTGGTTAGTTTGAAGGGTTCCAAAGTATCACATTGGTTTCATTCTTAAATATCTTTGTAAATCCAACCTAGCAAGCCCTTCGTGCCAATCTGTCTAATTCCTGCGTATCCCTTCAAAACTTAGCTCAAGTTGCTGAAACATCCTGACAGTCCCCTCTTGGGTCTAAATTCCCCTCTTCTGTTTTTATTAAGAAGTGCCTGTGCCTAGTTGTTCTAGCACAGTGGTTCTCCAACTTCTGTTCATCTAATGAAAAAGAAAGATGACTTTGTAGTCCCAATTCTTCATTTTCTCAGTATCTCTGAGAAATGCTTTGCGGATAAATGGGAGAGGTTACGTATGAATAAACCAGTACATAAACATGGGAGCACAGAAAAAAGAAAGTACAATGTGATGAACAATTAGTACACCTTAGCTGATAGTACAGTTATAGTACATTAATTTTTTTACCCACTGTTAGATATAATTTTATCTCTTGCTGAATTTAAATTTTAAAAGCAGGGCTTGTCCTCTGGGCATAATTGTCTAAAGTTTTGAACCTGAGAGACACAATCACAACACCTACCCAGAAGAGTTTCTTTCACTTTACCTGTTACAACAATGATTAAAGCAATGACCTGAAGCAATTAAGTTGTCATCCTGACAATCAAAAAAGGGAATAACCTGACATGATAGAAAATGTTAGAAGTGGGTAGTTCTTAGAATACTGGGGAAGTAAATCAAAATTGGTTCTAAAAATAGTATTTTAATAATAGAGAAAATGAAAATGGAGTTACTGATGAAACATCTGAAATGAAACAAAAAATGGACTGATAATACTTCTGGCAGTTTAAAGAACTCACACCTCCCCCTATTACAGTTTTTTGACATCTTGGAAATGTGGAATTTGCATTAGAACCATTAATATCTTTCAAATAAACTACCTTAATGAACATAATGACTCACATCTTTGCTTTATATGAACTAGGAATACGTTTAAAAAATCTTGCGCCCTTTCATACTCTGTTGAAAATTCAATAGACGACTGAAGAGTACTGGATGAATGAAATGCTGATTAGGATAACTGTAAACTTCTCCTGTACAGAATTAAAGAAGATCCAACTAAATCATTTATGTAATCACTTTTGCTTTGGCATTACAAGTATATCATTTGGTTAGCACTGCCAAGCCAGAGCCAGGGTGATGGGGATTGGTAATTGGATATGGAACTTCATAACTTGAGAAAAGGCTACATCCAACTCAAGAGAACTGTAACAGCTGCCTAGTAGCAACTGTTGGAAATGATCCCATGTGGTTGTGTGTGTCTGTGAATGTTTTAACTGCTCTTGAGAATGGGTCCCATATTACTGACTTCATAAGAAAATCCTCATATTGACCATTAGAAGCCATACAAAAGTCATTAAATAAATCTACCAAGAAAATCAACAGGCAAATGAGACAATTCTTGTTCTAGCCTCATCTGTATTGATGCTGAATTACCAGGTAAGATTTTGTTCTGCCTCTTATTTGTGTAATAGAGCTGATAATGCTAAGTTATCAGGAACCCCATTAATAGGGTAATCTGCAAAAGGAATGTAGATTTATATAATGATTCATGTCATTCCCTGAAAGAACAATCACTGAGTTTGTTTTCTAGATTCATACAGATAAGCATGAAACACGTTTACTTGGAAAATGGATGCTTCTGTTTTTCTGGAGTTTCTAAGCAATATTAATTACCCTGAAAATATATGCAAGAAATAAGACCAACATAAGACGATTTGAGTAGAATCTGTGTTACTATAAAGGAGGAAGTTTAAATTTATTTGTAGACGTTTTTGCCTTCATTCTATAAACTACGGCATTCATATTTTGATCTTCAGTGCCTAACACAGGAAGTACTCAAATTCTCTAAACAAATGAAAGGCAACAGAGGAATCTGGAATGTGCCTTTTGAGCAGATTTTGTTATTATTTTTAGGTGTTCTGGTTACCCACCACCAGGGTGCACTTCAAGCCTGTATTTTGGTCTTCTCTGGGCCTTGTAACTGAATCGTGTAACGTTTTGAGATGCTTGATTTTAGTTCAGGCTAGCCATTTTTCTGACCCCCAGAGTATTCAAGGAGCACCTGGTGGATTTGAACTGCCGATTTTCTTAAGATAAAGATGTTATTTATTAGTGTAAAAAAAATTAATGTAACTTCATAATGCTGCTGGTATAAATTAAGATGAAGCTATCGTGAGATGTAGATGCTGTTTTGCTGTGATCTTTTCTGAAGCCAGCTCAGTAATTCACCAATGGATTGATTTAAATATCATAGTTACTGAAATAGTTCTATTTGAACTACTCCATTAAAAAATGAAATTCTTAATAACAAATGAAAATATAATTTTCAGTGCTTACCATTATGTTCCTTTCTTATCAAGAGCCTTTTTAAAAGGAAATAATCGTATTTTCCTCCTTTATGCTGTTCAATTTTTTTTTTCTTAAAGTATGAGAGTGTTATGTAGTACCAAATCCCTGTAGACATTCAGTGAATGTATGCTTCACCGATGAGAAAAGACAGTGAAAGAAGGCAGGCAGAATCGGTATTCCTGGTGCAATGCTACTTCTAAAGTAGTTTTAGTACAGGAGCTGATGGTGTTGTTAGCACATGCCTTTGGGATCTGCCTGGGATTAGTAGGATTAAGTGATAAATAAATGACTTTACCTTCTTACCCTAAAAAATTTTGTTGAGGGCACAATTTACTCTTCTTAGGCAACTACTTGTATCAAGGTTGAGCTTTGACAGGAATACAGCCATAGAGTAAAAATCAAAAATTAAACCAGTTACTGTCAAATTGATTCCAACTCATGATAACTCCATGTGTGTCAGAGTAGAACTGTGCTCCCTAGGGCCTTAAGTAGTTGATTTTTCAAAGCACATCACCAGGCCTTTCTTCCAAGGTGCTTCTGGGTGGACTCAAATCTCCAAGCTTTGGATGAGTAGTTAACTGTCTACCCCTACCCAGGTACTCCTGGATGATTTTTAAAAAAAGAAAGAAAGAAATCACAAGAAATAATGTGCGGTTATGGTAAATGAACATACTTGTGTAATAACTGATCCTATTAAAGACTAGATTATTGCCCAAGTATTATTCCAGAAGTCTCTCTTGTCTTCTGCTAGTCAATACCATTCTCCATCCCTAAGATAACTGCTATCCTGACTTGTAACACCATAAACTTTTTTCACCTGTTTTTTAAACTTGTTTGCTTCTAGTGCACAGGAAAGATCTATATTCTTTCTTTAGCTCTCCATTTTTCCTATGGAAATCCTGGTGGTTCAGTAGTTAGGTGCTGTGGCTGCTGAGGTCAGCAGTTGGAATCTAACAGGTGCTCCTTGGAAACTGTGAGGCAGTTCTGCTGTATCCTTTTGGGTAACTAAGAGTTGAAATCGACAGCAATGGAATTGGTTTTTTGTTTTTCCTCCCATCCTCCAAAGCCTAACCACTCATCTTCTTTTGTCTCGGTGGATTTGCCTATTTTAAATATTCCGTATGACATACAGTACTTGTCCTTTCGTGTCTATCTAATTTTACTTAGCATAATGTTTTCAGGGTTCAGCCATGTGGTGGCATGTATCAGAACCTCGTTCTCTTTATAGCTGAGTGGTACTCTGTTGTATGTATATACCACAGTTTGTTTATCCATTCATCTGTTGCTGGGCACTTGGTGATTTCCAGATTTAGGGTACTGTGAATAATGCTTCAGTGAATATTGGTATGCGTGTGTCTTTAAGTGCCTGCTTGCAAGTCTTCTGGAAATGTACCTATGAATGAGATTTATATTTAACATTTTAGAAAGTGCCAAGCCTTTTTCCATAGCAGCTGTATCATTTGACATTCCCACTAGCAAGGTTTTGTTACGGAAAATGAGGAAGGGAAAGACACCCAGGAAAAGGCAAGAAGCTGTTTATTGCACCGGCAGGCCAATGGGACCTTCTCAGGTTCCAACAATTGGCCCCGAGTGGGGTTTTGGGAGGGTAGACATAGCGCAGTTTGAGGATGTCGTGATTGAGACAAATGGGGTGAGTGGGCGGAGTTCTGAGGGGGTGCATCCTGCCAGCTGGGGAGCCGGGCTGAGAAAGGAAAGGGGAAAGGAAATATTGTATCCCGCCAGCTGGGATACAAAGAGAATATCGTATCCCACCAGCTGGGGAGCCGGGCTGAAAAAGCAAAGGGGAAAGGGAATATCATGTCCTGCCAGACGGGGAGTTGGGATGAGAAAAGGAAAGTGTCCTGTCAGACGAGTGCCGGCTGAGAAGGGAGAGGGAGCATTGTATCAGGCACCGGCGGGGGCAGCAAGGAGGGGGAGGAAAATTTTTCAGCCTCAGTTATCCATATTATTCCCCCCTTTTATACCCCCCTTTGATAAGGGTGGGTATCACAACTCTTCAATGTAGGCCTGGGGAAGTTGTTGATAAGTTCAGAGGGTCAGGACTCTGGAGATGGTTTTGTTGAGTAAGTTCTGTTCTAGTTGGTCTCGCAGATGACACAGGAGGCAGGGTCCGAATGTCAGGACTATGAATCCGAAGGTGAGTGGCCCCCACAGGGGGGCCAGCCAGGTGGCCCAATTTGACATGAGTCCCCATCCAGACTGGGTAAGTTCGCGTCGTCTTTGTTCTATTCGGTTTTTGAGCTCTGTAACCTCAGTGTGACAATGTTAGAAGCATTTACAAAATAACAACATTCTTTGCCTAGCGCCATACAGGTCCCGCCCTTCTCTGCTAGTAATAAGTCTAACACTCGTTTGTTTTGTAAAATAACTGCTGCCAGGGAGTTAATTTGATTCTGAAGTATAAGAAGTGTGTCAGCAACTTGGTCCATGTCCGCATTGAGTGCCTCTGATAGTTTTTTATAAAGGGTAATGGATGTGGGGACTCCACCAGTGCCTGCAGCGAGTCCGATGAGTGAAGTGAGTCCTAATACAGCTATGCCTATGGCCCTTCTTAGGTTAGGTGCGGGGAGGAAGAGAGACTCAAAGTCTTTTGGTGAGTAAATGTGATAATTGGGGAAGGCATACACCGGAGTGCAGGTATGGTTGGTGGGGAGGCACTTGTGCAGGTTAGAGTCTCACCACAGGAAGGTGGTATTGTCAGTACAGGTTAAGTTGGTGGGTGTGCTGAAGGTTTGTGTTTGTAAGCAGTTCAGTGTGCAGGTTTGGATTGTATCAGTGTGTTTCCAGCAAGTGGAGACAGTGGAGTTGAGGAGAGGAACCTGAGTTGCTAGAGTGCTAAGGAGTCTATGGGAGGAGTTTAATTGGGTTGTTGATTGGGTTAAGTTTACTGGGTAGGTGAGAATACTGGCCTGATGAAAGGGGGAGCAGACCCAGCATGGGTTATTGGCGGATTTGGTGATGTTCTGGGCCTGGATGACTTGACTAATAATTTGTATGGTATGTGTGTGAGGTCGGTTTATGTACTGGGTGATTTTGGGGGATATGGGTTTGTACGAGGGGAGTGAATTATTTCTGTCTTTATTCTCTTGTTCTAGGACGTTTTCAAGTTGGGGTCCAAATATTCCAGTCACCCCAAGATTTGATGGGATGTTTATTGTGGGTTTTGGGTTTGGGGGATTGTTTCGTTTGCTTGGGATTTGATTTCCGTAATATGGTTCTTTAACTCTACTGGAAACTTGGGAAAGGACTATATGTCCCGTGGAGGGGCTTAGATGGGCAGCATACATAATAGATAAGCAAAGCACCCTAGGAGCGTGGTTTTTTTGTCCGGAGGTCCATGTCTGGGGAGAGGTGGTATAAAGTCCTAACAGGCAGAGAATAAGAACAGAGATTATGAGGGAGTAGTGGGCCAGTGAGGCTAGAGTCCGATGCATTTGAGAGTCAGTTTGGTTGGCCAATCAGGGTGACTGAGCGAAGTCCATTCATGGGGTGGTGCTGCCGATTTTATCCGTGAGTGATGAATCCACGGAGCATGACCTGCAACTTTAACAGCGGTTGGGGTGGTTAGTACAACCTGGTGAGGGCCTCCCCACCACGGCTGAAGGGGTTCAGCCTTCCATAATTTTATCCAGACATAGTCTCCAGGTTTGATTTTATGTACAGGATCTAAGAGGGCTATAAGGATTCTCTCTAGGATATACTGTGAGAGGCTCTTGAGAGTATTGCCTAAAGTTATTAGCTGCTGATCTAGCTGTGTTTCCCTTAGTTCTTTGGACGCACTTAGGCGAGGTATTATTGGAGGGGATCTTCCAAACAGGATTTCGAATGGGGAGAAAACTGATGGCCCTGGGGTGCATCTGATTTTTAGTAAGGTTATCGGTAGGAGAGTTATCCAGGGGAGTCCTGTTTCTTGTGTTTATTTGCTTAGGTGGTTTTTAAGGATTCTGTTCATTCTTTCTACTTTTCCTAGAACTCTGGGGTCTCCATGTACTACGGAGTTTCCATTGTATCTGCAGGGTTTGTGAGGTTTCTTGCATGATGGTTGCTATGAAGGATGGCCCGTTGTCACTCTGTATGGTGAGGGGAAGCCCATATCGGGGGATAATTTCCTTTAGTGATATTTTAACTACTTCTCTGGCTGTTTCAGTGTGGGGGGGGGGGAAGCTTCTATCTACCCAGTGTGTGTGCAGACGAGGACTAGAAGATAGTGGTATCCATTGCACTTAAGGAGTTCAGTGTAGTCTATTTGTATATCTTCTAATGGAGTTGTTCCAAAGTGCTGTACTCTGGGAGACCCGAGGGGGCCCTGCCTGGAATTATTTTTGAGGCAGATGAGACACCTTTGAGTGATCTGTGTACACAAAGTTGACAAGTTGGGTATTTAAAGGTATTTCTCTAAGGCTACCTGAAGTTTGGTCTTTCCCCAGTGAGTGAGAGTGTGTTGTTTATGGACGAGTGGGTAGGCTAGAGACCTGGGGATGAAAATTTTGTTATCTGGCAGTTTCCACCAATTGTCCGTGGTTTTTGAGGCTTTTTCAGATTCAGCCCAGTTGTCTTCTTGAAGAGTGTATGTTGGTTTAGGGGGTAGTTCTGGTGCGAGAAGTATGAGGCTGGGTGATACTGGATCATCAGTAGATTCAGCAGCTTGACTTGCTGCCCGATCTGCGAGGCAATTTCCTCGCGTCTGTGGGTCGTTTCCCTTTTAGTGTCCTTTGCAGTGCATGACTGCCACCTTCTGGGGTTTCCAGACAGCTTGTAGAAGGTAGAGGATCTCATTTTTATTTTTTATGTATTTCCCTTGTGCGGTGAGGAGACCTCTTTCCTTATAAATAGCTCCATGTATATGAAGAGTAGCATATGCATAATTCGAGTCTGTATAAATGTTAACCCTTCTGTGTTCTGAAAGTTCCAGGGCTCTTATTAGGGCCCATGGCTCAGCTCTCTGTGCTGACCACCCACTGGGGAGTCTTCGGCTCTCTACGATTTTATTGGGAGTAGTGACCACATATCCCGTTCCTCTTTCTCCCTGTTTGTCAATGAAACTGCTGCCATCAGTGAATAAGGTGAGGTCTGGGGTGGGCAGGGGCTGATCCTGGAGGTCAGGCCTGCTTGAGTATACTGTATCAATTAACTCCTCGCAATCGTGGTCCGGGGGCCCGATTCGGTGGGTAGGTATGTTGCAGGATTCAGGGTTTTTACTGGTTCTATTGTGAGGTTAGGGTTATCATGGATTAGTTTCTGGTATTTCAGGATTCTGCTGTTATTTAGCCATTGGTGTTTTCCAGAGGCTAAGAGTGACAAGACACTGTGAGCCATCTTCACTCTCAAGAGTTGGCCAAATGTCAATTTCAGTGCCTCTTCTATCAGGATGACTGTGGCTGCAAGATTTCTGAGGCATGGGGGCCAGCCGGCCGCTATGGTGTCTAGTTGTTTCAAGAGACATGCTACTGGTCGTTGCCATGGTCCCTGTTCCTGGGTCAGCATGCCCAATGCTGTTTTATTTTTTTCACAGGTGAACAAGTTGAAAGGTTTAGAAATATCAGGCAGGCCCAGGGCTAGGGCTTGGGTTAAGGCAGTCTTTATGGCTATGAAAGATTCCTGATGTTCAGGGGTCCAATTAAATGGGTTGTTTTCTGGCCCTTTAATGGCTTCATACAGGAGTTTCGCCAAGTCTGCGTGCCCAGGAATCCATATCCTGCAGAATCTGGCAGCTCCCAGGAATTCCCGTAGTTGTCGGCAAGAAAGACAAAGGGACTGAGAGTGCATTAATAACTTGTTTCCGTGGAGTAGATAAGGACCTTTTTCCCTCTTGTAGAATGAATCCCAAATAAGTGACCTGAGTCTGACAGAGTTGGGCCTTCTCCCAGGACAGTTGGTAGCCCTTTTCTTGTAAGAGTGTTAGAAGAGTCTTTGTATTATGGAGACACTGTGCCTTGGTTGTGCAGGCTAGGAGAATATCATCTACATACTGTAGAATGGTGGTTGGTTGTTCAGGGTTTGTCTCTAGTTGTAATTCCGCCAGGTCCTTGGCTAGGACTTCTCTGAAAATAGTAGGAGAGTTCTTGAACCCCTGTGGGAGCCTGGTCCAGGTCACTTGCTGAGTGAGGTTCGTGTCGGGGTCTGTCCACGTGAAGGTGGACAGGGACTGGCTGGCTGAGGCCAAGGGAATACAGAAGAAAGCATCTTTGAGATCCACACAGGTATACCATCTCGTTCCGGGGGGGAGGAGGCCGAGAAGAGTGTAGGGGTTCGGAACAATAGGTGGTATGGTCACTGTATTTTCATTTATGAGTTTCAAGTCCTGTACTGGCCTCCATCCCTTTCCGTTAGGTTTCTTTACTGGCAGAAGTGGAGTGTTCCATGGTGAGGTGCATGGTTTTAAGATATGATGAGTTAACAGTCTCTTGATGTGGGGGGCGATGCCTTCTTGAGCCTCCTTGGAGATTTGGTACTGATTGGCTTTAGTAGGGGTGGCTCCTGGTATCAACTTGATGTGTATGGGTGGTGTGTGTTTAGCAAGGCCAGGTGGGTTGTGTTCAGCCCAGAGATTGGGGTATAGTTCTAGCCACTCAGTTGTGTTTTTTGGTGCCATTATGGGTCTGTCTGGAGTATATAATGCCCACTCATCCTCTCTGTTCACAGTCACAGTCAGTTGGCTCTGATCTGAGATTGTCATGGTGGGTTCCCGGGGATTAGTGAAAGAGATGGTGGCCCCCAATTTTGTGAGGAGGTCTCTCCCCAGCAGGGGCGCTGGGCATTCGGGGATCAGGAGGAACTCATGTTGGGCCTTATGTCCTCCCAGGGTGCACGTTCAAGCTTGGAGGAAAGGCCTCTTAGACTGGTTCCCGGTGGATCCCGTGATCGTGACCTGTCGCCTGCTGAGAGGATTTACTTGGTTTGTTAGGACAGAATGCTTGGCTCCAGTGTCAACTAAGAAGTCCACCGGCTGGCCCCCGACTTTAATCTAGACCATGGGTTCATGGGGGCCCAGTCTGTATGAACCTGGTCACCCCTAGTTGGAGTCCTCACCCACCAGGGCCAATGTCATGGTCGGTGGTTCCAGTAGATATCCTTCGGTGGGTGCCATTGTGGGCTTTCTGGGTCGGACTTTGTCCTCCACTGCCCGCTTCCTTGGTGGCCTGGTGGGACAGTCACGCATCCAATGTCCTTCTAGTTTGCAGTAGGCACACTGATTTGGGCCCAGTGGCGGTCTGGAGGGTCTCATGGACTTTTGGGGGTGCTCAGTAGCTGGGGCGGGGGCCTTGCTGGTCAGGGCCTATGTGATGAGACGGGCATGTCGTCAGCCTTTCATTTGTCCTCCCTGTGGGCCTCTCGGTCCCGGTTCATGAAGACCTTATTAGCTATATCAATTAACTGGGAGCTGTTCATTCCACTGAATCCCTCTAGTTTCTGCAATTTTCTGCAGATGTCAGCAGCTGACTGGGAGATGAAGGTTGCATTTACAAGGGTCTGACTTTCGGGGGCTTCGGGATTGAAGGGGGTCCAGATGCGGAAAGCTTCACAGAGTCTCTCATAAAACCCTGAGGGAGGCTCTTGGGGTCCTTGAAGGACTGCTTGGGTTTTAGACAGATTAGTTTGTTTCCTTGCTCCCTGCCTGATTCCATGTAGCAGTGCCCTCTGATAGGTCTGGAGTCGGTGGAGTCCCTCGGGAGTGTTAGGGTCCCAGTCGGGTCTGGTGTCGGGGAGCACCCGTGGAAGGTAACCTTCAATGTCTATGACGCCGGTAGGCGTGTTGTCCCTCAAGTACTGTTGGGCGTCTTTCATCGGTGGTGAAGAGGCTTAGAAATAGCTGTCGGATGTTGTCCCTTGTGGGGTTATGGGTATTGAAGATCACCTCGCACATATTTGCCTGAGGTTTTTTGGAGTAAGAGGGACTGTGGTGTTTCCAGTTCAGGAGATTGGTGGTGGTGAAAGGGACATATGTAAAGACAGGGGGTCCCAGGGTAACGGTCCCATCAGTTTCTATCTTTCCCAGTCCCTGAGTCTCCCTTAGAGGCAGTTGTAGTGTCTTATTCTGGGACCTTGTGACCGGCAGAGATGGAGGGGCCAGCGAGGCTGTTGGGGGTTCCACCAGAGGGGCCGGTAAGGCTGTAGGGGATTCCACCGGAGGGGTCGGTAAGACTGTTGGGGAGTCCACCGAAGGGGGTGGAGTTTCAATGGGGGGGCAGCAGGTGGTGCTGATGGCTGAAGTGGGTAGCCGAAATATGGGGGTGGGCCTTCTTCAGGCTGATCTTGGTAGATTATTGGAATTTTCTTCGAGACTCCAGAGATGTTCAGGAGGACCCTTCCAGGTCCTGACTTATTCGAACAGAATCTGACCCACTGTGGGAGGGTCTGAGCTATTTCTAACCACTGGTCTATATAGGGGAAGTGGTCAGGGTGTCCTCCTGATTTGGCAGTGACCCTATTCCAAACTGCCTGAACCAGGTGGGTGTCTAATGTTCCTTCAGGTGGCCAGTTGGTATCAAAGGAGGGCCATTCGACTTGGCACGGGGTTTTTAGTTTCTTGGGGCTAAGTTTAACTCCATGTCTCCCTTGAAGCCCTTATCAAAGTTTTTCAACATGCAGTCTAAGACTGTAGGTTTGCTGTGTGTCCCACCCATTCTGACGGTGCCGCAAGTGAGATGAAAGACTTGTCCCGAGGATCACTCAGATGCCCTTCTGGCCATTCCCCTCGCGGGGACTTAGGTGGGCTCTTGGCTAAGGTGTCCCCGTATAAACCCCTGGGCGGAGGAGGCTTGGCTCACACTGTTATGCCTTAGGAGTCCACATGGAACCGCAGGAGAGGGCCCACTCAACCTCTGCGTGAACTTGGAGGCACCGATACAATCACACAACACAAAATATATTCACTCACACAGACTGAGACTTCCACCCAGAGGGGGAATCCTGAATTGGGGCACAAGGGCCAGGAGGTGATCAGGCTCCCCTTTGCTCTGGAGAGAGGGAGGTCCTGACTGGGTTCGGGTGGCCCCAGGGCCTGACCTGGACTGAAGTCTTCTGATATCTGTTACCTGATCCTTTGAGGGTCCTGCGTCTCTGGAAACCTCTCCGGCAGGTATGAACGGAGAGGAGGGGGACCTCGTTAACCGGAAAATGAGTGGCGCCTGTCCGTCCTAGCCTGTCCGCCCCGGCCGATGGCCGAGGTCCCGAGAGGCAGGTGACAGCAAGGGGTCAGTCCATTCGCTTCCCAGCCAATGCACCAAAATGTTACGAAAAATGAGGAAGCAAAAGACACCCAGGAAAAGGCAAGAAGCTGTTTATTGCGCCGGCGGGCCCATGGGACCTTCTCAGGTTCCAACAATTAGCCCCGAGTGGGGTTTCGGGAGGGTAGAATAGTGCAGTTTGAGGATGTCATGAATGAGACAAATGGGGTGAGCGGGCGGAGTTCTGAGGGGGTGCATCCTGCCAGCTGGCTGAGAAGGGAAAGGGGAAAGGGAATACCGTACTCCGCCAGCCAGGGAGCCGGGCTGAGAAGGGAAAGTGTCCTGTCAGGGAAGTGCCAGCTGAGAAGGGAGAGGGAGCATCATGTCAGGCGCTGGCGGGGGCAGCAAGGAGGGGGAGGAAAAATTTTCAGCCTCAGTTATCCATATTAGTTTGAGTGTTCCAGTTTCTCTGTATCCTTGGTAATACTTATTTTATTTCTATTTTTATTCATTTCTTTTGTAAAATAATACCCATCAAGTGGAGGTGAAGTTGTATCTCATTGTGATTTTGATTTGCATTTCACTGATGGTACAGTGACTACACACTTGGCTGCTAGCAGAAATCTCACCTCCAGTTCAGCAGCCACTCCATGGTAGAAAGATACGGCAGTCCGCTTTGGTAACAGTGACAGCCCTGGAAACCCAGTTGGACAGTACTACTCTGTCCTGTGCTGTCACTCTGAGTCAGAGTCGTTTCACATGCAAGTGTATCTTCTTTGGAGAAATATCTATTCAACTCTGCTGTCCATTTTTTAATTAGTTGTTAGTCTTTGTGCTTATGAGGGGTTTTTTTGTTGTTTGTTTTTTTTTCCTCACTGTGATTGAGTGAGAGTGTACAATCTGGTTTAAATTTGCCTGCCTGCCTGTGTGCACCTCCTGCTGCTCTCCTTGCCTGGTAATAGCACTCCCTTCTGTTCCATACAAGTCATATCCTCCCAACAATCCCCTGTCGCCTCTTCTCCACCCCTTCCACTCCGCTCTAGTAAGAGGCCAATAGGATGACATTCAATAGGTGCATAGAACCATAAAGTGCACACGATATGGTCACTCTGTGTCAGTGAATCCAATCCATTCCTGTCCGAGGTGTTCACCTCAGTGATGGTTTATGGTCAGGGTCAGCATCAGGTCTAGGGGCATGCTCCCAGGGGGATCCCCAAGACCTTCAGACCATCAACTGCAGTCTTTTAGTGGAGTTTGCAGGGTGCACCCCTTTTTATTCCTGTATTGCCACTGGGACTCAACTGTATGAGCCTCATCACAGCTGTCAGTGGAGGTGGCTGTGTACCATCCAGTTCTTCTGGTCACCTGTTGATGTAGTCACCCATTCACATGGGTCTTTCTGTCTTCTGGGTTCCTTTTCCCCCATGTCGATTTTGTCCTTGGTGATCATCTGTTTCTGTTGAGTCAGGACCATTTGGTGTAGCTCAGATGGCAGCTTGCTAGCTTTTAAGACCCCAGACACCACTCACCAATATGGAGTACAGAAGACTCCCTTAGCAATAGGCTAGTTATGCCATGTGCTGATGAGTTTTAAGAGTTCTTAATATAGTCTAGATACTAAACGTTTATCTGATACATATTTTCTGCCATTGAATAGGTTGTCTTTTCACTTGCTTGATAATATACCTTGATGCACAGAAGTTCATTTTAATGAAGTCTAATTTTTCTTTTTTTTTTTTTTTTATTCTTGTTGCTCAAGCTTTTGGTGTCATATCTAAGAATCATTACCTAAAATAAGGTTTAGAAGCATTACTCCTGTGTTTTCTTGTAAGAGTTCTATGGTTTTAGCTCTTCTGTTAAGGTCATTGATCTATTTGGCATTATGAGTCCCTAAAAGCCTGCACAGTCTTGCCCTGGTTATCTCTCCAGCCTCAGCTCATTCTTCCCTCACTCTCACTTGCTATTTTCAGTTCTTAGTCATTCCACATTTATTCCCTACTTAATACAGTTGCTCTAGCTGTTCCCTTTGCTGGTACACTCTTTTTTCTTTTTTTATTTTTTAATTAAATAAAAAATGAAAGTGTACATACTCTGTGCTTACAATACTGGGTTAAGAGAGGAGAAGTAGAGAAGTTGTGTCAAAGTCCCATTAACATTTATCTTCTCACTAACATGTGTTGTCACCAATTTCACCCAATCAAATTTCTAACAACTATCTAATCTAAACCCTCGCCCCTCGACCTCCCGCCCTCCCACCTTCCCCACCGTTATAGCCGTCAGAGTCTTTTCTATTATGTGTGAGTATACTTTTAAGTTTTTATCATAGAAGTCTTACATAATAATTGTCCTTCTGTCACTGACTGGTTTCATTCAACATAATGCCCTCCAGTTGAGACCAAATTGAGAGATGTTTCCTGCTATCATTGTTGTTCTTTATCAGTGTATAGTACTCCATTGAGTATATATAGCAAAGTTTACCTATCCATTCTTCTGTTGGGCATCTGGGTTGATTCCAACTTTTTGCTATCATGGACTGTGCTGCAATGAACATTCGTGTGCATGTATCAGTTGGTGTGAATGGCCTTGATTTTGTAGGATGTATTCCAATCAGAGGGATTACTGGGTCAAATGGTATATCTATATCCACTATTTTAAGGTAACGCCAAATTGCTTTCCAAAGAGGTTGCACCATTCTGCAATCCCACCAACAGTGTAGCAGAGTTCCAATCTCTTCATAGCTTCTCCAACATTTATTGTTTTGCGTTTTTGGGAGCATGTTGGTGTAAGATGGTATCTCATTGTTGTTTTGATTTGAATTTCTTTAATAATTAATGATCATGAACAGGTCCACATGTGTTTTTTGGCTGCCTGGATTTCCTCTTTAGAGAAGTGTCTGTCCATCTCCTTTGCCCATCACTTAATTGGATGATTTCTCTTTTTCTTATTGATATTTTGTAGAACCTTATACATTATGGAGATCAGGCATCAGTCTGACACAGAGTTGCCAAATATTTTTGCCCATTCTGTAGGTGGTCTTTTAATTATTTTGATGAAGTCTTTGGATGAGCAGAAGTGTTTGATTCTTATGAATTCCCATTTATCTATTTTCTCTTCTGATGAATGTGTTTTGTTTGTCAGATTTTGAAGTCTGTGTATATTGCATATTAAAATGTCCATTATTGACTCTATCTTATCTTGGATGAGCTTTATCATTTTAGCTTTTATATTCAGGTCTTTTATCCAATTTGAGTTGGTTTTTGTATAAGGTGTGAGACACGGGTCTTGTTTCAGTTTTTTGCAGATGGATATCTAGTTATGCCAGTAGCATTTGTTAAAGAGACTGTTCTTACCCCAGTTCAAAATCTTAGGACCTTTGTCAAATATCAGCTGTTCATAAGAAGATGGTGGCATCTCTGGGGTCTCTACTTTGTTCCATTGGCCTATATGTCTCCTTTTGTACCAATACCAGGCTGTTTTGACTACTGTGGCAGTGTAATAGGTCTTAAAGTCAGGTAGTGAGAGGCCTCCCAGTATGTTCTTCTTTTTCAGTAGTGCTTTACTTATTCGGGGTTTCTTCCCTTTCCAAATAAAGCTGATAATTTGTTCTCCATCTGGTTAAAAAAGTAGCTGGAATTTGTATTGGGATTGCATTGTATAAGTAGAGTGCTTTGGGCAAAATAGACATTTTCACAATATTGAGTCTTTCTATCCATGAGCAGGGCAGATTACTCCATTTATGTAAGTCTCTCCTAGTTTCTTGTAGCAAGGTCTTGTAGTTTTCTCTGTAAAGATCTCTTATTTCTCTAGTTAGATTTCTTCCTAGGTATTTTATCTTCTTGGGGGCTATAGTAAATGGAATTTATTTGGTGATTTGTTCATTAATAATTTCTTTGTTGGTATAAAGCCAAAGCCAGCCAAGTGCCATCAAGTTGGATAGGAATGCTATTTAGTTAGGTTTATCTTGTATCCTGATACTTTGCCAAATTCTTCTATTAGCTCTAATAGTTTACTTATGGATTTCTTTGGATTCTCTGTATAAACAATCATATCATCTGCAAAGAGGGAAATCTTTACTTCTTCAGTAACACTATGGATGCCTTTTATTTCTTTGTCTTGTCTAATTGCTCTGGCTAGAACTTGAGCACAATGTTGAATAGAAGTGATGAGAGCAGGCATCCTTGTCTACTTCCCGTTCTCAAAGGGAATTCTTTCAGTCTTTCACCATTCAGGATGATGAAAGCAGTTGACTTTGCATAGATCTTACTGATTATATTGAGAAATTTCCCTTTTATTCCTATTTTTCTGAGAGTTTTAAGCATGAATGGATGTTGAACTTTGTCAAAAGCCTTTTCTGCATCAATTGACAAAATCAGGTGATTTTTATCTTTTGAGTTATTAATGTGGTTGATTACATTAATTGTTTTTCTGATGTTGAACCAGCCTTTCATCTCTGGAATGAAACCAACTTGATCATGATGAATTCTTTTTTTTTATATGCTGTTGAATTCTGTTGGCTAGAATTTTGTTGAAGATTTTTGCATCTAGATTCATGAGTAATATTCATTTGTAATTTTCTTTTTCTGTGGGATCTTTCCCTGGTTTGGGTATCAGGGTTATGCTGGCTTCATAGAATGAATTTGGAAGTATTTCCTCTCTTTCTATGGTGTGAAATAGCCTCATTAGTATTGGGGCTAATTCTTCTCTAAAAGTTTGGTAGAATTCTCCAGTAAAGCCTTCTGGGCCAGGACTTTTTTTTGGTTGGTAGATTTTTGATGACTTCCTCAATCTCTTCCTTTGTGATAGATTTGTTAAGTTGATCTATTTCTCCTTGTGATAGTCTTGGTGAGCCATATGAATCTAGAAATTTGTCCATTACCCCCAGGTTTTCAAACCTGTTAGAGTATAGCTTTTCATAGTATTCTGTTACGATATATTTTATTTCAGATGGGTCTGTTGTAGCATCTCTCAACTCATTTCTTAATTGGGTTATTTATATCTTCTGTTGTTTTTCTTTTGTAAGTTTAGCCAATGGTTTATCAATTTTATTGATCTTTTCAAATAACCAGCTTTTGGTTTTGTTAATTTTTTCAATTGTTTTTCTATTCTCTAATTCATTTAGTTCTGCTCTAATCTTAATAATCTGTTTATAATCCGTTGCAAAATGGCAGAGTAAACAGACATCTCCTCATCTCCCTCTGAGAACTAAGGCCTGGATGATACTTTTTTATAGAACATTGAATATCTGAGAAAACTTGGGACCTAACATATTTGACTGGGCAACAGAATCAGACTAATCTTCTCCTCTCAAAAACAATCCAGTGACCATTTGAACTCTGCTTCTGCTGCTACATTGTAACACAGAACTGCAGCTTCTGCAAAGGGCCAGTAACTGAAGTCTGCTGTCCCCAACTGCCTGTTCAGGCCAGCCTGTTGGACAGCTTCCAGCTATCAATTCAGAACCTGGACAGCTCCTTGCATAGAAGTGCAGTTTACTTTTACTTTTAAGGTTTACTTTTTTAAGGCTGAGAGGCTTGTATTTCCTCTTTGGAAATGTCTCTGTTGAAAAACCTCTTTTCTCTCACTCACATTATAAGATTGGCTGGCAGCCCCCAGTTTCTCCAGAAACAGAGTAACCTCTTTGCTACTCAATAAGCAAAATCTTCCACCCTTGAGAGTCCACCTAGAGTATTAGAGTCAGTGGGTGACCAACAGTTCTCTTAGATCCAATATCAGAGAAATCAAATAGCATCTAGATGGTACACAGGCAACAGACCATACTTAATCATTTAAAGAAACTGTCTTCAAATGCTCCAGAAAATTCCCCAAATATTCAAAAAATTTCCCAGATGAAGAAGTCTTTCTGAATCTAACAGAGGTTGAATACAAAAAAGTTATATATAAAACCCTCCTGGAGATTAAACAACATGCAATAGAACAAAATGAAAAATTTGGTAAACTGTTTGATATGCTAGAACATCAATGATTTGAAATACATCAGATTAGTAACAAAATTACGGAATTGGATAATTCTATCCAAAGCCAAAAGATTAGGATTGAACAGATGGAAGTTACAATCAGTGACCTAGAAGACAAAGTAACTAACGCCAACATTTATGAGGTAAAATCAGAGAAAAGAAATAAGAAAAATGAAGAAACATTAAGAAACATGGGACTCTGTGAAGAGGGATAATTTACATTTAATTGGAGTTCCTGAACAAGGGAGGATTAATGACAACATAGAGAGTATTGCTGTAGAGATGCTGACAGAAAACTTTCCTGAGATTATAAACAAAGAGAACATAGATATCCAAGATGTTTATTGAACACTGCAAAAGTTAGATCCAAAAAGAAGAACGTCAAGGCATATTATAATTAAGCTTAATAAGCTAAAACACAAAGAGATGCTTCTGAAGGCAGCAAGGCTCAAATCAAAACTAACATTCTGAGGGAAACCCTGTAGACTTTCATCTGACTTTTCTGCCGAAACAATCCTGGCTAGAAAACAACAAGTAGCCCTGAATGAGAAAAACTTCCATCCCATAATAATTTATCCTGCAAAATTGTCTATCAAATATAATGGTGAAATTAAGACTTTTGAAAATAAAGAGAAATTTAAAGACTTCATAAAAATTAGACCAAAATTACATGAAATATTGAAAGAAGCTCTTCTCTAAATATATGTTTTAGGTGATAACTTAAAGCACTTCGTTCAAATTTATAATCAGTTAAGGAAGGCATGAAACTTCACCAAACCAAGCCAAAAGTTACAGTATTATAATAAGGGAATCCACGATCATATCATGACAACTATAATGTCATCACATTAAAAGAGGCATACACTACAATAGTTACAGTTGTTTATTTTTTAATTTTTATTTAACATGACTGAGTGAAAATGTACATTCACGTATAAATTTACATGCCCACCTATATGCAGCTTCCACTGCGCTCCCTGTCCGGTGACTGCACACTATTCTTCTCTGCTCCATACATGTCTCATCCTCCCAACAGCCTCCTTTCCCCTCCTCTCCATCCACTCCTCTGCCTCCAGCCAGAGGTCAGCAAGAGGATATCCTATAGATGTATAGAACCATAAAGTGCTTCCAATATATGGTCACTCTGCATTGCCAAGTCCAATCCATTCCTGTCCAAAGAGTGGACCTTTGTTATAATTTATGGGAAAGGGCAGCATCAGGGCCGGGGGCCATGCTCTCAGAGGAACCCCAAAACCGCTGGACCATCAATTGAGATCTTTTAGTGGAGATCTCAGGATGCACCCCTTTTTATTCTTATGTTGCCAGTGAGACTCCTCTCAGTTACAGTTGTTTTTGATGCAGTGACAGTTTCTTCTAAAATAGTTAAAATTGATTTCAATAATTATACATTAAGGGTGATTAGGTATGTAGCCATAGAACAGATTAACAAGGCCCTACTTGGGAACTCTATGGGGCAGTTAGTTCTATTCTGCCCTATAGGGTTGCTATGAGTCAGAATTGACTCAATCATAGCCGGTTTGGGTTTGTATTTATTGATGCACATCTATTACCTAAGGCTGTTTCAAATACCTACGGGTCATTAATAAATATTTACTAAATGGAATAAATAAGGACATGAATATGTGGATGTTTCCTGAGTACTAGAAATTCTAAATTAAAAATCATATTTTACTTGAGTTTATTTCCACTAAATTTACTACACCTAAAAGATTCTGGGCAGCTACCAGGTAACCAAGAAGTACTTAGTTAATTTAGATATGACGGTTCTTTTGTTCCACCTATTTTCGAACTTGTTATTAGGTGCCGTTGTTGTTAAGTGCCAGTGTTGTTAGGAACCATTGAGTTAGTTCTGACTTGTAGCCACCATATGTACAACAAAATGAAATACTGTCTAATCCTGCACCATTCTCACATTCAACACTATGAGGCCATTATTGCAGCCATTGAGTATTCATCTCTTGAGGGGATTCCTCTATTTTATTGACCTTCTACTTTACCAATCACTATTACAGTGCTGTACGTAGTATATAGGAGCCCTAGTGCGCACTGGTTAAGCCCCCAACCAATAACAAAAAGATTGGCTGTCAAAACCCACCAGATAGCTGCTCTGTGAGAAAAAGATGTGACAATCTGCTTCTGTAAAGACTGCAGCCTTGGAAACCCAATGGGACAATTCTGTTCTGTCCAATGGGGTTGCTATGAATTAGAATCTGCTCAATGGCTGTGGGTTTGTCCACCCCACCCACCTTTGGTTTTGTATAGTAATTACTAGTGATGTAATTACTATACTGCTGACGGTGTTACTTAGTGTAAAAACCCATTGCTGTTGAGTCAATATCAACTCATAGTGACCCTAAGGACAAAGTAGAATTACTCCATAGGGTTTCCAAGTGGTGGATGGTGGATTTGAATTGCCAACCTTCTGGTTAGCAGTCAAGCTCTTAACCACTATGCCCCCAGGGCTCCTAGCTTAGTGTAGGTGAGTGACCGAAAACCTAGTGAGTAAAAAGGTATAAACTTTACCAAACCTTCCAATTCCCATTCCTGCACTTGTGCACCTTCAAGTAGCTGGAGTGGAAACTCCATGCTGACTGGTTTCATTTTAACTCAAGACCAGGAACCTTCATTCCTGCCAAGCAATTCCTTTTTTTTTTTTTCTTTTGCCCTAATGGCTATTCAACTGAAGAACTGTCCGCAGTTGTTCTCTACTCCAACTACTCAGGCCTGTGTTCCTTTACATACCAGGTACATTGCCTCCTCATGCCCTTGATGCTTGTTTCTCCAGGTGCCCGAAATGTTTTTCTCCCAGATGTCCACATGGCTGAGCTGAATTCACCATCTCAGTGAAGCTTTTCTAGTCATCCTATCTAAAACACTGTCATCACTCCCAACAGACACATACACAATTTATATTGTTTCCAGTTTATTTTTTTTCTCTAGCATGTTTTACTTTTTATCATATGTGACTCATTTATCTTATTTATTGTCTATCTTTAAGAATATAAGCTTCATGAGGACACTGCCATATTCTCAGTGCCTAGGACATTGAATATTTGGCTGGACGCAAACTATTCTTCCTAAATAGTCCACTTTGTTCATCGTCTCTCACAAGTATGTCTACTCTGAAAAACAAACAACAGCACATAAATCAAGTCAAACATTCACAAGTAAATTCCTTATTTCCTCTAAATCTGCAGTCAGATCTACCAAACTCATCACTTTCTCATTGCTTTTAAACCAAGAAATCAAAATTTTACCAAGTCACCAAGAACAAGGGAGCTCCTGTGTGGCACAAATTGTTAAGCACTTGACTAGTAGCTGAAACGTTGGCAGTTCAAACCCACCCAGAGGTGCATTGGAAGACAGGCTTGTTGATCTGCTTCTAAAAGGTCACGGCCTTGAAAACCCTATAGAGCAGTGCTACTCAACATGAATATGATCACCGCAAGTCACAGTGGGCTCTGTAGCAACTGACGGAAAAAACAACCAGAATCAAACAATTCTATTAAATCTGCTAAATATTTCTTGAAACTACAGTCATTTGATAAATTTAGCAAACTGGTCGTTCAGTAAATTAATTGGGAAAGTTGACTTTCAGCTAATTAGCCTATTTCTTATCTTATAGTAACTAAATTTCTTAAAGAGCCAAGTCTGTAATTTGCTTCTATAGATTTTTAATTAATTTGTGTTAAATCAATGAGCTTCTTTAACAGATTTATCCCCTTAAATACTGCTTAATTATGTGAAAATAATTATACAGTTACTGGTTTCGGCAAAATAAATCAATATTGTTAGCCCAATTCTAATAATAGTATTTTCTTTACCCCAACTAGATAATTTACTGGATAAAAATACCTCAAGACCAAGGACCTAATTTTATTTACTCATTTTGGAGTTCTTCTATTTCTTCTCTCCTCACAGCTAGGGTTGCCACATTTAGCAAATAAAAATACAATATGCTCAGTTAAACTTGAATTTCAAATAAACAGCAAATAATTTTTCAGTAGAAGTAGACCCTAGTGGAGGCTTCGTGGTGCAGTGATTAAGTTACCACTGTTGACTAAGAGGTCAGTAGTTTAAATTCACCAGTCAGTCCTTGGAAACCCTATGGGCCAGTTGGTAGAGTGGTTTTTTTGTTTGTTGGCTTGTTTGTTTTGTTTTGGTTTTTGTGGCAGGAGGAAGTTAAGTCCTAAATATTGCATGACACATATTTAAACTAAAAAAAATATTTATTGTTTATCTGAACAACAGAATTTAGCTGAGGGGGCTGCTCTCATCTGTCTCACCCCTACTTCTACCCTCTATGCTGCCCACTCTCCAGCAAGTACCTAGCACAGAACCAGGAATGCAGGTGGCCTTGCCAAAAAAAAGGATAAATGAGTGGGTAATGACTTTGGACATGGAGTTTGCTAACATAGATCTTTCAAGAAGTTTTGTAAATAAATTTGAGACTTAGCCTTAGTAGAAAATATGATAAATGTTTTTTTTGTTTAGTTTTTAACAATGAGTCTCCATTTAGGGGGAAAAGAAGAGAGGGAATTAATCACAAGTGAGATAAGTGGAAAGTTAGAGTAATACCTGGAGGATGAAGACCTACTTGTGTGGGTGATTGATGATTTCCTGGAGGAACACTACTTTTCCTGAAAAACAGGAACAAAAGAAGAGTGCACAAGAAACATTTAAAACATTTTTACTCGACGGCACTTGGCTTTTTGGCTATAAAAATTTTAACACATTCAGGAGAGTGCAAACGGTCATGTTGTGGTGACACTGTATGTTGTCAGGTTGATTTCAACTGGCAGTGACTCTATAGGAAAGGGTCAAATTGTTGTCTTGTTGTTAGGTGCCTTTGAGTGGGTTCCAACCCACAGCGACTCTTGTGCACAGTAGAAGGAAACACTCCCCAGTCCTGCACCGTGCTCCCAGTTACTGCGATGCTTGAGCTCACCATTGTAGCTGCTGTGTCTGCTCATGTCCTTGAGGGTCTTCCTCTTTTTCACTGGCCCTCTATTTTACCAAGCATCACATCCTTCTCCAGGGCCTAATTCCTCCTGATAACATGTCCAAAGTATATGAGATGTAGTTTCACCATCCTTGCTTCTAAGGAGTGTTCTGCCTACAATTCTTCCAAGAGAATGTGTTCATTTCTTTGGCAGTCTAAGGTATATTCAGTATTATCCCCCAACACCATAACTTAAAGGTGTGAATTCTTTGATCTTCCTTATTCATTGTCAAATTTTTACAAGCGCATGAGGCAATGGAAAACACCATGGCTTTGGTCAGGCACACGTTAGTCTTCAAGATGACCTCTTTACTTTTTGACAGTTCAAAGAAATGTTTTACAGGAATTAGACAAGGATATCCCTTATCACCATTCTAACATTGGGCTAGAAGTCTTAGCTAGAGCAGTAAGATGAAAGAAAGAAATAAAGGGCATCTAAATTGGTAATGAAGAAGTTGAACTGTCCCTACTTGCAGATGATATGAAACTATGCGTTGAAAACTCAAAAGACTCCACAGAAAACTACCAGAACTGATTGAAAGACTCAGCAGGTAAGCAAAATATAAACATGCAAACATCAGTTGGATTCCTATACACCGAAAAATAGAATAATGAAAAAGAAATCAGGAGAACAACTCCATTTATAATAGCCCACCCAATAAAATACTTAGAAATAAAACTAATAAGGGATGTAAAACACTGATGCAAAGAAAACTACAAAACACTGCTGCAAGACACCACCACAGATCTATGTAAATGGAAAAATATGCTCACGGATAGACTCAACATTGTGAAAATGACAATTCTGTCCAAAGTGATTTATAAATACAATTCAATTTCAATCCAAATACAAATGACATCCTTTAAAGAGGCTGAAAAACTTATCATTAAGTTTGTAGGAAGAGGGAAGAAACATCAGATAAGTAAAACATTATTGAAGAAAAAAGTGGGAGGACTCACATTACCTGACTTCAGAACCTACTGTACAGGTACAGTAGTCAAAATAGCTTGGTGCTGCTACAATGACAGATACATCGACCAATGGAACAGAATTGAGAAGCCAGATGTACATCCATCCACCTATGGTTACCTCATCTTCAATAACAACTCCAAGTCCATCAAATGGAAGTAAGACAGTTGTTTTAGGAAATGGCAAAACTAGATGTCCATCTGAAGAAATTGAGTAGGACCCATACCTCACACCATGTACAAAAACTAATGCAAAATGAATCAAAGACCAAAATACAAGGCTGAAAACTATAGAATTCATAGAAGAAAAAATATGATCAACACTGGAAGCCCTAATACATGGCAGTAACAGGGTACCAACCATAACTAACAATACTCAAATGCCAAAGATGAGTTTAGATAATTGGAATCTTCCCAAAAGTAAACACTTAGCTTATCAAAAAGATTTCACCAAAAGTGTAAAAATAGAACTTACAGACTGGGAAAACATTTTGAGCTATTATAAGTGAGACAAAGGCCTAATCTCTAAAACCTAGAAAGTCCAAAACTTTAACAACAAAAAGGCAAATAATCCAACTTAAAAAAGGGCAAAAGAAATGCACAGACACTTCACCAACACCCAAATGAGGACATCCTCGCACTCACTAGCCATTAGCAAAATGTAGTCAGAACCACAATGAGATGCCATCTCTCTGAGACATTACTGGCATGAATCACAAAAAAAGGAAATAAACAAATGTTGGAGAGTGTCATGGTTTGAAGTGTATCCCCCCCAAAATATGTGTAGTCATTTACCTGGGCCAGGATTCCTGTATTCTGTGATTGTCCTCCATTTTGTGACTTTTCAGATGCTGTAAATCCTAATCTCTGCCTATGGCTAATAGATAGGCCTGGAATGATAACTGAATAGAGCAAGGGACATCTGCGAAGCCCTAGGACCTGGCATAGTATTGTCAGATTTGACTAGGCACCAGTAGCAGTCTAAACTACACTTCTCAAAGATGAGCCAGTGGCCACTAACCCCACTCCTACTGTCTCACCATATTAGAGAACTGCAGGTACTGATGCCTTCTTTGTTATCCAGGAGGCGGGGACTGGACATCCAGACAGCCAAAAGACACATGAGGAAATGCTCATGATCATTAGCTATCAGAGAAATCCAAATCAAAACTACAATGGGATACCACCTCACCCCAACAAGGTTGGCCATATCCAAAAAACACAAAACAACAAATGCTGGAGAAGCTGTGGAGAGATTGGAACTCTTCTACACTGCTGGTGGTATTGCAAAATGGTACAACCTCTTTGGAAAGCAACTGACGCTTCCTTCAAAAACTGGAAATATATGTATCATTTGATCCAGTAATCCCACTGCTTCGAATTTATCAGATACATGTACACGAATGTTTATTGCAGCACAGTCCACAATAGTAAAAAGATGGAATAAACCTAGATGCCCATCAACAGATGAATGGATAAACAAACTATGATACATATATTCAATAGAACACTATGAACTGATAAAAATGATGGTGATTTTAGGAAACATCTCATAATCTGGTTTCAACTGGAAGACATTATGCTGAAGTCAGTCAGTGACAAAAGGACAAATATTGTATGAGACCCCTGTTATAAGGACTTAAAAATAGACTTATGTACACAAGAAAAGACTCTGATGGCTACAGGGGTGGGGATAGGGTGAGGGTTGATCATAGATTAGACAGTTAATAGAAATTTGGTTAGGTGAAAGTGACAGCACAGTAGAAAGAAGATCAACTTAACTGCACTCTACTATAAACTGAAAGCTTTTCTAACCACCATAAACTAAAAGTTTTTCTAAACTCAACCCAATATTGCAAGGATACAGTAGTGGGGGGTGGGATCTGGGGACAATGCTCTCAAGGGACATTGAGATCAATTGGCATAGTTAGCCTATCACTAAGAGAGTCTTCTGCACCCCATATTGGTGAGTGGCATCTGGGGTCTTAAAAGCTAGCAAGCTGTTATCTGAGGTACACCAAATGGTCCCAACTCAGCTGGAACAGATGGTCACCAAGAACACAAAGACACGAGGCAAAAAGACCCCAGGAGACAAAAGGATTCATGTAATGGGAGACTATATCAAATGTGATCAGAAGAACCAGACGGTGCCCGTCCACCACCAAAGACAACTGTGATGGGGCATACAAGATTGTGTCCCTGTGGCAATATGAGGAAAAGAGGGGAGCAGCTCAAGAACTCTACTGAAAGACCACTATTGATGGTCTGACAGCCTGGGGTATTCCTTGGGAACATGGTCTCTAGACCTGTTGTACCCCTGTCTAGAAAATACTACTGACACCAACTTTTTGGACAGAAATACACTAGACTCGAGGACACAATGTGACCATATTGTGTACTTTATGGTTCTATGCATTTATAGGAAGCTATCCTACTATCTCTTTCTAGATGGGAGAGAAGAGGGTGGAGAGGAGGGGGTAGGATCTTGTTAAGAGGATATGACAAGTATAAGATGAAGAGGAACGTGCTGTCATGGGGCAAGGAGAACAGAGGAGATGTAGATAGGCAGACATGCAAAATTGATTTAGATTTTATATTTTCACTTAATCACAATAATAGTAAAAAAAAAGTCCTTTATTTTTGGATAAAGCAAAATGTCTTTGGGGGCCAGTTCAGGAGAGCAGGAAGTGTGTTCCAACACAGTTATATGTTTACTGACTAAAAATTCCCTTGTAGACAACATACAATTAAGTTTGCCATAGTGCCACCATGTACAATGGCCATTCCAAAATTTCTTTCAAAGGTGGAACTAGGCACTGGCATAGGTGCAGTTTCCCATGGGGAGTACTTCAAAGGTGACCGTAGTAATATTCAGTGATGAGGTATGTAGCACTTAGAACAATTAATTTCGTGGACTTGTCAAACCTGTAAGTCAATCACAAAAGGACCAACATTGAGACCATTACTGTAAAAACTGATGAAAAAGTTTATACAACAAAAGAATCTGATGGTTACCAGGAGAGGAGGCATGAGGATGGAGAAACACTAAATAGACAATAATAGGTGAGTGGTAATGTTACGTATGGTATGGTAAGACAGTACGTGATCCCGGGGAAGCCGAAATAACTTGTACAAGGCAAGGTCATGGAAGCTCCATAGACACATCCAAACTCCCTGGAGGGGAATTTCTGAGATGAGGGGCTGTGGGGACCATGATCTAACTCAACTGGCACAACATCATTTATAAAGAAAATATTTTGCTTTCTACTTTGGTGAGTATCACTCGGGGTCTTAAAAGCCTGTGAGCAGCTATCTAGGATACTCCACTGGTCTTACACCTTCGAGAGCAAGGACAAATGAAGAAAACCAAAGAAAGAATGGAAAGATTAGTCCACAGGACTCACGGACCACGTCTCCACCAGACCGAACCAGTACAACTAGATGGTGCCCAGCTATCATCACTAACGCTTTGACAGGGATCACATTAGAGGGTCCTGTACAGACCTGGAGAAAAATATAGAACACAGTTCTAACTCAAAAAGGAAAGCCAGACTTGCTGGCTTGTCAGAGACATGAGAAACCCTGAGAGTACGAGCGCCAGATACTCATTCAGCTTAGTAATGAAGTCACTCCTGAGGTTCACCCTTCAGCCAAGGATTGGGTAGGCCCATAAAACAAAATGATACTAAGGAGGTATCCCAGCCCAGGGGCAAGCTATAGAATGAAAAAGGAGACAGGAAAGCTGGTAGTAGGTTGAACCAAGGCCGAGAAGGGAGCATGTTGACCACTGTGGTCTTGCTAACCAATGTTATAAAGTAGTATGTGTAGGAACTGTTTAATGAGAAACTGGTTTTTTCTGTAAACTTTCATCTAAAGTAGAGCAAGAAGAAAATAAAATATATAAAATAAAAACCTTCTAAAACTGAGTTCTTTTGCCTCAGATTCACTGGATGAAATACATCATTTTGTTCTTGACTGTTGTTTCCATGGTTAATTGCAGATCCAAGTAAAACGAAATCCTGGACAGCATCAATATTTTCTCCATTTGTCATGATGTTGCTTTTGGTTCACTCGTGAGGATTTTAGAGGCCTTAGATCTTCATGAGTAAGTGCTTCAAGTCCTCTTCACTCTCAGCAAACAAGGCTGTGGCCTCTGCATGTTGCAGGTTGCTAATGGGTCTACCTCCAGTCCTGATGTCCTGTATTTCTTCAGGTAGTCCAGCTTCTTGGATTATTTGCTCTACACGCTGATTGAGTAAGTATGGTGAAAAGATGCAGTCCTGAGGCACACCTTTCCCGACTTAAAACAGCATAGTATCAGCTTGTTCTGTTGAAACATTGAACAACTGCCTCTTTATCCATGTACAGGTTGCTTGTGAGCACAATTAAGTGTTCTGGAATTTCCATTCTTTGCAATGTTATTCATAATTTGTTATGATCTATAAAGTCCAACGCTTTTGCATAGTCAGTAAAACACTGATAAACATTTATCTGATAGTCTCTGATTTCAGCCAGGATGCTTCTGACATCAGCACCAATATCCCTTGTCACACGTCTTCTTCAGAATCCAGTTTGAATTTCTGCATTTCCTAGTTGATGTACTGCTGAACCTCTTTGAATGACTTCAGTAGAATGTTATCGTGTGTGTTATTAATGACATTGTTCTACAATTTCTACATTCAATTGGATCACTTTTCTTGGGAACAGGCATAAATATAGGTCTTTTCCAACCAGTTGGCCAGGTCTTCCATATTTTTTGGCATAGAGAAGTAAGCATTTCCAGTACTGCTTCTGTTTGTTGAAGCATCTCAATTAGTACGCCGTCAATTCCTGGAGGCTCGTTTTATGCCAATGCCCTCAGTGCAGTTTGAACTTGCTTTAGTACTTCGGGTTCCTGATCACGTGGTACCTCCTGAAATGGCTGAATATCAACTAATTCTCTTTTTATCTAGTGACTCTATGTATTCCTTCTGTCTTCTTTTGATGCTTCCTACTCTGTTCTGTACTTTCCCCTCCAGAGTCCTTCAGTATCACAACTTGAGGCTTGAATTTTTTTGTTTGCTTCTTTCAGCTGAGAAATGCTAAGCATATTCTTCTTTTTCAGTTTTCTACCTCCAGGTCTTTATACATGTTATTATAATACTTTGCTTTGTCTTTTCAAGCTGCTCTTTGGGATTTTCTGTTCAGCTCTTTTACCTCATCATCTCTTCCTTTCACTTTAACTACTGGACGTTCAAGAGCAAGTTTCAGAGTCTCTTCTGGCATCCATTTTGGTCTTTTCTTTCCTTCCTATCTTTTAATACCTCTCGCTTTTCTTATGTACAATGTCTTTGATGTCATTCCACAACTCATCTGGTCATTCATGTTCAATGTATCGAATCTGTTCCTGATGTGGTCTTTAAGTTCAGGTGGAATACACTCAAGGGCATCCTTTGGTCCTTGTGAACTTGTTCTGATTTTCTTCAGCTTCAATTTGAACTTGCCCATGAGCAATTGGTGATCTCTTCCAGTCAGCCTCTGGCCTTTTTCTGACTGATGTTGAGCTTTTCTATCAGCTCTTTCCACAAATGTTGTCAGTTCAATTCTTGTGTTTTCCATCTGGTGAGGTCCATGCATATAGCTGCCACTTATGTTGATGAAAACAAGTATTTGCAGTGAAAAATCCTTGGCTTTGCAAAATTCTATCATGCATTCTCCTGCATCATTTCTATCACAAAGCCCATATTTTCCACCTACCAATCCTTCTTTGTTTCTAGCTTTTGGATTCCAATCACCTATAATTAACAATGCATCCTGATTTCATGTTTGATTAATTTCAGATTGCAGAAGTTGGTAAACATTTCCAATTTCTTCATCTTGGGCCTTAATGTTTAGTGCATAAATCTGAGTAATAGTTACCTTAACCGATTTTTCTTGCAGGTGTGTGGATATTATCCTATCACTGAGAGGGCTGTACTTCAGGACAGACTTTGAAATGTTCTTTTTAAAGATGAAGGTGATGCCATTCCACTTCAATCACCATTCCAGGAATAGTAGACCATGTGATTATCCAATGCAAAATAGCCAATATTAGTCCACTTCAGCTCACCAATACCCAGGATATTGACATTTATGCATTCCATTTCATTTTTTAGGATTTTGCATTTTCCTAGACTCGCGCATCACACACTCTGATATTTGCAGCTGTTTCTCATATTTTGAGTCATGTCCCATCAGAAAATGAAGGTCCTCCAAACCTGACTCAGTCCACATCATTAAAGTCAACGCTTCTTTGAGGACGCAGCTCTTCTCCAGTTGTAGCGTGAGTGCCTTCTAGTTTGAAGGGCTCATTTTCTGGCAGTTTATCAGAGAACGTTGTGCTGCTGTTCATATGGTTTTCACAGGCTAATTGTTTTCAGAAGTAGACTGTCGGCTGTTTCTTCTGAGTCTGAGTGAGTTGGGAAGTTCTGGTGAAATACATCTACCACAGGTCAACCTGCTGTTATTTGAAATATGTGTAGCGTAACTTCCAGCACCATAGCAGCATAAAAGCCACCACACTACGACAAACTGACAACTGCTGAAGAGCCCTCACCAGAATTCCGTTGAACTGAAAGGCAGTGGAAAGGATAAGGAGCCCTGGTGGTGCAGTGGGTAATCACTCAGCTGCTAACCACAAGGTCAGTGGTCCAAACCCACCAGATGCTCCCTGGAGAAAGATGTGGCAGCCTGCTTCCGTAAAGATTACAGCCTTGGAAACCCCACTGCACAGTTGTAGTCTGTTCTATAGGGTGGCTACAGCGTCTGAATCAACTTGATGTCACTGGGGCTTGTTTTGGTTTTTAGAGGGGATAAGAACGCTGGCTGTGGAGTCTATTTAAAACCTCACTCTAACACTTACGTGTCTGGCCATGGACAATTTATTTTACTTCTTTGGGCTTGTCACAATGGGGATGATAATATTAATAGGCTTGGGAATGCTATGAGTTGACATCTATAAAGTACTGAGCTCAGTGTTTGGTGTGTGCCAACAGGTCAATACATCATGCTATGACTGTCAGTTAAAGCAATGGAACAAACTTATAAGACTGAAATATACAAGGCTGGGATTGTGTATGAGGTGGTTCTATAGGCCCATGTGAAGATGACTGATTAAGGGAGGCAGACAAGGAAATGAAATATGTGGGCCCAGAACGCAGGAAAGGGGGGCAGGGAGGAGGAAAAGAAAGGAAGAGAAAAAGAAAAGAAAGAAGAAAGGAAGCAAGGAAAGGAAAAAAAAAGTTAAAAGCAAATAGAGAAATTAACTTGATTCCCTCCTGCCGAAAGGAGTGGGGCCACTGTGACTAGGGACAGCGTGGATGCCAGTACCTGGTTTGAGCTCAGAGCCTGGGTGACTACACAGCAGCCCTGGGAGGAGGGAGGATGCCAACCCCAGCGGCGCAGCCCGGAGTCGGGGCGGGGCGGCCCGAGGGGACCAGTCCGCCTGCGCACGTGAGCGCCTCCTCGGCTGCAGCGAGTCGCCAACCAGCCGCTGAGCCGGGGCGCTGACGGCGGCGGCCAGCAGCTGCGCGGGGCTGGACGGACCCCGCTGCGATGGGACACCTGTGGCTCTTGGGGTCCTGGGGCTTCTGGGGGCTGCTCCTGTGTGCTACAGAGCCCCACACAGGTAACCTGTCCGGTCGGGGACCGCGGCGAGTGGGCAGGGGTCCGCCAGCGAGGTCGGCGGAGATACCTCCTGGTCTTCCAGACCACCTGGCGTGCGCACGGGGCCTGAGGCCCCAGGTGGGGCTGCATCACGGTTCCTGGGACCTGAGGATCTAGCAGGCACCACTGAGAGGGGGAGAGAGAGAGGAAGAGAGAGAGAGAGACAGAGACAGAGAGAGAGAGTGCACCTGTTAACCTACGAGTATTGCTTCTTAATGTATTAAACTTTTCTTCCCAAACGACTCAGCTGAAGGAAGACTGAAATTGGGCGGGGGGTGGGGGCGGGGCGTGCCACCTGAGTCTCCTTCCCCCAGTCTTCTGGGGCCTCTTTTCCTCTCCAAACGAAAGGGCATCAACATCTCCCAGGAGACAAGAATGTTTCTAGTGGGTGTCAGTCACTTCCAGGGGCAGCTGCCCTCTGTCTTCAAAGTAATACCCACCAGAGAGCTGGGAGGAGACTGGTAAGATAAGAAATTGGAGTTGTCCGTGGAGATAACAGATAAGGGAGGGTAAACCTGAGATAGCTGAGATAGCTGCACGGTCGGTCAGGAGATAGGATCCAGCTCCTTCGCTGGAGTTTCCTATTCTTGGCTGCGGGCTGCTGGGAGTCAGCAGCCCTCCTGAAGAAGGAATAGCCTGGGAGCTCCTGGCACACAAGCTGGAAGTCCCAAAGGAAGGATTTGGGACCGGGGTGGTGATCTCGTTTTTGGTGGAGAGCTTTTGCTGTTATAGGTGTGGGCTGTGCTAAACACCTTGGGGAGATGAATTATACAGTCATAATTTCCTTAATCTTTCCTCATACCATCATTTCAAACCAATTAATAATTCATGTGACTTTTCTATGAGCCTTCACTTAAATTTTTCCACCTACTTTGCAAATTGGTATGGCTCTAATAATTACTGGTTCTGAACAGTTTAAGAAAAAGAATAAACCTCTTTAGTCACTGTGTATGTGAGTTGTTTTAAAGTTTTACTCAGAGTTGAACGAAGAAGCCAGCTTACCCCTGCTGGCACAGGTAGCCTCCTCTGTCTAGAACTCTTATCTTTTGTACTCTTGGTCCAGTCTAACTGATATTTCCTTCAAGATGCAGTAAAGGTACCCTTTCTCCCAAGAAGGCAACAGGAGCCAAGCAGTGTGAGTGAAGTGTCCCTTCTGAGTCACCCATGACTTCTGTGATCTTCCGTCATTCTACTGTCTAGGCTGAGCTGTTGGAAAATTGAGGCTGTTACTCATTGTGATATTCCCAAGAACATAACACAATTTGTTGAGTGACTTAGTGACCTCTAAATTAAAAACTCACCATTGTCAGGAAACTAGAAATATCCTAGAAATTTCTTTCGAAGAGTACTACTGTGTCACAGAAAACATTTCCCTTATAGAATATAACATTCCTGTTTGTATCTGGATTATTCTTGCACCCTAGCACTGCATTTGTTATATGTTTTTATAATGACCAAATTTCTCTGTAAAGACATTGTTCATCACTGTGTGGGTTGTTAAACATCATTATGGAACTGCAGCTAGCAGAGCACCACATAAAATTGTTTAAAAATGTTCTACAATATGACAGGTAAGAATGATGGTAATAGTGTCTTAGCCCTAGTCCCCAGTGCCTAACACACTGCTCTGCACATAAGAGAGTATTAAATAAGTGCATACACTAGTCCTAGCAAATCACTGATTCGTGGTAAGGCAAAATAAGAATAATAATAAATAAAGCCTGGGTGTATTTACTTTGATTTTTTCTCACAAAATTATAGTATTTCCAATGAAATTTGCTGCTTAACATAAAGTGCTTCATGATTTTACCTCCTTTGTGTTTTAATGTCTTGCAGATGGCTCTAAGATAATCCCCCGAATCACAGAAACAATACCTAAATATGGCAGCATCAATGGAGCAACAAGGCTGACTATCAAAGGAGAGGGTATGGTTCTTTTTTTACGTCAAGGTTGAGGTATTTTTTAAAAAATGACTTCACATTTATAGCATTACAATTAAAGCACACACACACTGCAGTTGTTTCTTCAGTTGGCCAGAGATGTACAGCTCTACCTCCTTTCATAGCTAACCTGAGTATCTCTATCAACTTCATCGTCTGAATTACTACAATTATGGTATTGCTTAACTCTAAGATATGAATTTTGATGAATGAAAGGAACATTTTTAAGCTACCTCTACAAATATTTGCTGCAGCTGTATAAAATAAAACATTTTGGGAGTACGGTATTAGTAGAAGGTATGATAAGGGAAAAGAGAAAGTTAATGACAGGAAACAGATACCGAAAACAAAACTTTGGATTCCTTCCCCTGCCACTCAACGTGTATTGTATGCTTCTTCACTTTTTCCTTGCCTGGTTTTCATAGATAAACATAATACATAGTAAATGTGCTTAATGAGCAGCGGGTCCTAGGACTAAATAGAAATATGTAGCTCTTCAGCTGTGAGGTCTTTGCAGTCTAAACTGTAGTAGTGTCGAGATAATTAAAAGTTTTGTAGTGTGGGAAAGGAACATTTAAAAAATAATACTAACCAAATCTATGGTTTGGTCTTTAAGAGAAATGAAAAGGTTTAGGAATGAGAGCACTGACAAAGTAAGATACTCACTATGCTATATCTCTTGAAATGCTTTTCAGTAGTTCCAAGTAACATCTCTGAAGAATTCAAGTCCTCAGAGTTACATTTAAGTTGGTTTATGTGTCTAAATCAGGAGCCTTGAGGGTGCAGTGGTTAAGTGCTTGCCTGCTAACCCTGCTCCTGGCTGTGAAGGAAGAGGACCTAGTGATCTGCTTCCTTAAAGATTACAGCTGAGAAAACCGTGTGGCGCACTTCTGCTTTGTCACATGGGCTCGCTATGAGTCAAAACTGACTATAGCATTCCACAACAAAACAATAACCACCTGCCTCTAAATTGTACTCAATATATTTTGAATTGAAGTCTTCTTTTTTTAGAGTTAGAAACCTGGAAATAGTGTATCCATTAAAGATTATTTTTCCTCTTTAAAAAAAAATATTGTCATTAAGTTTATAATCCAAGTCAATTTGCTGCATAAAATCCCTCACACACACCTCTGTGCAACTCTAGCTGCTCTCCCAGTTCAGTGACAGCATGTTCCTTAAAGATTAATTTTAAAATGTCTTCATCTATAGCTCCCTTAAATTATAACTTTTTGTTAAGACAGTATATTTAAGAGCTGTTTAAACAGTGCTTTAAATGTCATGAGGGAAATGCTTAGATAAAACCAAACCAAGCCAACCAACCAACAAAAAAAAGCCAGCCATTGCCTATGCCTTATGTCCTGAGACTTTTTCTCATCTGGAAACCATGTTTGGGTCTAGGTACATGATCTCAAATCATGCCCTCTTAGAAATATGGGTGTGGGGATTATGGTAACCTCGAGGCATTTTTGAAGGGCATCCTGGCTAGTCTAGCTGCAGTATTTGTTCTTTTGTGGATTTTGGAGGCAATTAGGCTAAGAGTAGTCTTCTTGATTATGAAGTACAGAGTGTTATGGTGAATTTCTAGTTCTCCCATTTTCTGGATGCTCTTAGCAGAGAATTAAAGTTTAAGCCTATTAAAACCATAGATCCCTGACCCTCCACCTTGTTTTGTCTTCCCTCTGTCACTTTTAACCACACACTACAGGTGACTAAAATTGTTAGCATATGTCATTCACAGAGGCTGAGTCTAAATATTGTTTTTATGTAGGCTTTTATGTGCTTATGATATATAAGAAATGTTTGTAAACCAATGAAACTGAATTTGCAAAACATATCAGAGCTGCTTTATCTACATGACTGTGGTACAGGTAGTCCCTGACTTATAATGGGGTTCTGTTCCAATTAATCTATTGTAAGTCAGTTTTGACATAAGTTGAATAACTCACTATTATTTATTTATTTATTTTTGGTTTTCTTTAGTAGTTCCTTGTATTATTATCTTTATAAACCCAATCTTTGAACAGCTAAGAATGATAATATCAGCAAATTACACCCTGCAGTACTATATATAGTACATGGTACTAATGATAAGATGCACCCATCACCAAAAAAAAAATCAGATGGTTCCAAGTACTGTTCATCATAACATGAATACACCCTAAATAGGGGACTACCAATACTTGAACAAGACTTATTTAGAAGGACTACATTTGTGTAATTTAATGGTGCTGTCACTGACCATTATGCTTTTAGAACTCCTTTTTTCTGAATTGGAAATCCCAGTGGTAT